>JADLZN010008238.1:470000-1111664 GCA_018155175.1 Sinocyclocheilus anophthalmus | reverse complement strand
CCATGCAGCTCGATGCGTATTAACGAATCTCATTATGGCGAAGGCTATGAATATTAACAAGGTCAAGCTGACGTTGCTTGGTACCCTTGTATTTCCTAATTAATATTTACAAGCCAAGCCTTCGGGATTCGTTACCTTTCAGTCAATCAGAGTTTACTGCTCGAACGTCACGCAACGTATTTAATATTCATGAGACAAGCGCGGAGGCTCTTTAAAGTTAAATAAACGCCGCGACGCGACGCGACGCGACGCGACGCGACTCGTGTTGCACACCGTGTGCAGCGCCGCTGAGAGACAGACAACGAACAGAACCGAACCTGCGCAGCAGCAAGACTCTTCTAGAGAATGACGGCCATTTGCCCAAGATGCGATAAGACTGTGTTTTTCGGTGAGAGTTTTCCACTAGAATCATCACTCAGCAGAAGTACAAGCCATGGTCATTTGATTGGTATTGTATTATTGGACTGGACTAATTGACTTGAATTGCATGGGTATGTGGTCAAGGGTAATTTATTTTTTAAAAGGAATAAACTAATGCAAAACTTGACAGAGTTACATAGCAAGAGTTTGAAAAGCGTAAGTTATTTGTTTGTTTTGGAGCCATTCGGTTATAAGCAGTGTGATTTAAACACTTATGTTTTCTTTTGGTGGTCTTAAATAACCCATATCCAGTTAAATAGTTCAAAAACACTTTGGACTGATACTTGATGATTTGTGTGTGTTCGGGCGCATGTGTGTATGTTTATATGCTTTATAACTAAAGTCCACCATGGATGTTGTTATTCTGTTTGGGTTCTCAGAGATTTATATGAATAAACGCAATTAATTTACATATACTAATATTCTCTGCTGTACACATCATTACTCAATAGTGAATTGGTATTTGATTTAATGTATTTTTCCTGACTAAATGTGGTCTTGCTGTCCTTGATAAACATGAAAAGTATGTGTCTTTGTAAAAAGGTTCAATTAATCCGTCTAGTGAGTTTAACTGAGTCAGAGGAAAAGATTTAGGGTAAAATAATAGGTTCATTCCAAAATTACTATTTCTTTTTTTTCCTGTGTACAGCATAGAGATCTCTGGGACCCCAAGCTGTCAGTCACAAGAAGAAGATAAGGGTTAATTTTGCAGCCTGTGCAACAGTATTGTTATTGATGGGTCAAGAACAAGTGACCCTGACGCTCCCACAACCACATTGGAGGATGTTCTCTAGTCTGTCCCATTATTGTCAGCTCCTGTTTAGTATTCTGTCCCGGCATCCAGTATCCACTGGGCTAGTAAATGCTATAGCCTGTGAAAAGAGAATTGGGTGACGGTGTTACGTAAGAATTTGGCAAGGGACTCTTGAATAAAGTGAGCGGATCTGTTGTGCTACTGTTTCCGGTTAGCGATTGAGTAACTATCCATTAACAAAAAAGGGAGATATTCAGAGAATGATCTGCGCTCTGATTATCTCCTTTTGGTGAAGACAGACATTGTTGTGCTCATGTGTTTAACAGTTAGATTGGCTCATATAATGTCACGTTAGAAATAGACAGTCGGTCTGTATTTTTATTTAATCTCTTTACAAAAGCATGAGGATTGAAGTAGCCATTGCGAGGTCCCTAGAAATAACATAAAAAAAATAATAAGTGCAGGCAGTTTGCAGAGCTTTTTACTTTTCATGAACTGATTTATGCTTTATACTTTGGCTTTTTTACGGACACGATGGGGTTTGAATTTCACAGTAACTTTTATTAACTGTTACGCCTTGCATTAGAGCAAATACCATGACATATTTAATCATTTTTGTCTTATTACTGCACAGGATTTGTTCATTTTAAAATTAAAGTCTTTAAATGGCCAGTTTACATAATGTTTGTTTACCCTCTAGTTGCAGTTGTAAAACTTAAATATTTAATGCAGTTCATGCAGCCTTTCTCTTACTACTCTTCTTTAGTAGGACACGACTAACAGACTCATCACAAACTATTTCATAAATACTGCTGCCAATGAGTTGTGAGTTGATCTAATGTATCAAACATTCATCAGTGCTTTTGCAATCTCTAAATAAGCGAATAAAGTGCTCCTTTGTGTATCAGAATTGCTTTTTCAAGTCGAAAAGATTCACATTCTTGTTATATTTCCCTGGTTCTTTTTCTGAATCTCAGTAGTCATTGCTGATCTCTTCAGCAAGGTAAAAGCAATCTCGTCCTGCCCTATATACAGTTAACCTTGCTTTTCCACATCTCAGGCGGTTACTGCAAGATGCCTCCCAGTTTGATGGACTTTAATAGCGTACCTTAATTACCACAGCGCGCTCTCAGCTAAATTTGTCCCCTAAATACAGTTCTTCAATTTTCACAGAAGAAACAAAGCCGGAAAATAGGCTTCCGCATTCATGTGTAAAAGGTTGTGCAAAGTATATTTCTAAAGCATTTTTATTTCTTATTTAAACATAGACCTGTTGTAGAGATCGCTTTGGATCGGCCAAAATCGAGTGACGCAAACTCTTTATTTAGCTTTAAACAGCATGCTCTGTCTTTCTATCCTCCGCAGCTGAGATCCAGCACTGTCTCGTGAGCGCAGGAGACGTGGGCTGCGGCGTCTTCGAGTGTTTCGAGAACAACTCCTGCGAAATCCGGGGCCTTCAGGAAATCTGCATGACCTTCCTGCACAATGCTGGCAAGTTCGACTCGCAGGTAAGCACATGGTTGCCCCAGTCACCCACGGGGTTCATGTCCCTCAGATGCGTCCAGATGATGGCCCAGCGACTGGCACCGCCTCCAGCCTGGCTCGTGTTTCACAAGGTGCAGGTGGATTTGAAGCAGAGACGCTTATAACGCGGTCTCAAGATGTGTGTCTAGCAAAAACAGTCTTACTATTAGTCCATGTTATCCCAGCAGAGAAAGAAAGGCTGTTTATGACTGATAAGACTCTGTTTTAAACACTCACAGGGCAAGTCCTTCATCAAGGATGCACTGAAGTGCATGGCTCACGGCTTAAGGCACAAGTTCAGCTGCATCAGCCGAAAATGCCTGGCCATAAAGGAGATGGTCTTCCAGCTGCAGCGGGAGTGCTACATGAAACACAACCTCTGCTCAGCTGCTAAAGACAACGTCAATGTCATGGTGGAGATGATACATTTCCAAGACTTATTTCCCAAAGGGTAGGTATCACACTCGGCGTATCAGCTTTCCATGCTCCTGCTTGCTCGTACGTATGGTGTCCTGTTCTTGTGCTTCGGTATTGTTTGTGGTTTTGCGAATAGGCCTGTTTCGATCATTAATTTTGTGCTGACGATTGTCAAACAAATAATGTTTTTTCATGCTGCTTATAATGTAGCCTAATAATACGTTTTGATATTTTTTTTTTTTTTTATATTTCTAATTGTATCCGTCCATAGATTTTATAATTTCTGCTTGGAATGAATATTTATGTAATTAATCATATAAGGCTTCTGTTCAAACACACAACCTCATTAATTCAAAAGAATACCGTTGAACCCTCCTATTTGGTACTTTAAAGTGTTTTATCATTTATTTAATACTACTGACACAATATTGTGCATTTGATGGCATTTCTTTAAGCGCTTAAAGAGACAGTCCACCAAAAAAATGAAAAATCCATGTTGTTCCAAGCCTTTATGACTTACTTTCCTCTGTGTAAAACAAAAGAAGATATTTTGAAGAATGGTGATCAAAAAACACCCATTGAGTCAACCGAAACTGTTTGAAAATATCTCTTTAAATTTCCCTTATTTGGAGGGCAATATTGCACAATTATATCATATAATTGTGGTTGGATCAAATAACCATGATCAGACTAATCAGTAATCGCATCAAGCCTATTTTCAAGCTTGTTTGTTTACTATGTAAATGCAACTTGATGACATAATGATTATTCTTTCAAACCGAATTAATAAAGTGTGTTATTTCCAATTAGCTGCATGTTTCCAGGAAATTGATGTACTTTTCCATTTTAAAACACATCTGGAGCTACGTAAAGTTAATTTAAGTAAGTTAATTCATTTAATCACACTCCGTGTTGAGTCTGAGGAGCAGCAGCATTTCATGAAAGGTCCACACAGTCACTGTACAGCGACATAAACTGTCATTGCAGTGTCTTTTCCAGCACTGGCCTATAATGAACATATGAGGACAACAGGGAGCAGAGTCGGTCATTTTGAAGTAGAGCAGCAGTGCTGGCAAGCTTTCACCCGCTTGACTTTAACCGCGACTGACCCAGGCCCAGCTCCAGGAATCCATCACGAGGGTGCTACTAAAGTATTGGCTCAACCTAATTTATATTTCTATATATATATATATATCTATATATAATATATATAATATATCTCACCTAACATTACAGTTTTAAAATATACTTTTATATTGCAGTAATTTCACATTCAATCTTCAGATTAATGTAGAAACAACATAAAGACAGTATAGTTTTAATATTTGTATAATGGCATGTTTTTTTATGACTGAAGACCAGTATCACTGATACCAATACTACTGATGTCTCTATGAAATTGTTTTTCCCCCCTAATATTTAACCATTGCCTACAGCCATTCAACTCACAAGCTAGCATTTTAACATTTATTAGACTACTTAAAATAACTTCTAATTTAAATGAACTTAAAACAATCTTCACATAAACCATTATAATAAATGTCATATTTAGTTACCTGTGCCCTTCAGCAAGTAGGAAATACACAGAAATTGAATAAAGTTAAAAACACTAAATTATAAATTAAATAGATGAATCCTTAAAGCTATAAAAGTTATTGATTTTCTTTTTTTTTTGATTAACAGACATCACAGCAGCTGATTATTAGGTTTTTCGGCTGCTAATTCTTTAAGAGCTTCCGCTGCTGAATGTGAGACTCATCTGATCTGACGCATCTCTCTTTACCTATTCTGACCCACTTCAGATCTTAAAGTCTCTATTAATGAGTTAAACTGAAAAAACACTAATCGCCTGCATTAGAGCCTCATATTGACATCCTAAAATATATATCTGTAGGCATTGTGTGTATAATTCTGATTATATATATATAGATATATATATAGATATATATATATATAGTGCTGCAAACTACTATCGCGATTAATCGCCTCCAAAATAAAAGTTTTTGTTTACATAATATATGTGTGTGTCCTGTGTATATTATTATGTATATATACAGACACACACATACAGTTATATTTTGAAAATATTTACATGCATATTTTTACATTCATATAATTTATATTATATATAAATATTTTAAATGTATAAACTTAACATATTTTTCTTAAATATATATATGCATGTTTTTGTATTTATATATACATAATAAATAACACAGTACACACGCATATATTATGTAAACAAAATGTGTGTATTTTGGATACGGTTAATCGCGATTAATCGTTTGCAGCACTAATTCTATATATATTAGTGGCGTCCGTTGCTATGGTGCAAAGAGCGCTCCGTTTATAATCACTAAAAGCTGTCACTCACTTCAGTTCATTGTGATCTCACAAAGTTCCGTTATAATCAAGCTCTCTAAACGACACTATGAATCTCTTATTTACATCGCGTCTACATTTTTTTTATAATGAGATGATTCGTGCTGAACACAATACCTGAACAAAAACTCCGGTGATTTGAGCGGTGAGTGGATTCTACTGTATCTTGTTTTTTTTTTAAGCCTCTGATTCAAGAAGCAACAGCTATGGGGTTTTCCCCCCCCCCCCCCCCCCCCTGTTTGAAATTTGGCTACATTGCTCAACGCTGCAAACAGAAATCAATCTCCAGAGCCCAAACCATAACGCAATGGATAGTTTGCCAAATCTGCAATGAAATGCCTTTGTTACAGCTTTAATTTAGGGTTCTATTGATTTTGTTTGAGGGTTCGTATCACCGCCTGATAACCGGGCCTGGACTACCGCTATCATCCCGCTTTCTTAGGCCATACGTCGAGCTGGTGAACATCTTGCTCAGCTGTGGAGAGGAGGTGAAGGAAGCCATTACGCGGAGCGTGCGTCTGCAGTGCGAGCAGAACTGGGGCGCTCTGTGCGACAGCCTGAGCATCTGTACATCCATCACCGCCGCTCCAGCATCAGGCGGCCTCGAGCGACGCCCGCCGCTTTCCTCCCAGTCAGACGCCGAGCACCACAAGAGCGCTCGAACAGGAGACAAGGACAAACCCGGCAAGGTCGGCTTCAGTTCCCACACGAGAAGTCGGAGCCAAGGCCCACGCCGCGCCAGTTTAGAGGCCGGCCCCGCCGAGCAGGAACACTCAAAGATCAGCGACATTCGGAGGTGAAATAGCAGGATCACCTAAAATGACCATGACACCCCAATCCCCCACTTCACAGACTCAGCAGACCTCTTAATTCAACCCATCCATCCTCACATCTCCACAGTCATTCCAGTACATTTTGCAGGGTAAATGTGGTGCAACTTTTTTGATACTCCATATTATAGGACAGATTGTTAATTTTGTAGAATTGCTTTTATTTTAGTTCTAATACAGCATCTCTATTTTGCAAATCATATCAATCACCTTGTTTATTTATTTTATGCTTCATGCAACATTTGAATATAAAACATGTACATATAAATCTATGTATATCTATATTTATATAAACACGTCTAAATATAGCCTCCATATTCAGTAACGATATACTATATGTAATATAGTGCTTGCGGTTGTATTAGTTACATTATTGCACCAATTACGCATCTGACTGTAGATATGTAAGATACGTTTGCTTGTTTCAAAAATGTGTGTAATTGTTATTTGAAATACTTGATTAAATATAAGCTGTACAGGATTGAAGTCCAGGTCTAGCACAAACAGTACGACGCTCTGTGCTTCTTAGAAGGAAAGCGAAGTCAAAACAACGTCCAGTAACAAGCTTATTGTGCCTTGAGAATATTACATAGAGGCTTTACCCCAAAATGAACTGTGGAACCCGAGCAGATGTATGATAGTAAAAACTTCTAGCTGCCTCACGTCTCAGTATGATAAAGCGCCCTGATAGTATCGCTTAAGTCTAATGTGTGTGCTACATTTCACATCCCAAACAGATTAGTTGAACATAGGAACAACTTTAGCGCACAGTGTCTCATGGAAAGCAGGCCTGCCTGTGCTCTGGCCAAGTCCACAGTCAGCCGCTGGTGTTTCCAAGTAAAAAATAGCAGTTTTCTCCCAGAGCCACTGAGAAGAGCCAGAAGCTGGAATTGCAGTCGGCTGGCCTTAGACCCAGGAACTGGGTTAAGTCTACATAGCTCAGGGTATTACTGACAATAATATTGAAATGGGTGAATTATTGTTTACTATAGCTACGAAAAGAATTGTTTTGGGTCCTTGCCACGTGATTGGTTAATAAAATGTTCGGAGCTGATTGTTGGTTTAAGAATAAGGAATGGCCTGTACAGTTCTGCTATTCATCAGCCTAAAGACAACAGTAGTTACTTTGACCAATCATCTTCTTAATTCACTCAGGTATTCCAATGAACATGTGGGCAAAAATGTGATCAACTTTGGGTTTAAACCTGGAAAACATTTTTAGATTGTTACAAGAAATGAAAAAAATCTGTGTACAACTATTACATTGAATAATAGATTCCATATCGGTACAGATAGCATGTGTTCCAATTGTTTTAGGAAAAATAAATACTAAAGCTCATTTCTTACTCAGATGTGTCTTTCTGGATTTTCTTTTTTCACACACAGCATTTTAGCACAACAAAAGTGAGTATTTAGAAATGTATTTATAATATATTTATTATAGTATTATAACTGTTGTTTTGTGATCGTTGTTAATATTTTTTGGCTTGGTCTTTAATCAGCATTGTGGCTAAATATGCCCATCGTCTATCTTCTCGTCTGTCCCCCGTAGCATTTAAACCGGCGCAAATTTTTATTATAAATTATATAATAGTTGATATATTTAATATAATTATATATTAGATTAAATATTCATAATTTTATCACAACGTTTACAGAAAAACACACATTTTATTATTTAATAATAGTATTATTTAATAATAATATTTGGTATTGAGAAACGGCCTGGGCTGCCTTTCCCAAAAGCATGGTAAGCCTAAGTTGATCGTAGCTCCATTGGTGACAATGGTTCAACGATCAATTTTGGCTTGCTATGCTTTTGGGAAACGCAGCCCAGTTTGTAGTGATGGTCATTTTTCTTACATTGTTCCGCCATTAGATTGCGACTGTTTTAATGATTGAAGTCAGCGTCAATGGACTTTTTATTTTGAAAAGGACCATAACTAATAAGAAGTTATTTAAACTTTTCGACATCTTAAAGACTCAATCAGAAAATTAATTGAGCAGTGTTTTCATCGAAAATCTCCCTCAACGGATGAAAGGCTAGTACGACAAAGATATCGCTTTCCTCAGCGGACATTCAAACTGTTTTATTGTGAATATGAGATTGATCTGAAGAATGAATGCTGTATCAAATGCAGGTAATCACACACACCTCTGATAATTCTCTGCTCTAAATAATACAATAAGATTTCAATGAAGCAACCAATTCTAAAGTTACTAATTCTAAAAAGTTCTAAATTGACGTTTTCTAATGTTTTCGGCTTCAAACTGTTAACTTGAGATTTGTATCTGTGGTGGAAGGATTCATTCCGCACATAGAATGTTTTGTGGTTTCTTATTTATTTACACACTTGTGCCATCAAACTGTTGTATAAATTTAATATCACATAAGCCACACAATCCTATCCAAAAAACGCAAAATCATAGACATCATGTCTACAGACCTTTTGCCCTAACCTCTGGTCCACCTTAAGGACATCACTGGACCCTTGCTGGAGCTCCTGCAGTTTGCTTGGGTCTACACTTCATCCTGCAACATCTGGACAAACCAGGGACTTACAGTCAAACCAATAATTATTCAGGCACCTTCAACATTTCTCACATTATCACAGTTTATTTGCTATAGTTTAGAAAATGGTAATAAAATATGAGAAGAACTCAAGTGTTAAACTGTGTCAGAACAAATTCATTTTGATAATGTCAGATAACTTTGATAGGAAGGGAAGTAATGGATTAAAATCAAACAAAAATGATTCAACTGTTATATTTAATTACACAATTAGATAATACCAATTTAGGTCCACCTTTAGCATGCTTTTTTTTTTGTTCAGTCTGTGTTAAAAGTTCACATTAGCAATTAAGGAAAAAACACTTAAAGGATTAGTTCACCCAAAAATGAATATTAGCCCATGTTTTACTCACCCACAAAGCATCCAAGGTGTATATGACTTTCTTCTTTCAGACTAGGTGGGTGTTTTTTTTTTCAACAGTCCAAAAGTAGTCAAATAAAGTGCATCCATCCATCCATAATAAAACATGCCTCACATGGCTCCGGGGGTGAATAAAAGCCTCCTGAAGCGAGTCGATGTGTTTTTGTAAGAAAAATATCTATACTTAAAATTTTATAAACACTTTTCTCTCACGTCTGCTCACTGTCGTACGCGGAAGCCGTTCTAGGCTATGTTTTTTTGTTGTGAGTGAGATTAGTTTTTGTGCAAGTGAGATTAGTAGGCCTAAATGCATGTTGACATTCCAGAAGTACAGTAACATCATGTTCACACAGCGCACACAGCGCCTCTGCACTTACTCCCGATTTCTCAACATGCCGACACCAGAGTCAGTCAATAAATGGGAAAACAAGTAACCGGTGTTACTCATTTGAAAAAGTAACTCAAATATTGTAAATTAAAAAGTAATGCGTTACTTTACTAGTTATTTATTGAAAAAAAGTATCGGACTACTACCTCATGTTTTACTCGTAATTGCGTTACCCCAAGACTGGCCAACATTGGGATGATAGTGGACTTCGGAGACCCCTCAACCCCCCCCCCCCCCCCCCCCGCCCGCGTTTACCCAGTGAGGGTGAAAGTCACATAGACATTAATCATAGTAAAACTCAATTCAAACAGGCCTGAATGTCTAAGAATCTGGATTCTGTAAGAGAAAAAAGTTAGTCAGGTCCATGTCGTCTGGAGCCAGCGGCGATGATGTGAAGAGCGTTCCTCTTGACTGGTGCATAAAGCTGTCAGGGCGTGTGGCACGGGGTTGGCGCCAGGCTGAGCTGCAGCGGGCACCTCCACCAGCCTCCTGCAGAAACACTCAGCTCATCGCAGCAGTGGGAAAAACGCTCTTTCTCTCTCGTCAGAGTGGAATGAGACGACCGCGCCGTAAACAAGCTCCCCTGCGCTCTAGCTGGCTCGGCCTCTCCTGTCATAGGGCTGAAGATCTATAAACAGGCTTTATGAGGCTCTGGTGGCTGTGGTCGAGCAGCAGGCGAACTGGTTCTCAGGCTGGGCCGCTGCAGCTAATATATGACAGGCCAACGCCACAACAAAGTGGCCATTCTGAATGCTGATGAATTTGATGAATTTACTGAGCTGGAGGTGTGGGTGATCTGGTTGTGCAGTCAAAAAATGCGTTTCCAGAGATGGCTGGAACAGTGCCGTTTAAATCTCACGCATCAATACTGAAACCAGCATGCATGCAACATGCATAACAAGCTTGTTCCTTCAAAAATCAACCAATCAATAATAAAAACGATGCACCGTGCCTTAGTTGTGAATCAAGATGTGCTAGTCAGTTGCAGGTGGTATTGTAAAAAAAAAAAAAAGTATGTCATATGAAAGCCCATTTCCACTTCTTTTCTCTCAATTGTCAACATTTCACAATTCTGACTTTTTTTTCACAAAATTGTGAGATATAATCTCGAAATTGCAAAAAGTCGCTTTTTGTTCTGAATTGATATTATATCGCGCAACTGGCTTTTTTTCTTGCATTCTGACTGTAACGGCATAAGACATAGGTAATTTTCGCCACCCCCTAAGAGGGCACTAGTCAATAAACAATAGACAAGGCTATTTGATGACTCTGTGACTGATTGATGACCATGGGAGTTGTCGTCTTCATCCCCACAGCCGATGCAATCCGACGGGACTCGGGTAGAAATCATGTTCATGGATGAGCTAATGATTTATTAACGTAGTAGAATGAAGCAGGGTGAGGCTGAAAGCCGTCGAAGCGAAACGAGCGTGACACACGGCTCGAAAGCAGCAGAGCTTTTATTATGCCACAGTCGAGCGCTTCCGCTGCTTCCGGTCGTGCGTATGTGGGGTAAAGCAGTGTTGTTTTATCATACTAGATACGTTTGAATGTTCTGTTATAATGCTACTCTGTTTGGTCGTCACCGGTCTATTAAAACACAACATATTCAAGCGTCTTTGGTGTTTCCATGTTTTATACAAAACAAAACCGGAAATCGAGGGATTATGACATCATTGGCAGGCGACACAGTGACACTATAGACACGGTCCGTGTCACTAGTTAAAATTGCTTATTTCTCTGGATTTAAACATTCTTCGAAACATTTTGGATAATGTAAGTACACAAGTCAGCAAAATATATAACACTGTTCTAGTGGTTTTTGGATATTTTAATAAAAAATCGTATCTATGTGCATTTAATGCGACTATGCAACACGTATTTGTCAGAATTTCAAGTTTCTGTCACTCAATCCTGAGAGGAAAAGTCAGAAATGTGATATAAGTCACAATTACCTTGTTTTATATATTTTTTTAATCTAAGTATACTTAATGTGTTTTATAATGTTGTCAGACGTTTGGAGTACACTGGCACAGAGATGACTTAAAGCTACAGCTACATGACATACATGATTATAAAACTGCAATGATGCAGAGATTTATTAATAGACTTTAGTCAGGTTAAACGCCGTATTTTATTCCAGTTTTTAATGTGTAACGGTCCTAAATGCCTTAATTTTCACAACTCAACTTTCAGAAATGTTTTATTGAGTATTTGTCTACTGATTTTTTTCAGAAAGAAGTTTTTTTTTAGCTGAACAATTGGTATGTTGTTAGTACAATCCATTGAACACACTGTAGCCTACTTGTTCTGTCTAGTTAAATACACACTACACTCATACTGGTAAAAAATGTATAGCCTGAATGCACTGTAAGTCGCTTTGGATAAAAGCGTCTGCTAAATGCATAAATTATTATTAAATGATTAAATATGGTACTGTAAGGTCTATAGATTATCAGACACAGTATTTGCACACCTAAACAAACCTGCTCATCCATAGCAACAATTGTAGAGACTGAGCAAGGTTTGATGTGCTCTTAGACGGCCACTACTGTCGATGTAAAGCACTGCGTGACTGCCCTCTAGCGGTCATTTATATACATTGCCTATGGATATCAACAGCTTTGGTCAAGATCTGGTCAACTTTGAGTGATGCAATGTGAGGAAAATAGGATATTTTATAGGGTTGACATTTGTTCTTTTTGTTTCATATTTGTTCATGAGTAAGCCTAAACTTAATTTAAAAAAAATTCAATTTGCATTAAAAAAATAGCTTAAATGTGTTTGTATTTTTTTAATGCATCAAACAACAGGTGTCTGAACAGACAGAACGGATAGAACCTCTACAGGAATATAAAATTGCATCAAATCTGCATGTAAAGTTTCACAAACAAAATTAAATAAGAATAAGTAATAAAACACAATAAAGTATATACATGAACAAATATAACATTGTAAAAATATATAGAGGAACTCCTTATGCATCAGTGGTATTACAAATATATATATATGTGTGTGTGTGTGTGTGTGTGTGTTGTGGTGGTGTGTTTGTGTGTGTTGTGTGTATACAGTATATATACAGTGGGTACGGAAAGTATTCATACCCCCTTAAATTTTTCACTCTTTGTATATTGCAGCCATTTGCTAAAAATCATTTAAGTAAATTTTTTTTCCCTCATTAATGTACACACAGCACCCATATTGACAGAAAAACACATAATTCTTGACATTTTTGTAAATCTATTAAAAAAGAAAAACTGAAATATCACATTGTCCTAAGTATTCAGGACCCTTTGCTCAGTATTTAGTAGAAGCACCCTTTTGATTTTAATACAGCCATGAGTCTTTTTGGGAAGATGCAACAAGTTTTTCACACCTGGATTTGGATCTCTGCCATTCCTCCTTGCAGATCCTTCCAGTTCTGTTAGGTTGGATGGTAAATGTTGGTGGACGGCCATTTTTAGGTCTCTCCATAGATGCTCAATTGGGTTTAAGTCAGGGCTCGGGCTGGGCCATTCAAGAACAGTCACAGAGTTTTGTGAAGCCACTCCTTCGTTATTTTAGCTGTGTGCTTAGGGTCATTGTCTTGTTGGAAGGTAACCCTTCGGCCCATCTGAGTTCCTGAGCACTCTGGAGAAGGTTTTCGTCCATGATATCCCTGTACTTGGCCGCATTCATCTTTCCTCGATTGCAACCAGTCGTCCTGTTCCCTGCAGCTGAAAAACCCCCACAGCATGATGCTGCCACCACATGCTTCACTGTTGGGACTGTATTGGTCAGGTGATGAGCAGTGCCTGGTTTTCACACATACCGCTTAGAATTAAGGCCCAAAAGTTCTATCTTGGTCTCATCAGACCAGAGAATCTATTTCTCACCATCTTGGAGTCCTTCAGGTGTTTTTTTAAGCAAACTCCATGCGGGCTTTCATGTATCACTGAGGAGAGGCTTCCGTCGGGCCAATCTGCCATAAAGCCCCGACTGGTGGAGAGCTGCAGTGATGATTGACTTTCTACAACTTTCTCCCATCTCCCGACTGCATCTTTGGAGCTCAGCCACAGTGATCTTTGGTTCTTCTTTACCTCTCTCACCAAGGCTCTTCTCCCCCGATAGCTCAGTTTGCCAGCTCTAGGAAGGGTTCTGGTCGTCCCACACGTCTTCCATTTAAGGATTATGGAGACAACTGTGCTCTTAGGAACCTTAAGTGCAACAGAATTTTTGTAACCTTGGCCAGATCTGTGCCTTGCCACAATTCTGTCTGTGAGCTCTTCGGGCAGTTCCTTTGACCTTATGATTCTCATTTTCTCTGACATGCACTGTGAGCTGTAAGGTCTTATATAGACAGGTGTGTGTGGCTTTCCTAATCAAGTCCAATCGGTTTAATCAAACACAGCTGGACTCAAATGAGGGGGTAGAACCATCTCAAGGATGATCAGAATAAATGGACAGCACCTGATTTAAATATATGAGTGTCACAGCAAAGGGTCTGAATCATTAGGACCATGTGATATTTCAGTTTTTCATTTTTTAATAAATCTCAAAAATGTCAACAATTCTGTGTTTTTCTGTCAATATGGGGTGCTGTGTGTACCTTAATGAGGAAAATAAAATTAACTTAAATGATGGTGGGGTGAGGTCGAAATGTCTGCAATATAAAACAAAGAGTGAAAATTTTAAGGGGGTCTGAATGAGAGATCGACGATATTGGTTTTTTCTATAACCGATGCCGATTTTAGGAGTCAGGTCAGCCGATGCCCGATTAGGTGGCTGCCGATTTTTAGGGCCGATGATCTTGAGGTTTTCCCCTTCCTTTGCATGCTAAAATGTCACACTAAGAATAAATGGATGCACAACGATTTCTAGCTTAACATCATCTTTATTGACAACTGCTTGAACCATTCTCGAATCTTATTTTGTGCACTGCACGGTATAAAATAAAATATTCTCCAAGTTAACCAACAACATCATCAACATTTTTTTTTTTTTTTACCAATCTGAAATATAGAAAACAGTTAATATATATCAAAAAAACTGTCAATCAGTTACATAAAGTTTTCGAGCATTTATCACTGCATGTTGGGTTCAGGTTGTTGGAACATAATGTAAACTTAAATTATACATTGAATAAAACAAATACGAATAAAAACTTTATAAATAAAAATCAATTTAAACTAAAAAGAGAAATCTAAACAATAATAATTGGTAGTGCCTGCAACACACTACAACCACACATTTATGTTTTTGGTATAAAGACACCGAACATCTAAGTGTACTTGGTGCGGGTGCTTTTTTGGTCATTCAAGTTTTCTGTAAAAAATAAACTAAAATTGGGGAAAACTACAAAAATCTGAGTAATAATAATGATACGAAATCGACTAATAAGAACTTATTATAAAACGCACTAAGGATTAATGACTACTGGCTTCATGAATATGAATCAAGTTGTGGGGGGGGGGGGGGTGCTTTGCTCGAACTGATTTCTGAAATCAAAACAGGGACGTAATAGGTGAGCGCCAGCCAATGAGATTGCCTTTTGCGCATTAGTTCCGCCCACTACCGGAGAACTTGGCAGTTCTTAAAAGCTGAAAAAATCCAAAGGAACTCCGTTATTTTGACAGCAAAATACAACAAATAATATAGTTTACATGTAGCGCGCATAGGTAGCACATCAATTCTCTCTCTCCCTCTCTGCTTAACATCATCATTTATTGAACACTGACTTGAACCATCTCTCGAATCTTAATTTTGTGCACTGCACGGTATTAAAATAAAATATTTATCCAAAGTTAACCAAACAAATCAATAAACTTACCAAGTATTAAATATATAAAACAGTTAATATATATATAAAAAAAACTGTCAATCATTTACATAAAAGTTTTAGAGCATTTATCAAGCAGAATTTTTCAAGTTTGTTGGAACATAAATGTAAACTTAGTGATTTCTGACATTCTTGACGGTTAACGTTAGACGGGTTTAATGAGGATAATAACTGTGCGACGTATATATTGGTCGGAACATGTCACTTTTATTAGGCTGATGTCCATTTTTATTCGCATTACACAGTTGATGGAAACACACGCAGAAGCGCATATTCTTCAGCTTTTTTTCATTAATGCAATATGCAAATAAGTTGGATGGAAACCCGGCTGTTGTCTGCATCAAACCATGCTTCCGAACAAATGTGATTCACCGTTCTGGGCTGCTCCAGGACAGCTCTGTGTCTCCGAGCACGGTGCTGTCTGTGAGCGGGGTGGAGTAACGTAGCCCTCAATCACGCTGCAGTGTTTGTGAGAGCTGCCACCTTCTCCACCCCACGCACAGAGTGAAATTCTCCGACTCCGATACAGGAAAAATAAAACAGAACTTATAACATTGGGGCTAATATGTTAGCAAGCAAGGTGCTGATAGTTTTCGACAACAGTCCTTAAAGTTAACTGCAAGTAAGCGAACCTTTAACCAGCTGTAGCATTATGCCAGTTCCCGACGGTTCTATGCTATTCGTTTTTTCTTTCACTAAGTGAAGCAACACTTCATAGTTTACTAGTAATATATTGTAAATATATGGCCGTAGGACTTTGAAATATCAGAATTTAAGCCTTGCCTGTATCTCCCAGGACTGTTGTTGAATTTTCCAAAAGTTTTGGCTTAGGGTCCTTCACATGCGGCAGCAGCACTTTCCACCGCACCAATAACACGGGGCTGCTCACGGACGTGCCTGACTTTAAATCGGCGCTACTAAACACGGATATCGGCCGATGCCGATATATTAAAAAATGACAAATATCGGCCCGATATATCGGCCGACCGATATATCGGTCGACCTCTAGTCTGAATACTTTCCGTACCCACTGTATATATGTGTAATAGTGTGTGTGTGTGTGTGTGTGTGTTGTGTACAGTAATATATAGTATAATAATATGTGTGTGTGTGTGTGTGTGTGTGTACAGTATATATATATATATGTATATATATGTGTATGTATGTATGTATATGTGTGTGTGTGTGTGTGTGTAGTATATATATCATATTTAAAGAATATGAATACGAATTAGAGAATTTTTTACAATGAATAAACATTTTCTGAACAAAATTAAAAATTAACCAGGGAATTCACAAATTATTAGTTTTCTTTTTTATAGATTTACTAAATTTTGGATTAAATTCATTCAATTTAATTTACTTAAATTGGATTTAAATTTTGGATTTCATTTTTCCTGGAAGAATTCAGATGCTTACCTATACTAGAAGGCAGCCTAAAATATCAAATTTGAGTTATGAAACAGCTTAACAGCAATGTTCTTTGCTTCTTTTTTGTTATTCTGACAAAATATATGTAGCCATTCACTTTCACTGAACCTTGAAAGACTCAATTAGTCTATAATAGAATTATTTTCTCAATTAGTCTATAATAGAATTATTTTCTCAATTAGTCTATAATAGAAGTGAGTTATAATGAAAACTGTTTGTTTACCTACATTCTTCAAAATAGCTTAATTTGTGTTCTGCAGAATAAAGAAAGTAATACAAAGTTTGGAACAACACGAGGGCGAGTAAAGGATGACAGCATTTTAATTTTTTAGGTGAACTATCACTTTAAGCATCGGATAAGTATACATATTTCTGCCAATATAACTGCCAGACAGACATGTGTTTGTTTTTGTGAAGAGGTTATTACTTATGTCTATACTCTGTTGACTGTAATACAGGAATGAATGAAACAGAGGCAGCAATATCACTGCTATGTTCAAATCCGCCACCAGGAGGCAGATTCTGCAAAACCTCAGGACAGAAAGGAGTCTAGATTAGCAAATGTGCTACAATGTAGTTTAATTTCACAGGCAACATAATAAGTGTTATACATTAGCTATATTTTAAAATAAAATGATTTAAAAAAAAAAAAGATTATAAAAAATGAAGTGCTATGGAAAAAGTGTGGAGCTTCTGTCTTCTGAACAGGGAATGTTTTTTGGAAAACAGTCACTTATAGAGAGACTATAAACTCCACATCCAGTGGCACTCATGAACTCAGCTGCAGGATGGTCTGTGAAATCATACGGGAGCAACCAGCTGCAAAAGCCCTCTTTAATTATGATTAATATAGTGACAAAGTCTTTTTGAAATATGAGCTTATGAACATGTTTCAGTGTGAGCGAGTAGTCAAAACTATTCTGAGGCATCCAAAGGAGAGCAGGTCATCTGACTCCCATCGGGAGCAATCATGTTCCTGTCTGCCCGACTAATCCACTGCCAAAGCTGTGAACATGAGTTCATAAAGAAAACTCTTATTCCCCGAGACGTGCGAGACAAATGATGTGATGACTAAACGCACAGCTCTCAATCGCCGTAATGATTTTCTTCTTGTTTTTCGTGCAATATTACAGATTATCCACATCTGATCTTACAGTGTTTTGTTTTGTTTTGCAACTTCAACCTCGCAGTTTTTATTTTCATTTCCTTCAATACTGGCATGAATTAATAATGTGCATTAACTTTTAGGGATGAACTACACAAATGCATTATATTTATGCTTTTTAAAAGACTTGTATAGTTTAATTTAGGCTAGTTAAACATTTAAATCGTTGTAATAATAAATAATGACTAGCCTACAAAAACTACATATGAAAAGACATTTTAGCTTCTCTTTCTTATAGCTACTTTAAAGCAGTGTTTATAATGATTTAACCGACGCAGGATCAATTATGTCGTCAAAATTACTGGATAAACCCACGAATAAACACATTACAAAAAAATAGTAAAACGTAGCAAAGCAAGAAAGTAGGCTAGCCTAGAAAAGCGGATTCTTGGAGCCCGGTCTCATGAAAATGCGTATAAATAGTACGCTAAATAAAAACGAAAACTCGTGGTATTGATACGCAAAAATTGACTTTGGCGTTCATATGATACGCATGTGTTTGGCGTGCATATGATACGTAGTTTTCGCGTGCATATGATACGAAATTTGTTGGCGTGCATATAATATGCAGTTTTCGTGTACATATGATACGCATCTACCCCACAACCCTAAACCCACCCATCGCGTAGCATATACACGCCAAAGTCCATTTTTGCATATCAGTACCACTAGTTTTCGTTTTTATTTGGCGTACTATGTATACGCACTTTCATGAGATCGGGTTGATTCTTGATACAAAATAAAGATAAGCACAATTCCTTAATTGGCTATAAACGTATATAGGCCTATCTAATTGCACACATAATCCAGTGTTTAATGTTACACGATGAAATTGAATTTTACATAATGATTTTTTTTTTTAAATAAAAAAACCATTTGTGAATATTTAATTCTATAATAAGTCTTGACATTTAGCACGGGTCATATTTAGTTGAAGCAAGTCTAAACACAGCTGCCTTAAATTAAGTGTTGAAAACGTGTTAGATTCAATATAAATCCATTAAAAATCCCCACGCATGCAGCCAGGTCTCGTGCATGAGCTTCCTTCAGGAGGTGTTAAATGTGCAAGTGATTGACAGGGATGAAGAGCTCTGTGGTTTCATCACTGCACAGACTCATTTAGATAACACCCATCTCACCCCTCTGCCCCATCATTTCCTAAACAGGTCGGCCTACAGGAAGTTTTCAAGAACGTTATCCAACTCTTTATCTGCTCCAAATGCGCTGTTGAAAGACAAACCTGCAGATGCAGTTGCTTTGCGGGAGTTTGTGCCTCTTCTTCTCTCGACCATGACTAGTCTGTCATAATATTTATTTCAGAAATGCATCAAACAAGACGAATTATTCGACTGTGCTCCAAGCAAGCTCTGTCTCAGAAAACCGTAGTACACTCTCAGAAACATTTGCATATGATACGAAATTTGTTGGCGTTCATATGATACGCATGTGTTTGGCGTACATATGATACGCAGTTTTCGCGTGCATATGATACGAAATTTGTTGGCGTGCTTATAATACGCAGTTTTCGCGTGCATATGATACGCATCTACCCCACAACCCTAAACCCACCCATCGCGTAGCATATACACGCCAAATAAATTTTTGCGTATCAATACCACGAGTTTTCGTTTTTATTTGGCGTACTATTTATACGCACTTTCATGAGATCGGGTTGGACTGTCACTGACTGCAGTGGCGCTTGGTGGAGGAGATGCTTCATAAATCACCGTGATATAAAGCAGTTTCCATAAGCTGCGGAGTCAGTTTACTTTATTTCACCAATTATTGCAGCGACGGATAAGGGAGTGTTGATTCGCTCATAGAGAAAAGTGCTCGCGTTCATTTATCAGAAACGCCTGTCTGAGACTCGGACGCACTGATTTTCTCCAAAACTATAAACATGAAGGTCTAGCGCAGACACGAGCACCATTTACTCTGCAGCATTAACCGTTAGAGATCAAATAAACGATAATACTGTCTGTCTCCTCTGCACAAGCACAAACGATGACTAATATCCAGAGGAACGGCACCACTGTCCAATGCTGCTGCCAAAAAAACTGGACTAGTGTCCATATTGCAGTGTAATTACAGCTTTAACATATAGGAACTAGCTACTTAATATGCAATTGCTTTAAGGAGCTTTATAGTTAGTTTATTATTATTATTGATGAGTCACTAAGCATGTATTACAGTAATGTATTACAGTAACTGATAGGCTGAGTAACGTGTAACAGATAGTGTAACATTGGTATTACCGAATGATCACAAATGTCCAAAACGAGCCTATTGATTAAACAAAACTGAAATAAATGCAGATTAATTTAAATTTGAAATAAACACTTTTAATTAGAACTAATTAACATAAATGAGAAAATAAAGAAACTAGTACCTTCTGTAGGGCTTTGTCTCCAATTTGTCTACTGTATTGTCTGTCGCAAATGCATTGGTTAAATAAAATGCAAATGCAAAATATTTGATCGAAACTGACCGTATAGGCCTATAATATATAAATATATATCTAGATATATGACAGATTTTTTTATTATCACATTACATGAACATAATTACATGATAATTACAAATTTATTCAAAAGTATAAAATAAAAGATGTCCAAACTGGTATCTGTAACTATCACACTATCAGTCACAGATGTCTAAGTCTAATCTGTAGGCTATATGTGTTCTTGTATTATATCATTTCCGCCACACAGATCTATATTTTATTATTATATGAATTGCCATGTGTTGCTCTTCTGCTGCATGCGGCTGTTCGGCGTGGGTGGGTTTCTGGTTTGTTGTCATCTGTTATCACGTCTTGATAACAAACCCAGTGGCACCAGAATCTTTCAGTGGTAGACAGTTGGGTTTGTCATTGCAGGTTTCAGGTTCCAGCATTGGCACTGTCTGATCCCTTGGAGAAAACTCTTCTCTGGCCAGTAGTTTCCTCTGGATTAAGCAATTAAGAGGAAAACAAACAAACCGAGTGCGCACTCTTGCGCTCAGTGCCAGTTCAAGCCAAAAGGGACATTTGCAGCCTCGTAGGTAGCTAAGGGATGATTTAAATCCATCTCAAATAGCCTTTGATGCTGACATGGCATTACATAAATATATACTATCTATCTATTTAAATCCATCTCTCTCAGAGCTGACAGACTTCACTTGATAATAAAGCGTTGACTTGAATTGCAGCACTGCAACTAATAAAAACAGGCAACACCGAGCGAACGTTAAAAAATAGCAAGATTAATATGGATAGCAGCAATGTTTGTTGGTGTTAGTAAAGTTGCTATAATTGGTGGATATTATATGCATGGACTTGTATGGAACTCTCACAAGTCATTTTAATATTATGCCTCATTTGGCCAATGACAAGCTCTGAAATGTTGAGCCATGCCCCCTGCCTTATTACAGCATGCAGTCACCCCAAAAGTGTGTTATGAGGGCTCTATTAGAAACATAAGCGTGGGTTTATAGGCTACCTCTAAACACAAAAGTTTTACCCTATTCATTAAACGACTAGGCACCCCTGATAAATGCCAACCGGGTCGCCCAAGAGGACCATCATTCCATGGCAATGTTCTCCAGCCAGATGACTTCCACTCCTTTCTCAGTGCGGGACATATTGAACCTGGAGCAGAATCAGGAGGACTTGGTCTCTCTGGACATGTCTCAGCGGCTGGACAGTGCACTTATTCCGACCTCATCCTGCATGCTATCCACTTTCAAACAAGAGCAGTTCATGGAAATGCCATCCGGAGCCTCTCTGTTCAGCGAAGACCTTCAGGACGACAAAGGCAACAAAAACAGCTCTCTGAACTTCGGTACCGCTGCCTTTTATGGGAAGAACTTCCTAGAAATGGACTATGTTAAAGACGCAAAGACGGACGACACGTTTGAAGACAAAGAGAAAAAAGGTGAGCGTTCACAAGACTCGGACATTTATTGGAAACTAAAGATGCGTTTCATGATCATTAAAAACTTGGCTGAAAAATGCATAATAGCTCATAATATTGAGTTAAATAAAAAAACAATTAAATATGCGCACGTGTCTAGATTGATTCTAACACTAATTAGACTACCATAATTGTACATTTTCCGTAGTTTTTTAGTTACTTTTATTCCGTTTTTGAGTAGGCTAATAAAGCTGCCGTTTTCAAAGTTCATGATTAATTTTTTTTATATATCTTAGGATCCATAGAGAAAGTTTAGCATCCACCGATCCTTCTTCGGAATAAAATGTGCCTCACACTTAGGGGAAATGGTTATTTTAAGAACTGTTCAGAAAAGTTCTTTAGGGAATTTGAAATAGTTATTTTATGTCATCTCTGCGAAAACTCCATTTGGAACCTTTATTTTTAAGAACGTATAATGGGATAAAACGGCGCATACAATTCAACTCACTGAAATTGAAAATGTTTTAAGTTGTAAAAGTTTTAAATTATGTTTTACATTTTTTAAGTAAAATCCAAGAGGTTCAAACCTCCCAAGAGGTTACAACCTGCAGCGAAAAGGTCACTTATTAGTCCCTATGAATAAACAAAAGGTAGAAATGAAATTGTTTCATTTCTAAAGGGAATGATTGGATACAAGCGTAGGCCTAAGTGTTATTATATTGACGATTTGTGTCCCATCTATGAAATAAATCATCCATTTTCAGACATCAGCTGCTCTCAGGAAGATCCAAGTGAAGATCTGAAGCTGGATGATGCGGATCGACCCAAGCAGAGGAAAAGGAGGAAGCCTCGTGTTCTGTTCTCTCAAGCGCAGGTGTACGAGCTGGAGCGCCGCTTCAAACAGCAGAAATACCTCTCCGCACCTGAGAGAGATCATCTAGCCAGCGTGCTCAAACTCACCTCCACACAGGTCAAGATCTGGTTCCAGAACAGACGCTACAAGTGCAAGAGGCAGCGTCAGGACCAGACCCTGGAGATGGTGGGCATCGCTCCTCCGAGACGCATCTCGGTGCCGGTTTTGGTTCGGGATGGAAAGCCGTGCCTGGGCGACGCTTCCACATACAACACCTCTTACAATGTGGGGATCAATCATTTCACCTACAACAGCTACCCTGCTTTTAGTAATTTCCCGAGTCCGGGCAACACGAACTACTCCTGCAGCTATCCGTCGAGCATGTCCTCCATCCAGCCCTCACAGTCCAACAGCAGCTACATCAACTTTGGAGTTGGGGATCTAAATAACGTGCAGGCTCCGTTTCAGTCCAGCAGCGGGGTTCCCTCACTACACGGCATCCGAGCTTGGTGAAAAAAAAAGAACTTGAATTGCATGTATGGACATTTATATTCAAATAATATTTTCATAATTGATGATTACTATTTGAATAGACAGAATGCGGGCCGGTGATGGTTTTGCTCTGTCAGGTGCAAGATGCATTCTTTCTTATGCTTTAATAGCTATTTTTCCGTATAGCCGACGCATCGTTTTCTTTAAAAACATGTCTGAATAATTTGCTTGCACTTGAGTTAAATTATGAGAGATAAACCGCACGTGGAATAGGTAGATTATTTATCATTTTCACCCGATGTATTATGAGGCTTTTATAAATCTCGAAAGAAGTTCCTATGTTTTATCTTTCTTTCTTTCTTTTCAAGGCCAGTCTCATTTTTATAAAAAATTAATAGACCATTAATATTAACTGTAACCAATAATGCGCAACAATTAATGAACTATTGTTAATATCCAGAAAGTACCGCACGAATTAAGGTGTTGTTATTCATTTGCTTGTGTAAGTCTGATATGTAAACCTTATATGAGAAAATAATAAAGGCTTTTCAAGAATGTAGCCTATGCAGTTATTATTTGGTTTGAGAATAACTATTAAAATGTTAGCATAAACAGTACTAATAATTGATATTTGACGTGTAGGATAATTAAAACTATATTTGTATTTACAAATTACATTCCTAAAATTGATAAACACTTTATTATTATAAAAGTTATCTTATTCCTGTTCCTTATTTGTAGGCCTTGACGACTTCACCGATATTTTCCATTAAAGTGTTTTGTTGCTGTTTTACCCTTTTTTTTTACCTTAACTTTGGCTAAACACGATTTTGCAAGTTTAAACATTTTCGGGGTCACTGTTTTACCAAAGATGAACCTGAGATATATCTACTTTTCTATGACTTATTCGTGTAAATCAAATAAAAAAAGATTAAAAATAAATATAATATTTAATAAAGACGTTTCAGCGAGGACTTGAACCGAGGTTCATTCTTGCGCTGTAAACCTGCAGAAATAACCCCAGATTGCAAAAAGGCCTAATTCAGCATTTATCATTTTTCTGTATCGTGTGATTTGATTTGTCAGGTCGTCAGAGTAAAACGTGCAGCTGAGTTAGTTAAACTAAACTCTCTAATCGCGCATCCACCAGCAAAATGCTTTTGGTCGATCGCAACAGATGCTCAAACCTAGACCATTTACTTTTTTTTGTATGCTATTCTTGCAAAGGTTGATTTCACACTTGATTGACAACACAAAAGTGCTCTGCTTAGTGTGCAGAATGGCACAATTTGCTTGACATGGAGAGGTAAGGGTGCATGGCTGCGCATGCAAAGACTTGGATGGAGGAGGGAAGGAGATCCACATTTGCTGCCACTTAAAATGAGTAATAGATTGCCCTCGGGCATCTCTCTGGCCTCTCCACACATATCAGTACAACTCCCCCTCTCCACTGCGTCTACCTACAACTGAGCCAGCGTCTAGCTGAAATATATATATTACAATAGCATGCTTACTGTGGAAATGATTGTCGTTTCAAGTCAAATACAGGGCCACTGAGATGTACAGAGAAAGGTCACACAGTTATAATAGTGGCCCACTCTTCAGAGGCGTTGAAAAGAACAAGTCAGATAACATGGACGCACATCTCTAAAAATAACAGGCCTTGTCCTCCGGCCACAATGGAAGGAGAATGACAGAGAGAGAGAGTGAGAAAGAGACCAGGGATGGAATAATCAGCTTTTCCGGGTCTTATCGGAGCAAAGACAGGGTCGCATGCCTCTTTATCAGCGGAGCTCTGATTATGGCCATGGCTTTTCTGAGCTTTTCCCCCTGTGATACTCTGGTTCTGTCCCGCTGCTGCTTCATCACTGCGCGGGATGTGAGTTTAACTCACCTAAATTGCCTGTCATACTGTAGGTGTCCATGTGACAGCCTCCAGTGTCCCCAGAGTTAAATCAACTCTGCTCAGAGTACATATTGTCCCAATCTACAGAGTGTTATAGTAACACTGAAGCAGAGTTACCACTGTTGAGGATTGTGTGGAAAGTTTTCATGTCTAAAAGCCTGAGCAGAAGTTGTTCATCTTCGACATTGTTAACAGCGGGTTTTCTTTACTAACGCTCAATCATTACTTAATTAATTGCTTAAGTATCCCATTAACTTTAACTCGGCTTCAGTGTTATTTTTAACACTCTGTAGATTGGGACAATATGTACTCTGAGCAGAGTTGATTTAACTCTGGGGATTTTGCTGTGTAGCATGGGTTCAAAACTGAGGGCTGACGCTTAAACCGTGAAGGCTTATCCTAAAAAGTACATTATGTGTAGTTTTCATAAAAATAAGCCTTAAATTAGATTAACTGTATGTAATACAAATGTGACCCTGGACCACAAAACCAGTCTTAAGAGTCAATTTTTCGAAATTGAGATTTATACATCATCTGAAAGCTGAATAGATAAGCTTTCCATTGATGGCTGGTTTGTTATGATAGGACAATATTTAGCAGAGATACAACTATTTGAAAATCTGGAATCTGAGGGTGAAAAAAATCTAAATATTGAGAAAATCGCCTTTAAAGTTGTTCAAATGAAGTTCTTAGCAATGCATATTACTAATCAAAAATTAAGTTTTGATATATTTACAATAGGAAATGTACAAAGTATCTTCATGGAACATGATCTTTACTTAATATCCTAATGATTTTTGGCATAAAAGAAAATCATATTTTGAGCCCATACACTGTGTTGTTGGCTTTATTGCTACAAATATACCCCAGCGACTTAACACTGCTTTTGTGCTCCAGGGTCACATATAAGAAAATAAATTGATACGATGCAGATCAAAACACACAACTGTTCAAAGGTTTTGAGTTAGCAATTTATGCTTTTATTCAGCAGGACCATTAAACTGATTTTTTTTCCAAAAAAGAGACAGACATTTATGTTTTCACTTTCTATTCATCAAAAATATATATAAAAAAAAAGATTTCCAGCACAACTCTTTTCAACGCTGATAATAATAATGAATGTTTCAGATCAGCATATTAGAATGATTTCTGAAAGATCATGTGACACTTAAGACCGGAGTACTTGTTCAGCTAAAATTCAGCTTTGCCACCATATAATATAATAAATCACATTTTAACATGTATTCAGCATAAAACAGTTATTTATACTATTTCACAATAGTACTGTTTTTACTATATTTTTGAATTATTTTCAATATATTTTGAAGAGAATAAAACTTTTGAACAGCAGTGCACATAAAATAAACTATTCATAAACTATTTTGAATATTTAACTTTCAGGCTTTCCAATCTAGAACAACTTTGATATACAAGATTCAATTAGATACCTTTTTCTTTTTAGCTACATCACTAATTAAAAACCCATGACACAAAATGTGTAATTCCAGGTTTCTCATAAGAAATAATCCTCGGCTTACACTGTAAAACGTTTTAAAATGAAGAGATTTGATTCATAATTCACTTCTTTTGCAAGATTTCTAACTTCACAAAATGTCTCTTTATGGTACTCTTAATAATACCGTTATCATAAATATATGAAGCATTATAGTTAAGCGCAAAAAGTGTTATGGTATGAAAATAAATTATGACGGCAACAAAATGACGAGACAAATTAGTAGGTCATATATATTTTCATGACATGATCAACCGTTTCACAAGGAAAGCAAAACGTTTTTACGGCTTGCAGGTGCCTTTCTCTTCTTTTATCATTTATGCATCATATTCATTGCTCATACTTTGGTCAGTATTTAAAAGAAAGGAAAAAGTCTTTTCTTCAGGATGTACAAGACCGTGGCCAGGAAGAGCGCGAGAGCGAGGAAAATAAGCAGCTTGTCTGTCAGTTCCCGACGATTGTATTTAATGATCAGCTTTCTGCCCAGCTGTATCGTTCCTGTCATGGCTTTAAACTCTTCATTAGTTTCCTGCACGGTCCTGGAAGACGTCGCTACAGGAGTTCAACGAACAATACAGCATTAGTTTCCCAGCGTGCAGACGTGGATAAAAATGGAAAACCTGCGGGATGCCCACCTAATGTGCTCATGGTCTCCTCGCTCTGCTGAACCTGCTGTGCCATCATCCGGCTGATGCTCATCAGACTCTCTGTTATGCCACTGGAGGTCTGAGCGAGGCTTTCTTTGGTCATCTTTCTGCGAGAATGAACTCAGGCGATCGGAAGTAGCATTAAAAACCTCCTTCAGTGAAGAAACGCTGCTTTCGAACTCACCTGTGTCTTATCGACATGTCCTCTGAATTGAACAAATCTTCCTTCTCCAGCTTATCAATGGAGAGTTTACAGGCGAGATTGGCCTTCCTCCAAGCCGTCTGATTACTGCAAGAAAAACACTCTTCATTTAAGACCAATTACACTGCACTCCTTCCACTTGAATAATGCAAACTGTGCATTACTCTATAAAATGCATTGAAACTGAGAAGAACCTAAGCATCTGTTTCCGATGTCCTTCTGCTTTATTGAGTAGGGTCAGCTTGTCAGACTCTTTGTCCTGTTCTTTTCCCATTTGCTCCAGATCCTGTTTAAAAAGGTCTTAAGTTTAGAATTCGCTTAATAAGCAGCAAATGTGCACACGTTGTTTCTCACCTGAATCCGTTGTCTAAGATTGCAGAATTGTTCTTTTACTTGTGAATTGAAATCTGTCAGTTTGCTCTGTGGTCCTGTGCATTCACTCACATCCTGCAATGTTTGAAAACATGATATGGATCAATATGTGCAGCTAGTTACAGGAGAAGAATATTTAGCAAGACACATAAAAATGATAATTTAACATGGCACTAACAAACGACAAAATTCTTAATTTTCCATAATAACATTAAAATGCCATTCGTCACTTAGTAGCTTTTTATGGTCCTTGTAATTCATTCATTTCATCAGCATTTCTATTTTTTTTTTTTTTTTTTTTTTAATACTGGTCCCAAAACTACACTAATATGACAACAATCGTAATGTTTAAGTTTTATAAATATGAACAATAAAACATTAATACCTGAACGAGAGCTTTTATTTCTAAATCATACTTGATGATTTCTTGTTCACATATTCGGATGTGTACATCTGCAGAGGATGCCATCGCTGCAGTCTGAACTGAGCACTTCCGGAAGTACACTCACTGCCGATGTCAAAATAAAAGTCGTGACACTCCTGTTTAGTTATTGTTTGAGGACTGAATGTGTATGTTAACCATAGACTGTAAAGGATGTTGAAACTTGAAGGCATTCATTATTTTTTGTTTGATTTATTTAATTTTTAGTGCTGTCAAACGATTAATCACAATTAATTGCATACAAAATTAAAGTGTACATAATATTACATAATTCTGTTTGCATAATATATGTGTGCGTTCTGTGTATATTTATTATGTATACACAAATACACACACATACAGTGTATTTTTTGAAAATATTTACATGTATTTACATGACTATATTTATATTCATATAATTTATAATATATATAAATATATTTAATATATAAAAACAAACTAATTTTTATATATATTATTATTATTATTATATATACATAATAAATATACACAGCACACATACATATATTGTAACAACTTTTATTTTGGATGCGATTAATAGTTATTTGTGTGTGTGTGTGTTTTTGTGAGTGTGTGTGTGTGTGTTTTTGAGTGTGTGAGTGTTCTTGCAGTGTTTTTGGTGTGTGTTTGTTATATTGTCACTTTTTGTGACAAATGGGGACATAAATGTGTATAATGACAAAGGTATAACAAAGGTATTACAAGGAGAAGGTGAATTTTCAGTACATTACCCCATGTCCCCACTTTTCAAAACACTTATAAATCATACAGAATGAGTTTTTTTGAAAATCTGAAATTGCACAAAGTTTCCTGTAAGGGGTAGTTTAGGGGTAGGGTTGGTGTAGGGCATTAGAATATACGGTCTGTACAGTATAAAAACATTACGCCTATGGAGAGTCCCCACGTTTCACAAAACAAACCTGTGTGTGTGTGTGTGTGTGTGTGTATGTGTGTGTGTGTTGTGTGTGAGTGTGTGTGTTTGTGTGTGGTGTGTGGTGTGTGTGGTGTGTGTGTGTATGTGTGTGTGTCAGTGTGTGTGTGTGAGTGGAGTGTGTGTGTGTGGTTGTGAGTGTGTGTGCTTGTTTGTGTGTGAGTGTTGATTGTGTGTGTGTTTGAGTGTGTTGTGTGTGTGTGTGTGTGTGGTGGTGGTGTGTGTGTGTGTGTGTATAGTGTATATAGTGTGTGTGTGTGTGTGTGTGAGTGAGTGTGTGGGTGTGTGTGTGTGTGTTTGAGTGTGTGTGTGAGTGTGTGTGTGAGTGTGTTTTTTGTATATTATTATTTTCTTTTCTTTTCTTTTCTTTTCTTTTCTTTTCTTTTCTTTTCTTTTCTTTTCTTTATTTCTTACCACCCATGCCGCTTTTCTGATACTCTTCTTTCATTGCTAACTTTCTGGGGGGAAACCTAAGAAAATACATGATAATCATAATTATAAATGTAATAATTCTTTTATTTTTTATTTTATATTTTCAACAAGTTGGCCTGTTGGTAAAGAATAGCCAAGAATCAGTGAACTGAAATAGACTACCAAGAGTAACGAGGCGGCTTTTCTTGTTGTTTAGCGTCCTCTACTGTTGACAATTGAGCAAAGATGAACCGTAGAAATGATGAAATCTGCCCCTGGACAGAAACTGGCTCCATCAATTTTAATTATCGAGACGGTTCACGGATTAACGTATGAGATTCATACAGCCAAAATTCACCAAAAAAAATAAAAAAAAAAACACACATATATATATATTATAATAAGATTTGCATGGCTTTGAAGCAGTTACGAATGAGAGGATAGGTGGGATCTGCTTGAGTTTTGGGAGTGAGAAGTGTGTCCAGCTTCAGAGTTTCTTTGCTTGTTGAGCTCTCTGAATATTTGCGTTACAGGTGCGCAGGAGACATTGCAGATCTGAGAGGATCCTACATCTCTACTGCAGGTCAGCTTTTCTTTATGGATGTTATACATTTACAAAAAAATTAAACCTGAAATTTAGATTAAATGGAAACTGTTAAGCGAAAACTGCAGTTTTACAAGTTGTTAAGGAACGAAAATAGTAATTCTAGGCAAAATGTGATTTAGGTACGCGAAGTAACATGAATTTGACATTAAAATTTGACTTGACTGTTTAAGGTAAGCTGCATTTATTTACTTTAATTGTTTTATTATTAATATCATGTACTTGAACAAACGCTGCATTTTTAGGATATGCTTTAGTGCTTTTAAAATGCAGTTTATCAGCTTGATTATCAACACTTTTACACTGAATATAGAGGGTAGATGCACCAGTTAAATATGGACATTTTACACAATGCAGTCCTGGGGCATATTTTCACACTGTGTGGGGTAAGTTGTCACAATGTAGCCTGCCATTAAACAGCCCATGCGTTTCAGCCAAATTTTGAAAACAACAAATAATTTGTGTTATTAATAAATTGTATAACCTTATAACATTCAAATATGTGTGAGGACTTGCCCCAGTTTGACGACTGTGATAAATACTCTAGAGAGCACATCTCAACCAATTGAAATCTGCCTTAATTATATAATTGACTCTTGTCTGATATAACTATCCTGGAATTTTAGTTCAGAGAGAAAAACATTTTCTTAATTTAAAACATGCAAAATAACCGCAAAACATACTTTGGAGAGTTGACTCAAAACCAGTGCTGGGTAACAAAACACATGTAATCTGGATTACATAATCAGATTCCAAAATATTAGTACTTGTAATTTGGTTATATTACATTTTAAATGCTCATAATTGGATTACAGTTACATTTACATGATTATAAACGAATTACAATGTCCCACATTGCAGTATGATTTAATAGGCAGTTTATGAGTCTTTTTTCTCTTTTAAATGTTCCTTTCTCAAAAATTCTACTGTGTGTCATATCATTTAGCTTTGAAAACTCACAATATCGAATGGCTAGGTAAATGTCAGGTAAATGAATTTGTGATCCACGCCTCTGAATTTAAGCACCACTCAGTCAACTATACCATGTTAATATTTTAATAATTTTGAATAAATTCACATGTTCACAGTTCTCTGATCTCGATTAATGGTCACACTGACATGCAGGTAAACAAATAAAAATAAGATGTAAAAACGTAATTTAATGTATGCATGTTAGTTTGACATTTTTCTGATTTAATTAGGCTAATATGATCTTTTCATTAACTCATAAACCCTCTGCAGTTCTTTCATTTACCCCCAACCTTTTTGTCCTTGACCCTTTCTTGACACTGTGTGCTCCTTTGTTGAAATAATTAGAGGGGCTTAGAGGGACTTATTCACATTTGTTAACCCATGGACTGAAGTGTGTATGGGACCAAAATAAGACCACAATTAGCTTTCAAAATTCAGCATTTAATGTACATTTTATTATTGCAAGTTGTTGCAATAAGACTAATCGTATGCTCGCATTGGCTAAAACAGATTGAGGCTTCAGAATGACCATAGCTTTCTAATCGTTACATTATTATTTGAAAATCTTTAATTAAAGCAAATGTGGACACATTAGTGGTCTGCACTGACCTGTTTTCCACACTTACTTCATTGATCTCCATGCTCCTCATTTAGTGAGTGATGGTTTTTCATACAGAGGAACCTGTCTAACGGGATTAACCACGGCATTCAGAAAAAGGATCTGTATCCGTGGACTAGAACGTGCTGTTTGTCAAGTACTTAAAGTCTTTTTTATAAAGCAAGCGACATTAGTCTATATTAATAGTGTACTATACACTCTCAGAAAAAAAGGTACAAAAGCAGTCACTGGGGCAGTACCTTTTCCGAAGCCACTTTTGGGGGTATCATTTAGAACCTAACTATGTACCTTTAGATGACTAAGATGGTCCTTTAGGAGGCACTACTTGACTGTTTAGGTACAAAGGTGTACCGCCCCAGTGACAGCTTTTGTACCTTTTTTTTCTGAGAGTGTAGTAACCCTAGAAGTCGTACTCCTAATGCCACTGTCTTTTACATTTATTCACTTCATTGCTAGCTTTAACAGACTGACTCCTGTGAGGCGACTGCTGTAAAAACATCTATGATTATATAACAACAAATTTACTCTGGCATTTAACAGATGCTTTAATACACAGTGACTGTACAGTGTTTGCGATACAGTGTTATGCCTTGAGTTGCTATAGCACAAGTAAATTAAATATACATTTCAGGATGACGATGTTGACTTTGCAGCGCTGGCTAGCGTGTGTTTCAGGCCGGCCATCAATAAACAGGCTAACATGAACAAATACTCCCTGACTTTTGTACTAATGGGAGGTTACTGTTCTTATTAAGGGTCTGGCGATGGTTTTTTTTTTTGCATAATTTATTGTTGCAGTCATCATGACCAATCATTTTGATGGAAAATGTTTATACTGTATAGTTTTAGTTTCCTTACGTCATCATCACCAGGGTAAAAAGTCTCAGTATTTTAGTTTGTAATCTACAGTAAACCAAAAAGATTAGCATCCCATAAAGGCTTCAAAGAAGTAAAGCATTAATGACCTGATGCTCAGTTTTTTGTTTTATCTATTAAATGTATAAAATACAATTATAAACGAAATACAGCGGCGCTGTCCTAATTTCTGCCTTAAAAATTCATTTTGATTATTTTTAGGGCAATAAGATAAGAAAATGTCAGGTTGAAAATAGCTGATTCAAATGTCAAAAAAAAGACTTACAGGCAATATTTTTAAAAAAGTCCTTGTCACAAGAAACAAGGCTAATCCAACACAAGGTCGACAATTAAACAGAAAAAAAGAAATGATGTCACAGAGAGGGCCCCTAATGACCCTCATGACTTTTAATGGTTAAATTAAATTTTAGTAATCACAAAGCATGTGTAATTAATTTAAAGAATGAAACGTATCCATGTTACAGCAATTTCTTAAAAGTTAAAAAATTACATTTTAGAGCCTTATGTATCCTTTTTTTTTTTCTTCTCACATTCTTTTTAAATTATTAACCAATTCTCTTTAGCTTTTATTTTTCTAGATTCCATGTTAATGGCTTATTAAATTTTAATGCATCAAACTTATTGAATTCATAAAAACAACTTAATTGATTAATTTTCTCGCAATAATGAGGCCCTGTGAAATGTTGTGTATTTTCATTTTTATGGTAATCAAACATACTGTAAAAATTAAAACATGGAAGAAAAATTGTGATTATTATTATTATTATTACTACTACTACTCCAGTTTAAGTCATTACTTCTGTCACACTTTCTGTCACGGTTTCTTCAAGTTAAACCGAACTTTTATGTTGACGGGTTTTTACCTGAAGACTCATTTTCGTTTGTATTGAATGAGGAGATTTTCCTCCAAACAGTAAAATGCTGATGAAGTGACTCTCAGAGCAGCTCTGGAGATCAAATTCATGAGTTTATGTCCCCATATAGTGAGATGGCAGACGCTGAAACCTCGCGTCTGTGCCGTTCATTCACACAGAGACACAGAGCATGCAGGATTCATATGTGCAGGAATCTTTTTGCTGTTTGATATTCACAGAAATATCGCCATTTCATTAATAATGTACTGACCTACTTTTGATTTATTTATCCAAAATTTGACAAATTCTGTGACATTCAGTTATACAATAACTGACAGAACTTGAATCTCAATTCCATCGCCTGTTCGCATGCGGAATCACATTTTTTAGTAAGTAAGGTTTAGTTGTTTATGTTAAAAAGGTCATGGTGTGACTTCCAAAAATTATGATATTTATCATATGTAATGGTAAAAAAAACCACAACAACACCAACAAAGTAAAAAGAATAATACCAGTATGGGGGATGGTGGGGGAGGATTTTTTTTTTTCTGGGGGGGATTATTTCTTTTCTTTTTTTTCCACTTTGTGTGTAACCTTTCAAAACAGTGTTTAATTGAGAGTTTGTATGAAGTAAACAATCCCGTATATTCTACACCTGCGTATGATATGTTGTCCCTGGACACAAAAGCAGGGTTAAGAAGTCGCTGGGGTATATTTGTAGCAACAGTCAAAAATACATTGTATTGGTCAAAATGATAGATTTTTCTTTTATGCCAAAATCATTAGGATATTAAGTAATATCCTGTTCCGAATGATAATATTTTGTAACTTTCCTGCCGTAAATATAATCACAACTTCTTTTTTTTTTGATTAGTATCTGCATGCTAAGAACTTAAAAAAAAAAAAATTTTGTTTTTTGGACAACTGTAAAGATGATTTTCTCAATATTTAGATTTTTTTTTGCACCTCAGATTCCAGATTTCAAATAGTTATATCTCGGCCAAATATTATCCTATCCTAACAAAACCATACATCAATTGGAAAGCTTATTTATTCAGCTTTTTTAGATGATGTATAAATCTCAATTAAAATAAAATTGACCCTTATGACTGGTTTTAATGGTCCATTTCTATTTTGTCTACGCCGAATGATCACCATCCTGAATCCCCCCTAAAAATGCTATCTGACCATGCCGGGAGTTTTAAAGCACAAGATAATCTCACTATCCTGGCCACCTTCATTTCCATATGACAGCATCCTCATTCACACCCGAACTCTCCAGTTTAATCAACGGTACGATGTTGCGGTCTCTGGTCCCGTCCCTGAGGATGGCCTGATTCACTCTCGCTAACCGCCCATTCTCTCACTCACCATGCATAGGCAACGTTCTGTCTGGTCATGAGCTCTTTTCGAGTCAAAACCTCTCCTGAGGACAGTGAAGACACTCACTTCCTCTTAAGCTTGGCCGTGCCGACTTCATTTCGGCTCCGTCCTCGAGAACCTCTACACTACCTACATCCTGATCGGCCAGTGGACTTTAGGACACCTAGCCTGTGATTTTGATTGTTTACTGTGGATTATGTGGCAAGCAATGCCTCTGTTATGAACCTGCTGCCACGCGTTGACCCGCTACCCCCGTCTCCTGGCATGCTACCCCCTGACCAAAAAAAAAAAAAAAAAAAAAAAAAAAAAAAAAAAATATCGTGCCACCTAGAACGCCCGAGTCGGCGGTGCGATTACTCTAGCTTGGACCGTCTCGTTTGTGCTTTGGGTCCAGCTATTTGTTCTGGCAGTATATAGTGGGTGAACGGACTGTTCCAGAGGGAGAGTGTTCAGTGCAGTTCCTGTCTCAGCCTGTGATCACATTCGGGACGGCCATCGCTGCGTTTTACCTGCCGGTGAGCGTGATGGTGGCGCTGTACTGGCGGGTGTACCGCGAGACAGAGAAACGCTCTCAGCAGCTCGCTGGACTCATCGCTTCACAGGGAGGACGCACGGGAAACGCATCTCAGGTGGGATTCAACTGGGCTCGTCTATTATTTTACATTTTAGGTCTTAAAAAAGGTTCTTTGTTAGCATCAATGGTTCCATGAAGAACCTTTAATACCATGGAACCTACGTTTTTAATGTTTTAAGTACAGATGTGAAAGAAATGGTTCTTTTAAGAACTGTTCACTGAAAGGTTCTTTAGGGAACCAAAAATGGTTCTTCCTAAAAAAACAAAACAAAACAAAAAAATTTTTTTTTTAAATGCAATTAATGCATCTTCCTTTTTTTCAATTTATAGTTTATGCATATACAGTTTATTTTATGTGAAGATTGTTTTAAGTTTACTTAAATTAAAAGTTAAAAGGTTTTTCAAAGACCGATTAAATGAATCAAATATTGGCTGTAAATTATACTGTAATGTTGAATGGCTATAATTAATGCTGACCTTAATTAACAGGCTACTTAGTAAAAAGATGCCATTAAACACATCTTTTAAATAACCTTCTTTATGTTGTTTCTACAGTAATTTTTGAGATCCATGTGAATTCATGACAATTAATATATATATTTATAAGCCAGTAATCCTTGTTAATGACAGAAACATGTTAAAATGTTAGTTCATTTGTTGTATCAAAAAAAAAAAATACGTTGCAGCCCTTAACATACTATATATCTCCAATAAAAATTACAATCAATTCCTTCCTTCCAACATCTTATTAATTTGTGTTAAATTTTTAAATATTGGTTTTTAGTTTAGTTTAGTTTAGTTATTTTTTGTTAAATTGTGGCCACTGTGTATTAATAACACTGTGTAAAAATACATTGACTAAACAGGATGTAGTGCTGTGCACTGAGACAAACAAATACCCAATCACACAAAACACAGAATTTAAAACATCTATTGCTAATACTGCTATTTTTTTTCTTCTAGAATGACATAACTTCTCTGAGGATAATTTAAGAAACTGGATTAAAAAAAATAATAATTTAGCTTCCAGGATTACATAAAAGAATGGGGGGGAAAACTATGTTTACCATAAAAAGAAAACAAATATAAAAACAATTTTCTCAAGAAAAATTATGTTTTTTAAAAGAAACAAGTTGCAAGCATTAGTGCAACCTGAAAGACAATGATGTGCTACATGCTATTGCTAGTGAGATCTAGTGTTATTTTAGTATTGTTTATTTACTGTATTCATTAATATTTTGACTTAACTTTGGTTTTTACAGTTGAAATCGATCTGCAAAATGTTAATTATTTTACCAAAATAAGCGGGATCATACAAAATGCATGTTCTTTTTTTAGTACTGACCTGAATACGATATTTCATGTTTACATTATAGTCCACAAGAGAAAATACTAGTTGAATTTATAAAAATGACCCCGATTCTTAATACTGTGTTACATCCCCCATGATTCTTAATACTGTGTTGTTACTGAATGATACCACAGCTGGTTTTTTTAGTGATAGTTTTCAGATCCCTTTGTTTGTCCTGAACAGTTTCACTGCCTGCTGTCTTCAAAAAATCCTCATGTCCCACATATTCTTTGACTTTTCCAGCAGTTTTGTGAATTCGAAACCCTTCCACCATGATTTTGAAAATGATGCATTAAGAGCCGGGGAGTGAAATCTTTTGAACAGAATGAAGATGTTTACATTGTTCTTATTTTGCCTAAATATCATATTTTTTCATTTAGTACTGCCCTTCAGAAGCTACGGAAGATGCTTAAATGTTCCCCAGCACATACCTGATCTTCAAATAGAATCAAAAGTTTGAATGCATTGTTTTAATCTTCTGTAATAGTTGCATATGAGTCCTTCAGTTGTCCTCGGTGTGAAAAGATGCATCTCAAAATCAAACAGCCATTTTTGGAAAGGGTTCAACTACACAAAAATGCTGGAAAACCAACTGAAGGATTTTTCTGAACTGTTCAGGATAAACTAGGGACTCATGAACAACTATCAACACAGCTGATAAAAACACACAGCTGTGGATCATTCAGGTAACAAAACAGTATTAAGAATCAAGTGTGGGCAAATTTTTTGAACTGGGGTCATTTGTTATAAATATATAAGTGACCTTTTATTAGACCAAAAATCGTAAAAATCCTCATTTTGGTCCATTTTGTGCTTATAGAAAAAAGCAAATTTCAAGTGTGTATTTCTGATAAAGTGTAGTTTTGTTATTGTTGTCCGTGAACGTTAGCATTTACTTGACCCTGCAGCTAAGCTGTGTCCGAAATCACTCACTCGCTCACAACAATCTTTGACGTCGTCACATAATCCCCATATAGTGTATGGCAGTTGAGTGCACTATATATGACCCTGCGCACGAAATAATATCAAAATCATCACCTGAAAGCTGAATAAATACACTTTCCATTGATGTATGGTTCGTTAGGATAGGACAATATTTGGTCGAGATACAACTATCTGAAAATCTGGAATCTGAGGGTGCAAAAATCCAATATTTAGAAAATCTCCTTTAAATTTGTCCAAATTAAGTTCTTAGCAATGCCTATTACTAATCAAAAATTAAGTTTTTATATATTTATGGTAGGAAATTTATAAAATATTTTCATGGAACATGATCTTAATATCCTTATGATTTTTGGCATAAAAGAAAAATCTATAATTTTGACCCATACAATGTACTGTATTGTTGGCTATTGCTACAAATATACCCCAGCGACTTAAGACTGCTTTTGTGCTCCAGGGTCACATATTAGAAAGGAGTGAACGAATGTAGGGAATGAAGTCATTCACTCAGAATTCGGACAGCACTACAAAACGGCTAACACCTGATATAGTACACTATATAGTGGATAGGGAACGGTTTCGGACACAGCTTTAGACTACAAGAAACAAACTACTAATTTGGATTTCACAGCGTTATTAAATAAGCTCAAAATCAGTCAAATTGAAGTAAACTAATATTTGATGTTTATTTACTGATGAAAGAACAAAGATGTTTAAATTTTTTGTCATTTAATATGTCTCCCAGAGATCTTGTCACAGCAATTCTCGCAGCGTTGAAGATGTCAGACCACAAACGGACCCGGACCAGAACCAGCACAAGAAGAAACACAGGACCATCTGTCCAATCATCACCCACCGGACAGCAGCGTGGTGGAAGAAACGAAGGGAAAGAGACGAGATGTCCAGCTCGTATCCCACAGACAGCCATCCACAGGTGGACGACAATAACAAATACATTCCACTCGTTCGGATGGATAAGACTGCGGTCAGTGATCTACACAATGACCGTAACGCCACCAAGAGGAGCTGTGAGTCCGGAAGTCAGAATTCGCTTAATTCACCTATGAATCCTATAACCACGAGTGCTTCTCACGCCCCGGCTCGATCGCTGGCCCGCAAAGCCCGGACCTCGGGTCTGATCAGGGAGAAGAAAGCGGCCCGGACCCTCAGTGCCATTCTCCTGGCTTTCATTGTAACATGGACACCCTACAACATCATGGTCCTGGTGTCCACTTTCTGTGACGACTGCGTTCCTGAGGGCCTGTGGCAGCTGGGATACTGGCTCTGCTACGTCAACAGCACGGTCAACCCCGTCTGCTACGCGCTCTGTAACAAGCACTTCCGGGTCACGTTCAGGGCGCTGCTGCTCTGCAGGTGGAAGGAGCATAAGAAGGGGATCAGATGGACCCCGACGGGGAATGGTTGATGTTGGGTTTTCTCTCTTGATGATATCAGTGATTCAGCACTGGTTGACAAATGCAGATCTTTATGATGATGCCAAAGAGCATGTGGGCTTGAAAAGATCCTAGAGATCAAAGTTGTGCATCAAATGAAGTTCAGACCAGCTGTTTGTGAAATCGGTGTCTTGGCAGGGTATGTAGCAGTTTTTAAATCTGAATTGCCTTACTTGACACATTCAAAATATAAAATGTAGCATCTGGGTGTTTTTTTTATCAAGCATAAACCCTCTGGTGATGTTTGGTCAAAAACATTTTTTTTTTAATTGTACAAGACTTGGTAAAAGTTTTGGCACTTGTTACATTAACAAAAATAAATAAATAAATAAATAAAAATCATGGACATAATTCAAAAATGTTAACTGGTCCTGAAGAAAATAGTCACTTATATTGTTCGCATTGGAAACGAATGGGAACCCAAACCCAAACTAAATCTTACTGAAAGCTCATATTTTTGTGATATCAACCTCAAATTTGGAACAGAGCTTATTTAGATTTACGGCTTTGATTTTCATGTATTTTATGTGTAAAACATGTTTTGGAAAATATATATTGCATATCAAATTTAAAAATAGCATTTTGTATATTTTTTTGTAATAACAAACCTAAACTTCTGTAACTTTTTTTTTTTCACTTCAGCTATAATTTGCCGAGTGTCTTATTTAAAAAGAGACCAAACCAAACCTAAGTCTGCGCTCCAAAGCATTCAAGCGATTCATTTTCAGGTCTATGCTCAGTGGTTAATAAATGGACCACAAGTATTCCATAAATATAATTTAGTAGCATAAAAGCACAAAATAGTAAATGTAAAACACTATAATATTGTATATTAATTTAATTGAATCATTTGCTCATCATGTGAGCAACACCAGAAGGTTAACATACAAACTGTGTACCAGAGCTGCAGACATGAACTTAGTAGTAACAGCAGAGTGAGAATTATGTAAAAAAACGTCATCCCGCATTATATAAGCTCTTAAATTATAATTATATACATTTTAATCTAAAATCTTGATGTTAAAAACTATGATATTTAAAAAAAAAACTCTTACCTCATGTCTATTATTTCATATGTATACATTTTACTGGGTCTCAGAGTACTGTAGTAAATTTCAGTGCAGCTTTTATTTACTTTGCTGGTAGCATTCATAAAAAATACACATGATTAAGATGAATACCTCTGTTACACGTATGTTTATTATGGAAAGGCCAATATGAAAAATGTAAATAAAAAAAAGACTGAAAAATACAGCATTTACATTGAATACCAAATACAATCTGACATGATATACCAAAAACAAATACAAAACGATACAGTACTCACGATAATTCAATATGGTCAACAATAATAGATATTGGTTATATATCATCACATACAAAATTCTGCTACGAAAGATAACCCGCCTCATGAGAGTGTTTTTGTCGAATTAAAATGAGCGAATCCAGAAAATGAAGAAACAGAAAACATGATAATTAAAATAAAAACACAGCACCATCTTCTGGTGTTTGAATCTGGACCTTGGCACAATTACTTCCTGAAAGAATAACTTACAAGAAATAATCATTTATGACAAAGACGGAGACACTTCTTGTACAAATGAATATTTAAATCCATAACATCCGTGAAGGATTAAGCCATATGTTTGCTCTATGTAAACAAATGTATCTTGAGTGAACGAGACAAAAAAATAATAATATTTGGCAATGCATAAACAGGTGCTTAATCATCTGAACCACTGGCCCTAACATCAAGGAATGTGGAAATACTGCTCATAATGCATGAAGTGTACAGTATATGATCCATTTCAAACCTTTCCTTTATGCACTCTTTCATTTCAAACACTGCTTGTGATGTGTGTAACAGTCATAGTGAGATCAAAACCAAAAACAATGGCTATGTTAGGGCCAATGATGTCTCTTTCTACCTCTCCATCATTCTGTAAAATCTCACGACCGTCTGTGGATTGTGAGGGCTGCGCATTCTTCAAGCTAGACTGTTTTCATTATCACTCCATCGCGGGGTTTTGGCTCTGATAAATGGAGGCCTTGTCCTTCAGAAGAGCCAGACACAGGTGGCAACTCCAGCTTCCTATAAACAAGATTAAAGCCAAATATGAATCAGTGGCAAACACATAACTATAACTACTACCAACTTAAACAGCGATAAATGCATAAACTTGTGCAATCATTTTGGTGTCAAAGATGTGGCTTCACAAGATAAGTTTTGAATATGCACACACACACACACACACACGCATGAGATTTGATTGCTTTTTAAAGCTTTCTGACTTTATTGTTTTGGTCTGTTCCTAATGCAATGCTATTGCACTGCATCACAAGACTTGAAATATAGCACACAAGTCAATAGTGTTACATGCAAAACTCAATGTTAACCCCGATGTTGTGTTCCGGTCATTTTGACAGAGAGGATTTTCTTTTTCCCAAAATGCAAGTTAATGTTATCACATTGGAATACAACGTACTTTGCTCACACAGGGTATAAACAACATCCAACTTTTAAAAAAAACATTTTTAATCTTTTTTGGGATTTTTGTCCTTCACTTTGTTACACTTGTGGTGTTCCCCATAGAGAATGACCAGCCTTTTAAAGATTTCTAATCAAATTCTTATGCGGTATTTTTACCAAATATTGGATTCAGGTTTTTTGTTTTTCTATCAACTTGTTTTCTTTCAAGTAGCACAGGTTTTGTACACTGATCGATCATAAGGCCTCCTGGGGGATCTGAGCTTATGCAACCCTCCTGCTTCCTGCTTTTCCAATGAAACCTTATCCAACGTAATATTATTCACTCAAAAACTGTGGTGCATAAGCTCAGATCAGTGAGGCCTACGACCTATAAGTTACAAAAAGAAATACAAAACCTGTGCTAACTGAAAGAAAGCCAGTTGATAATATTGAATCCAAGATTTGGTGATAATAGAAATTTACAATGCCATTTTTACACCAAACACCAAATTAGTTAAAGGATTTTCAGCCCATTAAAAAAATGACCTCCATGGAGCACATAAAAAAAAAAAACTATTCTCCACAATTATATGCATATTATTCACATGGGATAATTATACTCATTACTGCTTATGGCTCTCAGGGATATAAACTAAAGTAATTATCAGTGCAGTTTTTTTTTACTCTGCTGGTAGCAGTCATGAAATATGTGATTTTTGTGTGTATGTGCATATAGAAACATATGGACCAATTTTGTGTGTTCTAAATTTTTGTGTGACGATTTTGGAGATTTGATAGACCTTGTCCCCATTCAGTATGCCTGGAAGCCATCCACAAATAATTGATTTCCTTGATTCCAAGGTTGTGTGATCGGAATCGATCCCAAAAGCTGGATTGCTTCCCATCGAAGCAAATCCTCATTTAATATAGCCTTTTCAGTTTTATAGAGCCAATCATCATTCACCTCTTTAAATTCCCTCTTGGCCGCTAATTTTCAACAGGAAGTGTCCGATTCCATCTCCACGCAACACCTGTGTCTTTTTGGGATGGGGATTTTTCAATGAAGCTATTCAAAAATCGATTGCACATCTGTTTTTTTTTTACATGGGTTGCATGTACATATTACCACCCGTGTCATGGTATGTCACCCTGCAACATTTAATAATGTTATGGTTAAATAAATCGAGGTGCAGTCTTGGCCTACTGGATAGAGAGTCGACTTGTAAACTCGAAGGTTAGAGGGTTTGAGGTCTCAGAGGGGCCCGCAGGGATTGTAGGTATTGGCTGCCCACTGCTCTGAGTGTGTGTCACTGCTGTGTGTGTGCACTTGGATGGGTGCCTAAATGCAGAGCACAAATTCCACGTATGGGACACAATACTTGGCCACACTTCACTTTCCTAAATTTCACTTCACTCACATTAACCCATATGTGACCCCTGGACCACAAAATCAGTCATAAGAGTCAATTTTTCGAAATTGAGTTTTATACTGAATCTGAAAGCTGAATAAATAAGCTTTCCATTGATTATGGTTTGTTAGAATAGGACAATAATATTGTGTTTGAGATAAAACTATTTGAAAATCTGGAATCTGAGGATGCAAAAAAATCTAAATATTGAGAAAATCGCCTTTAAAGTTGTCCAAATTAAGTTCTTAGCAATGCATATTACTAATCAAAAATTAAGTTCTGCTATATTTACGGTAGGACATGTACAAAATATCTTCATGGAACATGATCTTTACTTAATATCCTAATGATTTTTGGCATAAAAGAAAAATCGATAATTTTTAACCAATCAAAGTATTTTTGTCTATTGCTACAAATATACACCCCAGAGCGACTTAAGACTGCTTTTGTGCTGCAGGGTCACATTTGTGATTATTACCTTTAATTCACTTTGTTTTGTTGTCACGGTTTCATTCAGTGATCCTGCATGTCCAATAGCTTACGTCTGACAAATATCGATTAGCCTATGCTTTAGACAAGTTTCCTACAATAACGTTTTTGTACCTAAAACATATAATATGGACACAGACACGGATTTGTTCTGAGATCTAAAGTATATAAAAAGAATAATACTTAATTATTAACAAACTATTAATTAGCTTAAAGGATGAAATTGGCTTGTTCTGTTGCCCAAAATGGTTTTGAGCACCACTCTCTACTACATGAAGAGATAACAGATGCTGATAATAATCAATGACTACAAAGGAAGTTTAAAAGGAAGTAAGCCTTCATATCACGTAGTCACAGCGAGATAAAGTGAGCACGTTCTACCAATCTATAAAGAAAAAAATAATAGAAAACAACAGTGGACAAATTGATTCCAGAACCAAGAATCAGAAACAGTTTTGGAATGGAACAGCGGAGAAAGGCGCAAACTTTCTTGAAAATGTCTTTCTTTTTGCATTTAATGGAAGAAAAAAAAGTGGTATGAGTCTGGAACAACACGAGACTGAGTAAACGATGATAAAAGCGATTGCTCGTACCTTCTGGAGGGTCTGACATGGGAGGGCTGAGGCAGTACATGTGGTATCCTCGATCACAGTCATCACAGAACAGAAGCTGGTCCTGCGCAAGAAGATTTAAACACATTATTAACAGATGGTTTTGTGAAGTGTTGGGGGTAACGCATTACGAGTAACAGGAGTTACATAATCAGATTACTTTTCTCAAGTAACATTACTTTTCAATTTACAAGAAAATATCTAAGTTACTTTTTCAAATATGGTTTCCCATTTATTGACGGGCAGCTTTCCAGTCTCCATGTTGAGCGAAATCAGGAGCAAGCGCAGAGGCGATGTGTGAACCTATGTTAGTGTAGTAAAATGTGAACATGCTTTTACTCATCTCACTTGCACAAAAACAGATTCAGCGTTCTTCAGAATGAATAAAAACAGTGAAATGCAAAACTAGAATATGATGCAAACCTGTGATAATTAAATGCTAAATAACACAAATATGCTTTGTGTTTAATCCCATTTTATTAAGCAATGCCTTTGCTGCTGACCAAACGAATAAGCAAAAATTACTTTAGATAAGCATAATTTTTTTTCTTTACTGAAGAGTTTATTCTCCTGCATCCTATTCTTCATGCACAACTGAAAGGTTTGTTTTAGCTGCGCCGTCTACCGTACAGATGTTAATTCACATCTTAATAATTCATTATTCATTTCACTTCTGGTGTGAAAGGGCTTTTACATTTGCCAAAAATAGAACTTTTTAGATTTAAAACAAACAAGTAAGTATAGCCATGATTTAAAAAGTACCGCAAAAGTAATGTAACGCATTACTTTCCACAAAAAGTAACTAAGTAACATAATTAGTTACTTTTTTAGGGAGTAACACAATATCGTAATGCATTACTTTCGGCCTGTCAAAGGCTGAAAAACTAAATTAGAATTTTGTACTTAAATATGATCAAAATTCGAATTATATTGGAATTTAAAATGCATAATTTCAGTTAGGGTGAAGAAAAGCTTTTGGCTTCTCTCCTGAGGCCACAAGAGGGCACATCGACCAATGCATGTTTATTCAAAGCATATAAGATAACATGACTATCTGTGTGAGAAAAAAGTGCATAATGTTTAAAATAAGTTTATAAACCAATTATAATTAATTAAGTTGCTTAAACAACTATAAACAAAACAGCATCATGTATGTATGCATAGTTTAATACAAAGGGCCGAAAGCCAATCACACAGAGTACATTCTTCATCTATATGTTTTTTTCACAGAAAGTTGCATTAAGTTTACTAAATTAGCATTCTCTTTTGGCAGACACGCGCGTGCAACGTGTAGATGTCCCTCTAGAAAATGTGTGTTCTGTGTGAACGGCTTGGTTTCAGTTTTGATGTAAACAAGATCTTCTCCGCATTGATGTTCTCTTTTCCCGCTATATATTGAATGAACAGCGTAGCAGCGCCGCATCTATTGGGTTCAACTGGATAGGCTAACAAAAAAATTATAATGCAACGACACTTATATTGTCATCGTATCTCGTGCGCCTCTGATAAGGGCTGCCTCCTAAACGCTCACCAAAAATTCTAATGCAATGTTTTTGCACTCGAATGTGGATTTTTATTTTAAATTCGACGAATATTCGAAATTTGATTTTTTTTTTGACAGCCCTACGTTCTTTAAAGGGGTCCTATTATGCTTTTTCACTTTTTCAACTTTAGTTAGTCTGTAATGTTGCTGTTTGAGCATAAAAAAGATCTGTGAAGTTACAAAGTTTAAAGTCCACTTCAAAAAGACAATTTTATTTAACAGAAATCACTTTTCAAAAACTACAACGAACAACTCTTTTGGACTACAACGCATATTTTCCGGGATTTGTGATATCACAAATATCGACGAATGGGACGAGACCTGGTTGAGCTGCACTAGAGAAGGCAACGAGTGTTATCACTATGTCGGACGCGCTAGCTGTTACAAAGGCAGAGGCAGACTAACTTATAGTGGTTACAATCATCCAGGTTTAAATCGCGCTCAAATTGATTTGATTTTGACCCAATATTTACACTGAAGCTCGCAGGCAGCTATAATAAGGGGCGTGACATTTCCCAACCAGGCCCAGAGTGGTGCCAATCACAGCACACACTGGCCCAGCTAACCAATCACAGCACATTTCGGTTTCAGAAGGCGGGACTTCATTTTATACGTAACTAATCGTGCCGTTTGTGCCAGGATGGGGAGAAATGTATTGTAATAATGTAAATTATGTAAGAAATAATGCTTTTTTTGAACCACCAAGCATGAGATCATGTTCTAGTACACCCCCAAAACAAAATCAAGACTTTGTAAAAGAGCATAATAGGACCCCTTTAAAAGTAATTTTCCCCAACACTGGTTTTATGTGTTTGACTGATCATGTGAGGAGACTCACGTCATTCTCAGATGTGCCACAAACGTTGCAGCACTTGCACTCAATGCACTGCCAGCGGTAAGTCTTCACAGCTGCCATCATCACGGCGGTGAACTGCAGGCACGAAGGATGTCCTAAGGAGGGATGGGAGAAAAAGGCCCCGTGTGAATTATGTGCATCTCAACGTGGAGGTTTAGAGCTTGTTGTGTGTCTCTGTGTCATACCTGAACGTCCACAGTCAGAGCAGGACACCAGTTCCTCAGACTGGCCTGTTTTCTGGTTCATGTTAGAGTCGCCCAGGCAGAAGTCACAATAGTCATTGGGTAACGCCAGGCCATTTGGTCCTTTCTTAGGGGCTGTAAAAAAAAAAAACAGAGGATCAGATGAACCTGCTTTCATTAATGTTTTAACTGGCAGGAATATCCAAATTGACGCTGCAATCAATGTGGTCGCAACAAAAGTTACAAATATTTGTAATGTCATATACAATATCCTTAAGAAACAAGGATTTAACAATATCTAACTCTTTAAATATTGTATAAAGGGTATGGTTCAAACATGAAGAACGGGTACATCTCGTACTCGTTAAATCCTATAAATTGATCATGCACAACAATAAAAGTGATGTGTCAGGAGTGCACTTTCCATCATGAATGAACTCACTCTTGGGTTCCTCTTGTGGTGTAGGTGAGTGCATCTCAGGTTCTTCTCTATCTTCTCCCTCCTCATCAGCCAGGTGAGAGTGAGTGTAGTGGTAACTCAAACCTGGTCTGTTTTTATAGCGTTTCCCACAGACTAATAAAAAGAAAAGGTTTAAAATTAAAACAGCAGTGAACAGGAATTTCAACAAAGGTTTTCAATGTACTAAAGCTCCCTCTCCTGACATCTAAACCATGAGCACATTTAGATGCGATTTCTCATAATGCTCAAACTGCATTTACTGCAACAACAGCGTTACACAAAGGTTAGCCACATACACTAATAAGTTTCTTCTGCTCACCAAGGCTGCATTTATTTAAACAAACACTATAAAAACAGTAATACTGTGAAATATTATTATTTAAAATATATTCCGTTTCTATTTTAATATATTTAAATATTTAATTTATTCCTGTGATCAAAGCTGAATTTTCAGCATCATTACTCCAGTCTTCAGTGTCACACGATCCTTCAGAAATCATTCTAATATGCTGATTTGCAGCTTATATACATATCTTCTTGTTAAACAATCGTGCTGCTTAATGTTTTTGTTAAACTGTGACACATTTTTTTCAGGATTTTTTAATGATTTAAAAGTTCAAAAGAACAGCATTCAAAATAGAATTTAGTAACACTTACCGTTACTTGGGAAAGGAAAAAAAAAGAAAAAAAACCTTTTGAATAGTAGTGAACCGTAGTTTACCATAATAAAAACATCCAATTTAACTAAATGTTGCCTAAAATCGAATTCTAAAGTGATTTCTGCAAAAAATAACCATAATGCTTCAAAAGAATGCCTTTTTAAAACAACAATCACTCAAAATAAAATGTGTCACAACTCACTGTCACAAGCATACGGTTTGTCTCGGTCTTCCTGGGCAGCTGCAGCAGCTTCCATTTTCTTTTTTCCATTTCCAACTCCTCGACCCTGGCAGATTAAAATGACATTTTCATAAAACTATTCCTCCAGGCCATCGCATGACCAAGAACATCAGCATATAATAAATGCTTAAAGGGATAGTTCACCCAAAAAGGAAAATTCTGTCATTAATTACTCACCCTCATGGGGTTCCAAACCCGGAAGACCTTCGTTCATCTTCGGAACACAAATTAAGATATTTTTGATGAATTCCGAGAGCTCTCTGACCCTCCACAGACAGCAAGGATCCTAACACTATCAAGGTCCAGAATTGTTAAATAAAGTTGTTATTTTTGAGCACAAAAAGTATTCTCGTAGCTTCATAAAATTACGGTTGAACCCCTGATGTCACATGGATTATTTTACCGATCTCCTTGCTATGTTTCTGGACCTTGATGGTGGTAATTATATTGCTGTCTATGGGAGGGTCAGAGAGCTCTCAGAATGCATCAAAAATATCTTAATTTGTGTTCCGAAGATGAACAAAGGTCTTCCGGGTTTGGAACCACATGAGGGTGAGTAATTAATGACAGAATTTTCCTTTTTGGGTGAACTATTCCTTTAATACTGTATCAATATTCAATTAATTAAGCAACAGCAGACTAAATAAATAAATAAAATAAATACATTTATGCATTTAGCAGACGCTTTTATCCAAAGCGACCTTTTGCGCTGCTAACGCAATGCTCTACCACTGAGCCACAGGAACACTAGACTTAACACTAACAGGAACTTTTAGACTAGTTACCTTAGACTTTCCTTTTCCTCTTCTTTTTGGGGTCTCCTCCTCAAAATCTTCATCATCCAGATCATCCAAGTAGTCTTCCGGCTCAAGGATTCTCTGAGAACGACAGGAAACGATCAGGCTATGTATTCATAAAGGAAGATCCATCAGTTATGTGCTCAGAGTATACAGTACATAAGACGCCATATTGAAAAGCCCTGCTTCAAACCTTCCTGATGCGTGTGGAGCCGCTGTGGCTGCTGGCTGCACTGGTTCCAGTGATCTCAGTCAGACTGGCTTCTTCCTCAGGCGGTCTGAGCTCCGTGGACACTCTTTTATCCAGCGGCTCTCCTTTCAGCAAGGCCTCCAGACTGCTCCCATCCAACGGGCCCAACACATCTTTTTTCAGGTTCAGTTCCAGCTCAGCTTTGAAAAGATGCAGTTTCAAATCATTTGGTTAGGATTTGCAATCTAATTTGAAATATGTTCTCTCTGACTTAACCATCTCAATCTATATTGTTTATATTTATTAACCCTATAAAGTCTGACATTTGAAATAACCTGAAAAAATGTTTTTAAATGCAACAGTTTATTTAATCTTTTGATAAAAAGTTTGCATATGTCATAAGGGTACATTTTTCGAAATTGAGATTTATACTTCATCTGAAAGCTGAATAAATAAGCTTTCCATTGATGTATGGTTTGTTAGGATAGGACAGGACAATATTTGGTCGAGATACAACTATTTGAAAATCTGGAATCTGAGGATGCAAAAAAATCTAAATATTGAGAAAATCGCCTTTAAAGTTGTCCAAATTAAGTTCTTAGCAATGCATATTACTAATCAAAAATTAAGTTTTGATATATTTACGGTAGGACATGTACAAAATATCTTCATGGAACATGATCTTTACTTAATATCCTAATGATTTTTGAAAAATAAATAATTTTGACCCATACAACTGTATTGTTGGCTATTGCTACAAATATGACCTGTTTTGTGCTGCACAGAGGTCACAAATGGTTTTTGTTGAGTATCCCATTTGATAGACCACTTTTATGGCTCATACAGTATAATGTAGAAGAATATGGAGATTAGATAAAAATAAGATGAAATTTTGAGTTTGTAACGTAACAATGAGAGATTATAACAATGCATATACATATCATTTTTTCCAATTTTAACATCCAAACAAAATGGTTGATAATCGGATGATATTTAAATGCTCATTTTTTAGATCAAAGCTCTGTAGTGTTTCATTATCAAAGGTAATGCAATGCAATAAGACTGAGTGAGAGAGTGAACAACTAACGTTTACCCAAAAGCCTTATGATTAGATATGGTTGCTCACATTTTAACATGATTTTTCTAAAAATAATTATGCACGCATAATCAATTAAACCCAAGTTGCCATTCAATCTAGTAGGTGTTCATCTTGAAATATTACTAATAATATATAAGTTATTAATACATTTACTAAATAAAAGGAAGCCATGTAGTAGATTGTGTATGGTTTTCAGAGGCTTTAGAAATTTGTGTAGCAAAAATTGTGTTATAGATTTAAACACAAGAACAGGTAAAGACAATCACTGCAAGAAATAGATCATGTTAAGCATTACAAACAGGCTATGCTATAACAGATACCAGTTTTGAGTGGAGGAAAAGCCAGAGGAGGGTCTTCTGGTGGGTGAGCTCTTCTCTTCTTCCTCCATCGGCGAGCAGGGTATGTGTACAGCTGTCCCGGTGCGGTACCTTAAAGAGAAATCATATGTTAGCAGCAGTAGGACGGACTGAGAATGGAATAAGTGTATTGGGCTGATGCTGAACCTGCACTCCTGTGTCTCTTCTCCATCCAAATGTAGCAGTTGCTTTGAGCGACTCCAGTCTGGGAGTCCAGGAAGGGCATGAGGATGCTCCTCTCGGCACACAGCCGGGCGTTATAACTGTGACACTGCTCCAAAGCATCTTTATAGTACTGCTCTCCAAGCCTTCAGTCCACACACACACACACACACACACACACAACACACACAGTTACTTCAAAGCATGTGATTTAGATTACCGTTAGTAAACATATTCACATTTGAGTAGTTAAATCCTAGTCTTGGGAAAATAGCAGGGGATTTTTTTACTATTACATTTGGTGCGTCACAACGTGCTGATATGTGACCCTGGAGCACAAAAGCAGTGTTAAGTCGCTGGGGTATATTTGTAGCAATAGCCAACCAATCTTGCATGGTCCAAAATGATTGATTTTTCATTTATGCCAAAAATCATTAGGATATTAAGTAAAGATCATGCGCAGTCGATAATTTTGTACATGTCCTTCCTACCGTAAATATAACAACTTAATTTTTGATTAGTAATATGCATTGCTAAAGGCTTCATTTGGACAACTTAAAGATGATTTTCTCAATATCTTGATTTTTTTTTTTTTGCACCCTCAGATTACAGATATTCAAATAGTTATATCTCTGCCAAATATTGTCTTATCATAACAAACCGTACATCAATGGAAAGATTATTTATTCAACTTTTCGATGCAAATATAAATCTCAATTTCAAATAATAATTGACAATATGACTGGTTTTGTGGTCCAGGGTCACACATGCAAACAATGGACATCAATGGACCCTAATGAGGTGTACTATTTTTTTGCCAGTATAAAAGAAGCACTAATATAGACTTTTTTTTTGTTTTTGTTTTTTGAAAGTTGGACAAGAAAACACAAAAAGAAGGCAAAAGAGCTAGTGACTGGTTAGTGCAGCAGATAAAAGAGCACACATGGCTGTATGTAGCGCTTTGATGTCAGAAAACGATGAATGAACGAGGTGCAGATTTTCATTATTAGCCAAACGCCACCCCAATGCTTCAACCTTACTGTTGACAATAAACCCGTCCCGAACAAGCCACACATCGAGAATATCACACGGATATTCCTTCAAAGAGTTTAAAAACTACATGTACTCACACTTTAACGATATTCTCCACGGCAGTCGCCATTGTTTTGCTGTAGTGGGCTGTTGTTGTCTTCACTGCGCATGCGCACTAGCTCTCCTTTTTGAAATGTTTGATCCGTCATACCAGATGAAAGCTAGCCAGACTCAAGTTTCTGCAAAACTGTACACAATATATGTGACCCTGGACCACAAAACCAGTCATAAGGGTCAGTTTTATGAAATTGAGATTTATACATCATCTGAAATAAATAAGCTTTCCATTGATGTTTGTTAGGAGAGGACAATATTTGGCTGAGATACAACTATTTGAAAATCTGGAATCTGAGGGTGCAAAAAAATCCAAATATTGAGAAAATCACCTTTAAAGTTGTCCAAATTAAGTTTTTAGCAATGCATATTACTAATCAGAAATTAAGTTTTGATATATTTACGGTAGGAAATTTACTAATTGTCTTCATGGAAGATGATCTTTTCTTAATATCCTAATGATTTTTGGCATTAACATTTTTTTTATAATTTTGACTCATACAATGTATTTTTGGCTATTGCTACAAATATCCCCGAGCGACTTATCACTGCTTTTGTGCTCCATGGTCACAATATACTTTGCAGGTCAGCACCATTGTTTATTATTATTATTGTTTTTTTTTTATATTGTGTGAAAATGTTAAAGGAGGAGCATATATTAATGGTTTTAACTGCTTTACTATTTTTAGATTTTGACATCACATCTACAAACATTTCAATCTCTTTTCCAAGCACCATAAAAAGAGGTCTGCCTTTTGTAAACGTGCATTTATGAATGTGAAATTTACATAAAAATAAAATAAAATTTATAATAAAACCAACATCCTCTAAAGAGCGATGCTTGATATAATAACCCAAAATCACATGTTTATAAAATAAGGAAAATGTTTTTAAAATATTATCAGCAATGAAACCCTCCACATTTACCCGTGCTACTTAAGACTGGTTTTATGATACAGGGTCACATATAGGACCCTTCTCATATTTCGGGTTCTCATCAGCGGAAGTCGTCATAGTTGGGTTAACTTGAAGAGCAGTGAATGGGAGAGTACCACAAATATATATATTTTGCATTCCCAGTTGCTCAAACAGCAAAAGAAAAACTCCACGATAGTGTTTTCATGACTTTCAATAAAAGGAAAAAAATTGATAACGAGACTGATATCGGCGGTCAGAAGAGAGAACGATGTTAAATGTACCGTCCCTCCCATAGACGCTGCATTAGAAATAACCTCACAGCAGTGTTAACTAGTGTTTTTTATTATTTTTTATGCAAAGGTAATATAATACAAAGTATGGTGTTATAAATGTACATACATTTTAAAAAAATACAAATATGAAAAACCTTCGAGGATTTACGATGCTGATGACCGTTAAACGCGTCATCACAGTCTTGTGAAAAGGGTCCACTACAGAAATACAAACAATAGTACTAATTTAGTACTACTAAAGTAATCAAAATAACTCAAACTCAGGGTTGCCAGGTGTTCACAACAAAAGCCCGCCAAACCAGCCCAATTGCGTTTTGAGGGGGGCCCTCTGTAAAAATCGCGTTCCGCGGGGAAAATACATGTTTTTGACGAGGTTCCCCTGGTAAAATTCGTATAGCATTATATGACGATATTGCGGTCGCTTCGGACATTGAAAAACGTATTCTTCTTTTGGTTTTAACAGCGGCTTGCATCCTTGGTCTTGCATTACCGCCATCTTCTGGAGCTAGCTACACTCTAAAAAATGCTGTGTTGTTTCAACCCAATGTTGGGTCAATATGGACTAACCCAACTGTTGGGTAAAATTTTGTTACATTTTTAAATTAACTTTTTAACCCAACGGTTGGGTTAGTCCAAATTTGACCCAACATTGGGTTGAAACAACCCAACATTTTTTAGAGTGTAACATTCCCATGTAACTGCATGCTTTGGTTTTTCACATTCTTGTATTATCCCCCGTTTTAGTAAAAAAAAAACTAATTTTCAAAAAAAAAAAAAACTTTAAAGACTTTCATTCCTTGTCCGCTCCTACTGCATTCCACTATGTCTTTGATCCACGTCCAGTTAATCCCATTTCCGCCATGTCTTTTATGAAGATCATCCATTAAATTTAATATTTTGTGCAATACACAAGAACATGTTCTACACTCTCAGGTATTTGGCACTGATCACAAAGTCCAGTTGACGTGAAAAACAAACCGCGGCAATACCCACATGAAAAAATACTATAGTAAATATAGTAAATACTACTTTATAGTGTTTTTGAACCATACTATAGTTAACTGTATTATACTGTATAGTATTTACAACATGTTGTTAATGAATGCTATAGCATACTGTAGTATTAACTATAGTGAACTGATAAACTGTAATAAATACTGTAGTACACTTTAGTTTTTACTACAATAAACGGTAGTGTATTGTAGTATAATACACCCTATAGTTGTAGAACACTAGGTACACGCAGGTTAATGGGTAAAGTAATTTGTTTATATTACTATAGTTGTTATATTAGCACAGCAACTATAGAATTACCACAACAAATTAATTGAAGTACTTTACTATAGTATGGTTCAAAAACACTACAGTATTTATTTACTATATATTACTGTAGTGTTTTAGAAGACTTGGCAACACTGCACCCGTTGATCTCACTGCGGTGGGCGTGGTTATGTTTACATGACATCATCCGTCCGCACCACCGCCGCCGCCATTTATATTTCACCGCCATTTTACATCAACCCAGCGGAAAATCGGTTGCGAAGATGACGGCTCAAATGGAAAGTCAACTGTGCAAGCTGTTTGTCGGTGGCCTCAACGTCCAGACCACCGACGACGGGCTGCGAAATCATTTCGAGCAATACGGGAGTCTCACGGACTGCGTGGTTGTGCAGAACCAGCAGCTGAAGCGCTCGCGTTGTTTCGGTTTCGTGACCTACTCGAGCCCCGAGGAGGCGGACTCGGCCATGGCGGCCCGCCCGCACGTTCTGGACGGCAACAACGTCGAGCTGAAGCGGGCCGTGGCCCGGGAAGACGCGGGCAAACCCGAGGCCCTCGCGAAGGTGAAGAAGATATTCATCGGCGGGCTTAAAGACGATATCGAGGAGGATCACCTCCTCGACTGCTTCTCCCAGTTCGGCGCGGTGGAGAAGGCGGAGGTGATCACGGACAAAGAGACCGGCAAGAAGCGGGGCTTCGGCTTCGTGTATTTTGAAGACAACGACTCGGCCGATAAAGCCGTGGTGCTCAAGTACCACGTTATTAACGGGCATAAAGTGGAGGTGAAGAAAGCCCTGACCAAGCAGGAGATGCAGGCCGCCGGTAGTCGCGGTGGCCGTGGCGGCCGCGGAAGGGGGATGGGAAGACCGCAGAACGGCTACGGCGGGCGCGGCGGCGGGTACGGTAACTACAGCGGCGGCGGTGGCTATGGAGGCAATGACGGCTACGGTGGCGGGTATGGGGGAGGCTACGGGGACCAAATGGAGGGCTACGGCGGTGGTAACGGCTACAATGACTTTGGCAGCGGCTATGGCCAGCAGTCCTCTGGTTATGGCCCAATGAAAGGTAATTACTCGGGCAGAAGCAACGCTCCTTACTCCCGAGGAGGAGGAGGTGGTGGTGGTGGTGGTGGTTACGGCAGGGGGGGTTACGGAGGCTCGTATTAGGAGCGTATATTAGGTCACAAATTAAGAGCAGCTCCTTCCCCAGCCCACATCACAGTTTTGGCCACACATTATCTTCAGCTAAGTAGCCAGATTGAGCCACCTTAATGAGGCGTGGCATTGACTGAAACACTCAAGCTTTATCCAGCCTAGCAGATCATAGGTAACGTTAGGGCTCACCTATCCGACTTTACTCAACATCTCACAGCTGTTACTGCTACTACTACACATCCTTTTGCTCTTTTCCCTGAAGTACTAGGGAGTTTTTCCCCCCCAGCAAGACATAGGACTACTACTCCGGATCTCTACTTATTATAAGACTGGCCAGTGGTGTCTTGGCAGGCTACTTGTTCGCGAAACTGTTACTCACGTTTTTTGTGCTTTGGGGTTAAGTTAAGAGTAGTATTTTTTGCTTGTTAATTATTGTATGCATGCGTTTTCCTACTTTTAGTATATGTATTGTATTTTTATTGTGTGTTTTCTTTTTTGAATACATTATAGGGTTGCAAAACGATTAATCGCATTCAAAATGCATTTGTTTACATATTTTATGTTTGTTATGTATATATAAATACACACGTGTATACATCAAGGGAATTTTTTAGATTATATAAATATACTATATGAAGTATAAATATACATGACTGTATTTATATATCCGTAATAAATATACACCGTGCACACACGCAGTTTGTAAACAGACGTTTATTTTGTATGCGATTAATCGTTTTGCAGCCCTACATTTAAATTTGGTTTTGATTGAGAGCCAATCACAGTGAACCCCTGTAGAGATTCAAAACTTCATTGGCTGGCAGCAGGCATGATTTGCATATCACATGATCTGTTGAGTGCATCAGTACCTGAAGTAAAAATCCCATTCTTTGTCTTCATAAGACAAGACCTACTGTAAGCTATGAGGTTAATGGATGTTATATGCATTTGTTGAAGCCGTCAGTGGCATTGTTTTAAATCATTTTAACAATGATTCTTCAAAAAAAATCTTAAAACATGTTAGTGCCCACCCACTCCCATGAAGCATGCCATGATGTAATATTTTGTATATATTTGCTTATTTTGCAATAAACGTAAAATTGTTTCGATATACACACTCAACATCTTTAAATCAATAGTTTAATCCGTCATTCGCAATGCTTCTTGGGATTGCAGTACTTTTCATCGTGCACCCATTTTGTTTCAAATAAAACGCATAGCTGATTGAGGGAATTATAACTCTTTACTTTTGAAAAATGAATGGGGAAAATACTCCAGAAAATCAAGGCAGCTGAAAAAGTGGACACTGTTGAACTCAATTTGAGTCTGCCGCCAACCAATGAAAGATTGAACTTTTCTTTAATTAGGCTCGATGGCAACTAGAAGCTGTTCGTCCTAACATAAGAAACGTGTTGGAATAAACAGACATTTCTTTGGTGTCTCAAAACCGTAGCAAGTTAAAGAACTAGTTTCAGGCTCACTAAAACGGCCCTCAACATCCATTAATATAGTGACTAACGTGTGTCTCCTCCCAATTAGTGACATTTGTTAAATAGTTCAAGCACATTATGGAAATATTGTCATTGGTGTTACAACGAACCTTTTCGTCGGGACTCTGAAGACCGATTTGAGTTGTTTTTCTACCGTTTAATCATTTAGTAAAGGACTTAAATGCTCTTGTCTCATTGTATTACTGCTTCAACGGAATAACCTATTGAATATTGTTTATTTCAGATACAACTGAACTGTATGTATTTCTGTTAATAAAAGTCATTATTCCGTAGCCAGTATGGTTTATGGCCAGCTGAGATTTATTGGGTCGCATCTGAGGCCCGTGTAAAACTGGAGGCCAGCCTTTGCCGTCATCAGGCATTGGCTCTAGTGCTCCATATTAATGACATTTCTTTGCATCAGACATGTGGGGATGTCAATATTTTCCCAACCATATGTTGTCTTTATTCTTAAAATATGTTTAGAGCTTTGTTCCAATACTTTTAGTGATCAAATAAGACGGATCTATACCTTAGCTGTGTCCACTACTACGTCATTGGATTCTCCAGGGCTACTCCAAAGATGTAGAAACCCAGCTGAAAATCCATAGGATAAACGCACCAGGTTTGTAGAAATGCTTTATACACCAGACATTACATCGGGTGTGTCTTTAACCTACTTTGGATCCACCTGGAACGAAATCAGGTATTTGTGAGTCGTTAACGTAAAGCGTGCATGCAACTTTATTTCAGCATTTCCTAAATTCTAGCTGTGAATAGCGTTAACTGGCGGTGACCATGTAACATAGAGGAAAAGTGGAAATTAGAACATGCTCTGTAGTTCAATGTGGTGATTGTGGTCTATGTAGTTATGTCTTAATCCAATATTTTAGCCGATTTCCAGTTTAAGGTCAAACCGGAGAACGGAGCTTATAGTTCCTGTATACTTGACGCATTAGTTCCAGATATTAATGACATCAAATGCAAAGGAGATCAGCATTTATTAAGCAAGGTTTGTGCTTTCAGTTATTTACCTTACATCTTATCAATCCCCCTCCCCTCCTCATCTCGGTGTTTTGTCCTACATTTCTGGCAATCTAAGAGGGCAGTGGGTTTTGTTGATAATCGAGTGAGACTAGTGAAAATGCAACTGTACAACCTCTTGGCATTGGCATTTTCAAAGCACACCTCCTACATAGACCCTTCTTAACGGCACAGTGTGTAAATCTGAAGGGGTTGTGTAGCTAGACATGTTTCAGGACAACGCTTGTTGACTTGACGCTTACATGCATCTGCATCTGTCTTCTTTTTCCACAGAGAGAACGCAATGGAAGGATTTAAATTAGTTTCAAAATCCTCACGTCTTTCTATGCTTGCCTCGGACGCTTGATGAACCTCTGCTGCGGCTGTGAATCCAGATGCTCTGAAAGATGAAGAAAGCACTCTAGTTGCGTTTGGTACAGCCGGTTCTTTTTTTTTTTTTTTTTTTTTTTTTTTTAAATCTGTGTTGTACAGTAAGTCACACAATTATATTTACAGAATTTCCTTTTTTCCCGTCTTTGCGTTCTAGCAGAGTTTGCAAATGAACGCATATGCCAGATTCCCAGAGACCTCTGAGAGACAAGATGCCCATGGTTGAAAGGGAGTTTTAATGAGGGTTGGAAAGGTGTAAGAAAAAGTTAGCAAATGACATGAGTTGTTCACCTGAATGAAAAATGCATTTAGTGGATTTTTTTAATAATAAAAAATATTTAGATTAAATATAGAGGGGGTGGATTTTAAGTGAAAATAATAGTAAAAAAAGTTACAATATTAATAGGGATTGTTGTAAAGATTAAAATAAAGATAACGATTCGGATTGTTAAAAGATTTTGAGTTAAAGAATTAGATTAACAGTATTATTTTTTTGGTACAAAAAAATGAGATGTTAGAAAAAATATAAAGTAAAGTGGCAGATGTTTATAGGATTGGACAAGAAATGCTCTCTTGTTACCTTTGGAGCGATTTGCAAAAATGCTTATACCCCCAAACCCCCCACCCTCGTGCTCTGTCGCACAAGTTTTCTTTTTTTTTGTTTCCTTCATTTGTGAACCATGAAATGGTGAAAAATATAAGACTATAATAATATACTAATATACCACTTGCATATTATTGCTCTTTTGTTTGTTTTGATTGCTTCTATTGTCCTCACAGCGCATATTTTTTTAGATCGCTTTGGATAATTAATTTTTATAGTAATTATATTGATTTTAAATAATTATATTATTTTTTTATTTTAAAAAATTTATTTAGATTTATAAAAAAAGTTGTCTCTGCTATGCACTAAAGCGGACAATTTAAATATAATGTAAATAACCAAAACTAACATTTGTGTGTGGAAAAAATTTTTTAAAAACAAAAAGTTCCCCACCCAAATCCAAATAAATAAGTAACACAAATAAAAATAAATCTCTTCATATAAACAAACTAAAGCTTTGTCTGTGCTCTTTCCATTTGAAATTAGAGGCAACCACTGCATTTTTATTCTTGATCCAAACAAAGATGCTGCATACAAGCAACATTAACAGTTTTAAATCTAAATTAGATTGTATAATTTCGAAAATTGACTTACGTTTGTGAAAACTATACATGAAATATCTGCATGAAACAGGGATTGAGCCGAAATGAGAGCAGAATGCTCTCTCTGACAGCAGAGACGCTTTTTCTAAAACATTTCATTGGTTTTCTGCCTGTTAAACAACCCAAGCAGCGCTTTCTTTTGCACCTCCTTATGAACTTTTAATAGCATTAATACAGAGACAAGAGGACAAAGAAAAAAAAAAAAGACCATCTAAACTTGCGCTAAAGACAGTAAAGTTCCCTCAGACATGATTCATTAAAACTCCTACACCTAACTGAATCGCCGATTTTTGTTTAGAATCTCAACACGATTTGAAGCGTCAATATTTGAACGAATTTTCAACCGGCTCGCGGTTTTTTTTATGTTTGAGGTTTGTTCTTCGGCGTTAATCGTCTTTAAATCCCCCTCCACTCACTACCACTTACAGTATTCTAGGTGCTTAAGATTTCTAGGTGCTTTTTTTTCTTTCTACAGGTTATCTTAAGGGTTTTTCCATTGGTTTAATTTAGTTTAACATTATTATACTGTGCTTATTTGTAATTTCTATTTAAAGAATAAACCGATCCAATGTATAGTTGACATGAGGCTTAATACTCCGAGGAAAAGCAATACGTTTTTTACAGGTTTAGAGTTTGCAGTTCGCTCGTTTATTATTTTCATCTAAAACGCAGCTATCACAAGAGAGCACATTGTAAATTGCGATAATCGTAATTAATAATCACAATTACACTTTCAAGGGAATAATTGACAATTATGATTTTTGTCATAATCGTGCAACCCTAATTACGTTCTCCTTTTAAGTTTACCATGGTTTGTCAAGCATCATGGCCTTTTTGTGGGCCTTATCACTGGAAAATGTGTCTTCTGTTTGTTTTATTACAAAACTTGTAGAAACATATAAGAACAGGGAAATGAGACATGAATATATTCCTGTAAAGAGGACAGAAAACAAATATTCTGGATTTGCATATGTCAAATTATAGTATTATCAATACATAAAAGTGCAAAAATAAACTTAATCTTTTTTAGAAAAGTTGTCATAATACATCAAAAATGTGGCACTCTTTGTTATTTGTAAGTCTAAGAGATGAAACGAGAGAATCAAGTTCAGCAAGAAAAAGGAGATTTTTAGCCATTTTTGCTTATGAATGAAAAATGTTACATTCGATACAAGAAAATTAACAACATATTCATCAGATAATAGCTTTCATAATAAAAAATAACATCTTTGAGGAAAGTATGGGTCACATCTGTAAGGTTAGATACATAAGCGCTTAAATCAACCCATAATTTGTTGGTAACACCACAATAAAAAAACAAATGGGCAGCTGTTTCCTCAACAAAACCACAAAACGAGCAAGACTCATCAACATTAGAATATTTAGAAATAGACAAATTAACGGGGTACATTTTATGAAGGATTTTATAATGAATCTCCTTAACCTTGTTGGATGTACAAAATGTACTTGGCAAAAGCAAAGCCTTTCTCCAATTTATATTTGTGGTAAAGGAACCCCAGTAGAATTTCCCTCTTGGAGTAGTCATTCTCTTTGTCTAAACTAATTTTGGAATATGCTATTGCATTCACAATCGATAATATTGATAACACTAGGGTTGCAAAAAGGTGGAAAATTTCCAGGATTTTTTGGAATATTCCAAGGATTTTTGGAAGTTACCACCCCTGTGACAAATTTTGGGAAAATTTCCAGGATAATCCGAGGTTTTGGAAATATTCCGGGATTTTTAGGAGTGTAACCACCCCATTGTTGCAATTTGGAAAATTCAGGATTTACTTTTTTTATGATTTTTTTTTATTTATTTTTTTGTGTTTTTTATTATGTTTGTTTTTTTTTTTTTTTTTCTTTTTTTTTTTTTTTGGAAATTAATATCCAGGGATTTAGGACGTTTACCACCCATTGCCATTGGTGGAAAATTTCCAGGATGTTTTGGAATATTCCAGGGATTTTAGGAAGTTTACCACCCCTTTGCAATTTTGGAAAATTTCCAGGATTTTTTGGAATATTCCAGGGATTTTTTTGGAAAGTTTCTGGAAATTTACTGGAAGTTTTCCACCCCTTTGCAACCCTAATACCACCCAAACGTAAAGCCGGATAAACACTGTTGCCTTTACTGAATCTAAGGCAATTTTTGATTCACAGGGCTAACATTTTAGGGTTAAGCCTACTGGGATAGCTCTCATCAAATTATTGTGTGTCTTCTGTTTGTTTTTACAGACCTGGTACCAAGATGATGCCCTGATAATGGTACTCGGAGGGCGACTGCATTCGGTTCCTTTGACTGGAGTTGAATCGAATGCATAATGGCAAAGTGCACATGAACACGAATAAACATTCCGTCGAATGTCTGCTGCCTTCCCCTCCAAAACTTCCCTGGCTCTCTTTGAGTCTGTTCTTCAGTTTGAATGCATCACGTGGGTGTTCCACAGGCAGGCAGGCCGGTAGTGTTGTCTGGAGAGTGGTAGAGGACACGCCGAGGGGAGGGGAAAGAGACTGACCACAGAAACGGAGACAAAAGCGCGGACAAATGCGGGAAAGATGGAAGGAAAAAGCGGGGGGGAAAAAGAACCAAAGAGAAGAAAAAAGAAAGAAAAGATCCAAGCAGTGGATGAGAGGAAAAAAAAGAAAAAGGGGGAAAGAAAAATTTCAGAGAGGGAAGAGGGGAAAGAAAAAGAAACGAAGAGCGGGAAAAAAAGAGGGAGAAAAAGCAATACTTAAGTAATGAGTAAAGTTTACGCTATAACACAATAAATGATTAACTTTCATACAGCTGATAAGGGCCACAGAAGCATGTTAGCGTGATTGTGTTCTGGAGAGTGACCGATTGTGTCACTGTTGCTAGGCGACGCGCTGATGATGGAGGACCGTTACGACGTTCTCGGGTGTAAAAGTCCGCGAGCCCAGCGATAGCTGCGAGCTGCTAACCTGTCAGGTAAACAACGAGAGAAACATCTCACGAGAGACCGCACTGAGCACGAAACAGCCCGATGAAAACGCTCAGCTGGAGGCTTTAAACGAACGCAGACGTCAATAAACAATGCCTGAGACTTACAAAACCTGCCGAAAATGATGTAGCAAGCTAACTAGCCGTATACCTAGCGCGATCTGCTCAAACCATGGACTGTGACGGGTAAGTGTGTGCTGTGAGGGGAAAAGAAAAAAAAAAAAAAAGGGAAAAGAAAAAGAAAAGGAAAAACAGATGCTTGACAGTAGTTCAGTTAACTAACAACAAGTGTGTTTTGGTAAAGAGGAAACCGACGTGACCAGTAATAGATAAAGCTGTCGTTTGAACCGTAAAACGAACTAAACGCATTCTGACTTGCTATTAGTACTATTTGTAGCGGCTAAATTGCTAGCGGTCTGTTGTGTATTCACTTAAAGTCTGTATTTTAACATGTTAACATCATACCTCACACATTTACGAAGGTGTTTACGATTATTTATATACATATGTAACACGTGAAATAATGCTGTATTAGCAGGCCAGCAGTGCAGGTTCAAAATAATCTCGTGCTAATCGTTTTGTGCAGTAACTTTAACTGATTCCTGATCGATCCGCTGAAGTGCTCCATAAACCCCAGGTTGTAGGTGCAGAACTGTCATGCAAAACTAGAACTAGTGTAAGTTAGTTTGTGTTTCGAGCACTAGGGTTAAAACATTTAACATGTTTTGATTAAACAATTAAAAAAAAAATATTATTAAACATGTTAGTTGCACAGATCTCTTTGATTTATTCATTAGATTTGGAGTCGCTTGTCCTCTGCCTAGTTTGGACTCACAGGAAGATGCCAAAGACCCAGGGCTGCACACCTTCAGTCTCACACACATGAGGAAAGCCTTTCGGCTCATGAATGACTTGAGAAGGTTGGTAAACTGATGCAACTTGTTATTTAGGTAGCCTCTATAGACACTGACGGAGACACATCCAGTGTTGCCAAAGCCCTCCCTCAGAAAATCTCTAGAACCACCCACAAAAGTCTCGATTTTTCACAAAAAGTCGCCAAATATGAAAACAAAGTAAATACAGGTACATTTAGTAAAGGTAAAGGGAAAGTAAAAGCTATTATATATATATACATTACAAATGATAAAAGTATAAAAATCCTGAAGTGAAATTAGGAAATGCTTGTGATCTGCAAGCACATCAAACATGATGGAAAGACACATAATGTTGGGAATTTGTTTTGTGTGTCCCAAAAAAGGACGGGCAGTCAGCCTGTCTTGCTCAAAGGAAACAGATAAGAACTATTCATGATCTCCAAGGAAGAAAAGACAAAACAAAAGAGGAGTCTTCATACACCTATTCAGTCAGAGTCCAACAAGCTATTACTACAACGTAAGGCAAAATAATGCCTACAAGAACACTATAAACAGACAGTGTTGGGGGTAACTCATTACAAGTAACGCGAGTTACGTAATCAGATTACTTTTTTCAAGTGTGACGTAGTGATTCTAGCTTTACCCGTTAACTCAAATCACACTTCACGGAACATTACAAAACAAAATAACCACACTCTTACAATTGCAAAACTGTCTTTTCCCCCCCGTTCCTTTTCCACTTTTTTATTTAACTCAAAGCGGGGCTTAATTCTTTTTCCAATATCCCTTGCTTATTCAAAGCATGTTAAAGTACACAACCCATAAACAACCAAAAATATACCATCTCATGCATTAGTTCACCGTAGAGGTTAGCATCAAGGTATCACAAATGTCTTTCAAATGAGGGAGAATAATACACGAGTCATCAATAGCTATCAAGACAACATCGATACATATTCCAACCCAGTACAATGCTGCTTTGGAACAATGTGTATTGTGAAAAGCACCGTACAACTAAATCTGACTTGACCTGAAGTTAATTATCAACCGTGTTAGCGTGTCTGCTTATCCAAGATATTTCTGGCCTGCGTTCTCCAAAAGCATCGGAAGTCTTAAGTAGATCATAGAGATTTGTTGGCACCAATGGTTTCTATGATCTCTTTGTGGGCTTACAATACTTTTGGGAAAACGCTACTCGTCTAGATCTTTATTTTTATGTTTTATTTCTAATCACAGTCGGAGGATGCTTTGTGACGTTCTGCTGGTGGCGGGTGAAGTGGAGGTACCGGCACACAGAGTAGTTTTAGCGTCCTGCAGTCCTTACTTCTGCGCCATGTTCACAGGTACTACATCACATCCTAATGCTTTTCTTACACTGATGGGAGCAATGTTCCTCATGGCAATCGAGACTTAATTTAGACTATAATAGGACACTCTTCTAAGATTAAACGGAAGAAATGAAAAAAAGAGGCATGAGATTCTGGCATTATTATTTACTCACCGTCATGTCGTTCCAAAGAGAAAACAAAAGAAGATATTTTGAAGAATGTTGGTGGCCAAACAGTTTTGTTGCCCATTGAGCAAAAAATTTAACAAAACAAAAAAAAAATACTGTGATTTTCAAAATATCTTCTATGCTCCACAGAAAGTAAAACAGGTTTGGAACAACATGAGGGCGAGTAAATGACGGAATTGAGGATAGACCATCTATTATTGACAAGGGGATTTGCGCTGAGGCAGCCATGAGTGATGTTACATATAAAGAAAGAGGAAGAAAATAAAAAAACGGATGTTCATTCTTCATAAGTTGCGAATTGTGATACAGTTTTTAAGAGTTTGTGTGTCTGATTCTGTGTTGTGCTTGATGTGTCCAGGTGACAGGAGTAGAAGACAGCAAGGGCTACATGTGGAGATCAGTGGATTGCTTGATGGACAGAAAGCTCTTAAAGTGGGGATATAGTTGTTGTGTTTTACACTGCGGATCGAAGTGTTGAGGATAATGTTCAGTAATGTACCTTTGAAGACGTTACCGTTCAAAGGAACAGAACTAATGACGTAGCTTTTTGTGGGTAAAGGCGGTTTGATGCTCCCGGTCTGGAGATTGGTGCTCTGTTAGAGCCTGAGATCGGCAGGGTATTTCTTCCATTGTGAGCCGAGCTGGAGAGGAAGTTTTCTGTGTTATGTGCACTTGCCCTTTGTGTTGGAGGCTGTTGTCCCAGTCGTTATGTTGTTTGTATGTGGGGCTTTGTTTGGATGTACAAGACCACCACGGTGGAGAAAAAGATGATATGAGAAGAAGCTTCATGGTCATTTATGCCGGAGCAGCATGAAGTGGCCTAGTTTCATCTGGATAGGATGGAAGATGCTCTGCTGGGGGTAGCGGCTGTTTAGTGCTTAGTTGGTCCTTGGGGTTTTTAACAATGCCATTCAGTATAGTGATTCACCCTATGTTATATTTCCCTATAGACGGTTTCATCGGGCGCACGCGCCTGGCCCGAAGTTAATTTCCGGTCTGTGTTTGTTTATCAGTCTGGCTATGGCGCCGGCTACAAACGCAGTTAAAGTTAAGGTGATGAGTAGACTGAAGTTGGGCTCAGGTGGTTGTGCTATGGGATGTGTTTCCCATACATTTATTTATTTGTGGCGCTCGCCACAATATCAAAACTGACGGATTTTCCAAAAGGCTTCGTTGAATAAACATGAGCACGTACTGCACGTTTAAAAATCAAAACGAGGCGCAGGTGTTTTTATATCACTGTATTTCTGAAAGAAGAAAATTTTCGATGTCATTTTTATTTCATCTTGCATGTTATATGCCTGATAAAGCAGGGTTTGTGAGCCCTTACTGGGGAAACATCTGTTTCTCCCACTTTAAAGCACCTCCTGCTGGCAGAGAATGAATGAGCATTTTCAGCAAGTCCGTCTGATTTACCCAGCAAACATATTTTGCTTATCAAAAATAATCTACTCTAGAGGGACTACTTAGCTGCTGTTATTAATTCTATTTGGAAGTCTACCGGAAGTTAAGTTAGGGCCACAAAAGTACGCATGCGCAGTAGCATTTGTTTATGTTATTGCCGTTGAAACCGTCTATAGGCCAAGTGGCTATTGAGCTAAAATGTGCAGATGCGCTTTTCTATATTAGCCTTGTTTTCCCCTGTGGCCTTTACTTGTATGCTAAGTAGCTGATGCTGGGTTAAATTCATTTATGTTCCTAATTTATCATTTTACTTAATAAAATTAATTTAGTATAACAGTTGAGGTGGTGACAATAGCTTTTGAAATGATCTATTAATAATTCAGTCTCTATTAAAATAATGTTTTATTTAAAATGATGATCAATAATAATATTTAAAGTGAAATGTAATTCATTTTAGTTTCCTTACTGAATCATCACTGGTAAAAGATGAAATATTATAGGCAGAACTCTCTCTAATTAGTATGTACACTACTATCAAAGGTTTAAGTTAGTAATATTTTTTTTTTGTTGAAGAAATTCATATTTTTATTAATCAAGAATGCATTATATTGATCTAAAGTAACAGTAAAGAAATTTTACATGCTGTTCTTTTGAACTTACTAATAATCAAAGAATCCTGAAAAAATAAAAATCATGGTTTCCACAAAAATGTTAAGCAGCACAACTGTTTTCAGCATTGATAATAATAAGATATGTTTCTTGAGCAGCGATTCAGTACATTAGAATGATTTCTGAGGGGTCATGTGACACTGAAGACTGAAGTAATGATGCTGAAAATTCAGCTTTGATCACAGGAATAAACTACATATACAGTGGGGGAAAAAGTATTTAGTCAGCCACCAATTGTGCAAGTTCTCCCACTTAAAAAGATGAGAGAGGCCTGTAATTTTCATCATAGGTATACCTCAACTATGAGAGACAAAATGAGAAAAAAAAACCAGAAAATCACATTGTAGGATTTCTAAAGAAGTAATTGGTAAATTCCTCGGCCCCACTGTATATTGAAAATAATACATACAATTTAAAAAAAAAAATGTAAATAATATATTAAAACAGAAAACACTTATTTTAAATTGTAATATTGCACAATATTGCTGTTTTAATAGTATTTTTAATCAAATAAATGCATCCTTGGTGAACGTAAGAGACTACTTTCAAAAACATTAAAAGATCTTTTTGATTGGTAGTGTATGTATATGTATTATATTGTTTGCGATAATGCACAATTCTTTTGCTGTATTAAAAAACAAAACTAGTCATCATTACATAACCTATACTGGTTAGTCATCATAAATACAGTCTGCAGGCTGCCTGCCTGGTTACCTCATCTTTAGTGTGTGTGTGTGAGTTGAGTTTTCATCTTTTTGTGTTATTCCTGCTGTGTCCAGGTGTTGCTCCCAGCTGCCAGCCTGCTGCAGTTGATGGATGTTCGACAGGTTTGCTGTGACTTCCTGCAGACGCAGCTTCATCCCACCAACTGCTTGGGCATCCGAGCGTTCGCTGACCTTCACGCCTGCACAGGACTGCTCAGCCAGGCCCACGCTTATGCCGGTGAGCTCTCTTCTTGCTTGAGTCATTGTGGGATGGGAAAAAGCTAGTCGATTAAGCGACCCACCAATATGTATTTTTATGCTAAGATACAGCTTTTTGAGCACGTTTGCTTGTTTCAAGCAGAGCAGCACTTCACAGATGTCATGGTGGGTGAGGAGTTTATGGCCCTTTCCTTGCAGCAGGTGTGCAGTCTGATCTCCAGTGACAAACTGACCGTGTCCACTGAAGAGAAGGTAACACTACCGAGTTTGTTGTCCCAGTTGTATCTTTTCTATTGTGCTTCTCAGTTTCTTCCTCATCCATCACATCACACTTTTTACGCAAGGCTGAGCCTGTTTTTAGCTCAGCCTTGCGTGATTTGTAGACAGCAGAAGGTTGATGGTTGGTTTTTACATGTACGTGCTGGTGTGACGCTGAAGGAGACGACGAGCCATCTGTCAGTCACTCTGCATTAGTTGCTGTCTGCTTACAAGTAACTTGTGTCTCCAGTCTGCGCTCACACACCCACTTGATGGCAGCTGTCATCTCTCAGATGCTTCAGTGTCATCTGAGCACGACACACAGGCAGTGGAGGATGGTGGGAATGGTTGCACGCCCGTAGGTGTGAGCTGCATTAACCCGTACCACCAACACACACCCTATACCCCAGCCAAGCACTCAACAAGTGAACCCGACTCTGTTACACCCCCAGGTGTTTGAAGCCATGATCACCTGGATAAAGCACGATAAAGAGGCCCGTCTTGAGCACATGCCTAAACTCATGGAACATGTTCGACTGCCCCTGCTATCCAGAGATTACCTGGTTCAGGTATGACTGCGCACAATTTCATAGCGAGTTCTCAGGATGTAATGATGCACCCCAGGCTGGTTGAGAATAGATACAAATGTGACGATTCAAGTCGGTCGTGGAATCGTGATATGGTTGGGTTTATATGAATGTATCTCTGAGGGGAACTGACTGTTTTCAGAAAAGTTTAGGCCTTTGTCCCCACCAACCACAACACCTACAGCATTTAGCTTTGAAAACGCATCTTTGTCTCTCCGTTTTGGCATTCCGTCCACACTGAGATGCTGCTTTTGTCAAGGAAAATTGAGCTTTTTGAAAACGCTCTACAAAGTGAATAAACTTGAAACCGCCATTTTCGCGTTGTAGTGTGGACTGTGAAAACAGAGGTTTTTAAAAATGAGAACGCATGTTTAGTCATGTGACACATTGTACCAGTAGATATCTGTTTATGCACACTATTGCTACAGATGGGTTACTTTGTACACTCTTCATATCACAGTCCTGCACAGGCAACAGAAAATTTACTTGCGATTGCTGTTTGCGGCAAAACATGAGGGCAGTTGCGTTTTAAGGTCAGACATACAATCATGAGTGAGCGCGACCTGGATGTGTCAGTTAGAGGTCGACCGATGTATCGGTTTTGCCGATTAATCGGCACCGATAGTTGATAGCTGGAACTATCAGTTATCGACAAAAATCCATGCCGATAGTTTTTTTGTGAAGGGTTGTGTCTGTTGCTGGAGCAGCTGAGAAGGGTCTGTTGTCATTATACAGTGCGAGAGCGGCCTCTAGTGGTTGAAATCACTGACAGCACGTGCTATTTGTTTAGACACGTGATACTGCACGCTGAACAGAGCGGGAAAATTCAGACGTGGATTTAAATGCAGCCGACAGAAAATCCTGCCTCTGTGGCGCCTAAGTGAATGGCGCCACAGAGCGCCATTCACATAGTTTTCCTTTAAATTACATTATATTTGTCCCGAATCGTTGTTAATGTACATAATGAATTGTGTATTGTGCATTTTCAGCGAAACGTTTGTCTTTCTGTAGCTCTAATAAAGTCTGTATACTTCATATAGAGAGCTATAATAATATAGATTGCGCTTTCTCTTTCCATTTGCTCCGTTTTTTAAACACCGAACTTCAAACTCATCGATGCCAAATTGTTCATTCTTGAAGTAAACTTGTGTCCGTTTGGTGATTAAATAAACTGTTTTAGATCGCTACGCGAGTTGAACGCGACGCGTCCGGAGTGTGTGTGATACCGGTGAGTTCTCCTAGACTCAGCGCTGCGCTTTTATTTTGAGTAGATAATCATCAAGTGTTCACGAATAGAAGCAGTTAAAATGCTGAGAGGCTATACATCCATACCATATTGTTATATCATTTAATGCTATGGCCTTTGAGTTACAGTATCTATTTAAAATGGCATCTTAAGATGACAGTTGAAAGAAATGGGAAACACATTTACACTATAGAGTCATTTGTAACAATGAAGACTTAATGAAGCAGGTACGATGGGTTCCTGTTAGAGGTGGGTTAATTTCAACATTACTCTACTAGTATTATTATAATTATTTTTATACTACTAGTAGTAGGTTCAGAATGTTTTTGTAAAAAGCCTATTTTAGGTTTTGTTCCGTGTGACCATTTAAAAAACTACGTTCATTAATCGGTATCGGCCAGTGGGTCCAACTAGCTACCCCCGGTGTACGGCAAAATTCCCCCTAATCGGTCGACCCTCTAGTGTCAGTGAATGGTGGGATATTTTCATAAATAAAATTATCCTGCCAGAAGAATTGCATGAAAATGTATCATGTCTGTTCAGTGACCATCTGTATCATCTCAGTGAGCTTTTATGAGGCCGTTATGGATGCCGCAATAAAGCTAATTTACGGTTTCTGATGGTCTTGGGAACTTTTTGGAAACGTTTTAAAACGCTCCGCGGTCCACAATAGCGTTTTCAAACAAGTTTTCCAAAAAGCCTCACAAGAAACATAAGAAAACGTTAAAATGCGCTTTATTGCGGAATTTACCATTTTCAAATGTATCGGATTAAATGTAGACGTAGCCTTATGTTGATCCCAATTGCATACTGTCCATCCTAAATAGTATTCTAAATTAGAGTTAGTATGTCCCAAATCGTAGCATGTCGAAATGAGTATTCCAGAGGTACCCGGATGGTTTACTACTTCAGGCTAGAAATTTGAAGTGCCACATCCATGCACACTCTAATGGCTATATTCCCCAACACGATTTTTTTTGATTCGATTAGTACTACAAACACACATAAAAAGTGTTAAAAAAATACAAACATGGCGGATGTATGCGAGACTGAGAAAGGGGTTGAAGTGATAAATAATCAATAATTAACCTGATGAAAAATATGAATTTAATGTTATCCACGTTATAGTTCATCTGCAGCAACGCTGTGAACTTTTATAATAATACGTTTGGTCATTAACTTTTAAATGCGTCATGCAAACTTAGGAAGAGAGTTCTCGGCATGATTGACCCGAGACTGGTAGATCAACATGCCTCTTCATTTCTCTCCAATACGGTAGGAAATTAAATTAAACGAAATATGGATAATGTTAACATTGAAAAGATGATTGATGATAGTGCAGTTTAAATGGTGACAGGATGCACGTAACTAAGCAACACAGCGTCCATAGGCCTATGTCCCAAAGCTTGCCTACTATTCGCTACGAATGAAACGTATACTTTTTCTCACAAAAGAGTAGCATACTTTAAGGCATAGTATACGTAGGCGAATCGTGGCACAGCATTAGAGTAGATTAATTTCATAAGTGCGACGCGCTGCATGTTTGTGTTGGCCAGTGAGTACCATTGGCGGGGCTGGAAAGACATAAGGATGAGTAATTAAAGACAGGATTTGTATTTTTGGCGTGAATATCTCTGTAAAGCAGTTAATGGAGTGGCGATCTGAATTTTTAGAAGACAAACCAGCCAAAGAAGCCCAGACAAAGGCTAGTTTGTTATCTGAAGAGATGATGTGTTATGCTGTTAATGGTATATATGATTTGATGTAAGTTTTTTTTAATTTCAGTGTAGTTTGATTTGAACATTGTCACTTTCAAAAGAAATGTGACAGATTTTGTTCTGAGAAATAATAAAAGGACACCTTCTCATTAATAATTTGTCTTAAATCTCAATTTTGTTAAAAAAATCGTGAGAAAATCGTATTGTGAAATCAGTTTAGAGAGTTGAGTGAATCGTTACATCACTAGCGATTTCTCTGTATTTATTGTGATTTATTTGTGATTTTATTCAAGCATTATTTTTAAGATTTACATGTGTATTTGTACAGATTGTAGAGGAGGAGCCCTTAATAAAAAACAACAACACTTGTAAGGACTTTCTCATCGAGGCGATGAAGTACCACCTTTTACCTGCAGACCAGCGGCACCTTATAAAAACTGACAGAACCAGACCACGCACACCAGTCAGTTTGCCGAAGGTATTAACATATTCGCTTCAAACTTACAGTACTAGTCAAGTTTGGGTGTACTTACTAGTCCTTTATTATCACTAGTTTTCTGAGTGATTCACTAAGTCTGATTCAAACTGTAACTCACAAGTTAGCTTGAGGTTGCTCTGTTAAACACTGTATATATCAAGACTGCTTACCTGTATAACTACGAATGGGAAAAAGGGCAACACACTTGCATGTTCAAAATAGCTGCAAATATGGATGCAGAGTGAAATGACTTCCCTGGATATAAGCAGCCCTTTAATTAACAGACTACTAGAGCAATCATGGCTGATAGTAAGACATTGTGCAAACCAAACTGGACGCAAGGACAACTGTTACTTCTTGCCCAACTTGTACATGAAAAGAAGGACAATTAAATTAAAGGGAAATGATCGTGAAATGTTTTCGTTCCGAGTCCGTTTGCCAGCAACAGCCATTTTAGGATGGTTTGTGATTTGGTCTTAGTGACTTGGGAGTCCTCTTAACTACCTCTTACTTTTCACACAGATTTAGGAGCTGGTTTTAGTGCTAAAACGCTTTGTGAAATACTCCTAAGATTATGACTGACACAAACATAATTTAAAAGAGTTTCTCCTAAATCGGCAAGTTAGGAGCTACTTTTATCCTTAAGATTAAGGAACATTTAAGGAACATAAGATTAAGTTTTGTGAATATGGTCCCTGATTATCAAAAACACTGCTTTGATTTAAATATGTTTATTATTATATCTGATTATCTCATATGATGGCTTTCAGCTTTACAACAGTCGATCATTGTTTGCGGATTCCATAAAAATAAAATTAAAAAGAATAAAACCAAAATTCTCTGACTTCTCTTATAAACAACATTTATTTCCTTGTAATTTCAACTAGAGTCCCTGAGCCCACCTAGCCAGGTAGTTAAGTGGAAAGTGGTAAACACTTTTAAGTATCAAGGTCAGGTTATTAATTGGAGGGGATGTACACGGATGGGATTCTGTCAGTTCGCACTCCATAGCCCAGTCAACGTATTGAATTCAGTGTATTGAAGCCTGACACGCAAGCGTCCACTTCAAAACTGAGCAATGTGGCATCAATAAACTGACTACCGTATAAATTATGACTGCATTTTTTTTTACCAGCTTAGTCACAGTCTGAAGACCTGGATGAATTTATTAACTCAGACAGATTGATTTTTGTTGTGAATCTGACAGGTGATGATGGTTGTAGGTGGTCAGGCGCCTAAAGCCATCCGCAGCGTGGAGTGCTATGACTTTCAAGAGGACCGCTGGTACCAGGTGGCCGACTTACCCTCCAGACGCGCTCGAGGCAGGTTGTTCTCTGTCTGTCCTTCATATTCTAATGGCTTTTTCTGTGGTCTTACCCAGGGCTGCACGCTTAATCGAATGCGATTGTCATGTGCATCTTGTCAGTAAAGCCGTTCTGTGATCAGTAGAAAATCTTTATCCGAAAGCCAGAGGGTGCTCTCTCGCTGAAACTCCAAATACGCCCCGCAGAAGAAAGATAATGCACGTCGTTCCAGGGTTGTTTCTAGAAGGGATACCGCTGCGGCCGGAAACTAACAATGAAGCTGTAATTCACTGACAAGCTACGCAAAACTGCATTCAAAATCGTGAGGTTATGAAATTGAGAATCGTTCTGCGATACGAAGCAGGTGTGCATAGTCTGTCAATTATGCTCTGTGTAGTAAGCGCGCTAAACACTGAAAACCGCTTCGAATACCATCGAGCCTTTACCCGGTTGAGTTGGAGTCGTTTTATGACGGCGCCTGCATTTGAAAAAAGACAAGCAACATCTTTCCAACATGAGAAGTATTTTATGAAATCGTGTCCCACAGAATACACATTTAATAACATGATTTTGAACCACTTAGCATTGCAGTATAAATATACTTTATTGTATTGAAAATTCTCAATAAAAACGAACACCAACTAAAAACATACAGGTGCATCTCAATAAATTATGTTGTGGAAAAGTTAATTTATTTCAGTAAGTCAACTCAAATTGTGGAACTCGTGTATTAAATAAGTTCAATGCACACGACTGAAGTGTTTAAGTCTTTGGTTCTTTAATTGTGATGATTTTGGCTCACATTTTTTAAAAAAACAGCAATTCACTATCTCAACAAATTAGAATATGGTGACATGCCAATCAGCTAATCAAACTCAAAACATCTGCAACGGTTTCCTGAGCCTTCAAAACGGTCTCACAGTTTGGTCCACTAGGCTACACCATCTGGGAAAGAGCCCGGATGATCTGAAGGTGTCCAGAGAAACAATATTGACACCATTCAAAGGAGGGTAAGACACAACATTAATGCCCAAAGAAGCTCGGATGTTCAAAGAGTGCGTATCCAAGCATGTAACAGAAAGTGATGGAAGGAAAAGTGTGGAAAGAAAAAGAGCACAACCAACAGCGAACCGCGAGCCTTATGAGGATGTAGCAAAATCGATTCAAGAATTTGATAGTGCACTTACACGGAAATGGCATGGGCTGGGTCAAGCATCAAAGAGCACCACACCCAGACTATTGTCAAGAATTTGGCTCAGGTGTCATCTCCTCTTGTTAAGCAATCTGACCAAGCAACGTCAGAGGCGTCTTACTGGCTAAGAAGAAGAAGATGGACTGTGCCCAGTGGTCAAAGGCCTCTTGCAGATGAGAGCAAACCCCAGTTTTGTATTTCATTTGGAAACCCAGGTCCTAGAGTCTGGAGGAAGGTGGAGAAGCTCATAGCCCAAGTTGCTTGAAGTCAGTGTTAAGTTTCCACAGTCTGTGATGATTGGGGTGCAATGGCATACTGCTGGTGTTGGTCCATTGTGTTTTTTGCAAACCAAAGTCACTGCACCCGTTTACCAAGAAAATTTTGGAGCACTCATGCTTCATTGCTGTTGACACGCTTTTTTGAAGATCCCATTTCATTTCAGCAGGATTTGGCACCTGCCCACAAAAGCACCAAAAGTTGGTTAAATGAACATCGTGTTGGTGTGCTTGACTGGCCAGCAAACTCACCAGACCTGAACCATAGAGAATCTATGGGGTATTGTCAAAAGGAAAAGGAGAAACAAGAGACCAAAAATGCAGATGAGCTGAGGCCACTGTCAAAGAAACCTGGGCTAACACATACCACCTCAGCAGTGCCACAAACAGATCACCTCCATGCCACGCCGAATTGAAACAGTAATTAAAGCAAAAGGAGCCCCAACCAAGCATTGAGTACATGTACAGTAAACTAACATACTTTCCAGAAGGCCAACAATTCAAAAAAATGGTTTTTTTATTGGTCTTAAGAAGTATTCTAATTTTTTGAGATACTGAATTGGTGGGTTTTAGTGGGTTTGTGTAAAATGATGACTGTCATGCTAAATCATGAATTCTGTTTCCTGGAACAAGCTGCATTATATTTCTTCTGCGGGGCATATTTGGAGTTTCAGCGAGAGATAACGCCCTCTGGCCTTCGGATGGAGATTTACTATTGATCACAGAACCATGCTTCACTGAAAAATACGCATGACAATCACAGCTTTTGCCTAATCGCGATTTAATTTCGATTAATCGTGCAGCTGTCTTACGCTCTGCACGCGTATCATGTAGGTGTGGTGTATATGGCCGGTAAGGTGTATGCGGTGGGTGGATTTAACGGCTCCCTGCGTGTGCGGACGGTGGACGTGTATGATGGGCTGAAGGAGCAGTGGAGCTCTGTTCCCAGCATGCAAGAGCGCCGCAGCACTTTAGGAGCAGCTGTACTGGGGGACCTGCTGTACGCTGTAGGGGGCTTTGACGGGAGTACAGGTATACCTTTGAAAAATGAATTTCAGGATGTATTCGTTCAAAAGTTTGGGATCAGTAAGAAATTTTTTATATTTTTTTTTTTAGCAAAAATGCATTAATCAGAAGCGACAGTCAGTGCTGATTACATGTAATCTGGATTAGGTAATCAGATTCCCAAAATTAAGATGCTCATTTAATTTTAAAATGTTAATAATCAGATTACAGTTACTTTTTATGTATTACAAAATCACATGATTAGAAAATTATTCATAATTTTTTAATCCCAATTCTTCTTTTTTTCTCTTTTAATTTTTCTTTCTAAAAATCCTACTCATCATACCCCGCTTGTGTAAAGTAGATGAGTGTGTAAACCCTGGCTTCTTAATTTGGGTGCAGGAAAGTAAAAAACTTGCAACGCCCAGACATTAGACCATGTATGAAAACGCCGGGAGGCACGGTAAATGAAAATGTACAAGTATATTGACACTGGGATGGTACACAGTGTGAAAAAACAGTTCGTAATCTATGTCCATCACCTTCAGTAACGGTTATGAATTACGACCACTGTCTGTACTGCTAGGATCTAATGCATTTATGATGTTGCTATCATAAACCCAATAAAACATTTTCTTCATTTTGCATTTTTGAATATCAATCCTGGATGTTAACGGATTAAAGTGTTTAAAACAAGTTTGAAACATAACAGATGAACATTCTAAAAGGGCGTAGTATAAGGATGACCATTATCTGCTAGAGTAGGTAATCTGTAATCAGTAACAGACTACAATTTGTAAGTAATCTACACATTTTATGTCACTAAAGATTTTCGTTTCCAATAAATGCTGTTCTTTGACCTTTCTATTCATCAAGGAATTCCGACAAAAATATACATCACATTTTACACAAAAATTTGAAGCTGCACAACTGTTTTCAACATTGATAATAATCAGAAATGTTTCTTGAGCAGCCACAATAGCATATTGTGAATGATTTTCCGAAGGCCATGTGACACTGAAGACTGGAGTAATGATGCTGAAAATTCAGCTTTGATCACAGGAATAAATTACATTTTGACAAAGTTATCTGAAATTATAAATAAATCTTTTACTGTATTTTTACTGTATATTCTAAATAAGTAAATGCGGCTTTGGTGAACAAGAGACTAAATAAATAAAATAATCACACCAACCCCGCATTTTCGAACAGTAGTGTAGCGTATATTTTCAGTGAACTGTATGTTCACAGATTACTCTGCCTGGTTTAAGCACATGCACAAGCAGCGTCATCATTAGCCCTGTTTGACTGACATTTTGGCATTTGTCTGATGAATGTCTCTCGGTAGGTCTGTCGTCAGTGGAGGCGTACAGCCCCAAGGCTAACGAGTGGATGTTTGTGGCTCCCATGAACACCAGGCGCAGCAGTGTTGGGGTGGGAGTGGTCGACGGTGAGCATTTTGAGTTCATGTGTGTTGATTAATCAACGTATGCTCAACGTATTGAGGTTCAAGTGCAAACATGGTCATGAAATTATGCATGCGACAATAAAAGATGATTTCTCAATATTTCACCTTTTGGCTGTTGTTGTTACATATTTAAACTGTGCAGCTGTGTTAGCTCATGTAGATTGTTTGTGTAGTGATTTCACATAGTGTGTCTGATGCTTGTACAGGAAAGCTTTATGCTGTTGGAGGATATGACGGAGCGTCCCGGCAGTGTTTGAGTACTGTAGAGGAGTATAACCCGGTCAGTAATAAGTGGTGCTTTGTGGCAGACATGAGCACTAGACGCAGTGGAGCTGGTTAGTTCCTTTTTGGACATGATTTGAATATGCACTGGGCTCACTTCTTGCGGTCTCCGTGTATTCACTGGCTGTGCTGTGATTCTGTGTTTGTACAGGTGTCGGAGTGCTCAGTGGACAGCTGTATGCTGCAGGTGGACACGACGGTCCTCTGGTGAGGAAGAGTGTGGAGGTCTATGATCCTGCCACTAATACCTGGAGACAGGTGTGTGACATGAACATGTGCCGAAGGAACGCAGGTGAGACTAATGAACATTTTAGGAGGACAAATAATTGAAAACAAGATTTTCAAATTGCATAATGCATAAAACAGCAGACTATTCTGGGTCACTGTTGAACCATTGAAACATAAGGTTAAAACAGCCATGGGGTCAACACAAACCATATTATATTTAATAAATAGCTTCTCATTAAACGGTGAATGTGACACATTTCAAAGTTTTGCATGCTGCAGTGTTATACTTTTTAATAATTAAGGAATTCTTTTAAATTTCAAATTATAAATAAACCAGTGTGATGAATATTTATATTAAATTAAATCTCTTGCATGAGATTTTTTTAAATTAATGTATCGTTATATGAATTTATAGAATTAGCAGTGTAAAATAAATCAATTAATAAGTTAAATCCCTTACATAAAACTCATGACTGCTTAAAAACTGTCTAAATGTATGAAACCTACATATTACATTTCTAACAAAATAACATCAAAACAACATAAATATTACTCTAGAATATTTTCAAACAAAATATATTAATTTTAATGAAATGAAAAACATGATCAAATTTTCATGCAGCAGTGGTCGATCAGTAGGTGGCAGCAGAATGGACTTTTCCTTCTTCAAACCTTGTTGAGTTTAGATTATTTGGTCATTGGTGTTTTGCTTTACACCACTTTGGGCAGTAGTTCATTTGATATAGTTTATTTATCCGTTTACATTGATATTCATGTTTATTAAAAAAGTTTTAGAAGTGTGTGTGAGATATAGGAAAGTATTTTTGAGGCAAATCTAACTCTAAGAAAGATCTCTGAGAAATACCACGTGTAAAGTTGCCTTCATTTTTAAATGATTATATCTGTTTAAAACATTGAATGATGTGTATTTTGATATTATTTTTTTTAGCAATTCGAGTTCAAAATGACCTGAATGCATTATAAGGGCAGTCTTAAGTGTCAATTTTTCCAAATTTAGATTTATAGATCATCTGATAGCTGAATAAATACGCTTTCCATTGATGTATGGTTTGTTATGCTAGGACAATATTTGGCCGAGATGCAATTATTTGAAAATCTGGAATCTGAGGGTGCAAAAAAATATAAATATTGAGAAAATCGCCTTTAAAGTTGTCCAAATGAAGTTCTTAGCAATGCATATTACTAATCACAAAATAAGTTTTGATATATTTACGGTAGGAAATATCATCATGGAACATGATCTTTACTTTACTTAATATCCTAATGATTTTTGGCATAAAGGAAAAATTTATAATTTTGACCCATACAATGTATTTTTGGCTATTGCTACAAATATACCCCAGCGACTTAAGACTGCTTTTGTGCTCCAGGGTCACATTTATGAAAACAGTATGTCCACAAGGGTTCCCGTCAAACACTGGATCTGTTTCAAGACCTTTAAAATCATAGTTTATAAAAGGAGAACTGAGTTAAGTGTGTTTGTCTCTAGGAGTGTGTGCCATAAACAGTTTACTGTATGTGATCGGAGGAGATGACGGCTCGTGTAACCTGTCCTCTGTGGAGTACTACGACGCTGCCGCCGATAAATGGAGTCTCATTCCCACCAACATGAGCAACGGACGCAGCTACGCAGGTCTGCTTTACTCTCACAACCTCCATATTCAACTAAGGGGGTTTTCACATATAGTCTGTTTTAAAAGAACCAAACCCAGTTCACTTAAAGTGAACCAGACGAAAGTGATCTGTCCTTATAGTGTTCACAATGTAGTGGAGTTAAAAGAGAACCCTCTTTAGCACAGAAGTGATCTCAGACCCTTTCTTGTTCACACCACAACTTCATAAGAACTCAGACCCCAGCTTCTGTGCAGCGGTGGTTCTTGTCAATGCTTGTTTTATTAATATAATAGCTTCGATACTGAACCGCTACATTATATTTCTCAGCAACTCAGGGGTAAAATTGATGTTTTGAAGTAACGAAACTCACAGCTTCACTGTTTGCACAGACGCAATTCACACATGCAACTTTCATCCCTCTCTCTCTCGATCATTAATTCAAATCAATGCATTCAAATAAATGTGATCTTACCGCACGACTTCATCTCTGTCTGATTTAAAGCGGGCAGAAAGCTAGATCTTCGCTGCGCGTCGGGTGGTTCTTTGCCTCCACATTAAATAATTTAACGCACAGTTAGCCGTAGATAACATAAATGACAACAGAATTATTTTGTATTCATTGAGTTAACATTTGGTTTGTTTATTTACTTTTGAAAAATGTAACAAGATTGAAAAGTCTGAAATAACATTGATTAATAATAATAAGATATACATAAAAATATATACAAATAATGAGTTCAACCTCAAGCATTACTGTTATGTTGGTCGGTCCGGGACCTCATTGCTTTCACAAATCAGGAGGAAATCGAACCACAAACGGACCCACAAACGAACCGGTTCGCTTTTGGGTCCTTTTAGGGGGTCTGAGATCACATGTTTGTTTACATATACAAGCTGAACCGCTCCGAGATCGTTTGCAGGGCTCAAACAAACTAGGTGTGAAAACACCCTAAAACTAAACTCAACTGCTCTCTTGTCTGTTTCAGGGGTGTCAGTTATTGACAAGCCATTATGACTAAAAGTTCTGGGCAGCAGGTCTCTTCGCACCTGTCGAGGGCTGAGCTGTGACAGACAGACGGTGATTTAAGACAGGGCCTCGAAGCTCTCCATCTCAAAGCCTGGCTGCCTCACACACACACACACACACCAAGCCCTGACCTCTCCCAGTCTCCAGAAAGTGCCATTTAGCTCTGTTATTAACAGAGAGGCCATGAGGTCGCCCAGTATAGTGTGTATTAAATGAGACCTCGTTTATAGTCTGCCAGGACCGAGTGCGTATGGGACGCCTACATGAGCTGGTGCAGGTGAAGATTGTGCCAACAGAGGCCTCTGCCTGCTTTACTACTGACTGACAACGCTCCGAACAAACACTCGCATCGCAGGACCAGTCCATATGATGTCAAAACTGTTTCTACGGGTTAACACTAATGCATATCACACCCTTTAAAGCGGATCAGGACTGGATATCACTGACTTCTGTTGGTTTGGTTACAGGGTTACTTTATGTTTATATGAAAAGTATTATGGGCACAAGCCCATAAGTTGTTTTAACCAGCTGCTTTCGTGCCATATAGTATTGAGGGTGTTAAACTGCTAAACCGATCATATAAATCTCACAGGGTAAAGGTATGGTCACATTTCAGCTTGAAATTTCAACTTGAATCCATTGCGAAGAGCACATTGATTTTCATTGAAATGACTGGAATTAGTCTGTGAAAATTCAGTAAATGTGACCATACCAGTTAATGTGCCAAATGTAACTCATAATTCAACAGTAAGCGTGAGGATAAATGTGTGTTTAGTTACTGTGTACAGAACTGTAAGCCACTCTGGCGTGTGCAACGTCCAGTGGTGGGAACACACAGCGTCGGTTTCATTATAGATCGGCGTCGACAGCAACGCTCTCTATAGATGCAAGGTACCCGAACCTTGAAAAATAGGAACTGAGCTTGAGGCATTGTTGTAAGGATAGATTTCGGGGAAAAATTGCAATCCGTTGCACATCTCGTTCAGTAGAGCTGGTACTATTCATCGATGGTAAGTAGAAGCAGTAAAAAGACAAACTAGAGCCTACGAGGCTCCATGTGTCAAGTTCCCGTTATCTTTTCTATTCTGAGGCTCCACCCACGTCCTGGGTCGTGGGACGCCTTGGGTCAAGCAGAAAGGCTTTGGGAGACTCTTTTATTTAAAGAAGATTTAAAACAATATACAAGCCGGTAGACTTAAGGTTCGTTTTCTAGTCTATGGGGTATAGGAGAGCACAGTGGTTGGTAACAAATATGAATTATTAACAACATTCCCAGCTCACATATCACATATTCTCATTCTCACAATGCCCTACTTTCTTTTTAATTTGGATATATACTGATCTAAAAGTCATACTATGCAGTACAACGTTGTTTTTGTTGTTCCCAGTTACTCAGTTTATTTTGTGCTATGCCTGGTGTAACTGCTGTCTTTACACATCATGATCCACAGCTCTAAAACTATGACATTCCAGTGCGGTGCATCATCTATGGAGTATGCACGAATGTGGTTTGTGAGCAAGGTATTTATGTATTTCTAAACAAAATGTATGAATAAATGAAGCTTTGTTAAGAGAATTGGATTGCTGTGTTGTGAATGCCAGTCTATGAACTGTCACTGGAGGGCAGCAGTCAGTCATGCATTGCCAAGATGAAAGTGAAAATGATCTTAAACACCTGATTACATATTTACATTAGATTTGCATTAAAGTCAAGCAGATTTTAAGCCTATACAGTATAATTAGATGATTTATTCTGTGAATGTGCCAGACCTGTGTTTCATTAGCCTCTACTGGTAAACTAGAAGAATAACAAACAGTGTCCCAAATGACATACTATACACTATTATGCACTTATGCTATGCACTATGTACTCAGTCTAGTCTAGTGTATGGACTTTATAAGTTTATGCAGTATTGAAGTCTGATAGCTCATCCTTCGCTGTTATAAAAGGAAAGCTGTGACCGCTGAATGCATTAAGTGTCCAACATTACAAACTTCCTTTTTCCAGTTAATTAATGGTTTTTGAAGGCTTTTCCGGTGTTACATGTATTGTTTTTAGCGTCACCGGCAGCAGTTAAAAGGTTCACCCAAAAATGAAGATATGCTGTTAATTTACTCACCCTCAGGCCATCCAAGATGTAGGAGACTTTTCTTCTTCACTAGAACAGCAAATGGTATTTTTAGCTGAAACCAGCAAGTCAGCAACTGTCCAGGTTTGAGAATAAAAAAGCATATCGGTGAACACAAAATTAATACCCGTGGCTCCTTATTGAGGTCTTATGAAGCGAAACAAGCGGTCTGTGCAAGAAACTGAACATTACACTTTACCTGCCGCAGCCAGGAGGGAACTCCGATTCTTCTCGATTTAAACAATCATTTCATGAAATTCCTACATCTTCTAAAAACACTGCCAATAATGTTGTTTTACCCTGCTGTCTGTCGCTGTGTATTTGACAAATCTTCATCTTTTGGCTTGCACTTCTGTAAGGCAATCTTAATGTCTTTTCCCGCACCTGCTCAACACTGAACAGCAGCCACGCCCCCAAACTCTCGCTATTGGCTGCAATTTTACAGGCAGGTAAGACATCCTATCACTGCATTCGGCCGCTTTCATAATGATTGGACAAACATGTTTAGGTCCTGAAGCTTCCACAGATTTTAATATACATTTTGACTGCTATCAGGCTGTAAAAGGACTGCCACAAGTACAACAAAAAAATGTTTATGAAAAACATTGCCTATAGTTTTAAGTGCATACTATGGGTAATGTGCACTTTTTATTGGAATTTTCGGTGTAAACACTACTCACACTATTTATACTACAAAATAGCATAGAAAAGTGTATAAGGGACACACCTAAAGTGTAGTACATGATACAACTAATTAATACAAAAATTAAAGGTGTATGTAATATTGACAGCTAGTGGATAAAGGGATAGTTCACACAAAAATTTAAATTCTGTCATAATTTACTCACTCTTGTGTTGTTCCAAACCCGTATGACCTTCGTTCATATTCGGAACACAAATTAACTGATTATTTTCGAGAATTCCGAGAGGAGCTCTCCGGACTCACGACAGCAAGGATCCTTTTTAGGTCAGGTAGACCGTGATCTTTGACACTGTTCGTTGAAATGTGGAAATACTGTTGGATAAATTAGAAGTGGGTGGAGTCACACAGACCAAAACAAAAACAGACATTCCGACATGGAACGAGAAGTAGAATAACTGTCTGTAGCATTGTTTTTCAGAGAAGCAAGTATGTGAAATTGGTACGTTTCCTAAATATATGCAAACATATGGTATTTTATGCTTTAGTTCAGTAAAAAATATTAAAAAAAGAAGAACGCACTTTGAAATGAAATGAATTGCAAATTCATGTGTTGCAAAAATCAAGCAAGGTTTACATTGCATGTTTTCACAGACGCAGCCCAGCTTTTGCAGCAGGAATCCAGGAATTTTGTGAGGACAAAAGATTTCCCACACAGACTTCACAATGCGTTCAAGTCGGTCACACAGACTCGCTGCATGATCGTGCTCTGAAAGTGACTTCTGTGTGAGCGGTGCGTCACACATTTGCACTATTGACAATGGACAGTGGTTAAGGCTAGAAGGGATACAGCTGCAGCAACCAGGCATGCGCACATCAATATAGCATCGTTTTAGTCACTGTGCAACAATAATTACTATTTTTGCATCCTTGTAAGGGGTAGGTTTAGGGTTGGTGTAGATGTAGACGTTAATAAAACACAATCTAATAGTAAAACGTATTAATTTATTGTTAGTTTCTAGCCACAACCATGGACCCTTTTCATAGATCTTCTTCTGTGGTGTTTTATGTTATTTTTTTTATTTTGATTTTGGAGCACTCCTACAGGCACAAAAAGGCACGAACACATCAGATAATAATACTCACAAGCTGTTTAATGAAAATGCACATACTGGATACAGGAGGGCTCTCATTCCACTGATACAGGCCCCGGTGCTAATTTATTGCTTCATTTTCATGGCACAAAAACAGAAATACAAATTTCTGCCATGCAAACACCTACTACTGACAAGCTTATACAAAACAGGACAAAGCAGGTGCTTCACTAATACAGAGGAAATCACGCCATTAAGATGAACTTGCGGAAAAGTGAGACGATTAAAAAAACCAGAGTACAAAATAATGGTCATAAAAAAGGACGACACCACACAGTGATAGATGGGCCAGAACACGTCCGATAACAACCTGCACTCGCAGCAAGTAGTGCTTGAATAAACGAGAAACAACTGGAACAAACTAAACATACTGCATTCCCAGAATGCTGTGCAAATAATCTCCATCACCTCCTTCATCCGTCACGAACACATCCCTTCTGTGCATTTGCCAATATCAAAAACTTGACAAGTAGCTTCTCTCATCTGACCTCTCCATCCTCGCATCCTCCCTTCACGCTCTCTTCGATGAGACTTTATCATCAGTTGAGCTCAATGCCAGCAGCACGGTAAAGCCGATACTGTTACGATATGAGCCGGCAGCCGAAAAGTGACCGTGACAGATCAGATGATACGCTGCAAAGTGCAGGAAACCTCATCCTGTGCCATGAAGTCACATGACACATGATTATGACAGCATGCACGTCACACATCAGGAGTCGCGGTCATCTAATTATCACGTTCTTCCAACTAATAGCATTACTGGTCATGAGCGGGTGCTTTCAGACTGAAGTTGAATGATGAATGTGTGCACACTGGCAAACCAAGAGTCTAGAGGTGAGAAAAACCAATAAGGACACATTAACGTATCAAACAAACAAAACAAACCCCAAACAAACAAACTCCATCTATTCATACTAACTATAGCGTCAGCAATGATCTACTATGTACCACTGTGATCTAACATGTCAGTTTGGCATATATATATATATATTCACTTTCGTTACATCGTCCGTTAGATGCATATTACAGATGATATTTACATATGAATCAGGAAGAGTCCAGCTGGAGTAGCTTTTGTCAGTCCGATCAGATGATCCAAGTCTCATTACAAAAAACAAAAAGAGCACCAGCTTGATACAAGAGTCCTCTGATTTGTAACTGAAAAATCGCACTGGATAATTCGTCTCAATCAAGAAAAACACTGAAATATTTAAGCCTACATACAGAATAGTATAGATCTGTACAAGTATACATACACAGAACCCAAATCACACCCTCTGAGAGCATGAAGACCCCTATGAATTAGGGCGAGGAGGAGTATGATGTGGGTGTTGAGATATGATGACCATCCGTGTGGTCTGAGGAAGAGTTTAGTGCTTGATGTCCATATATATATATATATACACACACACACACACACATGTAGATGTGATACTCAACGCAGATGATTCTCAGTATGAGAAAGCTTGTCAATGTGGAAAAGAAAGACAAAAGTCTGAATATCAAACTCAAGGGAACTTCGTTCTTCCTGTAGGTGATTTTTTGGATGACGGAGGACACAGGTGTAGTGGTTGAGTGAGGAGGGACGGCGGTGCACGTTGATGGACTTCTGTAAGGATGAGCCTTTGAGATGGTGCAGGCCATGTCTGATTTAGATGGACTTGGATGAATCCTGCTTGCTGATGAGGACCTCCAGAAGCCGCAGTTTGGCTTTAATGCGCTTGTACTCCTTGTATTCGTCCATCATAGGCATGCGGTCTTCCTTCTGAACATTCCTGTGGGGGAAAGAAAAACACTGTGTTTGAGAACAATGCTGATATGAAGAAGGTAAAATGAAGCGAGCTCTTTGATTCTGGTTGGTTCAGCGTTTCATGCAACAAGCCGGCGTCAAGTTAATGCTTGTTCCACAGCAGATCAATGTCAGTTGTATAACAATGAACTGAACAGAATCTGGCGAAGTGTTTAGCAACTGTAACATTTGTCTGGTAGAGTGTCAGAGGAGGCTCTTATCACGCAGTGTCTGTTACCATGACTTGTGCAACATATCAACAAGAAAACTGCAACAACCTGTTAACAACAAAAACACGCAACGACAAGACAGTGTGTTAAAAGACATAGAAAACACTCCTGCTTTCTGGTTTACAATGCTGCTGGGATTTGTTTCAAGACAAAACAATACAAGCAAAATGTCTTCAATCTGAATATTTTTTCAATATTGGTCAGTAAAAACAGTAATATTGTCAATTATCCTTCAGAAATCATTCTAATATGGTGATTTACTGCTCAAGAAACATTTATTATGTTTGATGCTAAAAACAAATGTTCCGTTTCATATTTTTGTGGAAACTGATACATTTTTTCCAGGTTTTTTAATGAATAGAAAGCTGAAAAGAACATCATTTACTTGAAATATGAATCTTTGTAACATTATAAATGTGTTGTATTAATCAATTTGAATAAAGGTATTCATTTCTTTATACGATTTGCTACTTACTATTTCAACTGCTGGGACAGTGTGCTGATAAATATTTTTTGGAACCTGTGATACTTTTTTCAGGATTCTTCGATGAGTAAAAAGTCAAAAAGAACAGCATGTATTCAAAATATAAATCTTTTCTAACAATACAAATCTTTACTATCACTTTTGACCAATTTAACACATCCTTGCTGAATAAAAGCATTAATTTCTTAAAAAAAAAAAAAAGTACCTTAAACTGTTGAACGTTCGTATATATTAAAGGATTTCTATTTTGAATAAATGCTGTTCTTTTTAACTTTTTAACAAAGCATCCTGAAAAAGTATCACAGGTTCCAAAAAATATTAAGCAGCAAAAACCAACACTGATAATAAATCAGCATATGAGAATGACTTCAGAAGGATCATGTGACACTGAGACTGGAGAAATGATGCTGAAAATACAGTTGCATCACAGGAATATACTGTATTTTAAAGTATATTAAAATAGAAAACTGTTATTTTAAATTTGAACGGTAGTCTATCTATCTATCATAATCTTTGGGCTTCATTTCTATAGTAATTCATCTAATTACATCTAAAAAAAGGCACTAGTAGAAAAGTACAATACAGACAAGAATAAGAGGGCGAAGCTTAGCAGGACAATTCTGCTCTTTGGAACAAGTACCTCATGTTCCCTGCTTGAAAACATCATACATTTCTACTGGTTTATCAATTCAGGTGGTATATGGCCCTCCGCTGACTCCCGGCTAGTGTGCTTGATCCTGTATGTTCGCCTCCTCTGAGCGTTCGGATGAAATGAGCGTGGGAGGGCCTACCTGCCATTCTGTTGGTAGAACTCATCTTCAAACTCTCTGATGGTCCTCCTCAGTTTCTTCTTCTCCGCTCTGGCCTTCCATAGCTGTTCCAGGAGCTCGGGCCTGTGGGATACAAGTGGTGTTAAACTGCTGGTTTCCACATATGGAGCTGTAACTCTCCGGATGCTATAGCAACAGAAAACTGTACTCAAAACACTCCCAAGCGGGATACAACCTTTGAATGGCTCTGAGGTTAATTCGGGTCGGTAAAAGTTAGAAACAAGGTGACATGGATCTCGGCGGCACCCAATACAGTACACTAGACTTAGATCTGGCTGCTAGTGCAGTTGTTTTCCTTCATACAGGATTACGGCTTGATCCAGCTCGAGACTTTCAGGCCACTGACTCCTGCAGATTTCCTGGTCTCTGCCAAGCTCTATTAATAGACCTCATATGATGAGAGCATGAGCCGATTGCTGCTCCTACCTGATAAACCGCGGGACTACGCGCGTAGACGTGCATGCACATAAATCAAGGTGTAGAAATCGAGGTCTCTGCTAATGTAGGTTACACTGTAATCCCAAGACCTGCTGGGTAATTCCAGACTGAGGCCTTCAACATTGCTTCAGATTTTTAAGGAATAGTTCACCCAAGAATGCAAATTTTCTGATAATATTTTTATTTACCCTCAGGCCATCCAAGATGTAGATTTGTTTGTTTCTTCATCAGATTTGGAGAAATGTAGCATTGCATCACTTGCTCAGCAATGGATGCTCTGCAGTGAATGGGTGCCGTCAGAATGAGAGTCCAAACAGCTGATAAAAGCATCACAGTAATCCATTCCCTGTTGTCCTCTACCTCAAATCCACTAATATTGTTGAATTGTTTTCACTTGTAAACGCTGCTTGATCTGCGCATATTTCTCTCCAGATTCAGACCAGATGACTTTTTCACCGGAGAAAGCAGTAGTATGGGTAGAGGACTTGTATTTATGCCAGAAACAATAGTTTGAAGTTAAAAAAACATCACCTGGTCAGCTTTGTGACTGGACCAATGTAACTGATTAGTACTGGATGGTGGATTATTGTGATGTTTTTATTCAGCTGTTTGGGACTCTCATTCTGACGGCACTCATTCACTGCAGAGCATCCATTGCTGAACAAGTGATGTAACGCTACATTTCACCAAAACAGTTCTGATGAAGTAATCGAGGTAGAGAGCGCCCCCCACGATTCTGGATAAATTGAGGAATCACAATTTTTTTTTGTTTTTTGTCTCAAATAGAATCACGATCTCCCACGATTCGACCTCTAAACAAAAATAAGTGGTGAAAAAATATTAATTGCGGCAGTCGTGTAATAATTTGAATGAAAGTGTTTAACATTTAATATATAATTATATATTTAAATATAATATATTATTTAATGCACCAATTTTTAATATTACAATTATGAAATGATTCAATGACTCACTCATAAATACTTCACTTGTTTCATTACTGGATGAATCAGCGTGTTTGAACGAATCTCTTGAATGAATGATTCGATGACAAACACATTTTTTAACAGTGACTTGCTGACTTTCATCCCAGTATTTCTATCATAACATGAATGACTGCAAGACAGAAATAATTCTGTGTAGTTGAAAAGAAGCTGCTAAACATGGTAAATGTCTGCTCTCTGTGTCAGCGGCAGTGCGACCACAGATTTGAATGTTCTGGTATGACTCTTTCAAAGGTTTAACAGACACAGGTCGAATTGTTATCATTTAGAAATTAGATCATGTGGGTGTCGATCTGAATCGAGAAATGGCGATCTTTTTAACGATTAATCGTGCAGCTCTATCTTGAGGGGGAGGAAACTTTCATATTTTGCTGAACTATTCCTTTAAATCCACATGAAACAGCATTCCCATTTGACCTCTGTTAGTAAGAAAGTAATATCAATTTAGATTTTCTGGTCCACACTCACATTGAGGAGGCGTTGGAACTGGACAGACGCAGATCGAGATTGAGCTTCCCAGAGCTGAGGATGTTCTCCTGAGTGGGCTGCTGGGAGCTGGGCTGGGCTACTGGGTCCATGATGATTTCTGAGCCCTCGCTCTGCATCTCTACATTTTCCTGCTGGCCCCTGCCCTCCTCCTCCTCCTCTTCTTCGATCTCACCACAGAAGTGGGCAGTTTCGCCCTCGATGATGGGTTGTAACATCTGATTGCGCCGTTTGCTGGAGGGAGAAGCCTGTGCGAGAGAGGAGAGTCTGGTTATTCTGCTTCCTCTGTGCTAAACGTCTAGCCAGCGTACCATACGATCCTAAAACAACACTAGATCCGATTTCAGCTCTAGAAAGCAGTGTCAGCTTTCATTTAACAATCCTATCATATTTCAATATCATTCTTAGAATATGCATTAATTATAAACTCCAGACTTGGTTTCAGATTGCAAAAATGAATTATGTATTATTCATAACACCAAATATCCAAAAGGCTAATGTGGGTGTGGAAAAAAGAGGAACAGGGTGTCTTACTATGATAGGGGTGATGCTGACACGGGTGAGCATCTGCTTGACCAGCCGATATCTGTCATACAAGGGTTTCACAATCAAGCGCTCCTCTCGGGTCACCTGCAGGAGGACACTTTTGTCAGAGAACTGCATACACGAGGAAGTTTGTGTGTGAGTGTGTGTGTGTGAGTGTGAGAGAGAGACACCTACTGGGCGCCCATGAAGTCCCTCATAGTACAGAAGATTCTTCTGCAGTACTGTTTTCTCACTGGCAAGCTGCTCCTTGGTCATTTTCTGTATAAAGCAACAAATTAAACTCTCAAATTAGATGTTACGGCTGGATAAACTACATGATATCCGAACAGATTTAAAATACTAGCCATCAAAAAAAGCTTGCGTTAAATGGTGATAGAGAAAATCTGGGCAACATGCACTGAACGGCTGATGACAACAATAACAGACGTTTAGGTTGTTTTGAACACAACAAACCCATGCAGAAATACACTGCCTGTTCAAAGGATAAGTAGATTTAATTGCTTTTTGGAAAGAAGTCTGTTATACTAACCATTCAAGGCTGCATTTATTTGATCAAAAATACAGAAAAAAAGTGTTATATTTTGAAATTTAATTACAATGTAAAATGTTTTCTGTTTTTTAATATACATTAATATATTTGAATAAATGCTTTTCTTTTGAAGATTTTATTCATCAAAGAATTCTGAAAAAAGTATCACAGGTTCCCAAAAAATATTAAGCAGCACAACTGTTTCCAACATTGATAATAATAATAAATCAGCATTTTAGAATGATTTCTGAGTAATGGCTGATGAAAATTCAGCTTTGCATCACAGGAAACAATAGTTGTAAATAGAAAACTTTATTTTACATTGCAATAATATTTCACAATAATTACGTTTTTTTTCTGTATTTTGATCAAAATTTTTTTTTAAAAGCAGCCGGTCATGAGCCATGAGAGACTTCTTTATAAAACATTAAAAATCTCACTGATCGCAAATTTTGAACGGCACTGGATGAAAAAATGGAAAAACAATGTGTCTGATAATCAGCCTAAATAATACACATTGCTATCCTGAACTGCATGGAATCATAGTCTGGGCTTTTAAAAAAAAAGGCTGTGCTCATACACACTCTTCGATTTTCTGTGAAATTTGCCAACACCGGAAGCCCAAAATCTGAAGACTAGCTCTGACTTTCCACAACTAGCGTCAACTCATTCAGACTGTAAATCAGGGCAAAAATCTGTGCAAAAGTCATGGAATGGAATGTAGATGTTACAAATCTAACTTTTGAGATTTTAGATTTTTTTTTGTTTTTTTGATTCGAAATCATCAAGCTGCTGATTAAAGGGGATGTTCACCCACAAATCTTTACCCAGAAATCCAAAAAACCTAAGAGCTCTCTGGAAAGTCATCTGGATGGGTTGTGAACTAACCCTTTAAAGTTTAAGAAGCTGGAACTCACTCTGACGTCCTCTGGCCAGTCGTCCTCTGCTCTTTTGGTTTGGATGCAGTGCTGAATGAGCTCCAGCGTCTCTTCTCTTGTGGGCCGGTGACCCCGTGCCTCACTCTCCACGGGGTCCTCGTGAGCCGACTGATCCAGTGTGGATCCAAAGCTCTTGGGCAGAGTGTTACTGCGTGGACGTGTCTGCGGAGTCAGCTCACTCTCAGCCTTGTGTTTGGCATCTGGGTGAGAGAGACAAAAAGAAAGACCGAATTAGGAGGCTAAGAGGTTTGCCGGGAGCATTTAGGATGGAGTTGACCACACTAACTAGGGCTGCACGATTAATCGAACGCGATTGTCATGTGCATCTCATCAGCAAAGCCGGTTCTGTGATTAGTAGTAAATCTCCATCATGTGCTTTCAGATGGAGCAGCATTTACTACACAGAGCTACGCAAAAAAAAAATACAAAAATCGCAGCCGATATAATCACGTGATTATGAAATCGCTCGCAATAATGAAAGCTGTTTGCATAGCTTCTCAGTGAACTACGGCTCTGTGTAGTAAATGTTGCTCCATCTGAAAGCACATGAAAATACCACATTTAATAACATGTTTTTACTCCAAACTCACTTCATAACGTCAGTCGAGTGTTTGAAATAAATCCTTCTGTGAGATGTGGCTTCTTACATAGAATACTATGAAATATGTTGCATGCCTTATTCTAAGCAGTGATAAAGGCATTGCATTATTATATACTTTATTATAATGAAAATTATAATAATAATTATAAGAACTCAGATAAATCAGATATTGTCATAGTCCTGTGTTTATTAATCCCACTCTTAATCAATGAAAGCTGTTAAATCTTCTGTTTACTTAGCTACCACTACAGGGATTTCCTGGATTTCTTCTGCGGGGCATATTTGGAGTTTCAGCGCGAAAGCGCCCTCTGGCCTTCGGATGGAGATTTACTACTGATCACAGAACTGTGCTTCACAGACAAGATGCGCATGACAATCGCAGCATCTGCCTAATCGCGATTGCGATTTCATTGCGATTTATCGCGCAGTCCTAACACTAACTGAAAGAAATACAAGGTCAGTGATTGACCTCACTCAGCATCACCACAAACTACGAAAAATTCCATCAGTAGTGCACTGACAACCTCACAAAGTACACTATCAGAGGGCCAAAGAAGCATTTTGGAAACACAGGCTCGGCGACTGAGAACAGCCTGTGAGCCCTTGAACCTGATATGAAATTCCTCATAAACATACACTTTAGATGATTAAAGAAGCTGAGACACGTGGCTGAGAGCGTCCCGTAGGGGGAAAGCGTCTGCGAGACCGTGGTCAGAGAAATTTAGAGAGAGAGGAGAGCAGAGAGTGTCAAACTCAAGTCTACTTACTGCTGCTTAAGAGTACTTACAGAAGTGGGGCGCCTGTTTAGAGGCATTGAGGGGGCGTGACAGTGTAAAATGGGGTGTGTTCGGGACGGAGGAAGAGGACGAGTGGCGTCTGTATGACTGAAGCACGGCCTGGTGCCTCAGGGAACCTTTGGGTAAGAGGTGCTGTCGTCCTGCCGATGCGGGCCATCCGAGTAGATTTAGTTAAAAAGAAAGAGAGACTTTATACGACAGTGCACCTCTGATGGGGGGCATCAAATGGAAATGGATGATGGGAAGTGTGGGGGGCCAAACACAGTGAGCGGAGGACTCTCCGGTAGAGTATGAGGGTGGTCCCATGAGAGAGAGCCCCAGAGCCTCTACAGACATGCAGTGTAAGGTGCACTTCTCCCACAGAGGACAGGGGAGCAGGCCTGGACCAAGACCGCCCAATAACATATGACACTGACTATCAGAAACTCCACACCCATATCACTCCCCCGGCCCACACAGCCACTCTTACCTTTGAGCTGCTTGCGGATTTTGGTCAGATCAGTCATCCACTTCAGCACCTTTGGATCAGCTGCCTTTTCAGCGTGAGACGGCTGCAAGCGAAGCACAAATATCAATTTAACTGATGATTTCTGAAATTATTAATGCATGTGCTGCAGCTCAGAAGATTTAGAACAGTACGATTTTTAAAATGTTTTTTTTTTTAAGTAGCCTCTTCTGGTTATCAAGGCTGCATTTATTTGATCTAAAATACAGTAAAAAATATTGTGAAATATTTTTGCAATTGAAAAGAACTGTTTTCTATTTGAATATATGTTAAAATGCAATTCATTCCTGTGATGCAAAGCTGAATTTTCAGCATCATTACTCCAGTCTTCAGTGTCACATGATCCTTCAGAATCATTCTAATATGCTAATTTGCTGCTCAAGAAACATCTATGATTATTATCAATGTTGAAAACAGTTGTGTAAAATTTTTTCTGCATTTTTTGATGAATAGAAAGTTCAAAAGAACAGCATTTATCTAAAATAGAAAGCTTTTGTAACATTATATACACTATTGTGTTTAAAAGTTTGGGGTCAGCAAGAAATGAATACCTTTATTCAGGTGGGATGCATTAAATTGACCAAAAGTAGCATTGAAGACTTCGTTACAAAAGCTTTCCATTTCAGCTAAATGCTGCTCTATTCATCAAATAATCCTGAGAAAGAAAAATTGTACACAACTGGCTTTAACATTGGTAATAATAATGAATGTTTCTTGAGCAGAAAATCAGCAAATTAGAATGATTTCCGAAGGAATAAGTGAACTGAAGACTGGAATAATGATGCTGAAAATTCAGCTTTGATCACAGGAATAAATTAAATTTTAAACTATATTAAAATAGAAGAGAGTTATTTTAAATTGCAATAATATGTCACAATATTGCTGTATTTTAGATCGAATAAATGCAGCCTTGGGAGAAGAAAGATACTAAAAACATTTACTTTTGTCCACTAGTGTATATCATTCTAACCTTGTAGTTTCTCTCTTTTTCAAACTGTTCCTCAAACTGCTTGATCTTCTTCTTGAGGTTCTGGAGTTTCTTGGTGAGCTGGTGGGAGACGTTGTCTCCCTTCAGACTGTCTTTGGAAGTGAGGGAAGCACGGCGAGGCCTGGGAGACGTGACAGGAGCGTGAGTTTGGCTGTCAGTGTATCGGAGTATTCATAAGTGTCTGTGGTCTCTCTGCTCACCTCCCGCAGGGCAAAGCTTTGGTGGAGGATGTAGCATCGTGGTCCTGCTGCAAGAACCGCTGACTGTGGCCAAAGTCCAGGAAGCGTCGGGCCAGCAGCGGCTGAGTATCGTCTTCTAGCGGCAGGGGCATCATGCGGCCCGCCAGCGGGGACAGCTGGGCCTCCCCTGACTCAGTCTCCTCTTGCCATGGCATGAACACTGGCACAGGGTCTGACAAAGACACACAGACACATGCACTGCCATTAAAAACAATATCATCAGCATAACTCAACAGATCAATCGCATACACTTCCACACAGAGTTAGAAGTTCACAACACAACAGGCCTGGGTTGCTTTGTGCTATTTACCCAAAGTCTAAACGGGTGCGCAGAAATCACAGCTACTCTGACACATAGTGAGTGAGCCATACAGCACATAAAAACCAAGACTTCCTCAGAACGCTTTGTGGAAATAGACGAGCACGGTGTTATTTGGCAAGTGACGATTCAGGGTAAGAGTGCACAGTTGAATGTCATCCACTCAGGCAAACATTCACACACATACATTCTGGAGCCAAAGTATTTAAAGAGCTGCCACATCAGCAATGACAGCAGCCATTGTTTATCGTGCTCGATGCAGGGAATCATGCTCGGAGCAGAAATCACGTTGACCCGAGAGGGCAGAGAATGTACTGGACTGGGGCTTGCTATGGAAACTTAGCCGATCAAATGTGCACTGCCTAGATGTCTGACATGGTGGTTGATTAGGAGAAAGCTGATGCATTTGCTGATGGCAGATGGTAAATAGTGGGAGTCAGCAGGACCAACTGGGTGCATGTGAGGAGCCGATGGGTTAGTCAGTCTCAGGGGGCGAACTCAAACTGAAGGCGTTTTCACACTAGAGATTTGACGTTAGAACTGAATTTGGTTGGCGTGAATGCTAGACTCTGTAAAACGTTACAGTTATAGTTATTGTTGGAGCTGGTCATTTGTATGAAAGCAATCCATCTGCAGAAGTAAACTGCTTTTGTACAAGCACACTTAATGTAATTTGTCTACTATAAGATAATTTATTTCTACATGGAATCCGAGCCCACAGAACTCCACACAGAAAATTCTGCAAATTGTCAGAGCTTTGGGAACATCGATTCACAACATTCCTCATAGTCATGTATGTATATTAAATGTTTTGGATTATTTAATACATTAAATTTAATACTCTGATTTCCGTTCAACATGCATTTCCACATTTAAATCCCTTCTGCAAAATTCCAGTTTTTCCCTTAAAATCAAGGTGGAAAAATACAAAAAAGGCCCAATAGTTTCCATTTGGACCTCTTTAATGCTACTTGTCCTGGAAGAAATCACCTCTGGCAAGCAACAAGAGCATCCACACATGTCGTTCTGGGTGCAGTTTTGGTAGAAAAACAATAATGGCAAGCTTTACATTTTTTGTGTCTATTCACAGTGTAACTCTGTGGTAGATGTTGACAGTGTACTGTGGTTTGCATTCAGAATAAGGCAGCATGAGAAGGTGGCTGTGTGGGAAGAGGAAAGGGAAGGGGCGGAGCCAAACTCAGGTTCGAAACGAGTGAAAACGGCTTGAGAGCAGCAGCGGGCGATGGACGAGCTGGGGCGAGGGCTGTGGAGATGCGACTTACCGCTCCCTTCTCCCTGCAGGTGCATACATGTGAAGTCAATGGGTGGGAAATTGATGGGGCATGATGCTGACCAGACATGGGCGGAGAGAGAGAGATAGCACAGAAGAGTGCAGTGAGCTATGAGCCTCACACACACACACACACACACACACACACACAAACAGACACATAATGCTGTGGATCTATGGCTGAAATACAAAATAAATAACATAGTCATAACTAGCATTCACTCAAGACCACATGAACCATATTTATGATTCACATACATCTACATATACATGAGAAAGCAGAACTGTGTATGTTGGTGGTTTATCAATAATAACGGTTTACTTTCCGTATTTATAGCTCTGTGATCCATTAAATTCATCTTTCTCGAGTTTTAAATTCAAGGGTACTGTTAACATTCAGCCAGTGTATAAATACACAAAACACATCCCCTCAGTCTTATGTGAGCTTAAAGGTGAAGTGTGTGTTTTTTTCACCACAATCTGTACCAAATTGAACTTTCAAAAATAATGACTGATTTCAAAAAGTTTCCCCACTTCCACTGGTCAGTTACACAGATGCTGCCCTTAGCTTACGCAACTGGTTAACGTTGAATTTTTTCAGATAACAATATTAGTGTTCTTTCATATTATTTCAAGGATAGGAAACTGCTTAAATGTTTATTTTAATTTTTTTTCTCTTCACATTAGCAGTTAATACAGCGCAACTTATCTTTTATAGAGAAATAACAGAAATAGTTACCTTCTTGTTCACTGTCTGAGAAAATGCTTCTGGTCAAAGACTGAGGGCCGCTGTCTGGCTCTGTCGACTCATTATTAGCATTCAGGTCACAGCTTCCGGGCTCCTGCGAATCATTGAAGAGCTTTGATTAGACGCTTCAGTATAGAAAAACAGACCGAATCCTGGTGCTATTCAAAAATACTCACATGGGTGATAACATCAGCCTGGTCCATCTGCTCATAGTCTGGGTAGTTCTCCAGTCTGTGTGAAGATGGAAACAAATGACTATGAACTCCACAGTGAGGTGATGACAACTGTGTGATCTGTTCCCTTCACGCATGTCAGTTACAGAGCTCTTTAAATGTCTTGCTTGGAAAAAACCTAGTTATATTTAGTCTATTAATAAGGGCGTAAAACAAGCAAAGAGAATTCAGGCAGGATGGCAAAAGTTTAAGCGTATTGAAACTTTACAAGTCACACCCACACATACTATACAAGCTAACAGACTGTGACTCTGGAATCTAGGACGCTAGCTTAACCGATGCAAGGTGTAACAGGCTTACAAAAGTTTTTACAAGAACACAATTTGAAGTTTACAAGGAATTTCTAGCTAGAGATTTCTATTATTATTATTTTCCATTAAAGGAACAGAACAATTTTGTATGTTCCTTGTAAAATGTTATTTTTGGTAGCTTTCAAAATCAGTCCAGAAATATACTCCACGTGAGTACACAAACACAGACATGAATGCCTGGCCACTGCATTCAAGGTTTCACTATACATACTCGATGTGCGTTCTTGCGTGCCGGTGTTCAAGGGGGTAAAATGCCTGTGCTGTTCAAATGCTCATGCCACTAAAAATATTATTCAGGCGTGTCAGATTGAGTAGTGTGTGCTATTGAATTCACTAAACCATGATAGTAGTTAACCTGTAAAATGACTATAAAAGATTTGTGGTAATACTTTAGTATAGGGACCAATTCTCACTATTAAAGGGGTCATATGATGCGATTTCAAGTTTTCCTTTCTCTTTGGAGTGTTACAAGCTGATTGTGCATAGATAAGATCCCTGAAGTTGGAAAGACTAAAGTCTCAAAACCAAAGAGATATTCTTTATCAAAGTTAAGACTCTGCCACGCCCCCCTAAAACGGCTCGTTCTAACACGCCCCCACATATCTACCTCACTATTGAAGTGTTGAAGCAGCATGTCAGGGAGACGCTGTGTGTTTCTAGGTGAAAGCAAAAGCACTTTATTTGGCCTTCCGAAAGTACATGCATTTAGGAATCTTTAAGATTACTTACAACAGAACAGCAATGCATTTTATGGACAACCGTTTCGTGAACCTAGGAGAGGAGGTAATTCTGGCTTTGCTATGACAATCTGGCACTTCTGAATCAGCTACTGTTTTGTTAATAGTTTAAGTATTTGCTATTGACTGTTCAATCGCGGAGTTTTGCGCATCGTGTGTGTGTGTGTGAGAGAGAGAAGAGAGAGAGAGAGAGAGAAGAGAGAGAGCGAGCGAGATAGAGAGAGAGAGAGAGAGAGAGAGAGAGAGAGAGCGCGTCACATCACAGTGGAGTTCCGCTGTCTTAACCGTGGCTTGTACTGCAAACACATACCAGCTTCACCACTGTGTCTGTCACAAGACTCTGGTTTTCCCCTTTCGTGCTTGAACTGATGGTAAAACTAATGATATTATTTACTGTCTTTACATTTATGTTGAAAGATGAAGCTGCGATTATGGTAAGGGGCGTTACATTTCCGCGAGTGCTTGCGGTGTTCGGCCAATCAAAATGCACTGGGTCAGCTAGCCAATCAAAGCAGACTGCGCTTGTCGGAAGGAGGGGGCTTTGTTGAAAACGACGTTTTTGAGAGAGGCGGGGCATAGAGGACCTACATAATGTACAGTATTTGAAAAATAATGTTTTTTTGAACATTAAAGCATGTCAACATATTACATGTTACAACACCAAATACACAAAATAATGATCTTTAAAAAAAGCATCATATGACCCCTTTAGCTAGTTGCTTATTATCATACCTATTATTAACATAGTGGCTGTTTATTAGTACGTATAAAGCACATATTCTGCATGACTATATTCTACAGCCCTAATCCTACCCAATACCTAAACTTAACAACTACCTTACTAACTATTAATAAGCAGCAAATTAGGAGTTTATTGAGGCAAAAGTCATAGTTTTATTGAGATTAGGGACTTTAAAATAAAGTGTGACTGTAATTGTTTATGACCCTACAATGCATGCTTTTTAAATGCAACAACGTGATATTGAAAGTAGCTAGAAGCATTTGCATTCATGTAGGCCTAAAGCTGATTTTTCGTAGTAGTAGTAATTTTATTTAATGCCATGTCAGCATCTTAGGCTATTTTCATGGCAAAAACCGTTACAAAAATGGTTAAAAAAAGTATAACAAATACAATAAAAACCAGCAAACAAACAAACACAAGTTATATTACACAAGATTTTTTACATTAGCATATGATGGCAAAATTATACTAAATAACTCTTTAAGTGAGTTCACTTTATTAAAGAGTTTTCTACATACATTAAAAGCTAGACTGTCCAATAATATGTCTGACAGAAAGGGGAATCTTGCAGAACATGCATCGAGTAGGGTCTTCACCTTTAAGCAAAAATGCATGAGTCGGTCTTGTATGACCTATGCGACAACTGGTAAATACCACTTGATAAAATCTAGTTTTAAAAGAGATTAAAAATCTGTTTGAAATTTCCGGATACATTTCATGTAATTTATTATTTGTACATGTATCCCACTCTTCTTGCCACTCATTTCATATATAACGATTAATAATAGGTCTGATCTCTGAGGGAGGAATTTGACATATGTTTACATCTTGATTAAAAGAGAAATCTGCATGAGGAAATTATGAGTGGCACAATTCCAGATGCATGGATTACTATTGAAATGAGTGGATTTCGCCTCCAAAAAATGTGCAAACTCTTCATTGTGATCGCATATCAACGCTTTCAATCTAACCTTTCTGTGTTGAGATTCTCAGCATCTATGAGAGTCTCCGTGTCAAGGTCCATCCCAGAACTTTCTTCCGTGACAGGGCTGCTGAGTTGAGAGCCTTGAGATTCCTGCGGGGAAAAGGAGAGTAATTACCACTGACTGTACTGACAGGTTTACAAGTGAAAAAGATAATACATTTTGGCATTGCACTGGAGATAATCCACAATGCCAAATGTTCTAAACACTCAAACACATCAAGGCCTTGTGTGTGTTTACTGATGACGGCGTCTCAAGGTCGGGAGCTGATAACATTGAGGAATGGGGTGGCTCTCTGAAGGAGGGAGTGTTTGCATTGAGCAGGTGGCGCTGTCATTCCTCAGGGATGGCTATTAAAAGAAGGTGACCCAGTTCATATGTTCCTAACCTGTGGCCAGGCCACAAGAACTTTATGCACGTGCGTGTGGAGGGAAGAGAAGCCTCCCAAAGAGACTGTTAATCAGCGAGCCAGGACCCCAGACACGCTCGTCATTTTATTACACCTCACAGTCAAGAGATGCAAACCTTTATCATCAGCTCTGGTGACGGTTCTTCAGAACCAGCTTCATCTCATAACTTAATTAGCTACTTGAGGAAAGTGCTTTATCTGAAATGTTTCGTTCGCTCTGGCACGGTGTTAAACGGGGGAAGAGCGCTTGTGCCCGCTGAGAACAGATGATGGTCTGTTTATCTGACAGGAAGGCCCTTGTTTCTAACTCTGCTGAGGAGGAGGTATTACAGACCTTGCTGATAGCATAGAGACTAAATATGTTCAAGGACTACAGAAATGATCTAATGCAGTGGTTCTTTACCTTTCTGACTCCACTGTCCACAGCAATATTCAAAGCCCCCCTAGCCCTATTTTTTTTTAATCTATGTGCATTCTAAAATAATTTGAATTCAAATAATTACATTTCAGGATTCCAGAAATGTTCTTCAGGGAGCAATACTCTTTTGAACGAATTAATCTACATGACTCTTCCAGTCGTTTGTGTTTTACAGGATACAGATTTATTTATTTTTTCCTACTTGCAATTTCTATCCAATAAAATATTTCAGAGCTTAGCATAACTAGTAAGTATGTGCATTCATTAAAAATGCACATGGCTTAAATTTTTTTTTTTTTTAAAAATTTTATTAATTTGCATGACTTTTACATGTCTATAACACTTTAAAAATTCGGCTGCATTATATATTCAAGGTTTTCCTAGGCTGTGAGAATTCTGGTTCTCCAAAGCAAACAAAAAGGTGCAGAGGGGGTGAATTTTAATTAAAAAAAATTTATGTTCAGTTGATTTTAGCTTCAGCTAGGTTGAGAATCACTGGACTAATCGCTGTTCCTCTGGCTTTCTTAGTTCTGTCGTATCAAATAAATAAAATCCAGACAAGCTTAACCCTCTATTTGCTTACCTCGCTATTCTCTGATGGTAGGCCCTCCTCTGTAACCTCCGGGAGAGTCTCAGTCTCTGCCTCAGATTCAGACTGCACATCTTCATGCTCCTCAGGCCCTGCTGTCTTCTGAGCAGGGCTGTTTCTGTGGAGGAAAATACATATAGATTCACATTTCCACCAAACATTAACGTTCAAACTTCAGCTACAAGCAAATAAACACCAGGTTCAGCATCGACAGATGTGCTGTGTGTATTGTCAAACTCACCCCTGAAAGGGCTGGGAGTCCAACACCTGACTCTCATAGCTGCCGAGCTCCTTGTCAATAGATGTCTGTAAGTCTAACAAGTGCTGTTCCACTGCAGCACGGATGCTCCTCTGGATTATACTGCAAATAAACACATTCAAGGCGTCTGACACAACTATATATAAAAAAAAATATTCCTATTGAGGCCAGAACACACAGTATCCATATTTATCACAGTTCAACCTTTTTAACAAGGTCAGCCAAAGAGTTTTCAGCGCAAGCTCAAAGTTCTAACAAATAACCCTCCATTCTGAGTATCACAGATTCTTGTGTCTGAAAATAGAAGTGTTTTGAGAGCACTAGACCTTCAGTATTACAACACCCAAGTCTCTGATGTGTCCTGCACTGAGGTTCTGGCTATGTTGAAGTCATAAGAACAATGGACCCTCAGCATGCCTTCCTAACCAACCTCCACGTGCCCATCTGGGCCAAAAGGCTCATTGAGTCACGCCGCCTCTGTGTTCACCAAAATTCCAGCAATAGATCATTAGAGGATGGTGTTGTTTGTGCTGTGCACCTAAGTGCAGCAGAATTTCATGGCCAGATGCACTAGTTTTGCCTGAAGCCGCTGTTCGGTTACAGATACTTTAATGCATTTTCTGGTCCGAGGCCATTTCAAAATTGGATAATATTCTTCCTGCTGCCACAATACGCTGCTGATAGTCAAGGCTTCAGCTGAAAAGCCATTTGCTAGTAGGAAACTAAAAGCTGAATGTCATTTTTTCACCGTTCTTTATGTAATGTTTAGAGCTGAATGTTCTTCAGTGAGCCATACTCTTTTAAACCAATTAATCTACATGCCTCTTCCAGTTGTTTGTGTTTTACAGGATAAGGACTAAGGATGCAGATTTCATTTTTTCTTACTTGCAATTTCTACGCAATAAAACCTTTTCACGTCTAGAAATCACACTTTTAAAATAAGGCTACATGATATATTCAAGTTTTCCAAGGCTTTGAGAATTTTGGTTCCTCAAAGCAAACAAAAAGTTTTTGACGTCAGATCGTCAAATGATTTCCTGATTTCTAGGATATGAGCATTTATAAAAAGAAACGAACATCGAATCGGACCAAAAACATTTGCAGTTGTTTTTCTGGTCTAATGAATTACTGGTCTAATAGCTGTTCCTCTAGTTTTCTTAGTTCTGTCGTATCAAATAAATAAAATCCAGACAAGCTTAACCCTCTATTTGCAGGCGGGTTTCTTTCATTATGAACACAATTAGCGGAATGTCAGCAACATGGCAGAATTCCACTTTCAATTCTAAGTCACAAAGTCCAGACGGTCTCTCTGTCGGCAAGACGGCATGCCCTAGTTATCTGCTTTTAAGACCATAATCACATTTGTTCAGCTACATTTTGCCTTCTGTCCACCTAAAAGGCCTGTTTATTGCATACTGTGGCCATTTGAGTCAACAAATCTGATTTAGACCAGAGGATAATTGCATATGGTCCAAATTAACGTCAGAGAAATGAACTTCAAATGGACCTATTGGTTAAAGAAAGATCTTGCATGCTGTTCATGTCAATATTAAACAAACAAGACTCAGAGCAAACCATATGGTTCTAGATGAGACTTCTAAGAATAAAATTTATGAATTATTTACACATACATATGTGACCCTGGACCACAAAACCAGTCATAAGGGTCAATTTTTTTAAATTGAGATTTATACGTCATCTGAAAGCTGAATAAATAAGCTTTCCATTTATGTATGGTTTGTTATGATAGGACAATCTGGAATCTGATGGTGCAAAAAAATCTAAATATTGAGAAAATCACCTTTAAAGTTGTCCAAATGAAGTTCTTAGCAATGCATATTACTAATCAAAAATTAAGTTTTAATATAATTACGGTAGGAAATTTACAAAATATCTTCATGGAACATGATCTTTACTTAATATCCTAATGATTTTTGGCATTAAAGAAAAATCAATAATTTTGACCCATACAATGTATTTTTGGCTATTGCTACAAATATACCTGTGCTACTTAATACTGGTTTTGTGGCTCCAGGGTCACATATATGGGTGCTACTTAATACTGGTTTTGTGCTCCAGGGTCACATATATGGTTTGCCATTAAACTGTTTTTAAAAAAGAAGTAGACACTTACTCGGCAGGTCCTGGAAGAATGCTGATGGAAGAAATGTGTGAACTGGAAAGAGAGGAAACAAAAGGAAACATTAGGATGATTTTTATGATTTAACATAACTGTATGATTTTTCCTACCCAGTATCCTGATGCAATAATCTCTGTATGTGCCATCGGGGAAAATACATCTCATTTAGTGTACATTTCACAAGTCACGTACACTGTAGAAAAACATGGTTTTTCATTTCCTGTAAAGGTCACAGGAAACGTCAGAAGTGTCAGGAAGTGGGCATCGGAGACGAATTGGGGGCAGGGGGACTTTAATGTCCCATAAACAAATTCAGACATGCTAGGAACGCTTGCTTAAATAACACTAGCTGCCTGCTACTTGTTAGCACCCGTGTCAGGTTCTGGGAAAGGAACAAATAAGGCCTTGACTGATACAGCAGGTGCTCACAGGCCGAGCCACATCAGCACACAAACACACACGCAAATGAGCGTGTACAGGAACAGGACAAGCGTGAGGTCCCGTGTCATTTGGCGGCAGCTGTGCGGTCTATGGTACAATGTCTTGACCCCTTAAGCTCTCTAGGCTGCTAGGAAGGCTTGTGTCCAACCCATGTGATCCCATGAAAAAGGAAAATCCTGACACCTGACACTTTCTAGAAACTACAGTCTAGTGCTAGGTCAGAGCGTCAAATGATTTCCTGATTTCTAGGATGTGAGCATTTATAAAAAGAAACGACCACCGAATCAGACCAGTTCACTTTTTTTGTTAAATCTGTCAGTTTTTCTGATTTTAAGATTTTGAGATCTCTTTCCTCATTCATTAATTTGTAAAAAGGCAACAACTCATTTTAAAAGTATACTAACCAAGTAGCCTTTTTCCACTACACCCCCCCCCCCCCCCCCCCAAAAAATGATAATATTTTAAATAACTTATAGTGTTCCCGTCACAACAAATAAGATATAATCACATAACCACTAATACTTCATTCTAATTCATGAAGAACCTTTAATATCCAAGAAATCTTTGCATTCCACAAAAGGTTCTTTACGGTGGAAAAGGGTTCTTCAAAATGTACTTTACACTAAGAAAAAATTATAAATACTAAATAATACTAATTTCTTAGTGCTCATTTAAGCTTCTATGTTTCTCTGTACAATTATATGAGGCCACAAAGCCACAATAGAAAACTAAAAAACATCTTGTTGAATGAATCACGACACATTGCATTTATCATCTCAGTTAACTTAATGTAGATCTATGGCACATTGAAATGGCATTGCCTATTTAAAAATAGCATTGCTATTAAAAGAGGAAGTGTCATGGAGAAAGCAAACGGCTGCTGGGACAACTGGACAAGAGAAGCACTTTTTGAAAAATGTGTTTTTTTTGTGCTAGTCAACACTGAAAAGTGCATCGCTCGATATCGCAAGAGAGAACAAAACGAGCCTTGTTTAAGACATCCTCAGTATCTTGCCCACACAGAGCTCTGGAGATCAGTTACAGTAATGCGTTCACACTGACCGTGCATTACTCAGCATGAAGCACTCTAATAAAGAACCTTCTGTAACATGCTTCAATTAATTTCTTCTGCAAGACCTCACCTGAACTCTGATGCCAATGATTCAGCCTGAGAAACATCAAAACTACAGATGCAAGATATAGAGTCAGTTTGGCTGATACTGACGGAAAATATTTATGGTTGATAACTTATATGATTGAATTTAATGAAATAAAATGTATTTTTCATCAGTGTCCCTCTTTATATATCAAGCATTACACAATGGGATAGTATATTTTTTTTACCATGGGTTTCCAGTGTGACTGGATGGAGACCTGATTGCACTTAGTCACGCAAAAAATAACTTGTCACTTACATATTACATAAGAGCTTGGGTTAATTAAAATATTTCCATCATTTACAGGTTTCCTGCATTCCCTTCGTTTACTGAACCCTTAGTAAAGGGATTACAAGTGAGGAAAAGGAGAGAAACATTTTATAGCTGTCTTTAGGAAGATAAATCAACAGTTCGACAATACAATTTCCCATAGATCTCCATTACTTTTTAATTGATTAGAATATGGAACTAACTTTCACTGTACTGTGTATCTTCTGATCACACTTGTTTTCTAGTGCAAATGTCTAAAGATTTATAAAATCAAGAGACATTTATCTGAGAAGCAAGACAATTTAACTTAGAAACTGATTCAAATGAAGCCATTTAAACAAAAACAAGTATCTGCCAAAAATCTACTTAAATCAAGGTGAAAACATGTAGCTCATTGACAGACATTTGTTCTTTGTTTTAAACAAACTCAGTTTTGTTCAGTTTCTCAGAAAACAAGATTTCAAATATCTTCCTTTGCATTTAAGGCTGTTTAGATATTTGTACTAGAAAACAAGACAAAAACACTGAGGAAGATTTTTTTTTTTTTGCATGCAGAAATGAATACCCAATCACGATATTTTTAATTTAAGACTCTCTGTTCTGATTTAAGACCTTTTTTAAAACCCTGATATTGTGGACGCAAATCCACAACCATGCTTAATGAAAATGCATGCTAATGCTAGCTGTAAACGGAGCCAATATGTAATAACTCTCTGTGGCGACATAACCACACAAAATTGTACTAACCAATAGTATCACAGCCTAACATGCTTCATGTTGTCCTTAAAAATATTTCACAGGGCAATAGTGTGAATAATCAAGCAGCCAGAAATAAAGTGTGGACGGAGCTAAGAGTAATACGCCGTTTCACTATGAGATCAGCTGAGGCTTTAAGAGGATTACAGACAGACGGCTTCCTCTGATCGATTTATCTATAGCATGGTGGCCAAACACTCACACACACACGGCACTCTTTGGTTGTGAAATAAATGCTGTATCATGCAGTGATTAATCAGTTTCACAATTCTGCCCAAATCTCCATCTCTCATTTTCACCAAATAATCCTGTTTCATCATCAGTGTTGCGTGAGTTAGCAGGGGTTTTTATCATGCAATCTGAGAGGCAGTGAACATCACATGCAGCCTTGGCCGAAAACCAATAAACAAGACAGTCGGATGGGAACAAATCAATCCAGTTTCACCCAGAACGACAGCCTCTCTCGCAACACCCGCAGCTCTTTTCCACTGAATGTGGAAAGATGAGAGCTGTTCTCCTCTGAAATATTACCTGTGGAGAAGGACTTGACAAGCCATGTTGTTCGCTTTGGTTCTCGTTGATGAGCCGTTTTGGTTGATTACGTTGGGCGTGAGGTTATCCTGACTGGGCACTTTGTGGTGCTAAAGTCTGGATGAGCAGGTCAAAGAGCAAACACAGGTTGCCGGCACTCATTTTGCGGAGTCCTGTATGTGCTGTCTTGCCTGTGTGTGAGACTCAAGCACTCTGCTAAAAAAGTGCTGCAGTGGAAACGCTGGACCCTTACTTAAATACACGACCGTCTGATGCAGCCTCGTCGCTAGTGCTCTGGGCCAATCGTCTCTCCACACACACACACACACACACAAACACACACACACACACAAAAAACACAGACACAGACACAGACCAGCCAAAGACACAGACACCGACACAGACACAGACAGAGACACAGAGACAGAGTGAGACAGACAGAGAGACACACAGAGAGACACAGACACAGACACAGACAGAGCACTCCCTCTCCCAACTGAAACACCTGTTAGACATTTATATAACCCTGTTACTGTCCAAACAACAGACAGTCTTCACCCCTTACTGCACTGCTGTTTACAGTTAAGGGATCACTGACTGATGAAATCACACATAAATCCATGAATGCCATCACAGATGCCATCTTAAATGCCAAAAATTGGCATTCTTTCATCATTCATTCATTCACCCATGTCAAACTCATTGCTTCTGGTGTTCTGCTCACGAACAGCTTAAATTTTGGTCGGTTTCTCACACAAAACCATCATCTGGCTTCAGAAGGCTTGAAATAGCATTCAAGTAATTTAGATAACTTTTTAAGGATGTTTTGAAACTGTGTCTTTTTTGAGCCTTTAATTAATTGTAATCACACAGCCCTCTACATTGCGAGTAAATCACTTGCATATGCGACTAAATCTTCACTCTGGGTGACTAAATGATGTCTAATGTTAGCCACTGGCTAATAAATTCTCAGATTTTACTCGCCGGTGTGTGAGTTGCAGGCTGAGTATAAGTTTAGCACAGACATATATTCACTCACAGTACACTCTGCCTGAGTGCTTCAGAGTTTCATCTGTCAAGCGATCTGTGCTATTTTTCAGTTCATCTGAATGGATGCGCAGCGCACCTGTATTTGACGTACAGTAAACTCTAGTGTGAAGGCGCACGACTCGCCGTCGCTTTGTCTCACACACAAAGAGAGCGAGAGCCTTACAAAACATGCAGAATTGACGCGGTTCATGTAAACTATATACTTTGCTGTATTTTCCTGTCATAATAACAGCTATGGCGTTCCTTTGGAATTCTTCAGCTTTTAAGAACTGCCGGGTTTTCCAGTAGTGGGCGGAACTAATGCGCAAACGGCAATCTCATTGGCTGGCGCTCCGATATTATCGTCCCTGTTTTGATTTCAGCAAATCAGTTCGAGCGAACGCACACAACCTGATTAACATTCATGAATCCACTCATTAATCCTTAGTGTTTTATATTGTTATTAGTAGAATTCGTAGTATTATTATTATTATCTTATAAGTATTATTGTTAGTTTTTTCCCATTTTTTACAGAAACACTGAATGACCAAAGAAGCACCATCACCAGTCCTAAGTTCAGTTAAAATGACTAATATGCATTCATAAATGGTTATCAAGATTAAATTCTAATTACTAAATTTCTATCATTAAATAATACTTGATAATCATAATATCGTATGTTAAGAGTGTACTTGGGTATATACAGTATATATATATCAGTCTGGCGAGTAAACTAAAAAATTTACTAGCTAATGGTGATTCATTTGCCAAGGTGTCTGTAGAGGGTTGTCACATAAAGAGGAGCACTGAACTGAAAACAATAATTTTCACTTTTTACATGAAAGAAGTCTGAGCTTTCAGATTCTGTCAATTTTATAATAGATTTAACTAACCCTAAATGGTTTTGGTATCCTGGGTAATACAAAAATTTAAATACAAAAATTTAAGAAATCATCAAAAAACAAATAAACAAATCATGAATTTGTATTATTTGCATCCTAATAAGATGCAAAATACCCATAAATTAATTTTCTGGTGTCTCTTTATGGTCTTGGCCTTTTTAGGGTTATGTAATGGAAAAAGTCGACATAAAACTGCCTTATGTGCAATTAAAATTTTTATACGCAACTAATTGTTTTATTTGAGTGTTGATTATTAAATAAATGTGTTTCATTTTTGAGGGTACATGAAAAAAAAATATTTTCAGTTTTTCTGTTTCAATAGAGAAATTATTTATTTTCATCGCTACCACTGAAGGGTTGATGGTGACAGAATTATCATTTTTGGGTGAACTATCCCTTTAAGCAGCACACTGTCAACTAGACACTGGCCTTAGCCAGATGGAGTACATGTCACACTTCCTGGAGTTCTAAGGATAAGCAAGTGTATCAATTATCTGGAAACAAAATAAGAAGGTTCCACTTCAGTAACCAGTGAAATGACCCAGTTGTCATTCCCAATGTAATTCTGATGAGATAATAGGAGAACGAGAAACCCCATTAAACAAGAGAGTTACAGAGGATCGCAGAGTCATACAGACATTGTCCTCATGGCATGTACTCTGATAGCTTGGTCACAGCGAGTATCAAATTTCCCAGCGTGTTATGCCTGCTGCTTGACATGCTCAGGTGGTAGGATGTCGAAAGAAGGGTGAAACCCAATAAATGTAGCTGGATGCCTGTGGTAACACTTAAAAAGACGAGTGGAAATGAGTTATTACACTTTCCATAAATGGCTGACCAAATAGGCCAAGAGTTTACGTCGAGTCAACACTGCACTTGTTTTGATGGCTCAGTACAAGAGTGCATGGGAAAAGTAGGAGACTTGATCCAGAGGGAAGACTCAAATGTGCTGATACAGATCTGTGCAGGAGGTCCCAATGCCACAATATACCACGGTCCTCAAACTGTAGTGTGCCATAGTGATTGAAGATCTAAGCTTGGTCACTACTAGGCTCAACATATGGTCCCTACGTATAGGTTTGAGGCTCGCACAGACTGTGGTCTACTCCTTGTGGATTTTACGCGCTTCTTTGCCCAATATCTCAGTTCATTGCGTTCAATTTTGCTCATTGTCTTGGTGTATGGTTCGCTTTGATCAATCTTTGTGTTCCTTTGTCCCTCTTAAAACTGGTCCCGATACCAGACCTACTAGGGCAACACTTCCAGGCCCAAGGTCACAGGTTCGATTCCCAGGGAATGAACACGCTACAAGTACAACTTGAAAGTCACTTTGAAGTCAGGAAGGTATCAATATCCGATTGAAGAACCTTGATTCAAAACAAACAAAAAAATTTCGGTTCTCTCCGAGCAGAATCGATATTTTAACGCTTCTGTTCCTGCGTTCCTCTTTCGGAACCTATTATCGTTCCGAAACCGGTTTGAGCAGAAAAAAATACTGGTTAATAACGTTATTTTTAAAACTTTTTCTTTAATAATAATAATAATAATAAATAAAAGTACAGAAGTCTTTACTCAAAAAAACAAAAAACCCCCAAAAAAACCCAGGGAAGATGGTTACTAAGCTGCGATTGCGTTAGTCAAGCCAATACAGCATCATATTTATAGATTTTGGCCCATGTCGCTTACTGCTAAACAAAAGCAAAAAAAAATATGTTATGTTTAAGACGTTTAAAAATGTTTGCTTGCATGTGAAACAACGCTGTGGGGTATATAAAATTGAGTTTTGAGAGGAAAAAAACATAAGCTAAAGCCCAATTCGGACGGGACTAGTTTTCGAAGGACGGATTGAGTTACCAATCTATCAGCCGCGTCTGTGATCATGTACGGATTTGGCTGGGACTAACATCTCTGTTTATTACAGAGTAGGAGTGTCTGTGTTTTAATGTGGGCGTGGGCAAAGATCACGTGTCAGGATTCGTTGTGGATTGGCAAGTAAACCTTGTAAAGTGTAATAAAAAACCCCCCCATAAATTAACAATGATTTATAGAACTAGGTTCTTTATAAGAAACCAAATGAATAAATTTTTTTTTAATTAGATAAAATTTACCGTATGTATGAGTGCAGAAACAAGGAAATTAATTTCCCTGAACAAACTGCTAGTAGAGTAGACAGTTAAGAGTTCTACGCTCGATTGGCTCTTCTTGTTGATTTAATTTTTTTATTTCTTCGCAGTGTACCAAACACATCTACATCCATTACTGGTGTGCAGAAAGCAGAAACTTTTTATGGGAAAGTTTTATGTCCATACATGTAAATATACTAAATGTAAACCCCACTTTAGCATCTTCAAACAAGAACTGAAGTTGTATTTAAATACAATTTCAATGTCTGTTAACAAGAAAGCTATAAAAACATCTAGAACTTGTGCCATGTTTACGATTTTTCCTTAATATGGGCCCTACTTGTATCTTTATTTGGGTGCCCTCTTTTTTTTTGACTACTTCCTGTCCATTTCTTAAGAATTTGTATATTATATTGCTTTTTCTGTTATCTATTAATCCATAAGTAGTTTATAATTGAAAGGTATTTTGTATGTTTTGTACGTACTGTTTTTTTCTTTTTTTTGTACGTACTGTAATCTTTGTTGTTTATTATTGCAATAAAAAAAAGAAAGCAGAAAGTCAAATACCGGCGCGCTAACGAGAGATTGTACGGTAGTTCATGTTGACCAAAACACACAAGAAAAAGCGTTTTGGAAAAAACATTTTCGGCAATCACTGACATTCACATTCAGACGGTATTAGATTTCTCTGAGGACCGCCGAGTTTGCCAAAAAAACAGTAGGTAATTTGCTCAGGAATTTTTACAGAGGTTGTGTGAGAAAAACAGACTTGGCAGATTCGCACAGGATTAAAATCACAAAGTACATCTGTGAAACACAAAGAAAATTTCTCTAACGTACCCAGTTACACTAGGTCCGTCCGAATAGGGCTTAAGTCGCATATAGGCTCACGTTGCATTTTATGATTACATTCAGAAATAGTGCAAGCTAAAATGCCGGTAAAGCAAAATGTTTACAATCATTATAAACACAGCTAAAGTTCCCTTCTCTCCACAACAAATCCTCTAAAGCTAAAGCCCTATTCGGACGGGACTAGTTCTACAGGGGGACGTTAGAGAAATTTCACCGAAATACTGGTGATTTTAATCCGTCTAAATCTGTCAGTCTGGGTTTTTCCTCACACAACCTCTGTAATAATTCCTGAGCAAATTACTACTGTTTTTCGCAATCTCAGTGATCTCCGAGAGGAAAAAACTAATCCCGTCCGAATGCAAATGTCTGTGATTGCGGCGATATATATATTTTTTCACAATGCGTTTCCTTGTGTGTTTTGGCCAACGTGAATTACCGCAGATTCTCTTACCGCGAGCAACATAGAAAACTAGTCCCGTTCGAACAGGGCTTAAGGCGATTTAAAGCGTTCAGGCTATATAAACGTCAAGCCAAAAACAAATTAATTTAAGGTGTGAATATGATGCAAACCTCGATCATCCGACGCATCAAATGTTTCCCATATCGCGATGTTCTAGCAAAACATTGATTTATTATGTAATAGCATGGCTTGTGTATACTTAATTCGAACTCGACACATATCATCCGTGGCATATCAGCAAAGTGAGCCGCTGGTCACGCTGAATGCAACATTGTTTTACAGTGTGAAAGTAGTAACTGACCCTTCCACCTATAGACCAATGCTGTCAAAAACTGTTCACACGTTCCAAAGCTTGAACAACATGTCTCAAGAACACCAATCTACTGATGCTTATTTTAGGGCTGTGTGAAAGTATTTTCCATAGCTGGTGAAGGATACATTGCAGCGCTTATATTTAGCGTTATGTGCGACACCCTTTCAGATTCAACTGGGGTACAATGGGGGCAAGTTGTATAAACATCCACTTGACTGTTGGATAACCTGCTCTTCACTGATGATTTGAGAAGCATGCCAAATTATACGACAATAAAACAATTTTACAAAACATGCTGACTATATAATTGGAAACCGAAAATACAGGCCGGAAAGTATTTATAGCACATTGTTTGGAGCAAATTGCATTCTCTGAAGTTAATCATTAATTATTTGCTATCCTGACACAGCATAAATGCCTGGTAACATATCATAAAAACTATAAAATGTTATCTGTTACTGCTGTGAATGACAGGCCATTAGAGATAGCATCACAGCATCAAAAAAATAACAATGCTCCTGTATGCCTCTGTTGTGACACGGCCCATGTCCTTAAGGAGGTTTACGATGTGAAAGCCTTCTTGGCCTTAAAAAGGTCACGACATAACTTAAAAAAAATTGTGCACCCAAACAGACCATTTTCAATGAAATGAGTGGTTTTGCTGCGGCCTTTCCTTTAAAGCTTCAATGTAAACAGCCATTGTAATGCTTGGCTATAATCTTTGCATAGGAAATAAATCACCAAATCATCAAATAATTTCATCAAATAATGAAATACTCGAGACAGGCCTTAATGAGCCCTTTATGCAAGGTGATTTGGAAGAAAAAACATTGTTCAAATGTTTTTATATATGTGCTAAAACTAGTGGAAAGAAAATTGCTTTTGTGCTGAAAAGAGCCGTGGGCGAATCTTTTAAAAGCCTGGCACTGATGAACAGCTTATTAGACCCAGAGCGTTTGGATGTGCTCGTATTAATTAGCAGCTTTGCTCCGCCCATTTCCCTGCTGATCATTGCTTGTGTCTGACTTAGACTTACTACAGCAGCTGCCATCCAAAGCTGTTTGTGCAGAGACTAAACACTTCAAAGTGGGTAGGATTAGCAAAGATCCTTATACGAATAAACACGTGGGGAACGAATAAAAAAATGTGGGGAACATTGTTTATGCAACACAAATGCACACTATATTTCTGTTCCTAAACATACCAAGATGGCATTTTACAGCATCACATGTGTGCTCCTGACACAAAGACTTATAAAAGGTAGGCAGTAAAATTATGCTGCCTTTTAAGACCTATTTTTATTTGTCAGCAGAGCATTTATCCTTCACCAAAAAAAAAAGCAAAGTCAGAATGCATTGCAACAAGCTGATTCAAAATATACACTACTGTTAAAAAATTTGGGGTCAGTAAGATTTTTTTATATCATTTTATTTAGCAAGGACACATCGATCAAAAGTGACGGTAAATACAGTTATAATGATACAAAAATGTCTCTATAACAAAAAATTTTATAAAAATTTATTTAACTAATTACTGTTCTTTTTAAATTTCTATTCATCAAAGAATCTTGAAAAATATATCATGGTTTCCACAAAAATATCAAGCAGCACAACTATTTTTGCTGATAATAAGAAATGAATAAGAATAAGAAAAGAATAATAAGAAACAACACCGCTAATAATAAGAAGTGTTTCATGAGCAGCAAATCAGAATATTAGAATGATTTCTGAAGGATCATGTGACACTGAAGACTGGAGTAATGATGCTGAAAATACAGCTTTGATCACAGGAATAAATTACATTGTAATATATTTTAAAATAGAGGGCAGTTATTTAAAAGTAAAATAATATTTCAGACTTTACTGCCATTTGATTTAAAATTAATGCAGTCTTGTTGAGCATAAGAGACTTCTTTCAAAAACATTAAAAAGTATCAACAAAAAATCATTAAAAAAAATAAAATTGCCCCATATTTTGGTGTGGTCTGTATTTTGTAACATTCATTAGTGTCAAATTGTTATAAAAGCAATGTCAAAAGTCAAAATCAAAAATCAATTGTGAATAAAGTTTCTTGTGCATTATTTCCATGATGCAATGCCTATGAATGCTATAAATAATTCACTTCTGAGAACCCTTAGAGGGGAGCGGCTAATGGAACAAAACCAATGACAGCACCAGAGCCAAACAAATAAGTTTTTTTGGAAAGAATGCAAGAATATAAATCTGTCTTGCTTCAGCAAGTATTTCTCAATGTTGTTTTGACACATGCCAACTCTCATGGCCGTCTGTTTATTAGGATTAAAGGTTGAAGCATTTAATCACCTTAAACACGGAGCGACTGTCCAAACACCGTTACCTTATTATCACTGATTTGAGTCACGAACGTTTCACATTTCGTCTCAATCCAAAACACTTATCCAATTTAGCTTGTGTCAGACAGAAACATGCTACCAATCCATTTTGTGTTACCATACCAGACACCTTTCTGCAGACCGCCCGATGTCTCACGGGAAGAGTTACAGGTTAATGACAGCCATAAATCATACTCTCCACACCCTTACATACCATGTTTAAAATCTAGAGCATGTCTATAAAAACAGCTACACATAAAAAAAGATGCCAGACTCATTGACTTGGTATGGCTCTGAAGTGCTAGCTTTATAACATGTCATCAAGGCAAGGCCATCTGACATTTAGGACGCTGGAGTTTGAAGTCACCCTCTGAAAGTGTGTCCTGATCGACTTCAGAGGAACAAAGGCCAAGAGAGTTCACGGCTCAGACGGCTGATAGGTCAGTTATGGGTGTCAAACGCAGCGGGCAGACACCAGTGTTAAGAAAGAAAAAAGCTACTCATATTTTTAAACTATAATCAAGCTACTCTTTAGGTAAAGTAATTAGCTAAACTACAACATGCAAACAAAAAGTAGCTAAATACACTGACGCTACTTGAAGACAAAATGTTTTTTTTTAAACGCATTTTTTTAAACTACTTACTAATCGACATGCAATTGATAATTTAACCTGATGCATATTTTTCTTGCACAGAAACATGGTTCATTTAACTCATTTATTGTTCGTTCATTTAGGTCAACTCCCATTTAGGGTACAACAATAAACTTGGACAGATAAATCCACAGCAAATAACCAGAAACACTGCCTAACTTATATCATGCTAAATTATATAAATATTTAGTTTACATGAACTGTCAGAACAGGATTTTCCACTTTCCCACACCGCAAAAGCTAAAAACATGCCTATATAAATCAAATGTACTAATCAACTGAAACTAAAAACTGTCAGACTGACTAATGAACCATTTTGTAGCATCATAACTTTTAGTATCGAATTTTCAGTAAGATTTTGAAATGTTTTCGTCTTTTCTGCTCACCAAGGCTTGTTTTTTTTTTTTAATTGAATAACTTTTCTATTTGAATTTATTTTAAAATGTAATTATCTTCAATGTTGAAAACAGCTGTACTGCTTAATATTAGCAAGGAAAAACTTGTTTCCAGAATTCTTTGATGTATAGAAAGTTCAAAAGAATAGAATGCATTTGAAATGGAAATCCTTTGTAACATTGTAACTGTATTTGCTGTCACTTTTGATCAGTTACTTTCTATAAAAAAAATCTTATTGAACCCACATTTTTGTTACGTTAACACAATCAAATGATTCATATCTGGTGCAAGAGCTGATGGAAAACATGTCAGCATGTGGTAAGTGGCACAGATGTGAGGTTATGTAAAGGTAACTTGTGCTACTGTACCTTTAAATATATATATATATACACACACACTCACACAAGCTCATATTAAATTGCACAGGGAGATGCCTAAGAGGGATCTCAGACTAGACAGATCCCAGATGAAGATGTTTCTAAAACTGCTTTTACCTGGGGGAGGGGGCGACATGGGCATGTTTAGGGGAAAGGGAGGAGGGACCATCCTCCCCGTCCCGTGGGAGCTCCTCACAAGCCTCCAACTTCTCTTCCTCCAGGAGCTCGGTGATCTGCAGGGGTGAGAGAGAGAGAGAGAAGAGAGAGAGAGAGAGAGAGAGAGAGAGAGAGAGAGAGAGGAGAGAGAGAGAGGGAAATGTGAATACCAAAGGCCTGCTGACACCACTTCAGCAGCATTTATGTCTAATTCATCATTAGTATTATTACATTACATGTCAACATCTTACGCCCCTGTGAGATCCAGGCATTATGCAACACCCCACACCTACGCCGATTATCAGCAGGGAGCTTAATTTACACGCCTGCATACGCGATTACACGCATGCTGACTCGTGACATCACACATACGATGGTGATAACTACAGGATGTTATATAATGCTGCCATGGATCCTGATGTTATTAATTAGATACAATCATTAAAATTATTATTTTATTTATTTTGAGCATGTAATTCATATACATTTTAACAAATGTAATATTAGACAATTATGGTGCATTAAATAATTTTAAGTCATATCTTATCTTTATACAGTGGTGGCCAAAATTATTAGAACACTAGTATTTTCTCCAGCTAAAAAATCTTTTGCTGTATTGTGTGAGTAGGAAATATCAGTTTACATTTCCAAACATCAATTTTGCCATTAATTGTAAAAATCCAGTGAGATTTTTGACAACAGCCAGTGCTCCACACAGAGATCTGATCTGATCATCATCCAGTCTGTCTGGAATGACATGAAGAAACAGAACAAACTGAGACAGACTCAATCCAGAAGAACTGTGGAGAACAACGTCTCCAAGATGCTTCAAGAGACCTCCCTGCAAAGCTACAGTACTGTTCAAAGTTTTAGCCACTTGTGTAAAAATGCTGTAAAATGAGGATGCTGTCTAAAATAATGTCATAAATAGATTTTCTTTGTCAATTAACTTCTATTAACTAAATGAAATCAACATTTGGTGTGAGCATCCTTTGTGTTTAAAGCAGCTTTTGCCCTCGGTGCACTTGCGCATAGTTTTTCAGGAAGCTTTGCAGGTAGGTTTCTTGAAGCGTCTTGGGAGACGTTGTTCTCCACAGTTCTTCTGGATTGAGTCTGTCTCAGTTTGTTCTGTTTCTTCATGTCATTCCAGACAGACTGATGATGATCAGATCAGATCTCTGTGTGGAGCAAACAAAAATCTCACTGGATCCTTACAATTAATGGCAAAATTAATGTAAACTGATATTTCCTACTGACACACTACAGCGAAAGATAGAAATAACTGACTTAAAATCATTTTAGCTGGTTAGAAAATACTAGTGTTCTGATAATTTTGGCCACCACTGTATATCTGAGTGCATGCGTTTATCACTAGTGTGGCCTTCCTGAAGACTTGAATGAATTACGTAACACAAGAGTCTTGTGAAAAATAGGTTTTGATGAAATATGTGCTAACAGTCAGTCAGAGGAATTCAAACCACGGCACACGGCGTTCAAGGCTGCACATTCGTGCGTAAATCCATCTGACAGTATTTAATATCAGACAAACTTTGGCACTAGCACACCATCAAATGCACCCTGCATCTGCTGCAGTATTGCTGCCATGTTGCCATAGCAACCATTTCCCTCCACATCTGATTGGCCGAGCGGGGCTGCTGTTGAGCGACCGTGCAGATATGAGTCACATGCAGCGTGCAGAACGGCTGCCGAAGGCTCGGAGGATGACTGCATCTTCACACATCTCTATATGCTTCCAGCCACGGTTCACTCTCATTTATCTTTTGGACACTGAAGCCCCAGATTCTGCAATTTTAAGCCCTTTTATTTTAGGATCTTTCATCTTACCTGCCTTTCACACTATATTTCTCCAGACTAGAGTGTTATATTGCACATCTTAGAGGTGGGAATCCTTAGGGACCTCACCATTTGATTTGATCTGCTTTTTTCAGGAAGACAATGCATTGTGATTATTCAGCAACAGCACAGCTCAAAATGTGCATCTATGTAAAGCTCTAGCATAAAAGTATAACTTTAACGCATTCTGAGTCACTTTGGGTAAAACTGCTTTTGGATAAAGGTGCCAAAAGCATAAAAGTAAATGTACATAATGATGCAAAATGCTAGTTGGTTGCTTCTTCTGAAAAGATGTGCTTTTAAATCTAGCCGAAAACTTACATGCAGTGTAATGTCTGTAATGATTTGTCCTCCTATGTTTTTTTGTCAATTATCAGAATTAATAATAGTAATAACAACAGTGGCAAAATGCATAATAATAATAGTAATAGATTATAATAAAATTACAAAATACGACTACAACTATTAATTTTATTAAACTAATAAATGCCAACACAATTAAATCTTAATATGATCTGATTATTAGTAGTCATATGTATATCTTATTCTATTTCAATCTAATTACAAATAATAAATAATATAACATAAAATGACAAAATACCAATACAATTTTATTAATTGTTGTGTTTAGTATAACTAATAATAATGCACCAACAACAATAACTTATTATTAGTAGATTAGTAGTATATATCATTATTCTATTTCTTAAACTTATATAATAACATAAAATTACAAAATACTAATACAATTATTACTATTAATTTTGTTTATTATAACTAAAAATAATAATGCAACAACAGCATTATGATATGAGTAGAAGTATTGTATGTATCATTGCTATTCTATTTGTATAAGTAAATAACAATAATAATTATTATTAATATTAATGATTTGTGGACTGATGTAGAATTGTTTTGATGTCTCAATGGACACAAAAACTGAGGTGTTGTAAGAAAATCAACAAAGTAAAACTTGCAGATGTGAAGGAAATGAGCCCTGCCTCTCACCGTTTCATTATTAGAAACTACTGCCTTCAAAACATGACCACATAGTCTTAAGCACTGATGCTGCAGCCAAGCGTGGGGAAAACATCCTCGCAGCTTCATCCATGATGTTTTAATACCTCCAGGAAGCTGAAGCACGCAGAAACTCTTTGAGGCCTTTGTTTGGCCTCAGAGGCTTTGTTAATGTGCCGCCTCCAGATTATACAACATCTGCATACAAAAACCAACAGCAGAGAGCTGACTGAGACTCTAATTAAAGGCGCTCTTCATTAATTAGTAAAAACGCTGTCAACCCCACACACAAACCAAAGAGGAAAAACAACCCACACGAATGGAGAACTCATCTCACAGCCTCTGAGGATCAGAAAAACAGGCTCAGCAACTGTGTGCGCAAAGATCTGCAGCGTTGCACGGTGACATGCTTTACTTCAGTGTCTGGCCATAACAGGTCTGAACATTTCAGGGCAGAAACAGGAATTTGAAAAACAAAAGGACACAAACTTTTTACAATCACCAGAGTTTGAATGATAAACACACAACAGCAAGTGTTGCTAGGGAGATTAGGGCACGGTCACCAGTCAGGGCTGCTCATAATAAGCCGTGCATCCTTATATGGACAGAACATCGTCCACCTCTGTCCCAAGTCCAATCTCTTAGTAATATGCAATTATCAAAATGATTTAATCTTAGGCACTTATGTAACAAACTCTGCCAATTCAGAATGCTTTATTCAATGCTAAATGACGCCAGCCTTGACATGGGCCAAACGATTACACAAGGCATCTCCATCTCATCTCAATGAGCCCCGGGTGAGGCATATGATCAGTGTTTTGGAGAGTCTCTGGAGCGGGACACGCTTAGAAATAAATCTGTGATTTATGCCCATATTCATTTCAGCATATGCCAGCTCCTTGAGCACTGGCCGGAATCCAGATAGGTCACCCAGGACCTTTCCCATGCTGCTTACATTTGTTTCTGTCCCTTCTGTTTCTTATGCCGTCTCTTACAGTACGGAGGAAAAAAAATTATAAAAAAAAAACACTTTTAAAAAATTGATGTTAAATTGTATAAGTTTCATGATTTGATTGAATTAGACATGCTTTTTGATTAATACAATTTAATTTAACCCCTAAAAAGGTCCAGAAAAATTGAAATGGAACAAAATGGAATTTGGATAAATAAATAGATAGATAAAATGGAATTTGGGAAAAAATAAAACTAATTTCACAGGGCCCAACTAGCTCACAGCTCTGGTCCAAAACTTAATGAGCTTCGAACGTAGTGTGCATTTTAAGGCATCATCGATGTGAAGGCCTGGTCCCGAATATTTCATTTGGCAGCAAAATTGTACAGTTACATTTACTGTTTTTAGCTATTTTTGCATGCAAAATCCAGTAATATCAATAGGAATCTGTGCAATCTGGAATTTCATGTGAGGCTGGAAGATTTTCACATTCAGATTTGGCACCAGCTTCAAGTTGACAATAGACAGTGGACCTTTTTTTGCCCACAACACTATACTGAAATTCTGCTGAAATGTTGATACCCTACGTCTGGCATTTAACCAAAAACACATTCAAAACCCCCCAAAACGATGAAATGCCAAATAATTTCTGTTTTATTTTTCTGTTAATTTCTGTTTTTTACAAAAACACGTCATCCCTGCAGCAGTCCACTGGGATCAGTTGTGAGTTATGTCTATGTAAAGCAGTTTAATGCTGGCTAAGGTGTTGACTGAAAAGGCAGCTGTCTATGTAGAGATTAGACAGCAAGGCAGCTCTCCAGGTTATGCTGTTTAGATGAACCTTTCCCAGGTCTGTATATTTCTGCCTGTTATGAAAAGACCAGCGCAGGTGCCAGAACCAAACTTTCATCACTCGGTTATGTAACTGTGGTTAGTATTGTCTTTGTACAAAAGGGTTGTTTCCTCTTTTTTGCCAGTCTGACTTAAGGGAGAAGGAGAAGAAGAAGACTCTTGGAAAGAACTTACAGCCCATTATTAACCAGACATGTAAAGTCTGGTGATGTAAGAAATCTCGAGCTCCCTAAAAGGATGTGAGTGTCATACAAATGAGATTTAAAACGATCTGCACTTTCAAAGAAAACAAATGACTGTGAGAGAACCTGCAGTCTTGCAAACGCTCACAGACACACGCCTTGTGATGGATTTCAGTCGATTACATAACACTGCAGACGTTAATATCCTTCTAACACTGCTTTTCCTTTTTCTGTGCTTCACATCTGCTTGTGTAAAGCACTGCCTCCACCAGGAACTGGGCAAACGGCACACATTTTAAAAGCTTTAAACAAACACAGAGCGTAAGGATATAATCGCCTTTTAAAACTCAAATCGCAATATCGCATTTGCAAGGTTTGGGCAAGTATTTCATGAGGAACAAAGCTAATACCGACTTACACTAAGCCCATTGATCTAGAAAACAAATGTACAACTTCATCTAAAGCATTTGTAAGCGCTACACTAACAACTAGCCGTGCACTGATCAGGAAATATGATGAATATGAATATATATTCATTTTAAAACTGTTACAGGTTGAAACTAATCCAAATCACCGATAATTTTCTAACGCCTTTTTTATCATCGGTTTACAATGTCTTTTTGTAAAATGTCAACATTTATGGTAATATTCTGTTCTCACTCTTTGGGATATTAGCAATGATCCCACTTTATCCAATACTAACTCTAAATAATTATTGGCATCTGCGATTTGTTTACTCTTTGGGGCTTGGTTTAAGTTGTCACAAACCACTTTAATAATGCATTTACAAAACTTCTCAGTGATGTTACCCCAGGATAAACACACTGCATATACAACATCTGCATATACAACAGATTTACCATCACTAATGTATTTGTTGTTTAATTCACTTCTGCATCTGTTTGCATTTTCGTTTTCATCTCTAATTGGACAGCGCTTCAGCTGAATGTGAAAATGGACATGCTACAATTTATACGCATGTCATTTATTTTCTAAATAAACAGACTGTACACATCTGAATCTGCCATATGTACAACAATTTGACAGTCACCACTGATAAGCTACTACTAAATATATTGTAGAAACATAATTTTCTGTAAAGCTGCTTTGCAACGATTTGTATCGTGAAAAGCGCTATATAAATAAACTTGAATTGAATCCAACAATTTACTTCCGTGGCTGCCATCATATGCAGAGCACTGAGACAAAGCTCATTCATTATTAGTGTCCGTGTACTGTGTGATGCATGCAGCGATTCACAATATCATCTGGTAGAGATCAGTGGTTGATTGAATGGTGCATCCTTGTCATGAACTTTTCTGGGCTTTGAATAAATAGCATCAGTTTCATACAGATGAGCAGCACTTATGTCAATAATAGCACTGCTGAAGCACATAAGAAAGAAAGTTCACCTGGTCATTAATGGAGCTGTAGTCATTGGTGTTGGAAATGTCATCGTCCTCCGAGTCAAAGAAGTCCTCCTGGTTCTCCAGCAGTTCTGCCAGAATACGGCTTACCGACTCCTGCTCTCTCAGATCCTCCACATCCGTGTCTAAACTGCAGAACGTAGATAGCAACGTATTTAAACGCGTGTCATTTTCTGATGGTAAAATACTTTCTTCTATATCAGCTTAATATGTCTGTAGACTGATTTCCTCAACTGTGTAAATGCTGACTTTTTGGTGCAAAATAATTAATATATTGCTCTGTTTGTTTGAGAATCCAACCATCTGGGCTCTAAAACATGAGCTAAACCATTCGTGTGAGTTTGGGGCAAGACTGTCTTGTCTGTCTAACAGGAAATTAGTGTTTGGGAATCAGTTTGAAAACTTAATGCTATTCCATTTGGTGAGTCTAAGGGGCCGTTCACACAGAACGCGTTTTTTCCATTCCAATGTGCTACTTTTCCATTGTTTTTCTATGTAAACGCTAGATGGATGTGTATAACCGTTGTGCTCGCGTCTTTTGCGAGTGCCACATTTTTAAGATGCCACGTCAAGTTAAAAGAACTTAAACTTTTACACATAGCGTCACTCATCAATGTCAGTTCCAAAACAGTGGACCAATCAGAAGACCCCGGAGGCGGGGCAAGCAGTGTGAGCTATTCTTTACAGTAGCAAGTTGGCATGGCAACTGTTTTATTTGACGGCAACATGGCAGAGGAGGCATACTGCACTGTGCTTTTAATAAAAGCATTCCTGAGCACTGCGTTTCTGGTTTTTAGACGCGTTTTGTGTGAACGCCCCCTAATGCTGCAGAAATGATACATTTCAGAGCTAATTTTCTCACGGATCTCCACACAATTGATTCGACAGTCAACCTTAACATCATCTACCCTGCCCTTTGAATTAATCTTAGCTCTGTTTATCATCTGACCCTATTTTAGACTTTCCCACACAATCGAAACTGTGAAGATTCTGTGTGGGCATATACCAGTATAAACAGTCTTACACTGGAAAAAATGACTGTTCGCTCTTCCAACATGATTTTCTCTTCCGCAAGCAAAATAGCTAATATGAATTATCAGAAACTATAAAAGCATCTTACTGGAAAATGTCTGGCCCAAAGACGGCAGCGAGAGCTCCTATGCTCCAGCTCTCCTCCTGAAGAGACGCCACACCCGACAGAAATCGGCAGAGGAAGCGGAGCAAACTGTAATTGACCTGCGGCAGCTGTTGAAGGAAGTACTTCATGTTTCTGCCCAGCTCTTCCTCACTGCTGTAGTCTAAAGGAGAGCAAACAAACCAGTGGTCAGAATGAGGAGGAAGTTCAGAGGGACGTGCAGTTATTATGATAGTAGGTGAGCTGGCTGATGTAAAGGCGTGAAAGACTATGGCCGTGCTTTGATGATGCAATCATATTACAAGTCTGTCAAGTTGCCAGAACATTCCAGAAGGTAAAACGAGCATTTGGAGAGAGATGCAACTTAAAGGGATAGTTCACCCACAAATGATAATTACCTCATGTTTTTCTCACCCTCGAGCCATCCTAGGTGTATATAACTTTTTTCTTTCAGACAAATACAATTGGAGTTATATAAAAAAATGTTCTGGCTATTCCAAGCTTTATAATGGCAGTGAATGGGTGCTGAGATTTTGAAGCACAAAAAAGTGTGTTCATCCATCATAAAAGGTGCTCCACACGGCTCCAGAGGGTTAATAAAGGCCTTCTGAGATGAATCAATGTGTCTGTGTAAGAATAATATCCATATTTAAAACTTTTTAAACCGTAATCTCTAGCTTCTGCTAACTGTCTTACAAGTGTTCATGAGAGAGTGGTGTTCCACCGGATGACGTAGGATGTAGCCGTAGCGTAAGCCAGAGAATATGCTAGACTCGCCAGAACCATGTTTTGTTTACAGCAAACCAGTCTGTCACTTCTTGGCTTATATCGAAATCCTCCGACATTTTTCTTTACAAATCCTCGTTTTGTACTTCTAATTCGTGACCGTTTTGCTCTCTCTTCCGCGCTTCCACGTTTGTCGCTTCTCACCGGAGCCTACGACAGTTAGAGGAAGCTAGAGATTACGGTTTATAAAGTTTTAAATATGGATTTTATTCTTACACAGACACATTGATTCATCTCAGAAGGATGATTTTTCTTACACAAGGCCTTTATTAACCCCCTGGTCCCATGTGGAGCACTTTTTATGATGGATGGATGCACTTTTTGGGCTTTAAAAATCTCGAGCCTCCATTCACTACCATTATAAAGCTTGGAAGAGCCGGGACATTTTAATGCATCTCCGCTAGTATTTGTCTGAAAGAAGAAAGTCATATACACATAGGATGGATTGAGGGTGAGTAAATCATGGGGTCATTTTAATTTTGGGTGAATTATCTCTTCAAGCCAATTCGGACAGCTGGTAGGATAACAGAGCTTCATCCACCTTGATAGAGCTGCATTATTTGCGCCTGTAAGCCTGCAGGGATGACGGGCTCGGGGAGCTCCTGCAGGAAGAGGCGTAGCAGGCTGACGGCGGATGCCAGGTCGGCCTCCTTCTCCAGGTTGACTTCAACGCCGCTGTCGTAGCGCTGCCTGAGCCATTCCACGCGTTCTGCGTTCCCGTTCACTAGAAATAGACCCAGGTGCAGCCCTCCTACAAAACACAAACACACAGCTCACTAAGACAAACCTACGTGCAGAATAACATATAAACATCTCACCGAAGAGACTCTAATCGCTGAATCATTGCACAGAGAAGCTAACTAAGTGGAGCAGTTGCTTGTTAAACTCGTAATCCCTTTAGTCAGATCTGTTAGCATGATAACATCAGCTCCGTTCTCTCCGTCTGCCATCTATGAGATAATGAAACAGACTTGCAGATTTTTTAAAGAGAATAAATTTTATTTTCAAATTTTAATTTCAGTACGGAACAAGTTTACATTCTTCAACCCAAATGTTTAGAATAAAACCAATAATGGATATTTTTACGGCTGGGTTCTTGACTGAAGCACTTTTAAAATAAACTCTAGATTTCTGCCAGATCAGATAAGAAACTTCCTAAAAGCTCAGTTGGCAAATCAGCATTAGCCGGTCTGTCTCGGTTCCCATTCCTGGTGCTCTGTGTGTGTATATAAGACTCTTCACCGCATGAGGGGAAGCCACAACGTCGCTCGCTGTTATGTCTAAATTAGCTTCAGTACAAAAACATCCTTCCGTATGAAACGGTGGAGGAGAATTGCCAGTGTGCTGAACTCAGAGAGGAAGAGCTGGTGTTTGGAGATGACAGTGGCGGCTAAAGACCTTTAAAGAACTTAACAGCCCTGCCAACATATCTTCAACATCCTGCCTGTGCTGCAGTTTAAACATCAGGCTGTAGTCCTCATCTCTTTAAAGATAATTTAAAATATTCTCACAGTCTGCTGGATGTGCGAGTGAGAAGTTCAGCAATTTGCAGATACCAGTCTTTGAAAAAGAGTAAAACGTGAAGGACTCTGCATTTACGTCTCTACATGCAGCAGTTAATTAGTAGGTGAGAGACTCGCTGTATTGATACCGTGGTATTATAAAAAGCCTCGGGCCGAAAAATGTTCTTATTTTCGCTTTTAACTCTGTGATTTTGCACAATAAAGGAAGTACATCTTTGATCTGGGAGTACAGGGAAGCCACTCCTATCGTACAGTCAAACCAAACAACATTTTTGGCCTTATCAGATGAAAATGTCATGCTCTGCTACTTTGATAAATACAAAAATATTTAAACTATTTATGTAGCTGCTATATACTCTTGTGTTACACAACCTTGCTGCATATTTGAGAGTAACGACTTTGGGGGGATTTGAAGGCATATAAACACAATTATTATGACATCACATCATACCAATTACACAACCTTCCAAAGTTTGGGGACAGTAAGTATTTTTTTTCTAATATTTTTAAAAATTAATCGCTTTTGCTCATTAAATTAATTTGATAAAGTAAAAACTGTAATATTGGGAAATACTATTACAATTTAAAATATGTTTCTATTCTTATATATAATTTCTTTAATATTTTAGTAAAATATATTTTCAGCTCATTACTCAGTCTCAGTTGTAACAAGATCCTTTAGAAATAATTTTAATATGCTGATTTGGTTTTATGTTGAACTTTATGCTGAAATTAATTATCAAACTGTAGTAATGCTTAATATTTTTGTTGAAAAATTGTTTTTATTTTCAGAATTCTTTGATTAATAGAAAAGCATTTGTCTGAAATATTTTGTAACATTTTAAATGTCTTTACTGACACTTGTGATCAATTTAATGCATCCTTGCTGAATAATAAAAAAAAGTCTTATTGACCCCAAACTTTTGGATGGGAATGCATATTTGATACACAAACTCATGAAGTTAAAACCAACTAAATTCAAGTGATTGTTAAAAAATAAATAAACAAACACATTAAATCACAACAGCATGGTATTTGAAAACCACAACAAGCTCCAACTATCTGAATACTGTAATCTATGTATAAAGAATGTAAAGTAAGCAAGCTTACATTCTTTGATGACTTTAGTATATTCTTGAACATATTTTGATATCTGTATGAATGTGTATATGTAACATTTTCATTTGCCTGAATGGTTCGCAAACCTCATAAAGCCATGATTCAAATGATAAATATGCACTATCTGGTCTTCATTTCTGTCCCTGGAGTAATTTCAGTAACTATGATGCTGCTATCAGTGATGGCTAGAAAGAAAGTCCCATGAATCACCAGGGTCCCCCCTGACTCACCATGCTCTTCAATGTACTCGACGATGCTCCTGACCAGCAGAGGGACCTCATGTCCTGGCTGCCCGCTGTGCTGCACCTCCTCCAGGGGGATCCCGAACACTCTGGTCGTGCTGAGGGAGTCACTGAGGGAAGTATTGAGGCTCTTCCTCATCGCCTCCACAGCCTAGCTGCTTCAGTCCGTCTGCACACAGAGATGCCCAGAACAAGGTAGACCGTCGATAATAAGCGTCTGGACCAGCGCGTCACCTCTGTTAGTTACAACCGCCAGCTAAAGCATGGGTGGGTTTTTCGATTAAGATTTCATTAGTACTTCGGGCGCGAGCTCAAATGACCAACTCCGGACAACGAGAACAAAACAAGCAGAAAATTGGAGCGGGACCTCTCCCATTCTTATCGTGTGTGAGCGTGGAGAGGAGGAGAGCTTAAATAAGTAGAGCGACTGTCATGTGTAAGGATCGTACAGTCGTCAGATGCGGCACGCCGATTTGGTTGATGGTAGCAGGTGCGATTCTCCTTCAACATGCAAATTCCATCACAAACACAGCGAACAAGCTGTTCATGTTAAGGAAAAACTCTGCGACTGCATCTGATTAGCGTTCGGCATGATCAGAAATGTACACACAATCTGAACTTGATCCGTCGAGACACCTGATGTCTTCATGACAACACCAGCTGGTCTCACACATCTCATCTCAGCAAGTATGATTGCAACATGAATTGATTTTTTCGTCACAGCAGAGCTTACCTTGTTGTAGAAATGCCCAGAAGTTCACTTTATCTCCTGCTCCACTCACTAGTAGTAAACGAATTGTTCAGCTATGGTTGCTTCAGGTTATGGCAGAAGATGAGCCTGTAGTTCCTCATTGACGGACCGCAAATCCTGTTCAGGACTTCAGTGGTTAAGCTGGAGGAAATAAAACACACAGAGAATAGCAGCATCAGCAAATGCATCAAAACGGATAATAATCTTTCTGATTAAATACTAGCTGGGACACATTTTCAAACCACTTATGAACATCTGTGGTCTGAAAAACGTATCTGGTGAAGTTTAAATCTCAATTAGGAAGAAAAACGGCAGGCAATCTGCTCACCCTGCTGCATATGGCATCACATGAACCACATTTAATACTAAGTGGAATTTTAATCCAAACAAGGTTTCCAATCATGCAACTGAAAGCCTTGATGCTTCACTTTCATTTTTCTTGGAAAAGGAATGTTAATAAAAGTGTTCAAAGACTCTAAACAAGGAAATTAGAATTCCAAAAACATGACAAACCTACCGTTTAAAAGTTTTGGGTTGTAAGATTTGTTAATGTTTCTTAAGGAAGTCTCTTATGCTCACCAAAGCTGCATTTATTTGATCAAAAAATACAGTAAAAACAGAAATATTGTGAAATATTATTACAATTTAGAATAACTGTTTTCTATTTGAATATATTGTAAAATGTAATTTATTTCTGTGATGCAAAGCTGAATTTTCAGCATCATTACTCCAGTCTTTAGTGTCATATGATCCTTCAGAAATAATCCAAATATTCTCATTTGCTACTCAAAAAACATTTCTGATTATCATCAATGATGAAAACAGTTCAGCTGCTTAATATTTTTGTGACAACTGATGCATTTTTTCCCAGGCTTTTTTGATGAATAGTAAGTTCAAAAGAACTAAAATAAAAATTCTTTTTTTGAATGGCACTTTTCCAAGTGTCTTCCAGGATGGACCTTTTTTCTGAAATGTATACAGTGTTACAGGTCATTAGAGCTACTCCATTACTTGTACTATCATTTACACGAATGACTTTTAAGATGTTAAGAGCACTGTGCCAAATTACAGACCTCTTTAAGGCACGACTAACTACCCGACACCATGTGGAACAGGAACAAGACGTCCCGAAAACAAATAGGAATGATGTGCGAACTGACCCCTAACAGCAGATGTTATAATCTGCAGACAATTGAGAGTAGATATGCTTCTAATCCCACATATCACGCACGATGACCTTTCACTCACAATGTTGGCCATTGTTAGAGAAGCTAAAAGCGGCTCAGTGCTGAGACAGTTAGCAGAGAGCACAGTATGACCATGGCTCATTCCTCAGAGCTCTGGAGAACACATAATGGGACGATGCTGGAATTTTCTGCAGGCAAATCTCTCCGCATCTCCTTGGTGACATGATGTTTGCAAAGCTAAGTTGTCTTGGTTACTGGTTAGTTGGCAAGTTTGTAGATGCAGTCACAGAAAAGCATGTGATAGATACACAAAGAGCGGCTGCAAACATTCCAGAACATTCCCTGGAACAACAGTGTCCTGAAGACAACCTAACAAGGAGATTATCAGCCCACTGACAGCACACAAACCAAATCTCAAACGCCAATGATTAATTCATAACTACAGCTATCTTTAGGGATGTCTTTAAAAAGGATATGCAATTAGGAGGTGCTCAAGGTTAAAACTAGATCTGGCCATTCAGTACTTTATTGTAGGTGGTATCTGGTAATCAGATAACAGGTAATAACAGGTAATCAGGGGAACTGGGCTGAATGCAGCACTTCAAATTCTGATATAACACTTTATGGCACTAGTAGTAAAAACTCTTGATATTAATTTTTACTGTCTCACGAGGCAGCACTGCACTGAAATGTCTCTACTTTGTATTTTTCTCCCTCATAATTTATGTCATTAATTCACCTCAAACCTTTACACTACGAGTAAATCACTCACGCGACTAAATTTTGCACCAGGTGACTAAATAATGTCTGTCATTAGTAGGGGTGGGCCATATGACCAAAATCTTAAATCACGTTATGAGTAATTTTATATCACAATAACGATATATAACATGATATACTTTATGATATTAAAATATTTGATACCATAGCATTTTCATAATCCTTGTCACCAAAGTCAATATCAAACTAATTCAAGCCTAAAAAGAGACAAAAAAACAAAAAATGAATTCAAGCTCACTGAAGATAAATAAACAGTCATTGATTAAATAAGGATAAGAAACTAATTGCAAGCAATAGGACAAAAAAACGGAACAAATAAGAAACGCTACAGACATTGGTGGTGAAAATTAAACTCAGTCTATACGTTATATACACACACAATTGCATATACAGATAATTATATATATATGATATATAAATAGTAGGTTATTAGTGGTGTTCAACTATTTAAATCGGCTAATTTCGATTCAAATAAAAGTTTTTTCTCACTCTGTGGGGGTACTGGGTATATTTATTATGTATATCAAAATACAACAACAATTGAAGTATAAATTTAGGAAAAATATGGTAATGTTATATACTTGAAATATAATATAAATATAGAATATAATGTACTTATACATGCAAATACATGTAAATGTATCTTGCATAATATCATACTATATGTGTTGCTTTTATAGATACATACGTAATGAAATACAACAGTACACAAACATATATGATGTAGAACGCAAAAACGTCTATTTGTATCGCGATGTAATCGTTTGACAGCCACACAATAGATATTATATATATATATATATTATATTATTAGGTATAAAAAACATATATGACAAAGACTGATAACACTGTATTCAGCACAAACTAGGCTACAAAAATATGTGAGCAGCATGAATGTCGGGCGGGTATCGATTCAGGATATCATCCGATTCGATGCGAATTCGCCAAGCTCCTCGATTGTAAAAAAAAAGTAATCTAAATAGGGGCCCTTATAAAGTGTTCTTATTTTTTCTAGGGTATCAGATGAAGGATACAACATTTAATTTGATTAGGATAGATTGTAAATTAACGTAAACCCTTTTATTTGATTGGCAGAATACAATGAGTGCTGCACAACAGAGGTTTTACGTTAGTAATTATAAAAGGAAAACAGATGTGGATTATTCTTTTTCAAATAAACTAAAGATGTATAAAACGAAACTGAAACCATTGTTGGGTCTCTCATTCCACACAAAATTAAATGTTTCCGTATTCGCGATGTATTGGAATGGCAAATTATTATTTATTATGTAGCCTACTTCACTCACATTCCAATATCCACGTAAAACAAAACGTTTTCCATAACATCACGGCGGTACAGTGATAACACTTAACAGCACAGATTTTACTACATATTTTTTTCCATATGTTTGACTGACTATTTTATTATGATAATGAACAGGCTGCATTTTCAAGGTAGCAATGCTTAACTGTGTGCGTGCATGCGGCGCAATCACTCGAATTTTTTCCTTCTAACGGTGGAAGAAACTAGGCTACTCCTTTTAGTCCTAAAGATAATCAGAATTGCATTCCCAATAAAAACAAATCTTTGTGCTTTTGTAAAATAATCTTTTACAAAAGCACATCCATCATTTTGAGATAAAATGCAAAACGAAGAACATTAACCATAGCCATGCACACAAGTTTCAGTTAAAATATTAATATCAAGTATAAACGTGATATTATTTTCCTATTATTAATTTAAATATGAGTCACATGACTGACCATATGAGCAGTGGGTTTGTAGGATTACAGAACTTGCTCTTCCAATGTAAATAAATTACCATCTGAATCCATGAGTTTATCACTGCGGTGATACGTAAATTTATTTTTACAGATGTCCACATGAGAAACAATAACTGTCTGAATAGAGCTTTAGTATTATTCCCATTTTATTAGTATTACTGTTAGTTATTTTTTTTTATAGAAACATTAAATGACCAGTGATGTCTCAAACACCACCACATATCCATAATTCATTAAGTTCAATCATTTTCATTCATTTTAGTTTAGCCTAATTGTTATGCTTTCAAGTCATTTTGTGAAGAGACGCTAATTTGGAATGTGTCCATATATATAAACTAGCCTATAACACATTCTAAGTTTGTTTTGAACCAGCAGTGATGATCTATTGAAATATTTGCATACTGAATTGCAACGGGCCCTCTTTCTTGCATTTATTTGAATCTGCTGATTATTTAAGCATCTACAGACCCCTTTAGACTGCGAAGACGGTGTTGCTTTATGTACTGATTCCAGACTGAAAACAACATGCATGCTGAGTGCCATGACAACGGCAAACCGCCTCTGATGCAGCACTGCATTTATGCAAAACATAAGTCGCACTCGAAATATTAACACTAGGCTATTCTATAGCTGTCTTAACATATGAAAATATATATGGTGTTGAACAGGTCTCATTGGAATGGAAGAGCCAGATTAGTTTGCTAGCCTGTGTCTTGAGTAATGATCAGAATAGGTTTTCAGTATGTGGGAAAAAGTAACTTAATAATAAGTTGCATAACAGGATAAACACACAAATAGGAAACCCTAAGGTCCTATGTCACAAAGAGTATGGGTCATATATCATGGGTTGCATATGAGAAACAGAAAGTTTCCCATGTTGTGCAGAAGCTGGAGAGTCGTCATGTAACTTCGAAAAAGCCATTCAAGAACAAAACCTATCAAGCCTGACCATCAAAGATAAGATCCGGTCCACAAATAAATCAATTAATTAATAACACAGGACAAGTATGAATTATTCATAAATAACCAGCAGCAAACACAAGTGGTGAGTCCTGACACTTAAAAGAACAACTTGAGCTTGTCTTTGACATTATTGATTAAGAGTCTCCTACTCAGCTCTGCAGGGAATGGAAATTTCCAAATGGTTATACTAAACCACTGGATGCTCAAGCGTGAAGTATAATGCCAGTCTAGCAGTGCGGTGGTCCCTGGCAACACTGTGAACGCAGCTCTCATCATTAGGATGGAAACAAGAGAAACCGCAAATTTAGCTAATCAGCTGCTGACAACGTTCTGAAGAGACCCGGAGAAAGAGCAGCAGGGGTCAGAGCGCAGATTAACTGCTTAAGACAACAACTTCATTAAGTCTACGTCTGTCTTTGCTCGTGACCCAAAAGACTACTTAAAGCGACAGAGATACAGTATAAATGCAGCAGTATTTATAGGACACAAATGAATTCAGTGGCAACTTCCACACATCAAACTCTTAAAATGGACTTTTCTGAACATCACGTTTTATGCTGTTTACATGTCTATCTGGTGCTTTAATACGTTTAAAGATAAACCATGTGCAGATTCATCAGTCAACACCACTGCTAAGAATGTTCTCCTCAAAACTATGTATATTTAAGACAGTCTGAAAATGAGTCGGCGCCATAGCATTGTGGGCCCCTTCTCTCTCACCCACTTCGCTTCCTGTTGACCTACTGTCCTATCTAAATAAAAGGGATAAAATGGCAAAAATAAATCTTTAAAAAAAGACCAATCAAACCAATCAACCCGTCAACTTGCAAGATGGCGCTTTTCATATCATTAAGCAATGCATTTCTACCTAAAGATGTTGATTTTTGGAAGGAAGGTGTCTGAGATGGTGAACGGGAACAGGGTTTGTATAACATTGGAAACACATTATAACTTGTTCAGTAACTTAGTCAAGCCAAAGGCTAATGATATTAAAGGGGTCATATGATGCTATTTAAAAGATCATTATTTTGTTATTTGGTTAGGGCTGCACGATTAATCGAATGTGATTGTCATGCTTATCTTGTCAGTAAAGCCGGTTCTGTAGTCAGCGGTAAATCTCCATCACCTGCGGTCTTTCACATTGAGCAGCATTAACTACACAGAGCCGTTGTTTACCGACAAGCTGCGCAAAACATGCGCAAAAATATGATTGTGGTTTTGCGCAGCTCGTCAGTGAAAAATGGCTCTGTGTAGTTAATGCTGCTCAATGTGAAAGCCCACACGTGATGGAGATTTACCACTGATTACAGAACGGCTTTACTGACAAATGCGCGTTAAATAGCGCAGCGATTTAATATCGTGCACCTAATTTGGTGTAACAGAATATGTTTACATGCTTTAATGTTCAAAAAACACATTATTTTTCAAATACTGTACATTATTGTAAGTCCTCCCCGCCTCTCCTCATTATTGTAAATGCCCCGCCTCTCTCAAACGCGTCGTTTTCAACAAAGCTCCCTCCTTTGACAAGTGCAGTCTGCTCTGATTGGCCAGCTGACCCAGTGCATTGTGATTTGCCGAACACCACAAGCACTCGTCGGAAACGTAACGCCCTTACCATAAAGCCCACAATATCAAGACAGTTAATAAGGTCGTTAGTTTTACCATCAGTTCAAGCCCGAAGGGCAACAGAGTCGCGTGACAGACACAGTGATTATGCAGTACACAAGCCGCGGTTAAGACAGCTGCGTGCTATGATTTCTGACAGGCAGTTCACTCTCCTGTGATGTGACCCTGTTCCCCTCTCACACACACACACGACGCGTTAAGGCTGATTTATACTTCTGCGTCAGACCTACGCCGTAGCTTACGCATAGACGCACACCCATACGCCATAGCCTGACGTGCACCTCTCAAAAAAATCTAACAGCGCGTCAATTCTACACAGACCACAAGCGCTGTGATTGGTCTGCAAGAACCCCTCCCTCCATATGTACTTGAGTTTTGTGTTTTTTTGCACGTTAATATATTTTAATGTTACACCTTCCTATATAAAATAAAACAAAGCAAAGAAGGTCTTATCATTATACTACATAGCATTATACATCAGTTGTTGTCCGCAACAAACAATGTTGATCTGCCAGGGTACAAGTCCTTGTGCAGATTGAAAGAATGCCATCATCTCCTGTTCCGTTGTTGTCTCCTTTTTGTAGTTTAAAATAATGATTTAATGATTTTAGTTCACTACACGGCTTACACCGCAACATGCCAGGGACACTGCAGCCCACTAGCGGTTTTCATGAGTACTGGTCACGTCGATGCGACAATACGCATAATTCCAAATGAAACTGACTCATCCCTACGGTGTAAAGGCGAGGCGTAGGTCCGACGCAGAAGTATAATCGCCTACTCTGCGCTGGGCACAACTCCGATTTGAACAGTCACACAATAGCGATTAGGTAGGTAGGTGTGGTTGCCTCTTAACTTTTATAAAGAATAGGATGCACGATATATCCGGCCACCATAATCGTTTCGGCCGATAAATGCTATTTTTTTCTGTTATCGGTATCGGCCTGATATGAAAATTTGGCCGATATCTTAAAGCCGATAAATAATGCGTTATTTCCTTCAGAGACACTTCAGATGCGCCCTGTTCGTTTGCAGCCTTTTGTGCAATTATACGTTGTAATATTGTGTTTATTTGAAGTATATCTGATTTATCTCGTATAGAAAGCCTTTGGTTAAGTTAAAAGAGCGCTTCAATTTACCGGTGATCATCTTTAGCTCAGCACACGCAGCTCAAAACAGCAGTGCACAACATTAATAACAATGATTGGGAATGTCGTGTATATAACATTCTAATGAGAACATTATTATAATAAAACGATGTGAATTCTTTTGGTTTAGTTGCTGTGTTTCAGCGCGTTGATATTGGAAGAGCGCATCCACAACAGGATCAAACATTCTGATTATAGCACGCAATAACTGCATCATTTTGTTCATATATAAGTTGTAATATTATGTTTTTTTGTTGTATTAATATTAATCTCAGGATTCATTTCCTTGAGTTAAATAAGCTGCCTGCAAAACGCTTCAGTTTACCATGTTCATTCAGCTCTTCAGCTTCAGCACGTGCCGCTCAAACGGCTGCTATTTAAAACAGTGGTATTAGTTTGTTACTTTTTCAAAATCATTGATATATTATTAATAACCACCACTTTTATTTTGTATCTTATTATTTTCGTCAACAATATGGTTTAATTAAAATAATTTAATTATTGTCCTTGCAGAGGCTATTCCTTTTTATTGATCTGTGGCGCATTCATTTTTATTCTTTACACGTGTAATGATGTCCAGTGGCTTGTTTGCATTATTTATGCATTATTTTTATTTATTTGTAAGACTTTTTTATGACTAAATTTGGTAATGGGAGAGTAAAAATATTTTTAAAACGTACACCGTTCAAACTAGGCTGCTTATGTTGAAGTGTTTGGGATGTGGCTTTTAATGATGAGACCTTTTTTGTAATCAGGCTCTCAAAAAGTATATAACAATTTGGATATATATTTATCGGCCAACATATCGGTTATCAAAAATAAAGAATAATCGGTTATCAGTATCGGCCAAAATTTTCATATCGGTGCATCCCAATAAAGACTATCTCTTTGGATTGAGACTTTGTCTTTGCAACTTTACAGATCTTCTTTATGCCCACGCTCGTAACACTCCAAAGAGAAAGGAAAAATTGAAATCGCATCATATGACCCCTTTAAAGGTGCTGTAAGTAGGATTGACACCGAGTGGTTGAACTAGGTATTGCAGTCTAAATTCAAAATATTGGAGAGGTTTTTTTTTCACCCGGTCCCTCCTCCTCAGACTTGATGCATACGCAGGTTGCCAGATTGATGACATCAACAGAAACGAGCGCACTTGACGATGGAAAGCATTGAGCCTTACACTGCAAGTTGATCAGCTAATGTGTACTTTTGCAATATTTGTATTTTTTGCAAATTATAAACCACCTCATGTGTATTTTTATAAATCTGAATCTGCGTCTCATTTCGGAGGCTGCTGATGCGTCCTCCGGAGGTCGCATTTGTCGGGAAAAATACAGATGCATACATTGAGGTGGCCCAGTTGTAAATGTAATTAAGTAGACTGTTATTCATTGTGAGGTGCAAAATACTATAATTTATTTCTTACTTTGAAATCTAATGGTTAATTTTCTCAAACGAGACTTCCTCAATGAACTATTTCCCGCTCTGACCCCTTTCGTTTGCCAACCAACTTCCATGACTGAAATGAAATACGCTCTGTTTCCCGCCAACTGGCAACCCGGGGTGCCGAAATACAATTGGGTAAACTAGCAGTGGGCGGGTTTCACAAACCAAAACAGAGACTAACATTCCGGCCCGGAACGCACATTTTCAAAGGAGAATAACTGACTGTAGAATTGTTTTTCAGATAAACAAATATGTTGACTTAGCATGTTTCTTAAATATCTGCAAACATATTATGGTATTTTTATGCTTTAGTAGTGTCAAAAACTTACATACTGCACCTTTAATTACGGTTACATGTAGAGAGCAATTATAGACTTGCAGATGACCCTGTATAATTTACTTTTCCTCTTTAGAATCAGTTTCTATTTCAAACATATATAGCTGAATTAATCCAATATTGGTACTTGTCATTGTGTAGCATTCACTACTTCAGTTAACCGAGTAAAAGTGGAGCAGGTAGTCTGAGCTGGTGTAATTGAGTGGGGACAGGACTACTTTGCATATTCATGATTTTGTAGCCTATCTAGTAAATTAGGTAAGGATGTAGAGTAAAGGCCAAAGTATACTTTGGGGGACCTCAAATGGAGTATGCTTTGAAAGGCTACACGTAAAGAAATCTTTTTTTTTTTACTGGAAAAGACGTTAAAATATGTCATTTTGATGATCAAAGATGAATTTTAAGGGATAAAATGAGCAACTACAGCTTTTTTTTTTAATCATCGTACCTGCTGTTCACACATACAGCGGCTTTCATCTTTAACAGACAGCATGCACACATCAGCACTAAAATACCAGTCAACTCTGTGACATCAATAATGTGAACTGAGACCTTGAAACGCTGTACCGCTTTCCCCATTTGCCCGGATGTCAAATTTGACCAAATATTTAGATTTCTGAGTGACGGGCATCAATCATTCACACAAAATGCATTTTTGCTTTTTAACCCTGACAATTCAACAGCACTGATTTAGCATTATTTCTAAAAACGGTCCTGTTCATACATGATCTCTAAACGGAATTTACCAGTAATGTTCCGGAAAAAAAGCTGTACCCTACTGGAGATGCGTTACCAAAACAAAACTAAAATCACAGGAGTAACCTGTAAGTGTTGCTTGCCATTGCTCCCACAATGCTCTGTGTGGTTGATCCTAGAGTTTTACTATGTGGTTTGCCCAAATAAACGCAGAGGAGCCCATCTCTAAGTCTGTATGATATTCTAGTCTCTGGATATGACTCGGGTACCTTTTTCAATGCATGTCTGCGGTATTTTTATTGTCCAGTTTCATGAGCATGCACTGACAAAGACACAGAGAAAAGGTTTGTGGAGATTTGCTTAACGCAAATGTTTGCCACTGGGATTTTCATTCGAATAATCTTTCTGTTGTCTAAATTTGCAAATATTGAGTAACACTGAGCAGGAAGACAAATGAGGTGGGCACACCACTGCGGATGACTATTATGCAACACACACTAAAAGCTGGGGTCCATTTGACAAAAATAGGACGCAAGTATCAGGCTAATTTACAAAATGTAAATGCTTCTTCAGGATGACTGCCAGCTGATAGTTTCGGTGGTTTATTCACTCACAGAATTGCTATGAGATTTCGGTCTGAGCTAATTCTTCGGCCACGAATCCCACCCGAAATGAAGTCATATCCTTAACAGAACCAACAGGAAGCAAACTCGAAGCTTTCACTTTCACTATCTGAAAAAGAAATTCTCATCACATGACTGTGCTCACCACGGCAATAATCGCTCAGTTCAATGTCCAAGATCTGATTTCAAGCAATGATGATTCTGCTATTTTGCACAGTGAACTATTAGCGCACATTTATTACAACAGAGAACCGGCGTTACAAATGAAAGCGGTTATCCGTAATCTAGCTCTCAACCCATATGGTGCTCCAACTGTTTTCATGACATGCGGTTGGATGAATCTAAAGAGAGTCTGTCACAGAAAAGAGCCAAGGAGCAGCGCTGAAATCTCCTCAAGGACAGCTGGGTTTAGCTGTAATCTGAACAAGACACGTTCAGCAGGTTTTAAAGGCCTTATCGCCATATCCATGCGTACAGCATCTAAAAACCCAATGATGGCTACAAGTCATCCTAGTACCCACTTTTCTGTTTTGGGAAGCCTACGAGCAGCCCGGTTTCACGCTGGTGTGAAAGCAAGGGTTTGTCTAGTTTGTTAGACATCCCGTCTGTGGCTCGCTGAGAATCTGATGCATTAGGTTTTGCTTGGCCCTTCTGCACTACAAAACAAGCGGCTATCACAACAAATCTATAGCAACAGAAGCGGACAACAGTCAATGGCTTTGCTCCGATCACTCACGTACGCATGGAAAAATGTATTTGGCTTACAAGGTCACGATCTAGCATCGCCTGAATCTCTATGACTTCTCTTTTATATTATCATCATGCCTTTTCCAGTTTTTTGTCATTACAAGAAAATGAATTTTACAAATCCAACAAGAGCCATTTCTAGCTGGCTAAATATATTGGACATACTATAAAAGCTAAAAATGTCCATGGCCTTTTCAGGATTTGATGAATTTCCTTGAACTTTCTGATGTTGTACAAGACACCACCACTGAAAAGTGCTTTGTGCTGAAGGGCAGGCAGGTGTTTATTTATCACAATGTACACACTATATAGTCTATTCCAGGGGTTTTGGAACTGGGGTCAAAGGAGTGCTAGGCGCAGTGTTGCCAACTAATTTTCAGGGGAAGTTGCTAAAGGAAGATTGATTTGTTGCTAAAAGTTGCTAAATGACGCGACGTCATTGCGCGGTGACGTCATTGCGTAATCACGACGCAAAATTGTGTCACTGCATCAAATCTCAGCAAAAAATATATTTCATATATGTTAATTTAGATTTGTTTGTAAAATAATATAAATGCATAATATAATAAAATATAAATGACTAATTTTAAATACAACATTGAATTATTTAACACTTTCAAATTTTTTTAACAATTACAATTTAAGTTTATTTCTATTAGCTAGTAAACTAGTAAAACTACTCATTCTGAACAATTACAGTTTTAAGCGTGTATTATACACTGTAAAAAAAAATCCGTAAAATTTATGGTAAAAAAACGGCAGCTGTGGTTACCGGAATTTTACCGTAAAAAATACAGTAGCAATGTTTTAGTTTTTACGGTTTTAACTTAAATTTACAGTTAAATACGGTATTTTCATTAACTGATATGTTAATATACCAACCTATTGAAGTACTGAAATCTGTTTTGTAGCTTTGTAATACACTGATAACCACCAAATGCAGGTGGTGATGAGAAAGTCACACGATGAACCAAAGCCCATCACAAGCAGCTATTAAATATTAACATGTATAGAAGGTGCACAGCGTCATTCACACAAACACTAAACACCATCACTGTAACACACATGAAACTGAAATAATGCAATTCATTTACATTCATTTAACAACATTAGGTGTACACACAACCCTAATATACAAAACTGATAGAAACATAGTTATTTCAACAAAAAAAAACATCAAATTTTGAAATGTAACGCAGGGAATTCTTGGAATGTCAATTTACGGTTATTCACTGTAAATTATACGGTCTTTTTCACGTCCAAAAACTGTATACTACCGTACAATTAATGTCCAATGCATGTAATGTCCAATACAGTTTTTCACTTTATATAGTAGGGGAATTTACCGTTAATCATTTAATAGGTTTTTACTGTAGCATTTTTACTGTTTTTTTACAGTTAATTTCACGGTCATTTTTTACAGTGTAGTTCGTATGCTACACTCTAAGAAAAGCCTGTAAAAAGGGCAAAATCTATTACTATGAAAGGAATTTTTCCCCGTAATTCTTTATTCACACGTTTTTACCTACATTTTAAATTACGCATTGTATTTTGTGTTTTCTGGTTACATGTATAATGGAAAAATTACTACATTTTTCTAGATATTTTTCTTACCGTGCACTAACTGATCAACAAACTCAAGTACAAGCTATACTAAGGTGTATCGTAAATGAACAATTATCAAACTGTTATTATTATTATTAAATTAAACAATTGATAATAGCAGCCAACTTAATTCATGTGAATTGTGTAATGCTAGGCATCTTTGGTTTCCTTATTTTGTTTGATTTAGATGGAAAATGTGTGCCTTTTTTATCGTTTGAGTCACTTATCAAAAGTTGCTAAATGTTGCTAAATAAATAAATAAAAAAAGCTAAATTTGTTGCTAGGTGCTTTTGGAAGAAAAAGCTGCTAGGATAGTCTGAAAAGTGGTCTGTATGAATATATCTATTTTTAAATGAATCAATAATTAAAATTTTAGAGTTAAAGAAACTAATGAGAATTTGATGAACATGAACAGATAAATAATAAACAAAATACATTAACAGAAAGAAAGAAATATTAAAAAAAGAAAACAAATGACTAAATAAAAAAGTTAAATAGTAAAATATTGAATAATTAACTAATTAAACTAAACATTGAATAAATAATGAAGCATTAAAAACATTTGTTTATATAATTAAAATAATGAATATATTATTAAACAGCACAATCCCCCTCAGCTGCTGCTCCAGAAACAGCTCTAAACAGGATTCAAGTTTCACATCCCATTAAACTAAACTGAAGCTATTTTAGGAACCAAAGCAATCTCTTTTATTTCAGAAGACATGTTTAACATTTAACAAAATATATTCATTTTTATAAACAAGAGGTGACTCTGTAAGTTACAGACTGAACCTTTAGCTGTCAACAACTTACAGAAGCATCTTAACGTTACCCTTTCGAGAAAAAAATTAATAAATAAAAATACACAATATACCAAAAAGCTGCTGCACCTTTGTTTGTGCATCGCGCCTGACCAAAGCACACCAAACACTGAAAAACAAACTATATTTAAAATCTCACTATTTAAAAACGAACGTCTTCCTAACGTTACGCTATCCTAGCTTAGCACTGTCAACATCTATCCCTGCTGCCACACACCACTCAACGCACAAAAACAGCGTCAAATCCACTATACACGCATTGTATCCTCATTACACGAAGGCAGAAATTAATTAAGCATGTAACGTCTAAAATACAACCATCATACAACAACAAATGTTGTTAGAAATCAATAGCTCGATGCAAATACAGGACGAGTCGCTGTGAGGCGAACCCTCAGCTGGCTAACGCGACTGCTAGCATCCGCTAAAGTCACTTCTTCATCGATAGCATCCGCACTTACCAGGTCAAAGCAGGCGATAAACGACCAGCAAACAGAATTATTCCAGTAGTCCTTGGTTCAAAAGAGGCGATGTGAATATTGATGATTACTAGCTACAGTGTTGTGCTGGCACTGCCAGTTTTAATGCGAGTAGTTGATTCTGTGGAATGGAGACAGTGTTAGTTACACACCCACAGCGATGCCACACTGACCACGCCCCTCTCTCTCTCTCTCTCTCTCGCGCTCTCCCAAGCGTTTCAGCATTCTCCCCAACACACAGTTTTCCAGAATATTCCATTAAAATAATTGATATTTCACACGATGTCACTTTAATCTCAGATCGAACAGAAGCAGAGACAGACATGTTATTATAGTAGATGCTCATTGCTTTTAACAAGTCGCTTCATACATCCAAGCTTTCAAACGCATAACTGCATTATGGCAAAACTGTCTTGGTGTCGATTTCATTGTTTTAACGTAAGGTAACACACATCTTCTGTTTTTAGTAGCAGTTAGTTATAAAAGCGTTTCAACACTGAACTGCAAGGTATTAGGCATTGCAAAAAGATGCACTAATAATTAGTTGCTTTAAACGAAAGAAAGACTAAACTCAAGCAATGCAACTCAAAACTGTCCTGTCTAAAGGGAATATTATTTTACATGGTTCTGCAGCGCCACCCAGTGATTGATTCCATACATGCATCGCATACTTTAGACAGGACCGGGGCAAGTTGTCACACAGTATACTCCACCAGTGAGTAACCTATTTTTCACAGTGAGTTTATTTTTGTAAAATAATTGTTTTTAAAACGCATACCTTCTATTAACTGCAAAAATGCAGTTGATTAAACATAAATCCGATTTGTTTTTGGGGGGGGGGGGGGGGGACATGGAACATAAAAATAGTAAATAAGGAATACTACCATTTGTGTTTTAACGTGTAATGAGAAACTGGATAACCTGATGGATTGGATGTTCACTTAGCATGTATCTTGTTTTGGGGCTCCCAGGCCCCCATTCCAAAGACATAGGCTACTTCTGCTAAAGACGACAAACTTTATTCACACAAAAATCGTGGCAAGGTATCAAAATAATTACAACTAATTACACAATTAATAATTCCAGAGATAGCAGATCGGTAGGTTTATCCCATAGTCACAGTGATTAACCACAAAAGGTGTGTCCTTCACAAAGACCAATTTTTGTTTCGGATTTGGTATGTCGGGAAAAAGCCTTTTCTTGAATACGGATTTGAGCTGTTTGAAGCGGGATTTCCAGGTGATATTGAAGAGGGAGTAATCTTGAGACCTCTTGAGGGGGCGTCCTGTGAGGGGATCCTAAATACAATCGATGAGTTGTGGAGACTTTAGGAGAAAAGAAATGGGTGAGGCGGATAACATACGGCAATTCAATCATCATCAATCAACCACGCCTATGGACGGAATATGCATAGTGTTGAGGTGGGCAGGAGCAGCTAAAGGTATGTCTAGATGGCGGGGTTCCAAGGGTTCCGATAGCGGACAAAGCATTGTTCGATGATAAGACTTGTGTAGAGGAAGGCAGGGGGAGGTCCCTAGGGTGAGGGGGGCGTACCGGGAATACTATTATAGTTTTAGTAATTATTTTTAAAGATGTTCTGTTGTTGATTTCAAGGTTAGGTCAAAGTATAATAATAAATGAGAAACTAATAAAAGTATTTTGTATATACAATTGTGTATGGTTTTTGTAGTCTTTATACATTTTTTTTTACAAGCATTTTATCCTATTTATTTTCAGTTTTAGCTTTAGTTCTTGAGCTAAACACTAAAATAAAAATCAACATGCATTGAATTCACATAGTTTAATAATATATATTTTTAATTATTTTTCAGTCGTTGTGGTAATTTATTATTATTATTATTATATTTTTGTTTTAGTTACTATAATAACCCTGATGTCCTTAGACTACACTCTTAAAAATAAAGCTGCTTAAAAGGTTCTTCAAGCGATGCCACAGAAAAACCATTTTACTTTGTTCCACAAAGAAGCATTCAGTCAAAGGTTCTTTTAAAGAACCATCTTTCTTACCTTTTATAATCTGAAGAACCTTATTTCACCACAAATAACCTTTTGTGAAACAAAAAGGTTCTTCAGATATTAAAGGTTCCTCATGGAACCATTTAGACAAAAAGGTTCTTCTATGGCATCGTGAAGCACCGAGTGTAATCTCCGCATGAGCCTCATCAGTTCTAACCTTCATCACGACAATACTTTATCTGTCATCTGCCAAAATGTGGCCTCTTTTCTTACCTACCTTTTGTGACTAAATTATATACAAAACCATATTATCACACAACTGACATTCAAATAAAACAATCAAGCAATATAAAGCAGACACACCCAGTGATTTATTTAAATGTTTATTGCTGTGTTTGAAGATTACACTCCTTGGACTCAAGTTGTGTTTGGTGGGTCATCTTCCAACACACAAATTTTCTATTTTTATTATATAATATAAAACAACAATTCTGTGATACAATACATAGGCTTCACTACTAAATTCTGAACAAGCTAGACTAGGCGAGGTGGTCTGTACACAAGAACCTATTCTGTGTGCTTATACATACAATCTGATGTACAAGAGGAGACGAGAAACATTACATTTACCAAAAAGAAGAACACAGTCATACCAAACAAATGAAAACAGTAGCTTACCAAACCTGCACACCTCGAAGAGGAGGCACGTGTAGTTCATAATGTGCTGATATGAAATAAAAAGCTTCATTTTAAACACATGACCCACTGCAGGCCCCAAAGTACATGTGCTCGTCGTGTGGCGGTACATTTCCATATGTGTAAATATGAGTATGATATGATTTAAATGGATGATATTATTGAATGCAGCTTTGTCTCTTTCACTTCACCATGAAGTACCAAATTCCAAAGTAACAAGTGAATAAGTTCCTCCGGCACTTTTGGGCAGATCAATGAGAAACAATATTTTGAACATGAACACTTTGCCTCCTTTTACCGGCTGAATGTTGGCATAGAACACAAAGTCTTTGTAGATATTATATACACATCTTCGATATTTGTACTGTCTGTGAGAACTCTAAGATCTACTTTGACACTTGTGGATAGTATATCACAGTAGTTTCAAACCAGACGGTATCCAAATATAAATGTCAGGACCCCTTTACATGCCACGACACAATGAATCAGACCGAGAACTGATGCTTCAGAAAACATTACACGTTGCAAAAATGTAATGATCGCTTCTTACAGATGGTGCTGATTCACAGGGACTTTTCTCTGCAGTAACTGCGCATTTGGCTCATAATTACATTGTATAAGATACATTTTTGTATGACTATAAATTATTCCACATTAATATAACTGGTGTGCTTGAAAGCTTCTCTGGATATATGCTTTGTCATGCTTTAAAAAAAATTGGTCCTCTGGTCTTCCACAGTTCACTGGAGATGCAGTGCATCCCGCAGTGTTTTCAGCCTCGTGCATACTGGAGAACGATTAGGCCTCATACACCCTACAAAGGGACAAAAAACAAATATTTGAGAGGTTTAATATTGGGCTTTCTTTATCTGTTGTGCATGCACGGGCTTATACTGTCGAGTCTTCGGAGTGCACATGACTTTAAAGTCAGCATGCAACAGAATTCATAAAAGCGACATATCTTAGTGAAATGACTTTTCGAAAAAAAGAAAAGTAGGCAGGACTTGATTTTATCTCTCAGATGAGGGAACGTTAATGTTTTTGAATAAAAACATGTGCAGGAGTTAATTTTTATAATAAACTGCAATATTCCAAAAAAAGAAGAATTTTGATTTTATGGTGACATTTCATACCTTTTCAAGATTATTATTAAATTCCTTTTTAATAAACACTTTAAGAACAAAAAAACTGAGTGCACCTTTAATGTTCCCCATCTTATTTGGGGTTTTCTGAATATAAATGTAAGACCTTTTTAAGACCAAGTACAGAAAACTTAAGGAAAGCATTGAATGGAGCACTTGAATAAATACCTTTGCTCTCAGAATATGGAAATAACTTTTACTGTTTTGTCATTACATGAAAAAAACAAAATGTTCTTCATCAGTATTTTTCTCTTGGTTTTCCTTCACTCTTAAATCAAAACCCATTTACATGACAAGCAAAAAATGACATCAGATGAAAAAAAAGCGATGAAACGAGAACAAATATCCGCCAGCTGGTTTGGTTTTCATAACCCACTGACAGATGCTTGCTCTTGTTTCAAGCGTAAACTCACTCAATTTTGTTCAAGACTTAATATCTTTAATTTGCATGTTGATTTAATGATGTTTAGATATTTGCAATGGAAAACAAAACTAAAATACTGACGAAAACTTTCTTTCTGCTGCAATTTAAGAGAAACTTTGTTGTTGTATACAAAATTAGAGCATTTTAATCTAATAGAAAATGTTTATCTCTGTAATCTTTAATCAAACTATCATAACTTAATACTATAACTATAAAACCTTCCTTTTTGGCTGACATTGCAGATTGCCATCAACCCATTCCCAACAACCTGATAGACAAAATAGTCCCTTTTTTTCCCCATTGAATTTCACTTGAATATTTAACTTGGGAAATATGTCAAAGTACACGAGTCATTTGGGTTTTATGTTCGCAGTGCTGGCAGGCAGTCGTTTATATCTATTAACGTAGAAGCGATGTTTGAAATCAGCACAAGTTTACTGAACGCTACCTGTGTTTGTCCTTCCAGATTTTGAACCACTTGACAAGGTTCTTAGTGCTCTGGAGCCTGGGGTGCAGGCAATACTCCTGACCTTTGAAACGGGACACATTCTCCATGGTGACACTGTAAACACATGGGAAAAATCACGGATGAGTGGATGGGAGGAGAAGATGGGTAAACAGGATGAGACAAGGGGAGAACGTTAGTCATTCAAGCAACACAAACAATCAGCAGTGATACTCTTAATACATTGCATGCATGCCATTAATCATACAAATAATAACAATGCTACTTTATTTGTTAATAAATGTCATTTTGCACTAAAGCAATTTATAATTTGAATTATATACAGAAGGTGGGACAAATCGTTCCTGGACTTTATTTCGGAGTGATTCTGAGGTGAATCATCACGACCGCAGACTGGCAAACAAATACAAATTCAAAGCAAAATTCAATAGCGCCGCTTATTTTGCCTATTAAGAAGATATTTGCCACATCGCTGGAATCACTGAAGCAAACTGACCAAGAGTGCCTAGTCTTTTATTTTGATTTTCACTTTATTATTCACCTGCGCATGCAGCCAAAAGAACATGTTTGTTGACTCTAAACTCTTCATTGGCCCCTTAAAACAGAGCAGGAGCTCTTGTGGGACTGGAGAAGCTTCTAGAATGTTAAACTCACACTCAGAATCCAGTGCCATAAATTGAAGAGAATGACACGGCACAGAGTCCTCGGGGGTTGCGTTGCCCTGAGGTCAGACTACTGCCAATGCAAATCCAGACAAATGAGCTAAACGTCCAGGGATTATTTAACAAACATTTTGAGGCTAAATGGCCATTTTAAATTCTTATATAAAATATATTTCTGCATTAACTATTAATAGAACAGGTAATAAAGACACTACGGAAAGACTATGGATATTAACAGTCCTTCAAAGGAAGCACACGGGCATAAAAAGGAAAAAAAAAAAAAACAAAAAAAACGCACTTGAATTGAGATCATATCACAATATTATCTGTAAATGACTTCAAGTATATCGTCTTTCACACCTGACCAATTTCATTTGACAATTTCTACGTTCCAGACACATTTCGGGATCCTAAACGCAACGATCTCGCCTCTCTGTCAGATGTAATGATATTTCTAGAGAAGTGGCTAGAGGGACTAAAACTTCTTTTGAACACTCAAATAATGATCGAACTAAGCTCACAGTTTTCGTTTGAATTTAAGACATAACTTTAATATAGACTGATTTAAAATATCTCCAGCTCTGTAAATATGCTGCAATACCTAAAATGGCAAGCAGGTGGAACAGAATGTATAATAATGTCTATCAAAAAGACATGCTTCTCACAAACACAAGTTTGCTTCACACCATAGAAAACATGTTTGGATCTTACAGGCTTCATAAACACTGTTCCGGCTTCATGCACTGTCACAACGTAACCATGCGAAGTTCATTTTGACTGTAGCATCTTCCAAGTGTGCCACTAAACTGTCATCCGGATCCTAATTGAAAATCCAGTTAAAACGGCTTCTGCTTGCAAAACGTTTTACAAGGTTTATAGCTGATCTAAGATTTATGGACATTAGATAATCCATGATGCATTTGGTTGCCATTACCTGACAGCTACAGTCTGGTTAGAGCTGATTAAACTGGTGTGAACTGGATTGAGCTGGATCACAATGCTTGACCACCTCAAGATGAAATGACCTGTTTTATCTAGCAGGGTCTAAGGGCAGACAACACTTATTAAAGCCTACTGGAAATATTAGCTGCGTATAAATATATAATATTTACAGAGTAGCTAATTCTCGAGCTGTTAGTTAAAGAACCTACTGCAAATCATAAACGGTCATAAAAACACAACACACACGAGCAGATCAAACATAGAAATTTTTTTTTGCAACTCACAAAATCATCTTTTCTTGGCAGTATGGATATTTAGGCTTGATCTCCAGCTTTTGTACATCTTTGTACCGGATCTTCGGACCTTTTCTCGTGCATCTGCACTTGTATGCTAAGAAATGAAAAAAGCGCACGGTTTAGTCTCAAGAAAAATCATGCTGTAGATCTCACAAAAACTGTCAAGAGATTTATTTAATCTAAACTCATGTTGCACCCAACCTCAAAAAGAAAATGACATTTGAATAGAGAAGATAGAAAGAAGTTACAGCTGCATAAAGAAAATAGAGCCTAAAAATGACAAACAAATGCATTCCTTTGATAAAACAGCACAATAAAAAAATGAAGCTTACATGCAAACAATATATTTTATTTGCATTAGCATGCATTAATGTAATTTGTTAATTTTGATGTATTTCAAAAAATAGTAAAGGACAAGTACTGTAAATATGCATGATAGTTTTGTTGTCTGATTTTAACATCGTGTCTAAACAATAACTTTCACTGCTGTATTAATGAGAATGTATTTGTTTACTTTTTGCATTAACATAGGCTAATGAAAATTGTGCTTAAGGTAAATGTGCTTTATTCTGATCGGGCTTACTTTTCTTTACTTTTTTGGTGAAATATAACATAGACATTTCTTCCAGAGATGCTTTCTGCATTTTCTAACTTTCAAACGCATTCAAAACTGAACTGACAACGAGGTTGTACAAAATTCAACAAACAGCGCATGAAGACTGGCGTGATGGAGATTCATTAAAGTGCCATTTGCTGTTTTCCCTCGATCTCCTCCAGCAGGTGAGCTGCTGCTGAAAGACCCGTGACCTACATCTAATCCCTCATCAATCTTCTCTGCTCCATTCAGCATCATCTCGAAACAGCCTCTCAGGACACAAGCCAACAAGACTCATCCAGCAACACAAAGAGCCACTATTTACTACCACTGGCCAGGTTTTGCAGAATGAACTAGATTGTCTGAGACAAGTGGAGCCTATTTGACAGTTGTACCAGCATAAGACGCTGTTATTCTGCGTGAAAAGTTAAAAACAAGAGATAAAATAGAAGCATAAATTTGTTAGATACTAAAATCATGCACTCCGGATAAGACCGAAACAGCTAAAACGCCGCATTCTGTAAGCTATTGATTGACACTTTAACCCTACATAAAAAAAAAAAATTGTTAGAATATTAAAATAAATAAATAACAATAAACATGGCACACACACTCACCCTCTGTGTTGAGTGAATAAACGGCGATAACCAGCAAAAGTAAAGCGGCCGTACAGCGATTCATCCCCAATAGTTTGTTGAGAAGCTCCAGCAGCCTCCGGTTTGTTTGTGCCACTCAAATCCAATAATCGAGATGCTCACACAGTGCGAGTGTGATGATGAGCCCGTCTCCGTCTCTGTGATGTTGAATGCGCTCCCAGTCCGCGACACGCCACGCTCTTCTCAATCTGACGAGCTGCTCTCGAGCTCTGCGCTTCTATAAACACACGCTCCAGCGCCTCATTGATATGCAGAGCCCGCCGACGAATTAACTGTGGCCGTGTCTCCAAACCGAGCGAGTTGCCTACCTAGAAAGCATTTTGGAATCGTTTGAATGCAGTCGAGGCTGTCTAGGTAGGTTTGGAGACACGGTCTACATCTATACCCTTACCAAAAAGTGGTATACTTCAAGTTCATTTTAGTAGGTATACTTAAGTAAAGTTCAAGTATACAATATATTTAAGTATACTTTATGTAGTAAGTATACAAATATCAGTGTACTAGTAGAATACTTGTAAGTGTACTATTTCCATACTCCTGGGACTACATTGCCCACTTTCGGTAGTATTTAAAAAGTATACTTTTAGTATAACAGTGTAACTTTGAGTAACATTAGTTTCATCGCTATTACTTAGCTTGTACTGCAACTATACGAAAAGTGAACAAATAAAAAAAAAAAAAAAAAAAAAAAAAAAAAAAAAAAACAATAAAAAAAAAAAAAAAAAAAAAAATAAAAAAAAAAAAAAAAAAATAATAAAACAAAAAAAAAAAAAAAATAAGAGGCATACTGATAGTTTTCTAATTAAATACTTTTTTAGTACACTTTTCGTACACTTTGAAGTATAGTTTCAGTAAACTACTAGTTTAGTAGTTTTTATACTGCAGTATTCTCGTAAGTTTTCTTTAAGTGAACTTACATCATACTTTAAGTATACTACTATGTCCCTTTTAGCTATTAATACTAAACATACAAAACTCAAAAGAACAACTTGTAACAACATTTATTCTAGCTGTCACTGCATTCCTTTTAACATTGAATGTGGTAGTTTCAGAAAAATATAAGAAATACACCATTGTGAACAAAAAGCTGGAAAAAAAGACATGACTGGGTTCAGATGATACTCACAACGTGGACATGGGATCGATCACACCAAGCTTGATAGTCATTAGTACCTCTTCTGATCGACATTTTATTCCATTTGTTACACAGTTTTGATGCTGTTTTATTTCTGAAGATCGTGTTAGATTACACGTGGAAGCATCTGTTGTTTCAGTTTCCTCTTCACTTGTGTTTTTTGGAAATTCCGTACAGAAGATGTGTACTAGCATTCTACCCTATAACAATGAAACACGGAGATACTAGGAGCACAATTAAAACAGTACCTCAAAGTATTTACTTTCATGGTCTCAGTAGAGCGTAATGTCATTTTAAAGGATAATGCTGCGAATACAGAAAATAACGAAAAGTATACTTTCGCTATTTTTTAGTTTAAAAAAGATTATACAAAGAGTATACTAATAGCACACGGGTGAATAAACGTATTCTCGAAGGTACCATAGAAAAGCTTAAATTGAGTTAAAATTTGTATGAGAGAGGCGTACGGTGTCAGGGGAGAATAATTCATTGGCGTTCAGCCGTCGCACTTAATTTGTTTAGCTCTTCTTCGTGCCCATGACACCACAAGGCATTTAGCAAACTCGTCTTTGTAACCCAGCAAATCTATACAAACTGGACATCAACTAGTCCTTAGTAGACGAGTTTTTTCTTAAGACATCTTTCAGAACCTAACTCACAACAGCTGCATGTAACTCTGGGACAGTTAGGTAATTAAAAAAAAAAAATCTCTCGAGCTTCCGGCGCCTCAAACAAAGCTGTCAGTCACTCTTCCATCTAAGTGTCTGTGTGGGCTCCGTGAATAAACCGATTTTTTCATAATTCTTAAATGTTAGAAAAGCTGTTTTTATATTGTTGTTGGTGATAGTGTTATGCGCATAAAATGTGGTATGCTAATTTCACAAGAAGCTGGCGTAAGTGTTATTTTGTGCTTCTAACCAGGGTTTGTGTAAAAACTCACACTACACTCTTCAAAATAAAGGTGCTTCACGATGCCATAGAAGAACCTTTTTGTCTAAATGGTTCCATAAAGAACCTTTAACATCTGAAGAACCTTTCTGTTTCACAAAAGCTTCTTTGTGGCGAAAGAAGGATCTTCAGATTACAAAAAGGTAAGAAAAAGATTGAAGAAACTGTTGACGGAATGGTTCTTTGTGGAACCAAAAATGCTTCTTCTCTGGCATCGCTTGAAGAACCTTTTGAAGCACCTTTATTTTTAAGAGTGTACACACAGTTGCATAATGGTGGCAATTGCTAGGAATTGATGCTGTCTACCCTTATATATCATCAGCATTTTCTCTTTAAATTGAATTAGCCTAGTATAACAAAAACAAAACAACAGCTGCTAGGGCACATTCATTCACAACATTATTCTATTTTGAAGAGTACATTTTATTTCATGTGTGATAATGAATCCATGAAGACTTCTAAATGTGTAAGGCTTAAAAGACATAGTCAGCAATTCTCAAACATATTTTGAAAATGCAATTTTTTATTTGAATATCGCACCTTAGAGACACGCAAAGGGAGTTTATGCATGCCAGAAAGGTTCTTCAGTAGCTATAGTTACTGATCTATGCGGTTTACTTTCATACATAATACTTTATAATATAATTTTGCGCTTTTGAATCTGTCACCTTTTTAACATTTCTATGTGATGAGTAAAACTACCTATTGTTGTCTGCACTGGCACCAAACAGTGTTCGGCTCTGTAAATGATAGCCCTGAGAAGACTGTTTCTAGTTTCCTCCTCATGCATGGATGATTGGAGGGCATGAAGCCAACCATCTGAGTATCTGTGTCTGCGGACAAGAACCTCATCCCAGCTGTCATCAGCCATGCCTCAGTCCATTTCATGTCTGTCTGTGGCCCATCCAAATGTCCCGGTGAACTGAAAAGCATGAAAATCATATGTGAAGCTGCCCTTCATTCTGCCTGACTGGATATAATATACACTTAATGGTAACAGACAATGTCAATGCACCTCTTTAACCCAAATCAGCTACAACTGTCAAGGGCATTTATGTTGTCAGTCATACCAAAAACATAGGCAACTATATCTATTTTTTTATTGTTTACGTCATAATGCTGAGATTGTCCACTGACAGCTACATCAGGGATCAAAAGCATAAAAAATCTGGAACATTTTAAATCAAGCAACTGTGACGAAAACAGTACAAAGGAAATTTTTACTGTAAATAAAGATTATCATGTATGTTTTGGAAGGAAATACTACATTTCAAATGTTTAATCGATTTGCTGCTTCTTAGTGATCAATTGTGAAATTTACTGAGTGACATTTCTATAATTTCTACAATTTCAAACATTTACAATTTCATCACATTAACAATGAAAATGATCTACTAATGTTTGACAACCACAAAGTGTCACAATACATTTTGTCTACATTTTGACCAGTGTTTCTACTGTTTTATTATTTAAACCCTAAACATTTTTCTGAAAATGTTTGTTTGAAAAGTATGCAATATTTTGCAAAAATACAAGCCACTTGATATTTTACCAGTGACTTTCAGTTGCTAGTGTGCCAAATAGAGTCCAAATACTTTTGGAGCTGGACTTAACAGAAGCTGATTTAACCAATCACCAGTCACCAATAAAACATTTTAACTGGCAAATGCCTCTATATACAGTAGATTAAGCAATAAGCAGCAAACAAGGAGGCAAAATGCACATGGTGTTTTAAATCAGGGGCTGATCCAAAATAAACATACCTAATTCTAAAGACGGCTTTAATGAATCAAATCTTCTGCTTTAACTCTGTCCCAGCCACCTGCTGGCATCAATGCAAAACACTCTCCATTGATCACTGCGTCACCTTCCTCCAGGTCTGTGAAAGGACCCAACTGACCCTTCACAATATGTAACTCATTCCAGGCAAGCATTTTGGAGCAATTACTTTTGGTATGTTTATAAGACCTGTCTAGACCAAAGGCCATTTTTGGCATACAGTCCTTGCTTCTTCTCTTTGAAAAATGTTTGTTTGCAACAGCGATCAGAGAAGAGGATTCAGAAAGATGGCTGAGATTTGTCACAGCTGATAATGAATGCAATAGTGTCTCAGTCGTTGTATAATTTTTTAGAAAAGGGAGATGCATAGATCTCTGGTTCTGGAGGATTGCAATTCTGTTCTGAAAGAGTTGCAGGCTGCAGGGAAAAAATGCAATTGCTAAATGCAAAAAACATAAACATATTCATGTTCGCATGACAGCAACTGTTAATGGCTTCCCGTATCATTCACTGGCATCAAGCGTCCAATCAAATTCTACAGTATTTTGGCACATCTGTCACTGGATAGAAGCAAGCCAAACCAAGCAGACTGGCCAGGTTGCGTGTCATGCTCTCGTCCTGGAAATCCATTTACAAAAGGTGAAAAAATATCCAGACTAAATGCGATTCACTTGCAACAAGGATACATATGTGAATGTTTTAACAACAAGCAGACAAGAAGACCGAGACCCCTGAAAAGGTGGGCCTCGGTCCACTTCCAAATGAACTCTTGTGGGGTTTGACTGAAATATGAATGCAATGTGGGCCAAATACATCTAAATCAACCATAAACAGGATGTGATGACACAAGATGAAATGGATAAAATGCTCAAGCACACCTGGTTCTTCTAGTCATAGAAGCTAAAGAATGTTGCCCGTTACAGTTCGGTACAGGCGTCAAAACCACCTATGGAGGAATTCCTGGCACTGTTTTCACTCCTTGACACATTTTATAAGGTCTTTGTCAGTTATCAGCTTGTAAAAATACCACCATATTTACACACATACAACAAATGCATTTAACCCAGCGCACAGCAATGTTGGATGTTCGTAAGTTTGCGAAATATACATCATAAAAGTGGCCCAATCAGGTTGTGACTGTATCCTTAAGCCTTTAGTTTTGTCTCTTTTGATTTGCTAAGTGAATCAGGACTAAATGTATCATTTTCTTTTTCAGTCCGGACCAAAACAAGTGTAAACACACCCTATTAATATTAACCTATTAATACATTTACATTTTTTGTGTTTAAGTGCATTTTACTTTTTGTGCTGTGTTGGGCCATCACAGGAAGTGCAGTACAATCTGGGTTCTGACGCAAGAAAACTAGTTTAGAACTCGTTGTGTTACAACCAGATAAGGGCCTTTGACTGTATGCAATAGCATGACTGTAAAAGTTTTTGTGTTTTATTTTTCCACCCAGACAGGCTCATTTTACTTTATTGTTGTTCTTTTATTAACTAATGCATTCAGACAAAACCTTTATGTATTTGTTTGTGTCTGTGGGTCTATCATGCTGAGTAATATTTTCTTTGTTGCATGTTATACAGCATATACAATGCACTGCGTATGAGCACGATCTCTGTTGCTCAAAGGAAAGCACCGTAGCACGACATCGTGTAAATCAGCACGTCAACATACATCAAAGCAGCTCCTTTTTTCTTGATCAGGCACGTCTGTGCAAACTGCTGCAGCAGAAGGGTGGTGTTTGTAATTGCACGTAATGATTTTAAGTCAGGTTAGCCAATGGCCAGCGGGCTCTCGGATTCTTCACGTTTACTTGCTCCATGAGAGAACATGCTGGATAATTGCTGGTTAGAATTTCACTATCCAATACTATTAGTCTAAATGTCCTGGAAGAATCATAGGAATGTCTGCTCAAATAACATGTAAAGCGAAGCCCTTATACTGCTTGAGAATACCTAAAGAGGAGACACAGAAGATACATTTGACTTGCAGTGTCACAAATAATTAAACTTCATAACAGTTTATTTTACAGAGTACAATTTACACTTTGGTTACAGAATAATTGTCCCTACATTGACACGCAGCATAAGCAAAAGCAGCTTTAGTACGTACCAGAATCCTTCAGAGTCGATCTGTTCAGCATTGCACAAGCTGAGAGTCCGGACACATCCAGTCATATTTCTCTGTCAATGTCTGTATTTTTCTTAGAGAGCCTCGTTCTGGCTGGGTTTCAGTAAGTAAATAAATGTGATGAGAAGACTAATCGCAGATAATGTTACATAACACCGTCTTTGGAGCTGCTGATCTATTCATCACACATCTGTGGTGGACTTGACATCTTCTTGAGACATTTTCATATTATTCAGGGCAGGTTTGTTATTGGCTTATGTAAGTTTCTTCATTATAGACCAAATCTAAAAACGGATCTGCATGATCATCAGAGACTGGATAAACAGTGTTTGAGATCCCTTTAATATCATTTGTTGTTCATAAAGCCAACCTTTTCTAAATTCCAATAGTCCTTTGACAATAACACACAATATATTATAATACAAGTCAGTCCAGTTCCATTAATAGTGCAATATTTCTTGATGTCGCACATTAGTCAAGTCATATTCATTTATAGGGAACATCTGACGCGTGTACTGCACAATGAAATAAATCAACTCATAATATAAACATATAATACTACAATAAGACAAAGCACTACAATATATATATATTACACTAACTCGAAATTGAAATGCTCGAAATGCTGTAGTCAGAGAGGATTTTAATATATAATAGTACAGGAGTATCAAATGCACAGTGGTCTAATGCCTCTGGAAGCAACAAAGAAATCATGATCACCTTTAAACTTTAATCAGGACTGTGAAGTGGACAGAAGTAATTGCTTTGAATATTTATGACAGCCAGAGGAGTAGTGATGGAAAATGTTGGAAATCAAGTGGCACCAAGCCTTTTAGGGCTTTAAAGCAACAAATAAACAAATGCTTTAATGAACTGATATTAGTAAATATAGGCCAGATTTCGTGAAAAAGTTTTCCTGTTACTGGTGCCAGACAGGAGCCTAGCGACTGGATGTTGTTTCATCTGCAGGCGAAATTGAGATGAATGACAGATTCTCATTTGATGTACAGATATTATTAAATGAAAGGTTTTAAATTAGCAGTAGCCCTGAGGTAGAAAATACTTTCACAACATCATTTATTAGTTATATTTTAAGACATAGAGAGCCTAAATACAGTTTTTGTCTTCCTCTCATTTAGCTGTAGAAAGATTTTAGCCTGGCAATGTTTAATAGTAACAAAGAAGAAAAAACTTTTTGAAACAAATAAGGCATTCTAAATAAATAAATAAATACATATTGACCAAATATAAGTATAAAGATAAAAAAGTGCCCAATACAGAACCTTGGGGAACCCCGAAGGTGATAGATACCAAAGTATAAGAGAAATGTCCAATCCTAACAGAAAATGTTCCATATTTAAAGGTGAAGTACTACAAAAATAAAGTAGATTGTAACTTTTGAGCAGTGCTTGCTTTAGATGGCCAGCTTTGGTAGATTCTATGATGTTCTTTGACTGGCATTCAAAATTATTTTCTAGAAATTTCTATTCTTTCTCTTCTATTCTTTCTCTTTCATTAAGGGACCTATCCAACAACACAGTTCATTAGACAGAGCACATAACAGGCGAATGGCGTAAGGTAGAGAGAAATGTGTTTTGTCCAAATCTGGCTCAAAAGTGAAGCCAACCGCACTCCCCAAGACCTCTCTGATGTTTTTCCAAGCATGATTGCTCTGTTAGAGCTAGGAGGTTTGTTTGACTGGGTGTGACTGATGTAATACACCTGCACCCTGTGATAAACTCATGTCTTTTTAAAACCTTCTGTCCAAACATCACATGCCATACTCATCAAACCTGCCAAAGCAGGGAACATATTTGAAGGCCCTGGCCAGAGGCAGGAGTACCAGCGCAAGGCTGGTGTTTAATCCAGATTGCATGTGTCATGAGCTTAGTATAGTTCCTGGGAAAATAAAGCCTGACTGATTTTAGCTGTCAGAGACTGCGGTCCAGAAAATCATCCCACTACAGTGTAAATAAACAGCAGTTAAATAACCTGATTAATCCCACAAGGCCTAGCACTCTCTCTCCTTTCCTCTCTCTCTCTCTCCTGCGTCTCATCACACACCACACACTGCACACGTTCACCCACACACCCACGCAACACACGTACCACACACGTACCGCACGCCTCCAGGGGGCACACGCACGCACGGCACACACAGCACACCTCACCCACACAAATAATTGGGAGCCTTGTCAGTAGCTAACTTTTTATTTTTTGTTTTACACGCCAGTAGGTTTATAATATAAAACATAACCTTTCACTCATACCTAAGCCTAAACCATCTTTACGTTAAACCACACACACATACACGCACACACACACACATCTGTGCTATTCACAATATACCATAATGATAGTGCACACAAAATTGACTAGTCAACCTTGTATCCTTAGTATTGTCTTTGACATATTTTGGGTACCTTATAATACATTGTTAAAGAAGATATTACAATTGTATTTATTTTGTTTCTAATTAAAATTATTTATATAAAAATTGTGCAGTGAGTGAGTAGTTTTAACTACAAACTTTAACTTGAAGTTAATAAAGATATTTTTATATGCAAACTGTAGTGTACAGGATCCCTTTTCTTATTTTTTCCTACTAAATTAAAATAGTTATAAATTAAATAATTTATAAATTATTAACACCAACCACATGGTTTTTCATATTTTACATTATGACAAACACACACACAGCACACACCTCACACACACAGAAGCCTGAACACACCCAACCCAACCAGCGGTCTCCAGCGCACACACACACACACACACGACACGACACGACACGACACATATAATATATAATAGATATACAGATATATGGTATTTCTGGAAAACAAAGCATACCTGCGACACAATCTGACTGGATATTTTCGGAGAAGCGAGCTGTAAGCTGTAAATAGAATATTGTTTCACTCTTACTTGTTTTTACAAATCAGTAATCACACAAAGAGTACTGACTCAAGTGTTAAATAGTTAAAGTGACATGTAAATGGATATCTAACACAGCCTGAAGATAGCCTATGTACGGTATACAACCCAAAGAGAATGTGCTGCCATCCAAATAAATTGCTTTTGGCTGTGCACCAATTCATTGCTATGGGGTATTGACATGTACGGTGAATATTTAAAATCTTCCACTCATCTCGGTCCTCCCTCGAGATGTTTCTGACAACGCAGAGCTCTGTTCGGAAAGGCAACAACATTTATTGGTTTTCCAACGTGTCTCAACTTTATTCCGTGTTACATTTGATGAACACTCCATAGTCATCGTTATTAGGACAGATCAGATGCAGGTAAAAAAATCTCCAAGTATAAGAACCCAGAGGAGTGCATTTGGCTCGGGCAGAAGAAGCAGTCACATTCCTTTGAGCTCAGGGCTCAACCTTGGCTGGAAGTTGAACTGGTAATGGGCAGCTAACCCAGCATCTTAGCAACTGCCATTGACCTGCTGCGGAAACTATGTGTGAATGAGGCACAAGTCCTGAGACAAGTTTGCACCCAGGGTATAGGGCCATTTTTTCATTGGCCATAATAGTGTCTTTGTGCACACATTATCTGCAGGCCTGGAGGACCCTACTTGGGATGAGAAGCACGAGAGACAAAGCAGATGCCCGCTGGTCTAATTGCACCAACAGCGGCATACCATAGTGCACCAGAACTGTTGTGTAATGGAGGAAATGGGCAAGATGCTTTCCTCCCCCTCTGAGAGTCATATTCCTCTGCGTAAATAAAAACATGTGGGCCAGTTTAAAAAGTTAACCCTACTTAGCCTTTGCTCTGTTTATGAATGGCACCATCATGGGGCATCTGTTAAAACACCAGCAGATGCTGTTCAACATCCGACTGACAAACCGACCCCCTCTTCTGTGAGATTTTGAGCGAAAAGTTGATAAAAGCAAGACAATGGTCCTATTGTTGTGATGGAGAAGGAGGCGGTGGCATATAGTGAGTCACAAAACATCCTCGTTATTACATACAGAGGCGCATGACATGCTTACAATATGAATAATAACAACACATTTGAATAGTGACATTGGAAACTCAAACTCCTGAACGACCTCACTGTGGCTTCAAAACCAATGCTTTATTTTCAACAAAAGATGAGTTCTGCTACATACAGCACGCTCCAAAAGCGATCAAATAAGCAGCTAATTATTCTAACTTAACAAAATTCTCTTAACCGATTGCATCAGAATCCATGTGCTGAGAATTATGGGAATTGTGCAGAGGTTGTTATGCTTTGGATCAAGAATGACAAATAAGCAAATAGGACTCAACACAGCTGGGTGAATGAAATGCAAAACTGTGAGGGGGAGAGATCACAGTCAATCCGCACAATAGATAGACTGTAGAGATTTCTTCTGGTTTGGAAGATCTGTATGTCTGTATGTCTCCGAGGAGAACAATGGGAAACAGAGATATTTCGTGAGTCACTTTAAACTTCATTGTTCTACAGAGAAATGCGTCATCACTTGCCGGAAACATTTAACCACGTCAACCCACATATTGTATATACTGATATAACATAATGGCAATTTGAATGCAAAAATATATTTTATTGTGTCATCATCAGGGAATACATGAGTCACAGAATGTCTACTGATAGTGGATCTGTAGGGCTTAAAGTAAAGTAGCTAGGAAAAAGTCCAAAGAAAGAGCATAAATGAAGCAAAAGTGAAAAAGAAGTGTGATTAATTGTACTTAACGTGTACTTCAAAACTTAAAAGTGTATGTAAAAACTGTATTAGCAGATACTATATCATTAATAAACTAAAAAAACACTAAGACTGTAAACTTACATTAATGTTTCTTAATGCACATTAGTGCACAATGACAAATTGTTATACTTAAATCATGTAAATCCTGTTTTAAACCATCTTTTGCCATGCTTTAAAGAATTACACTTATTTTGATGTGTTGACTAACAAACTAATGCACATGTAAAGTACTTGATTAACTGTATTATCTTATTCAATATTACATTTAAAATTGACATATTTTAAATGTATACTAAATTTCAACTTCATTACAAATTTGTAAACACAAATATATTTAAATACATAACACAAATTTCAACAGAAATGACATTGACGTATATTTTAGTTTTAACCATATTTTAAAGACAACAGAACTAATTGCATCCAATATAAATTTGATAAATTTTATATACATTTCATTAATTGCAAATACTTTCCAATTAAGTGTTTGAAAACATTGCATTCAGTATATTCTTGTAAAGCATATTTTCACATAAGTACTCTCTTTAAAAGTATGCTTAAGTGTGTACTTTTTTTTTTTTACAAAGGTATATGGCATATATGTAGTAAATCACTCTGACGCTAAAAACCCACCACACCTGTAATTCACAGGAAAGGCTCATCCTTTCATTGAAAGCCACACAAACCACGCTTTCTTTCCAGAACAAGCCACGTTTCCACACATCATCACAACGCAAACAGAGCGGACCACATCCCTCCCTCATGGAGATTATATTACAGTAGCAGGGAAGGGCATTGTTCCCCGTTTCTTTGGCAAATAACGCAAACATTTCCATCAGCAGGTATGAAAAGAACAGGTGGAAGAGTCACAGATGACAAGGTGAGTTTTTAAACGCAGAAAGCTTCCCCCATCCCTCCACCGAAGATTCAAGACAGAGAGAGGCCTTGTGCATCGGTGTCCTTTTACTGATGAATCATACATAATAATGCTCAAAAGAGCCTCCCAGGACAATAAGCGTCGTCAGGAATCCTCTGGAATGTTATGTAACCGAGCCCTTTGGATTAGCAACGCTATTACAAGCCAGAACAATATAGCACTTCTGCCTCAAATTTCATCTCTCGACTCTCGAAGCAGGATGTTTTGTTTACTCGTCAATGAAATTACTATTGTAAAGGCAGGGTAATGTGGTCCCACGGTGCAGTAGCAGTTCATCCATCTGACCACGTGTGTCGGGTGAGGGTGTCCATACCCTCTCGCACACAGCAGGAGGGTCCCACTCAAAGCTGCCAACCTCAGCAGGAAGCTAATTACTCTCTCCTCGCCCTGCGTGCATGGCAGGGGGTGTGAAAGCGTGGTGCGAGACTCCAGAGGCACTGCGCAAAGTTGAGCGGCAGCCCTCTCTTGCACGGGGACCCGATTCACGTGCACATGCATGGGTCTCACTTCAATCTGGAGGTCCCGTGAGGTCTGTCGTTCGCAACCACACGCAGCCTCCTACAGCTCCTCATATCACTCTGCTTTAATTTCCTCTGATTGCACCCTTGTGCAACATCTCAGCTGGGGGGAAAGCAGATGATTCTGATAAACATTTTGAAAAGAAAGTATGATATGGTAAATCATTGCTTTGGGTCTTCTGACATTCTTCTTAAAGAGACATTTTAGTTAATTTACTGAGCATCAGGCCATCAGGTATTATGAAGTAAAACAATCAGTCTGGGCAAGAAAAACATTCTTTTGAACCAGTTCTTTTTAGTGAACTAGTTGAATGCGTCTGAAGCAGTTTCGCAGGTTTAAGCAGCACAGATGTACAAGTTACTCAATCAAAACTCCTTTATGCCTGACGTCACTCCGACTCAAAGTCACCAAAATCGCATATCTGAGCCTGTGATGAATGAACCCATGCTCGCTCCGTCCTCCAACAGTCACGGAAACTGGTGAAACATTCGATTGAACACCGATGCGCCCTGATATGCGCATTCGTGAACCGTCGCACGTGAATGAAGGGCCACATAAAAGTCATGAAATGAACCGGTTTTGCGAAAAAAAATCATATTCCCCCCCCTGTTTTTGGCAGAGGCTCTGGATTACGGCAATATGTGTAATAAGGTACTTTCTTGCACAGACTGATCTTTCACTTCCTAAGGTCTCAATATTATCGTCAGGAGGCACAGGTATTAATTGTGGGCTCCTTGATTATCTTTTGTTCTCAAAATGGGCAGCCACTGACTTGCATGAATCCTAAGAACCATGGTTTCAGCTAAAAATCTTCTTACTGGTTCTACTCAAAAATCCCAGATCACCTACTCTTGGCATGGCCTGAGGTTATAATTAACAGGCAAATTTTCATTTTTGGGGGAAGTATTCACTTTAAGAGGTCAGTACCTCTGTTCTGTAGGTGACTATGAATGACAGGTGAGCAAATCTGTACAGTCAGGCTATCATACCACACCTGAAATATGATTCATAGCAGGTTGCAATGCACTTTCTAGGCTGTATGGGCTGGTTTTTGTTTACAACTCAGTTGGTGTTGGTTGCTAGGTTGATCTTTCTTGCCTAATTTTATGCAAAAAAATGCTTTTGTCTTCATTCAGGGATAGTTCACCCAAAAATGAAAACCCTGTCATTATTTACTCATTCTAATGTTGTTCAAAACCTGTATGACTTTCTTCTGTAGAACATAAAAGAATAAAAAGGTCTCTAAGAACTTGAAAAGGTTTAACGTAAAGAAAGCCTAACAGGTTTGGATGGTGACGATGAGAAATTTATGGACAGTTTTCATTTTTAGATGAACCATCCTTTCACGTGAATCTCCAAATCCCCTTAAGCCTCAAGGTGTGGTCACATTTACCATTGTTTTGAGAATTTTCAAGGATGAAATCCAGCCATTCCAAAAGGAATTAATGCGATCGGGAATTTTGTGAGGGAAAATGTTTTCCCATACATTGCTATATTATAACAGACATTTATGCAAATTAGTTTCTCATAGGGTTTCTATTCAGAATTTAGGCACCAATTTCAAAATTTGCTGGAAAAATAGCTGAATATGAGAGCGATGGCTCTATGTTTGGGTTTTTATTGTCAGTCAGGTGAAACTCATTCATTCATGTCTGTATCTCATAGGATGAGCTACATAAAATTAAAAGCTGGTGTCACTGCTGTTGCCATGTGATTTGAAAGTGTTGTGCGGTGAAACTGACGTTGCACAGTATATCATGGAAAAGAGACAGTGAGTCAGAAGGATGTTTCAGAGATTGTTTGAGCCAGCTGTTGGAGCATTCATTTTTCTGTGAATGGTGTTTTAAATGCTGTATGATAAACACTAGTTAGGGCTGTTGTGTACCCTGAGACAACGCCCCCACCAACTGGAGCACAGCAATATCGGTATCCTGCTAGTCACTCCGCGTCTGCTTTCAGGGGCTGTAAATGCAGGTATTCATTAACAGGAGACAATATTTAGCAACCACTATAACTATTGCTCAGGGTTAGCAATTTGAACAAACCTCTAATCCTAGGTTTAAACTTAGGAACGTGTCCCACACCATTTGTTCTGTAGACATAAATGATAGCTCAAACCATGCAGCTAGTTCAGGAGAGGTGTGCTATTACTGTTGCTATAAGTGTTCAGACTTATGAAAAAAAATAAATCATTGCACTGAAAATGGGACCTTACTCTTATCTAGGGACCAGATTTTGGAGTGGGCTCATGTGTCATTTATGCCAGTATGCAAACACCACCCTGACCATTTTAGCAACTGCATAACAACACCCTAATACAGTGTCAGCAACTTCTGACTGGAAGTGATAACTACTGAAAATTTAGCTTTGCCATCACAGGAATAAATTACATTTAAAATATATGCAAATAGAAAAAGGAGTTAGTTATAAGAGTTTTTACTGCATTTTTGATCAAATAAATGCAGTCTTGGTGAGCATAATGGGCCGTTCACACAGAACGCGCGCCATTCCAGTGCTCTACTTTTCCATTGTTTTTCTATGTAAACGCATTAGACAGATGTGTATGACCATCGCGTCTCATGACTTTTGCGGCGTCTTTCACATGAGCGTTGCCTTTTTAAGACACCACGTCAACTTTTACACGCAGGCGCTTAATTAGCGTCAGTTTCAAAACAGTGGACCAATCAGAAGACCCTGGAGGAGGGGCAAGCTGTGAAAGCTTTTGTTTACAGTAGCAAGTTGGCAATGGGAACTGTTTTATTTGACAGCAACATGGCAGAGGAGCCATTCTGCACTGTGCTTTAAAAAAAACATTTTTGAGCACTGCATCTTGGGTTTCTAGATGCAAAGACACGTTCTGTGTGAATGGCCCCTAAGAGAGACTTCTTTTGAAAAACATTAAAATATTTTATATATAGATTTTTTTTTATCAGTAGTGTATAAATAGAAACAAACCACATATTGTTCACACTAAGGGCAAAGAGTGATAAATGCCTTTAAGTGTAAAATAAAGTAATATGCTATTTGTACCAAAGGTAAAATATATGTGAACCATGGTGGGTGGAGTTAGTGAAAAAGAAATTGCCAGTAAGGTTGGTTATTTGCATTTAGTGTCAAAAAAAGACACTGTCCTGATTTTCTCTTTAGAAAATGCAAATGCGCTTTTTATTACTTTTGGCCCTTTGGCAATTTTCACGAGGGAGTAAATTAAGGAGTAGATGGGGGGACAGGATTGAGAAACTACGCAACGCATATTTGAACCTAAATGGCCTGCTTGAGCATCACTAAACTGCATGTTGGAGCATGTGCACTACCCAACTGGTCACGTCTCCAACATGTCAACCATTCCACCCAAATGTGTTATTTAACCCCATTTATATCGTGATTAAACCCTTGATATGTTATTGTTTACTGTAGGAGTTTAGCACAGCCTCACATTTGAGAGGAAATCCTAAATAGAACAAATGTAATGGTGTAGGCTAAAATAATACCTCAGGATTACAAAACAGCTTGAGGGTGACTAGTTAATTACTGCTTTACTCTCATAATCTCTGCTAGCATCTCTCGGGTGGGTGTAATGAAAAGAACGGTTAGCATGTCTGCCCTACCCATGAACTGAGATTTGTTCCACATCATTAGCGTCTGAGGCCAGTCTCTCGCAGGAAAGAGTGACATTTACTGCAGCAATACTCCCTCAACATATGTGTGGGTTAGGCACTGTCCATTTAAATGGATCAAGGACAAGGTTGCAAGCATCCATACAAACCTATAGGTTTCATTGAAAATCTAGGGCTCATCGTGAGACTGCTATCCGATAAAAGCGCTGATGGGAGTGGAACGTTCTGCAGGTGATCTACTGACAATGCGCAAATGAAAGAACACATGCATAGCCAGACTAATTTCCGAATGGCCAGTTGTAATCACTATGCACGCCTTGTCATGGCAAAATGAGGATTAGCGCATGCTTTTATGGGCGGTTTTTTTGTTTTTGTATTTTTTTAAACATTTTTTTTTGATATTTTTTAAAAATAAGGCACAAATACCAGTAAACTGACTACCGCAAGCTTTAGTAAATCACATTGCATGGTTTATTTAAATACTTTCCTCCCATAAATGTAAATCCCCAATAAAAGGGAAACTCCTATAAATGCATATGCAGAAAATGTGCAGATTTGTCCCATGCTTTATAGCCACTATTTTTTAAATGCATTCTTTCACTCTAAAAAATAAAAGTTCTTTATAGGCAATTTTTTTATTTTTAAAACATTCTTCACATGACACGGTAAAGGGTAAATCCTGACAGTAGTTTACAGTAATCCTGCCAGTATTTTTAAATGTTAAATACGTTTTTAAAGTTGTTATAAAGGAAGTACAACAGATCTTTTCTTCATTGACATGTCGATCTGAAGTATTTGGGTTTTCAAAAAACACAAAATGTAGGTTGACTCGGTTCTTGCCAGTGTTTCCCAACCCTGTTCCGAGGAGCACCGCAGCAGCACACATTTAGATATCTCCCGTATCTGACCCCATCCTTTCAGTCTTGGAGTCTCTACGAACAAGCCTATATGAAATCAGGATGATGGGTGTGGTGTGGTTGGATGGTTTTAAAGTTCAAAAGTTTATTTTGTGTGCGTCAGGTCAGGTGGAACATTATCTATAGAATCCTTGGCGTGGATTAAAGTTTGAGATGTGTGTTTGGTGTTACTCAATGTTGACTACAATAAAAGTGTAGCCTTAGTCGAGTGATTTAAAGAAAACACATAAGTCGAACCCATGCAATTAAGAACAGATGGTGAGCTGGCTCCATTTCATGCAGCAACAAATTACTGGGGACCTCTCTGGTAGGCAAGCTTCTTATTTCAGGTTCTGTGTCGTACAACCCAATCATCCTGCCTCGCTTGAAACAGCATGCCCATTGCAACGAGTGTAAACCCATGGCATGGGGGGGAACCGCAGCCACCTGGCACAAGGAAGGAGATGTGCCATGTGTTTCAAACATTCATATCAACAGACCAGTCCAAACAAACAGTCCCGGTCAAGAGTTAGCATGTCGTTTTTATCTGGATATTCTGAAGCAAACCCACCCAGAAGCACACGCATACGTTGGCTACATTTCCTTGAATGGTGTTGTGAGTCCATCTCACACAATCTCCTCTTCTTCATGAAACAGGATCTCCTCAGACTACACCCCGAGCGTCACTGCAGATTCCCCGTACTATGGTGGCGGGGTGCGTGCCGGCTCTTCTCCCCGAGCTGTGGTGGGAGGGGAAATAGCGACGGTTCTGTATGCTAATGAAATGTGCGCAGTCGTCACACCACCTGGCTATTTTCAGGGCTTGACCGTCTAGTCTGGCAGGTTTGCTGGAACAGGATTAATATCAACACACACACAGGTAAAAGATTGTTCTTTTAAAGGACACAAGAACATGTGGGAGCGCCTTAAAGCTCTGGTGAAGCGTAGGCAAAACGAGAGCCTCAGAGGAGATGGGCGATAGAATCTGCATCATGTGCCTCCTGTGATTGAGAACACCTGGAAAAACCCAAACCAGCTGTTAGTACTCTCCACCAAGCCTCATCAGCCACTGTGTCCTCAACTCAGCACACAACAAACTGACACTTCAATGGTTAATGACCAGGGAACTGAACCAAATCATTTACTCGGCAGTTAAATTGAGACGTTTAAGTCCGCACAAGTCCTTCAAACTATGCATAAAAAACGCTACGACCATTGAGCAATAGAATGCTTTCAAACAGCACTAAAGGAGCACATTCCTGTGCCGGCAATTTTTCCTGATTCTTACACATTAGGGGTGGTCACTCATTACTTAAAAATAGAAATATGTGTTTTTGTAAAGCTGAATATGCATTGCAAGGTATATTGGTCTACAAACTATTTCGCCATGAAAGCATTAACTTTAGGTACATAAAAAACAGTCTGCGAATCAGGTGAGTCATGTCATGTACAGTGTATAAAGTACTATGTAGGAGAGGTTTGTTATTGTAAAGTACATACATTTTACATTTAAAGTGTGTATGAAACCATTATTGTACTGTCAGACCTAGAACAACATGCTTGGCCACCACATAACAACAAAGGATGCTTACGTAATATTTTGTCTCGTTTTCTAGTAATAATATCGAAACATTCCGTGAATCAAGATACATTTACTTGAGAGAAATGCTAAGATAGTAAGCCTTGTGTCCTAGAAATTTGTCTTCAAGAAGAAATATCTGCCAGTTGGGTAAAAAAGTAATCGTAATTCAAAGGGAAAACAAGGTTATTTTTTTTTACCCCCTTGGCAGATATTATGTCTTGTTTTAAGCAAAAACTAGAATTAAATTATAATTTTTTTTTTATCATCAACCTTCATATCAGTATCCGGGGGACAACCAAAGGCAAAAAAAAAAAAGAGAAAAAAAAAAAAAAAAAAAAAATAAAACCGAGGGGTTGCTGGGAGAAAGAACTTCTCCCAGATATTACAGTATTCTTTGCCAGCATCATTTTGTCTTTTACTTTTGGTTTATTTTTTTGGCATTTTTTGCCTGTATTGTGCGGATAGTTTAGAGCTGACAGAGCGAAGTGGAGAGAGAGAGCGAGGGGGTACCTATGACTACACGTGGATTGGGAGAGGTGCCTCGAGCCTGGATTCAAACTCGGAACGCCATACGATTGCACGGCTAAGAAATATTTTCCTTTTCTGTCTAGCTTAGATGTTGTTCAGATGATAAAGTAACATGAAACCCAGCAATCCATTTTACTTCCATAATCTGCCATAACATTCATGTAAGTTTGACTTCATGGTGTTCACTGGTTGTTTTTGCCACCTTTGTTAATCATTTTCCGATGGTTCAAAGAGTAAGATAGCAGATTTTGAGAGGACAGCTGAGTTAATCTTAACAGCTGCTTTTATCAGCACTTCCCAAAACCTCAATCTCTCCCCATAGAACCACCACAAATAAAACCAGAGTCGCTAAACTGTTCCACAACAGAAAGAGTCCAAAAACAGTCATTGTATCAGTAATGGTATAAAATACAGATTGCGGTGTGTGTGGCGTAGACTGCGAATGCGTGTGTCTATCTTGTTGTCAAGATGAGGCACACGCAATCCAACGATACTGAAGCAATAGGACATTGTCGAACTCATTACTACATTTAACCCCCGGGTGCGTAAAGTGACCCGGCCAAATGATAAATCATCTGCAGGAGAGAAAGGGGTCAGGGAGAAGAATGGATGGAGAGGGAAAAATATTTTTTTTGTACTCTTGAGTTTTAACAGAGTAAACAAGGAAAATCCTGACAGATTATGACATACGACCGCATGGGGGGCGAAGACAAGATGGCACAATCTCACACACCGCCAGACAAAAAAAACAAATCGGAATACGACGGGACCTGTGTGCTGATGTAAAACGCTGAAAAAGTGAGAAGGGAACATATATACATCAAAACTAACAAACAGAGGCGACACGCTGTGCAGCCCCTGTATGCTAAAGCCATTGCGCACTCTGCCTTCCTCCATTCCAGCAGCATTCCTGCCTCCACCGCGGCCAACGTCCTAACAACCAGCCCGCTCCTGCTGCGTCTGTACCACCAGTGGAAGTTCTTTAACATTAATCTGCTCTCATTTGGAGTTCTCGCTTGGCTAATTATCCCATAGTAAGGAGTTTATTAGGTGCTTTGTGCTTGCCTGATAAATGCACTGGAGTGGGCTTCAGTGGCAGGGCCAGATGGCTATGCCTGGAAGGCAATGTGGGATCGCAGTGCCCCTCCAAATCCAGCTACAGCACAAAGATATGCACACAAACATGCACATAACCTCGTTCCCTTCAACACCTGTTGTGAAAGCAGGACTCACTTTCTTATAAGCCTATCATTGTGAGGATTTTAATGAACGCTTGGAACGCTACTGTAGATTTCCCAACAAGAATAGATTGTAAAAACAACAGTTTTTCCTTTTTTACCTATATTCAAAATATAAATATTACAATATAAATAATACAGATCTAATAATATAAAATAAATATTTTATTTATTTATTTATTTGGGGGGGGACAATTTTTGGGACTGTTTTTGGATTTGTAAGGTTTTTTCTGCACAGCTACAGAACACAAGCTGCTTAACCAAAATATATTCACTGTTATATACATATTTGAATTGTAAAGAGTAGTTTTTCTTATTTTTAGTTTTAAAAAATAATATAATACAAATAAAAATTCTGTCGTAGGAGATAATTAGACACCAAATTGTGTAGGACCGCGCGCGTAGTAGGATCGGGCGGACGAGCGAAAGATTCACTTCATATGCACTGTGAGGTGATATCATAATAGTTACTCTTTTAGGTGAGATTGTAATATGATTCACATGTCATTGGCACCAAGTAAATACTCCGTTTCAACTTATAATAAATATTGTGGTTCTTAGTTGTTTATTAATTTTCAGCAAAACATCTATAATTAGACGACGCTACTTGGTATACTAATTAAATTCCTTATAGCCCAAAAAAAAAAAAAAACCCAATGACGCTCCCAGTCAAAGATACTCCACCCATATGCCTACAAACATCAAGCTAATTATTTATGAGGAAAAACACTCAGGAGTGAATAGAGGTCATAAACAACTTGCCAGAATTTATGTAAACATACAGAGAAATCAAAGGACAGTTGACTCAAAAATGCCAATTCTGTCAATCACGTACTCCCCATCGTGTTAAATGTTGATTGACTTTCATTGTATGGAGAGAAAATCCAAGAAATTCTTCAAAATATATTATTTTATGCTAACAGAAGAATGCGACGACCGTACTTAGACATACAAACGACATACTGGGTGCGGTAAATATGACAGAATCAGTTCATTGTTCGGGGTAGTAACCCTACCGGCTTAACCAAGGACTTGAAAGGCCAAGGCAGCAAACACATCTTCACCTTGTCGCTCATATATAATGATTATATAAATCACTTAAAACAGAAACTGGTGGAATCTCTTCTATTGGACATCCAATATTGGTCAGTTCTATTAGCTAGTAGATAATGCTTATACCCATCCACTCAATCCACTCCCTGAACTCCCTCTTGAGAGCAGTTTAAAAGAAGCCTCTTTCCCGCTTTCAAACATTTTGTCTTTCATCAAAACACTTCCTCAAAGATTTTCCATACAAATACATGATATTTATAACTGTATTTTAGCTTTGACTAGAAACCAGGCAACCATCCTATAAGATATGACAGCTTAGACTTCATAATGTTAGGTTATATGTCATTTGGGATACATTATTCACTATGACTTGTACTGTAATCCATAAGCACAGCGTGTCATGGTCATTAGATGTAAATGCATGTAAAACAATATCACCTTTATGTTCACCTGCTTGAATCTGAACAAGCACAAAGAGCAAATTTTCCTCCTGTTAGTCTATACTTTATACTTCATAATACACTTTTTTTCCAGACACATTTGATGGAGTTTTAAAACAGGTCTCCGCTCTATGCCAAGTCCCTGAGAGAAAAAGTGAGAGCAGGCCAACAAATCAAACTGAGCAGAGCCCTGCGGAGGTCATGTGAACCTGACAGCCCAAACAGTATCTCAGATGTTCAAACTGTCAAGTTGTTTTGTGGTTGTATCGGTTAACGCTTGGTATAGAAACTACACTAAATGGCAGCCCTAAAAGACTTACTGAATCACAATCAAGAATGTTTATCTAAAACCTGGAAAGATATTCGAAACCTCAAAACCTTCATTCATAACTAACACGAAACACATAACGTGACTCTACGTGTAGCAGTGATGGAATAATTTTCTCTAGATTTATCCAATGCCAAATGAACAGTATTATCATTGTAAACTTTCATTTAAAGTCCTATTTTTATCTTATTTGTTTTTGGTGTGTCTTTCGTGTGATTGAATTGTTTCAAAAACGCATTATTTTTCACATATTTTACATTATTGCTGCACCTCTCTTCCCAGTCTGTTTCAAATGACTTGGTTAGTTCCTGTTTCAATGAAGCCCCTCCTTCCAAAACATGAAATATGCACTGATTGGTTAGCTGGCCTAGTGTGTTGTGATTGGTGAACCACTTAGTCCATGTTCCGGAAATGACACGCCCCTTACATAATCACGAGTTGCATCTGCTCACCTGTAAATAATTCAATTCAATTCAAGGTTATTTGTATAGCGCTTTTCATGATACAAATCGTTGCAAAGCAGCTTTACAGAAAATTAAAGTGTTTGTATGTTGTTTCAGGGTTGGCATCAATATAAACGATAGCGTGAATTTTATCATACCAATTCGAGCCCAATTCAGACCCTGAGAATATTTACGGACAACAGGATTGTGCACAAGCATGGATTTTACAGGACGTTTCAGAGTGGTATGATTTTTTCCCAGTCTATGGTCAAAGTCCCTTCAAAGGGGTCATATGATGTTGCTAAAAATAACATTATTTTGTGTATTTGGTGTAATAAAATGGGTTTATACAGTTTAAGGTTAAAAAAACACAATATTTTCCACATACTGTACATTATTGTTTCTCCTCTATGCCCCACCTTTCTGAAACGCATCGACTGTTACAAAGCTCATTGGTCTGAAAAAGGTCAAGTCAAGTCAAGTCACCTTTATTTATATAGCGCTTTTAACAATACAGATTGTGTCAAAGCAACTTTACAGCATTAAATAGGAAAATTGTTTGTCAATAATGCAAAATGACAATCGTAAAACTCATTTTTCAGCTAAAGACAGTTCATCATTGAATTCAGTGATGTCATCATCCAGCTCAGTTCAGTTTAAATAGTATCTTTGCAATCATTTGCAATCAAGTCTACGATATCGCTGGAAATTAAGTGTCCACATCTAAGCAAGCCAGAGGCGACAGCAGCAAGGAACCAAAACTCCATCCGTGACAGAATGGAGAAAAAACCTTGGAAGAAACCAGGCTCAGTCGGTGGGCCGGGGAGGTGTGCTGTGATTGTCCAGCTATCCAGTGTGTTGTGATTGGCCGAATATTTCAAGCGTGTGACGGAAATGTTATGCCGCTCACCATACTGTGATGATGCCCTGTCCAGGCCGGAGCGATGATTCAAAAACAATAAAAACCATTATAAACAAGGCATTTGTTGCATCCATAATTATGGACAGAATTTAAGTTATAATGACTTATACTGTATTTTTACGCGTTGCATTGCATTGCATTGCACCGCGTAAATATAAAACCATGTTTGTATTTGTGATCGGAGAAATGACAACAACACCCCGTACTCTACAATGCCCAAAAAACTCGCTTTAAATATATAAAATATAACAACTCTTTAAATAGGGTTAGAGACGACATACACTGTCCAGGTGGCTTATGACGTCATATCTACCAGCATTGGTAGATCCACTCCTTCAGGATCAGGAAATCAGTCGCTGCCAGTAAAGAAATGCTAGACGAACACATCTCAGGTTTTTTGTTAGTTGAGAGTGTCTTAAAAGAGCACTATGTTGTAGAGCTCACCACTTAAGCTCACTGATTCACTACTGTGGTGATACCATGTGGATATGGGAAGCCAACAAGTATATAATCGGCATTTCACAAGTGACCACAACCAGGCGCCCAACGCAATGTCGCTCGTGTGAATGAACGGGCGCGTGGGGCCTAGGAGTGGACTGAGACAGGAGCACAGTTGAAAGAAATAAACAGTGAGGAACGTACCAGATGTACTAGCTGAGCAGAGAACGTTGAGGTGCGCAAGGACACAAAGTCGTCGCGGTGGGAAACTTGCAGAACAACCACAGGTTGACAACCCCCGGCTGGACTCCGCGCTGGGTCAAGGCCACCGCGCAGAATTTGTAACCAAAGTTAATCCTCACCTCAGCAGGATCATGCTCCAGCATACAAAAGGTCATGAGTATGCGAATCACTTTGGTTGGGAGGGGGACCAACAAAAGGATTTCGACTTTCACGAGCGGCAAACAACACAAGATTCCCTGTCGGCGAAGACAATACAGCGGGCAGACAACAGTACACAGCAAAAGAAACGATTGGACGCCGGTCTAGTGTCTTTACGTAACATTGGCGCTTTGGTGCACACACTCCCCCAGAGCAAAAATGGGTAGAGTTGGTGGTTGGGGGTCGCGTTTAAACGCCGTTTGGGAGGCTGACCGACCTTAACTTGGTGAGTCACTTAACGTAGTATGAGACACAGGTCAATCTGTGCACCATACTATCTTTATGCACCAAGAAACATGTCAAACAACTCAAAGAAAAGAAATTTAATTCCTCAATGACCCCATGACACAAGTCCGTGGCACTTGCGCTACGTGGAACACCTCTCAGGCAGCTATGTCACTCATGCAAGACAGGCCCTACTCTTTGAATTAGAGACACAACCTCAAATTCTCCTAAGCATTCCCAAGCTACGAGAATTGCCAGATCGGAAAGCACCAGTGGACATCTGACAACAACGGTCGCATAACTTGCTGTTTAGGCGCAAATAGAAATTTCATACCCGCCATTAAATGGCTGTTAGGAGCCACTGAGCATGTGGGCCACGGGCACTTTAGAGTTCCTATACACCCCTCACCTCCCCACTCCACCTGTATAGTCTCTACGGTTATTTATATGCTATTTGTGCAGCAGCAGTATTCTTAAATACTCACAGCATATGTATTGACAGCAGCAAATTCCTGTACTTGCTTGCAGCAGCAGAAAAAATCTACAACACTAGCAATAACCAACAGCAGCAGCTAGCAGATCTATTCGGCCACGACAAATACATTAACATGTCATATCCATTACCATGCACTCTTCCAGATTGTCTGAGAGAAATGTAAAAAAAAAACAAAAAACTATTGCAAATTATGTAGTTTTCCATGAACCGTGGTGTTCTGCGCTGGATGTCCGTTAGGTTTACGTAATGCAGACCCTGCACTATAGCCCCCCATTCTTTTAATGAACGTAGGCGTGCTGCTTTAGAGAAAAGTGTCTTCTAAACGTAGCTGTGGTACGGCTGGTCATAACAAAGTCATTGACTATAATTGGCCGGCTCACTCTGGTGCGGTCAGGATGCCGTAATGCAGTGTTAAAGGTCATCCAAGCAATAAGGGTCTCCCAAGCATAATCCCCTTATACTTAGAGTGACCACGTATGAAGTTTTTCTTGGAGGTTATAGTACATTAAAAAATTATCATGTGATTTTTACGTATGCTACTGTATGTGACCTGTAAATGCGAAAAAACTGTTTTGTGCTTGCAGTTCCAGCAAAATCGTTGCCTTTTGGTCGAATTGCCTGAAAGCACCTCATGTGAGAGTAAAACCTCTTTTGCATAGATTGGTAGTTTTTGCGAAATTGTGTGCCTTGGGTGATTTAAATTTCCCAATTCTTTTGCACAATTTGAAGTAAATGGAAACTCTACTGTGATTCCAATAGCTGAAAATCAGCTACGTCGTATAAACACGCTTTCTTGAATTGTTTCGTTAAAAGAATATCTCCTTTAAGAGTGGACTTTGTAACCTTTTAAACTTTGTAATCTATTTATACTCAAACAGCAATACTACACACTATACTAAAGCTGAAAAAGTGAGAAAGCATAAAAGCATTATGTATAAATACAACAAAAATAGCTCAATTTAATTATTTTCTTGGTCACATAATACTGTCCCTGTTGAAAAAACCAGCATATGCTAGTTAGGTATGTTTTGAAGCATGGCTGCTGGTTTGAGCTGGTTTAAACTGGTCCTTACTCTGTCCTGAGCATGTCCTAAACAACTAGCTCCTGCTCAGGACCAGCACATGACCAGCTTAAACCAGCTAATGACCAGCTTAAACCAGTTTAGACCAGCAGCAATGCTTCAAAACATACCTAACCAGCATATGCTGGCTTTTCAACAGGGGTGTTCAGTATTTTTATGTGTTCTGAAGGAAAATGCCTGAACTTAAAAAGTTTAGCTTCCAGTGAAAGTGATAATCAAGGAAGTGTGTGAGCAATTCTGCTTTTCCACCAAGAAAAAATGTCTTTTATTTCCCTACAATGAGCTGTGACAACCTCTTTCCTCGCACTGTGAGAGCAGCTGGACGGAAGGCAGACGGCCAGCTGAAGGATTAGAGGATCAATCAGAGAGACGACCAGGGCTAACAGATAATCAGTGAAGGGGCATGTACCTAGAGGTCATGCACAAAGAGAGGGCAATGTGTCCTTGAGGAAGGGTCGTACCTGTTGCCCGACTCTCACACAGCATCAGATCTCCTCCTCACGCTGACAGCCAGCACCCCACGGCTCAGTTGAGATGAAAATGTCAGTAAAAGGTCATGAAGGGTTGAATAACCCTCATTAGAGGAAACGAGACACAAAGATGTTTCTGAAATTCAGTTTTAAGCAGAAAAACGGGTTCTCACACTGTTCTGTACAACATGTCCAAGACAAAAGACAGAGGCAAAATCCTTTGGATGAGGCAGTTGGAAAAAACAATGCGTGATGAATGAAAAGAGACAGAGAAGAGGATGATGATTGGGAGAGGTATGATGGAGAGGGACTGTGGGAGCAATATTAGAACTTCAATTATAGTCAAAAGTCATAAAATCCTCTAGAATTGCCTGCTGACGCCCATGAGTGGTGAACTGTGGAGATATTGATGGGAATGGGCCAGATCTCCACCGTGCAGTTGTCATTAAGACATATAATCGAAAAGCAGAACTCCTGTAATTACGCCTGGATGCTTTATGCCATGAGTCATGTAACACTCCATGACTTTAACACCATGTCTCCATGATGTTAAAACCATCACCTGTGCAGCTTTCAAAGAATTGTAATATTTACAATTAAAGGCGCAGTATGTAATATTGAAAGCTAGCGGTTGAAATTGGTACTGCAGTCCAAATTCAAAATATTGCAGAGAGTTGTTTCACCCGCCCCCTCTTCACATGGGTTGCCAGATTCAGGATAAGCAACAGGAACGAGTGGAATTAAAAATGGAAGGCGACGACTTGATTTATCGCCATTTTAATATTCCTCTGGTTATATAGCTTTTTAGATGGATACCAAGGTCGTGTAGAATCTGCAATCACTGACCCATGCAAATACACTGTTTTCCACCAATTGGCAACCCGAGGTGTGGAAATATTATTGGCTAAACTTGCAGTGGGCGGAGTCACACCAAAACAAAAAACAGACATTCTGACACAGAACACACATTTCAAAGTAGAATAACTGGTTGTAGCATTGTTTTTTGCAAAAACAATTATATGAACTTCTCATGTTTTCTAAATATCTGCAAACAAATTTTGGTATTTTATGCTTTAATAGAGTCAAAAAATGACAGCAACTTTAAGCATGTAATTTATGCACATCTTTCACTCACAACTAGACAATTAATAGAGCTAATGAAAGACAAGGGAGCTGTTTTTCTGTCAGCAAGCAATAATCTGGCATTAGGACTCATCATCAACCTGTTGGGAATATGTGTCTGTGGGTACGAACAGACGGGTGTTGTGGTGACGTATGAGCACCTAATGTTGATCGATGGGTCTGCTTGTTGGCATTGTATGAATGAGTTTCTAGATTTGGACTTTGATTTTAAAGCCTCACAGGTACACGCTGCCTTGAAATATGTCTGTTTTGAATTGTGCTGTGACCATACTGCAATGTAGGTCAAGCAACAAACGAGTTTCAAAAGAGAGAATGATCTTGTTGGCAAGGTGGCAGCTCTTGGAAAGAAGTTACTAAAGCACTAAAGTAACCCTAAAGCACCACATTATTTCAGTAATACCTCATGTTATAATATACAGAAATAAAGACTGTTATATTATAGAACTGCATTATGCACTGAAGTGGTTTAATCTATACAGTGACTAATACATCATTAGCAAAAGACACATAGCAAACAAATAAAAACGTTTCCTGAGAATGACGCATCCATCTGTGAATTGTCAAGCTCTTCAGACAAATTCATTCAGCCCAACATATCTTGAGAAAAAAAACCTAATGTTGTGACTGGTGTGCACTGAAGAAAGGACTTAGACAGAAATTGCCCAGACTTGCTGATGCTTTTTTCATTAGTTCTTTACAGGTTGTGAGAAGGACTGGCTGTTTGCAGTTGCATCAAAAGACCCCTTAGACCACATGCTCTAATTGTCTATTATATTACTGTGGGATTTCCTCCTTTAACAAAGCATTCTCCCCATGACCTCTCAGCGCCTTTGAACACCAACTCAAGTGTTTCATCTCAGACAGGGTGCTGTGAATGAATGATGAATTGCCCCAGAAAAAAGTGCTGTCGTCCAACACAATCAGACTGTTGAAAAGTACTCTCTGTCGACATGTTTACTTTACAGTCAAGGACGTTGCCTCTTCCCAGACCCAAATCTGCAGATAAATGAAGCTTGCATGGCACCGAGATGCCCAGGCGTTGTGTGCTGGACTGTGAGATTGACGGGCAGCGGGTGGGTGGGTGACTGAAGAGCAGAAACGGGCAGATGGTGGTCTGTTGGGACGTGATTAGGTGGCTTCACAGCAAACTGTCTGCAGGCAGGTGAGTTTAACCCCGCTGGGAAGGCTCAGTCTCACTCGGCTGATACAATTAGAAAACTTTGAGGTCACTTTATGTCCATGTCCATCAGTACCACTCAGTCGCTTCAGTACAAAGCTCCTAAGCTGTTTTAAGGTTGTCTACAACAGGGGTCTTCAAACTTATTGAGGCCATGGACCCCCTTGGTTGATAGAAAGAACAATTGAAATACTGTATAGAATGATATGTATATATACGTATATATAGCTTGACTGATTATAATGGGAGTAATCTAATTGAGCCACTCACTTGTTAAGCAGATTGGCTGTTAACTCTTTCTCCGCCAGGACCTCCAGCATTTTTGATCATTTTCAGAAAACATTTATGGCCCCCAAAATATTTTGTCATTTTGTATTTTGTTATTTTCGTATGAATATCTGAACATAAAATGTGTCAAAAGAAAGAACAGGGCCTCTGCTTTTAAACAAACAAACAAAAAGTTTTATTCTAGATACATGCATTGATTTTTGTATCACGTTTCCTAAAATAAAGCTACATTTTGAAAAAAAAAGCTGGGACAAATCACATTTTTTAAAATTTTATTTCAAAGACTACGTCTAGATGGGATTCAGAACGATGATCAAAACATACAAGGAGTCGATCAAGTTCATCAACACATCAAAGCTTCTCAGTCCTAACTACTTCCTTGGTCGACATTTCATTCGCTAATGTTGGGCAGTTTTGATTTATATGCTGTTTATGCACGGAAAGACTGAAAATTCCGTCAATGGTGGAGAAATAGTTAATAGCTAAAGAGTTTAAATGACCCTAACTGACTTGTTTAGCTCTACAATAGTCCAGGTAAACATGCAGACAACATGTTTTAGATGCTGATTGAAAGTCTGCTGGGGAGAGAGGGCAGCTCGGCCCACATTAGCTGGATTTCCATCCCATGTTGGAAGAAATTATCGGACTGGAAAGCGGACAGCTGTCAGTGATCTGAGGGCAGAGCAGCAGTTAGTCTAGCCCCCATGCCAGGCCAGGCTGCCACCCCTCTACCGTCACTCTCCAAGAAACACTCAAATACCAAACATCTCAGATGACCACTGAACAACCAGCCATTGACTGCTAAAGGAAAAATGTATCTCATCCAAGAGTTTTCTATCTTGGTTTTGTCAATCTGTATTATCCATATTTAGCTTTTTTTTTTTTTTTACATGCTCAAAACAATCATTTAAGTCTTATAGTTGCATTTTCTATTTTACAAAAAAATATATATAAAAGAAAAGGTGTCATTAGCAAAACAGACTACATTTGTTCTGAGACTTTGCGGCTCACTTTCAAGTTTTGCTCATTAACCCCAGTAATGAAATAAGTGTCCTCAGAGGTGGTCTTAAATGAAACCACAAGCAACCTGAAAACATGCAAGTTGTGCAGTCAAGCTATCGCAGGACCTTGAGGTGTGGGGATTTTTTCCAAAACAAAATTCTTCTTAGAAACAGACATGAGTAAACACTACATTTATAGTTCTATAGACTAAATTGAATTTGAACTAGAGATTCGACAACATGCTTTACCAAAAAAAAAAAAAGCAATTAGTAAAGTAGAAACTAGATTTTGATGTTTTCTTAAGAAAAGAGTGCTTAACCATTGAAAACTCACTGCCACTGATGCTAAGATGTTCTGGGCTGTGTTTGCCAAAGGCATCGTCTCCGACAAGCATACGTCTGGAAATGAACCATACAGGGCCTTAAAAATGAAGATGCCATAAGGAACGTTTGTTAAGACCCAATATCTAAAAGGGCATTAAGATATCTTTAATACTTCTTGAGTGCAACTTTGGATGAAAATGCATTTTTGGATGCAATGCAAACTTTGGAGAAAAAACTTGAAAAAAAGTGCTTTTCCACATTTTTGAATGATCGTCATTGGCAAGTAATGCAACAAGAATTGTAAGTCACAGATTTTCTATGACCTATAAATCTCTGTGTAAAAATTACATAATAATCCTGCTATCTTTCTGAATGATGACATTTCATATTTTGGCTTTCTTCATTTAGGCATTTCTTTCACCCCCCACAAATAAAGCTATAAAGTAAAATAAAATAACAAAATCAAAAATGTTGATATGTGGCTTCTGGTGCACGAATGACCCAATATGCTGACAAAATGATACATTTCCTGATGCACAAAGTTCCTGTCAAAATAAAGCAATGACAAAAATTTTGATGTCCTCAAATATGTTCTTTTTGACATATTGCACAAGGTTCTGGTGTGCGGCTGCCCTGCCAGTTGGGTACCATCTGTTTGCTATCTCAGCCTGATTATAAACGCTTTGGTGGAGGGACTTAAAAAAAAAATCAAATTCGTATCACACAGTTCTCGCAGCTTCGCTGTCAGTAGCATTTTCACTCAAACACAACAATAAGCGTCAATACTGTCAAGATACCATCTCCTTATGAATCATACTCCTTATGAATGCCCTCTCGGAAAACTGCTGGAGACATGCCATTGATTTGAAATCTAACTGAAAACTCCAACTTGTGAATGGAGTACCAGAAATAAAATAGATAGGAATTTCTGGATGCATTTTAAAGGTGAAAAACAAACAAACTGTTTTTCACTCTAATGGCGTTCTATGCCTTTATGTCTTACATTATTCTGTGGAAAACACAAAAGGAGAAAAAAGACATTATGAATGTACCTGTCACTCTTTTAAGACTTCAAAAGCTCACAAAAACACCTTGGAAGTATCAGAAAAGTAATCCATAGGAGTGTGCACTGTATTTCAAGTCTTCAAAAGCTATGCAATAGTTTTATATGAAAGCAAATTTAATCCATCATTCACTCAAATTTTTTAAAATCCACCCTTGCTATCCTTGGCAAGGTCATGGAGTTCAAAAGAAATTGATATCTGATAGAGTTGAATCTATTCAATGAGCCTATTCCACAGAAAAGAGAAAGTCATACAGGTCTGAAAGGATATGAGAGAGAGTAAATGATGACAGGATTGTCATTTTTGGCTGAACTATTCCTTGAAGTATTTCCATTCATTTCCTGCATCTGTGTTTAAATTCTGTGGCAATTTCCTCCCGTCTTCTTCCTCAGGAACCCTTTCTCACATGACCACAATGTGTGGCTAATTCTGAGGAATCGCAAGTATTATAGTGCCTCAATAACTTGACATGCCCCTGCAGTTTTACCTCTCCATCTTCTCTTGTAGGAGGAAGAGCCACATGTTAGGGAACCAGGGTTAAGAGGCAAGCTACTGAACATAATGACTGAGCACTTGAAAGGATTTGAATGGCATGAAAGAGGCACAGATCCATCTTTTTGTAAACACAGATTCTCACGAGGACTAGACTTATGGAGAGATTAGCTCCTTCAATGAACAAGTGGATGTATCACGCTGCAAACCCGGTGCAGCTGGGCATTACTGCGCCATTGTCCCGGGTAATCTGGGACGGTTGCCATTTAATCTGAATGCTATTAAAATCTCTCTTTTCATGTGGATTACTAAGAGAGATAATAGAGCTAGCAGGTCGTCCTGACCTTCACATTAACTGCGAATCCCCCAGCGCTGCACCGAGTGTCTTCAAGTCTTCACATTTTCAGAAGCCCTAAGATCCCATGAAATCGAAATTGGAGTTGGTGGCTTTTATTCCATGTCTGTTAGCATTGAGGTCATCTATAGTGTGCTGCAAAAGTTGACAAAATTCACATTATGCATATTTAAAATTTATAGTCTGTCTTTTCTGGGAAACAGTCTAAAAATACTGATTGATTACTTCGCATTGATTTCTTTTGTCATTTTAGATATGAGCCTAACCCTCCACTTGACACCAGCCACTTTCTACTAGCAACAGCAAATAGAAAAGTGACATAGCTAAAGTTATTGGCTATTTAAAAAAAAGGAGCGAGCCCTTCAATATGTCCTGTCCCAATGTCTTGCTACAATATGGCAAGGCAGGAAAGAACAAAGTATGTCATTGGGTATGTAGCCTACGTATGAGAAATAAATGTATAACATGCTCACATTTTACGAAGACTCTAGCCAATTGGCATGTAAAAACCAGGTCGCAAAATCGAATAATTACCCTGTTGAAAAAACCAACATATGCTGGTTAGGTATGTTTTTTGAAGCATGGCTGCTGGTTTGAGCTGGCGGTGGTGTGTCCGTAAACCAATCTAGCTCCAGCTCATGAGCAGCTTAAACCAGCAGCCATGCTTCAAAACATACCTAACCAGCAGATGCTGGTTTTTTCAAGAGTATGAACAGAAAAATAAAATGTCCAAACAAGCAAGCAGTACAGTATAAATGAATCTGTTTGAACTAAACCACAAAACGTCAGTTATATTTGAGCAATATCACACAACACAAGCAAGACTTCTGTTGCTCAGACGCAGGTAATCACAGCTGTGCTAATATTCAGGCCGATGTGAGTGCGATATTGCTGTATACAAGTCAATATTGAATAACTTGCATGATATTATACACTCTATTGTCAGTTTGTGTATTTTTTGCTCCCCGGTTCCAACGAAAATAGTTCTAAACGATGTCTAAGCAGAATCATCACTGAGCACAACAGTAGTTACAATGCGTAACAATGTAAGTTTTTTAAGATTTAAGTAAGATTCAAAATCATTCTGATTGTACACTTCTAATAAGGCTTCTGTTTGTAGCTTGTCAAAGTCTGTCAAATGTATATTAACCTATGTGCAGTGTGTGGCCTATCTTGTTGCCAACATTGGATAACATACACTTTCAGTAGCAGACAAATAAATACCTAAGCAGTATTTCATCAAAAGTAAAGTTTTCTGTCATTCCCATGTTATTCTTTTTTGTTGTGGTTGTAATATATCACCTTATTGGTTGACAGGTTCCTCTTGGCTTTTGAAAGCATTTAGATTGTCAACAAATGCAATGTTACGCCATCCACCGAATGATGCGAGTTTATTGACACAGTGAATTCACTCACATAACTGTAGGGGGCGCCAAAGTTGCAAAAAAAAAAAAAAAATCCAGAAGAACGAATTAGTCAATTGTGCACACGATTTAGCAAATCGAGGGAACAAATTAGTAATCGTGTGCACGTTTTAGTACATCGAGGGAACGAATTAGTAAATCGTGCGCACAATTTATTTATTTTTTCTTGCATGTCATGTGCGGGGCTCCTTATTCAAGAAACCTGCCTGCAAAGCTAACTGAAAAACTATGCACAAGTGCACCGAGGGCAAAAGCTGCTTTAAACACAAAGGATGCTCACACCAAATGTTGATTTCATTTAGTTAATAGAAGTTAATTGACAAAGAAAATCTATTTATGACATTATTTTAGATAGCATCCTCATTTTACAGCATTTTTACACAAGTGGCTAAAACTTTGAACAGTACTGTAGCTTTGCAGGGAGGTTTCTTGAAGCGTCTTGGAGACGTTGTTCTCCACAGTTCTTCTGGATTGAGTCAGTCTCAGTTTGTTCTGTTTCTTCATGTCATTCCAGACAGACTGATGATGATCAGATCAGATCTCTGTGTGGAGCACTGGCTGCTGTCAGACAAAAATCTCTTACAATTTATGGCAAAATGAATGTTTGTAAATGTGAACTGATATTTATACTGACACACTACAGCAAAAGATAGAAATAACTGACTTCAAACTATTTTTAAGCTGGTGAAAATACTAGTGTTCTGATCATTTTGCCCACCACTGTAGCTAGTTCTACGTCGTGAATGAATCAGTGTTGCGAAGATTCAACTGAATGGTTCACTGATGAATGTAATCGCTTGTCGCCACCTACTGGCATAATGTTGTAACCTGCAGAAAGACTCACTGAAAAATCCCCACCACTAAAGCACAGACTGACAGTCTGTCTGGAATGAACAAACACAACAGTGTGATATAAACGGTGAAATGACCCAGTGCTTTTGGACTGCGTAGTTGAATTCAGAAAAACATTCCATGGTATTTTTCACTATTTCTGCCATTTCTGTAAATGCAGAAATAGCAAGAATATGGAATGCTGTTCTGACCAGATTTGAGAAATGGTAGGCTACTAACTGTTGTGTAATGTACTATGAGATCTGAAACGTAATGCATCCATATCAATATAATATAAAGTGCAAAACCACTGGGGCAAGTAAGAGCGAGCAAAAACTTACTGAGTGCACCCTTAAGGGAAAAAGGATCAGGATCCAGTTATTCAAAGACAACAGGTCACACAGGTTTTGTGGTCTACACAGCGGGAAAAACATATCAAAGTTCAACAAAAATATCAGAGTTCACTGACTATTTGGAAATAAAATGGCCCTACAGAACAATCTGCCTGTTGTGGGTCAAGAACACGGCTGTAGTAAGAGTTTTCCTTTGTGTTCTGATTAGTGAAGGAGAAATCATCCTCATCTTAACCAAAATGATCAACTTTATCCTGGCACTAACCCCCTCAATGTCTACGAGAGACATACATACTCACAGCAAACTGTGTATACCTCCATCTAGGGGACTAAACTCCTAATACACTGTCTCTTCATCACACACACAACACACACACACACCACACACACCCCCACACAACCCCAACACACACACACACACACACACACACACACACCCACACACACACAAACACACACACACCACCCTCACTCTCTTAACAACAAACCTTCTTCATTGGCATCTCATCTACTCCATGGATCCATGAAGAACATCCATAGAACCTTTCCATTAACAAGCCTGTCTTTGCAGTGACAAATCTCTTCAATTATAAACTGTCTCTCACACTAAGAAAAAATGGTTCTATTAAGAAACACTTCAAAAACACCATTTTGGCAACCTTGTGCCTAAGAGCTAAAAATCTATCTGTTAGCATTCACATTCATCTAAACGGCATGTTGTAGTATGCAAAAACATTCCAGAGATACCCAAATACATATAATGGGAAATAAGAAAAACACAACTCATGACATCATTTTGCTATCATTGGGCTGATTTCAGTCCAGAATTGAGCCTCCATAAATATAATAAAAAATATAAATCCATGAATCTAATACAATCCGTATATAATAATATAATCCATTTATAATAATCCATAAATATATGTTGATATTCGTCTATCTGTACGTTCTAGTTTCTAGATCTGTACTTCTTCTTTTTTATTTTTTTGTAACGGAGTGGTCATAAAAAAGCCTTTCACTGCATGTCATACTATGTATGGTATGTTATGTATGTGACAAATACAATTTTAATTTGAAAATTATACAATTATTATATTACTGGATATAGGAACAAATATACAGTATACACATAATTACTGTTCATAATTGGTGATCTGAAATATGACATTGAAATGTCAGATTACTTAATGAAAAATAGAGAAATATTATGGAAAAAAAAGAAAAACAGCATTTGTGACCCTGGAGCACAAAAGCAGTGTTAAGTCTCTGGGGTATATTTGTAGCAACAGCCAACAATACATTGTATGGGTCAAAATTATCCATTTTTCTTTTATGCAAAAAATCATTAGGATATTAAGTAAAGATCATGTTCCATGAAGATATTTTGTAAATTTCCTACCGTAAATATATTAAAACTTAATTTTTGATTAGTAATATGCATTGCTAAGAACTTCATTTGAACAACTTTAAAGATGATTTTCTCAATATTTAGATTTTTTTGCACCCTCAGATTCCAGATTTTCAAATAGTTGTATCTCAGTCAAATATTGTCCTATCATAACAAACCATACATCAATGGAAAGCTTATTTATTTATAAATTGGACCCTTATGACTGGTTTTGTGGTCCAGGGACACATTTACTTTTTAAGGAAGTAAACCAGCATTATCTCGGAATATAAAACTGGGAAAGTCATTTTAATATAGGACAAATAAATTTACGCATAACACCTTTGACCAAAAACTGATAATATATCCCTGGGTTTTGCTGATCTGGATACTGGTTCCAGGTGCATATGTACATTACTGTACGTTTGACAAATTTACAAGAAAAAAAAAAAAAACAAAGACCTTACGGAAAAGCTTACAAAAAAAATAAAAAATCACAAAAAACCCAACTGTGTATTTCATTACAAGTTTAATTCAACATTCACTGCAAGTTAATCATCACTCTCTAATTCATATTTAACAAAACATTATTAGAAAATGCACCGTATAACAACCAGTCTTCTGATTCGAGGTGCTAACATGACACTTCCTGCACAAGCTCAGTTACATCGTTCACTGGGGATTCCTACCTTATACAACCTTATACAACAGTATGTGGTGAACAGGGGCGAGACAGAACGAGGAGGAATGTTCATTAACACTGATTAGCTTTTCCTTGGGAATATCTATAGACCTCGGGTGTTACATCTGAAAAATTTTAACAAAAAGGGTACACATGAAACAATACAGTAGTAATGGGTGTAATACATTTGCATTTAATATTTTAGTAAAGGACGGTTATGACGGAATGCTACGTCAGTATGAAGTGCTTTGCACCAGAGACGCGGTCACCTGCGACGATTGCATTTGGATTTCAACTGTACAAGATAAAACAGGTAGAGAGCTTTTAACTATCATAGTTACTACAATAGCTTTACTGCCTGACCGTTCACATTTAACTCTTCCATGCAGTCATGCAAAAAATTCCCTCCGATGAGTTGCAGCTTGTAAACCAGAGCCACGCCGATGAGCTTTGCAAAGCAACACCTAAAGTACAAAATATCAGCCCATCCCACTCGAAGCTCCGTCCATGAAATCCGCAGGTGAGGTCTCTGAGGTCCGTTAGGAAGCAGTTCATTTGCTGCCGTCACCAGAGCACAGGAAGTTGGCTCACCGCTTCCTGTGTTAGAGAGTCTAGAGAGTCCTCGCCTGATTGGGCACATTTCAGCTCCTCCATTACAATTTCTCTCCGCTCTCACACTTCACAACAGACATGCAATACGCAGACCGAATTAATTCTCAGGTTAGGTTGTACATTTATATAGATTTATACATATTTATATCATTCGTATATTTTCAGGAATGTTAATCTGTGTGATTTTGTCCGACGATACAAAATTACGTTTCATATAAGCAACATCATAAAAGCAGTCTCTTTCTTTAAAAAAACATCCCTTAATAAAAATAAGTTCTATTTGTGTTTTTTTTATTTTACAATATATTTTCTTTTCCTCTCCGTCTTCTTCTCCAGGTTTGGGACGAGGGGGGAAGGTTGGCTAATATTACAATGGGCACCTTGTGCAGCCGCACTCCACGGTGGTCTCCATCTCCTCGGAAAAGGAGGATCTGTCGGAGCACTTGAAGCTGACCTTCCGTCTCCGGCTCTTGGTGGGGGCGCAGCACAGGCCCGAGCGGCAGGCGCTTGGACACCGAGCCATTTTACTGGTGGAGGTGCAGTTTTTATGACCCATATTACGCTTGAGCAGCTCACGGACCATCTCTCCTTGGCACGTCGGCTCTGCGTGGAGGAGGGAACGGAGGACAGGCCATCAGATAAAGCATTTATATAATAAGAGATTAATAAACATAAGGACCTTCAGGTCAGATATTGACTTGTGTTGCTTCACTCTTCTGGATTCTGTACAGCAAGCTAAAGATTACACCAGACAGCATTTTTAGTGCATTTATAACTGCTCTAATGCAACACATTTTTGGGTGGAAACATCGTTTTGTATGAGGGGATTTTATTCCTCAGGATTTGATTGCGTGAAGCAGTCCCGTTCATTTGTGATACAAAGAAATTGATTTTTAATAACAGATTTGCTATGAGCTCTGAGGTTTTTTAATCAAAGGTACACTAATGTCAAAATGTTGTTTTTCACAGAAGTCTCTTATGCTCACCAAAATGTAGTAAATATTAATAATGTAATAATATTGTGATAATCTTGTAATATCGTGAAATATTACAATTTAAAATATCTGTTTTCTGTTTTAATAGATGTTCAAATGTAATTTATTCCTGTAAGCAAAGCTGAATTTCAGCATCGTTGCTCCAGTCTTGTGTCACGTGATTCTTCAGAAATCATTCGAATACTCTGATATGCAATATATTTGCTGCTCAAGAAACATTTCTTCTTATTATCATTAATTGTTGAAAACAGTTGTGCTGCTAAGTGTTTATTTTTATTTTTTTTATGAATAGAACATTTTTATGAATAAAAACTGATTTTTTGTAACAAATGTAAAAGTCTGCATTCTTACTAAATAAAAGTACAAATATATTTTTAAAAAATACTGATTTTGAACTGCATTACATATGCAATGGTTATGTATTTTTGAATAAATATAAAACATTGTGTTTTTACTTTATGAAATCTCATGGAGATCTTATGAAGAAAATGAAAGACTGACTGGTTATTACTGTTGTGCTCTATTGAAATGAGATATTATTGCCAGTATCAAAATATTATTGAGATATCATTGTATAATTCTTCCTCACCCAATGAAGTCATTTAAAATGCAGAGTAAGTTATTAGATTTTAATAAAAGATTATCAAAACAGCAATAAAGTATTTGAATGCGGATCTGCAACGTATTAAATTACAATTAGTATATGGATATACATACCTAAAACAATATAACAAAAGAATGGGTGATATGCGCACTGATGAATTGTGCACAATAACATTTATTATGAAAATAAAGAGTTTTTTAAATCTTGTTTTTATGTTCCATTCTAAATGTGACCCTGGAGCACAAAAGCAGTGTTAAGTCTCTGGGGTATATTTGTAGCAATAGACAAAAATACATTGTATGGTTCAAAATTATAGATTTTTCTTTTATGCCAAAAATCATTAAGATATTAAGTAAAGATCATGTTTCATGAATATATTTTGTAAATTTCCTAATGTAAATATATCAAAATTTAATTTTTTTGCATTGCTAAGAACTTCATTTGGACAACTTTAAAGGTGATTTTCTCAATATTTGGATTTTTTTGCACCCTCAGATTCCAGATTTTCAAATAGTTGTCCTATCCTAACAAACCATACATCAATGGAAAGCTTATTTATTCAGCTTTCAGATGATGTATAAATCTCAATTTCATAAAATTGACCATTATGACTGGTTTTGTGGTCCAGGGTCACATATGTAAATAAAAACTGCAGTGCTGTGTCTCACCTGTTTCACAGGACGGCCCGCTGTACCCAGACTGGCAGAGGCAAACCGGCTCTCCGCTCTCCGTCACCCTGCACTCTCCGTGCACACAGTGCAGCCCCTTGCAGACGGAGGACTCTTCCCTCCTGTCACAGAACTGACCAGTGTATCCTTCTGCACAAGAGCAGCTGTACGAGGAGCCCTTCGGCACACACACACCGTGCACACACCTGCACAGGACGAGAGAGAGAGGACATCACTGCCTGATACCAACACAACTGAGAGTAGGGCTGGCCGACATGGCCAAAAAATTATCACGGTCATTTTTTTTCATATCAGCCCATATCGATAATTTTCACGATAAATGTCAAATCTTTATTTATTTCAAGTTTAAAGCCAGATTTTTGCTCCAAAGCAAAGGTTGTTGAAACCAGACTATCTTAACAGAAAAATGCATTTCTTAGTTTCTGCATGTTCTAATGAGTGATATTGTTTCAAATCAAGAAACAGGTTTGTGTTGTCTGATAATATTAATAATAACATAACTTTTTTTGTCTCTGCACATTTGATAGTATAGTAGCTTGAGTTAGGATGCAGATGCAAATTTTTGTTCATTATCAAAATCAGTAACTTCTGTAAGAATCATAGCAACCTCGTTTTTATATGGTGAAATTGAATTCTAATTATTTTTTTTATTAATCATTGGTCTTCCATAGTAGCATACATTCAAATCATGATAATCACAGTTAAAACCACACATATAGCACCTCGATACCATGGTTAAAACATATAAACGTATGGGTGTTGGTAATTGTATGAAAAACAGTAGTATAAATAAATTTAGTATAAATGCACATACAACGCTATAGCTTAATCACAAATAAACTGTGATTATATTCCATTATTCCTTCAATACATGTCTAAATTAATCATATAATAAAGTTCGATATGAATATCCCACAATTCTGACACAATACCATACTGCAGTTAGTGTTACTACAGTAGTCCATGTAAAACTGATGGCGATTTTAGATGAAAAGCTTTGGACTCTAGGTGTGCACAGTGTCGCCGGTTTGCAGAGCTGTTTCATCGGCTTTTAAATCACCGAGTCATTTGTGTTCATCGGTGAATTCAAGCGCTTCACACTGGATCTCACACACTGAAAAACAAAATGTGACCCTGGAGCACAAAACCAGTCATAAGTCGCTGGGGTATATTTGTAGCAATAGCCAATAATACATTGTATGGGTCAAAATTATAGATTTTTCTTTAATGCAAAAAATCATTAGGATATTAATTAAAGAACATATTCCATGAAGATAGTTTGTAAATTTCATACCGTAAATATAACAAAACATAATTTTTGATTAGTAAAATGCATTGCTAAAAATTTCATTTGGACAACTTTAAAGATGATTTTCTCAATATTTCGATTTTTTTTGCACCCTCAGATTCCAGATTTTCAAATAGTTGTATCTCTGCCAAATATTGTCCTATCATAACAAACCATACATCAATGGAAATATTATATATTCAGCTTTCAGATGATGTATAAATCACAGTTTCAAAAAATTGACCCTTAAGACTGGTTTTGTGGACCATGGTCACAAATACTAAATTGTACTGAAATACTAAATACTAAACACTGAAATACTAAATTTTTTAAGGTAAGTGTTTGCAAACAATTTATTTTAGCTACATTCAAAAAAAAAAAGTTGAAAGTTAGTCAACTAAATTTGTTTATTTAAATGTAGCTAAAATAAATCGATTGCAACCACTTAACGTAAAAAACATTAGTAAATTCAATGAATAATTTTTTTTTCTCAGTGCAGCGCTGTTTAGTGCTCGCGTGACCGAGACTCGTCTGCTCTAGTGAGCTCGTTTAAACTTTGATCTCTTCATATCCTTTTATCGTTTTCAAATTATATCCCGATAATTATCGTTATTGATTTATTGCGCAGCCCTTACTGTGAGTGTCTGTGCACCTGCGGCTTTCTGTACCTGCTGCTCTGACAGGGGCTCTGGGAGGTGGTCTCTTCACACAGCGGGCCGCTGTGGCCGCTGGGACAGTCGCAGGTCACGCCTGCCTCTCCTCTCTGTCTGCAGGCCCCGAGAGCACAGATGCCGCAGGAGTGACAGCCCGGCAAGATGCCCTCCACCCCTGCCAGCCCACCGCCGAGGTCCTGGAGTTCCCCGTTGAGCCGTACGTCATGAATGCAGCCGTTAAAGGACTGTAATGGACGGTCTGGACCCGGTCGCAGGCCTGCTGTGTCAATCAGAGAGGGCACACCTAAAATACCAACAACAGGCAAATATTAGCACACATGCTTATGCAGTGTTGGCGAGTAACTAGTTGCATGTAACAGAATTACATAATTGAATTACAAAACAAATGTAACTGTAATCTGTTACAGTTACTGAGAAAAAATGTGTAATTAAATTACAGTTACTTATGAAAATGATTTCACAATTACAAAGGGGGTTACATGTGAATATTTTCATACACACATACAGATATGATGGATTTCTTTCCCAAATTGCATTGACTGCTCTAAAATATGAGACAGCAATGTTTAGGACACAAAATAGGACACATGCATATTCGATTTCCTATTTAGGTTTATGTATGCTTTATTTTTATTTTTAAATGTCTCAAAATTATTGCCGTTTGAAACCACTGGTTGGAAATTTAGAAAAGTAATCAAGAAGTAATCAAATGTAATTAGTTACATTCCTTTAATAAAGTAATTGAAATAGTTACACTACTTATTTTAAATAGGGTAGCTATTACATTTCCAAAGTAATCTTCCCAACACTGTGCTCACCTTGCAATCATTATGCATTCAAACACTTGGAAAGCATCTCAAAACAAGCCATATTTAATACTTTGAAACCTTTGAAATGGGGTTTTGATGAACAACGAGGAGTTTTTGTTGCTTACCGCCTATGTAGAGTTCTGTGTTGTGGTCCACAGCCGGAGGACGGGGGAGTTTGCCCAGGCTTTTCGGTGCCCCTTTATCCACCACCAAACTCAGCGTCTGATTCTGGATCAGGACCTCCACCGTGTGGAAAAGACCATCATTCACTGACTCCACACTGCAAGAAAGCAGAAGATAGCTACAAATATACATTTGCTGTATTTTTTAATTATAATTATCTGAAAAGAGTGTGAAATAAACCATTTCATTATTTCATTATTTATTTTTTTCGAAAGAAGCAGTGTCAGGCAAGAGCACACTTGAGAGTAAATATGATATGAGACAAATAAAGAGAAGAAAAGGAAAAGAAGAAAATGTATTCCTGTGATCGAAGCTGAATTTTCAGCATCATTACTCCAGTCTTCAGTGTCACAAAAAACCTTTAAGAAACATTTCTTAAAATAACTAACACCAAACTTTGAATGGTAGTGTAAATATCATTCGTGAGCAAAATATCCTTATTTTTGTGTAATTTCCAATTAAGCTTTTATTTTGTCAAATTTTGCAGTGTGAAAATATTATTTACATTTGTGTATTTTGGATATACAAGATGCTAGCTACAAAACGACTGTTTTAGCCTTAATGACTGTTTTAACTGATCGTATCATGTCACCACTGGGGTAATATAACTGTTCAAAGGCCAAATTGAAAAGCCATGAATGTGCAATACAGAATATCTCCCCGCTGTCTGAAAATGCCATGGTTTCCACATTAGGCTCCGTCAGGTGTATTTCCAGTGAATTTGGCACTGACGCAGAGAGAGCTTATGTTGTGGGAAAAGGAGAGCTTGTGTTGGCCATGAGTTCACTCTTTCTTTGAGTTAGCACGCTCAAATCACATCCTGCTGAGTTTGGCACTGTGACTGCGTGAACTCCTGAGAGCGATTCTCTTTCACACGGTCATTTTTTAACCATTGAAGAGTGCCGTTTGTTCCCGGGTTCCACGAAACATCTCACAGACTATGAGAGTGTGCTCTGACCGGCACAGCTGGTTTTTCGCCTGTTTCCTCCTCAGTTTCTTACGATGCGGTGCATGTAGCGCCCTGTTTGGCCCAGATTCTGCTGACTTCTAAGACTGTATTTTGTTTAAAGGTGAGAATTAGGGTTATGAACTTATCAGTAGCCCCTGAACTATGAGAAAGCAGTCTGCTCAGGCTACAGAAAGCCCAGTTTTGTATTGTAGTAGTTATTGCTGGATGGAGCACAAGCAGTTACAGACAGCTAGAGACAGTGGTTTGGCAAAGAAGCCCAGAGACCAACAGAGAGAGTGGAGAAGGGGGTGCGAGAAATGATATTGTGGCAAGTACAGTATATCTTAATCCCCACCTCAACTTAAAACAAGGTTTTCCTCTTTTTCTGTCTTTGGCAAATTTTCAAAAATCCTGTTTTTTCATTGTGCATTGCAATTCATCTCAATAAAACTGCAGTTGGGTTATTTTGATTAGGTAAAAAATAAATAAAAAATACTAGCTAACTACCACAATAAAATCATGATAACATAATAAAAAATATTAAATAAACAATAAAAAAAACAACAAGTATCGGTTTTGCAAATAAACTTATATATATATATATATATATATATCTATATATATATATATATATATATATATATATATATATTATATATTATATAAAGTTCCCAGGTACTAAAAAACAACAACAACAAACACAACAGAGCATTGCCAGCACAAACACATTAAGCAAAAAAAACAGGCTAGCATTATAGCATTAAAATGAGCTCATTTTTGCGGGCAGGCAGCTAGTATTTGCGCTGGCTCGCAATGCTATTTTCCATTGCTGAAATGCTGAGGCCATAGGTGCGGATAGAGATCAGTGTCCCCAGTTATAGGGGGGTAAGGTTCACGGAGGTCTTGGCTGAACAAAGACTCAACACAGGCACACGTGTGGTTTGCATTACAGGCCCATAATTCAATTCCTGTTTCAAAATAGGCTTTTGCATCAAACACTACAGTCCGTGGGCTGAGACATCTCAAGCCCGTCCATTTGATACATCAGTACCACCATAGATGAACGGCTTTATTATAATATAAGGACATTTTCATCCACTGTCTCTGGTTTTGAAAGCCGTCTTTCATTAAGAGAGCCTACACGCCAGCTGGGAAGGAAATGGGAAGAGCATTTTGTGGAAAAGGTGGTGAGAGTGGGAATGTAAAAGAACAAAGAGGAAGATTCTATTATGAAAATGAAAACATTCTTAATCAGAACATAAATCTCACCATGGGGGACAGAAGTCATCATTTGGAGTTGACAAAATGTATGTAGTGACGCTCTGGCACCACTAGGGGGCACCAGAGATCAAGATGTAGCCTAGCGCTTGCAACTATCGGCCTTTTGTTCATATTCTGACAGACAGAAAATATCCTGAGGCCGTAATATTTTTAGAAGGGGGGTTGAGAAGGTGGAGTGTCTTTGATGTGCGGCTAGCCTGCATATTAGCTTCAAGCAGCCCATTATGGAGCTCAATAAAAACAAACAGAAACCCATGGAAGATTTCAGCAACCTCATGTCACCCTTCTCACACGAGGGGAAGTCAATTTCCTGTCAGCTGAAAATAAAATACTCTGTTTTTCCTCGAACGAAACCGCAGTATAAATGACACACACACAAAGTTAGGAACTATTACCGGCTCCTTCATCTTGGAGAGTTATCTAGATCAGAAAAGCTGTAGACATATTTACATTTTCCAGACTCAATTACGCGGCACTATCATTTGCTTACACGAGCTAAGAGTAACGGACTGCAGCTGTGAAGTCAATTGTGCCCTTCTGGAACGTGAATTGCTAAACAAGGTTATGTAGCATTTGATATATATAATGGGGTGTAACCAAGTAACGTTAGCTTTACTCTACAGATAGACTGAAGTTAACATGTAGCATCAAAACACTTGTAAGTAGCAAAGAACAAGGTATCATCCAACAGTAGAGCATAGCACTAGCAATGATAACGTCTTGGTTTGATTCTTGAGGAAAACTAGAACTGATAAACTGTGTACATGAATCCAATACAACCCTCTACATTGCGAGTAAATCACTGGCATATGCGATTAAATCTTCACTCTGGGCGACTAAATGATGTCTAACATTAGCCAAAGGCTAATCAATTCTTAGATTTTACTCGCCAGTGTGTGAGTTGGAGGCTAAGTATTAGTTTTAACACAGATATATTTTCACTCGTCCGAAAACACTCTGAGCGGGGCTAAACTCTAGTGCAGGGGTGGCGAACGTCGGTCCTGGAGAGCCGCAGCCCTGCAGAGTTTTGCTTCAACCCTAATCAAACACACCTGAACAAGATACTCAAGGTCTTCAGGGTTACTAAGGCTATAGGCAGGTGAGTTTTTTTTTAGGGTTGGAGCTGAACTCTGCAGGGGGGCTCTCCAGGCCCGGAGTTCGCCACCCCTGCTCTAGTGTGAAGGCGCACTACTCACACAAGAGCGAGAGAGTTTTAGGGTGTATTCACACCTGTCTTGTTTGGTTCGATTGAATCGAACTCAAGTTCATTTCCCCCTTAATAAAAAAAAATACTATAGTAATTTATAGTAAATACTATATGTGTTTTTGAACCATACTATAGTAAAGTACTTGAATTAATTTGTTGTGGTAATTCTATAGTTGCTGTGGTAATATAACAACTATAGTAATATAAACAAATTACTTTACCCAATACTGTACTAAGTTTTCTACAACTAGGGTATATTATACTACAATGTTTACTGTAGTAAAAACTAAAGTATACTAATACAGTGTTTATCACAGTTTATCGGTTCACTATAGTTAATACTACAGTATTCATTAACAAAGTGTTGTAAATACTATATATAAAAGTATATTCAAATTTTACTGTATAGTATGGTTCAAAAACACTATATTATTTACTATAAATTACTATAGTATTTTTCCATGTGGGTTGGTGCAGATCTTTTGGGCAAATGTGTGAATACAGCAATCGCACTCGGGTGCGGACCAAACAACAGTACCGAGACCCAGCTGAAGAGGTCAGATTAAATTAAAGGTAAATGTAGGCACAATAAAACTTTGTGTGTGGACCGTTAGCATTAGCATCCCTCAGCTTTGACTGTGATTTCTGCTGTTGTTGCATTAGCGCTGTCGCACTTAGCAAAGCCGGACTTAGCACACCACAACCATTAAATCTTCTCAAACCCAACGAACTTACTTCATGTCCCGTCACGGTTCAGGCTGAATTACCACTGCTTTCCCCCCCATATCAACATTCTGCTCGCACAGGAACTTAGTGCTAATCTCAGGCGAAATGAAAACAGGCCGTGAAAACATACCCTGACCCCTCCTTGTTCACCCTAGCGCTGCTCAGTGTTAAACCCGGTTGACATGCCAAACATTAGCTGCATTTGGAGAGCTGTGGTTAGGCGTGGCACAGGACGGCGAGCCCACGCTGAGGAGCTGGGGGTAGGGAGTGCTGCAATTCTAACATTCTCATTCAATTTCCTGCGATGTTTCCACAAACCGCCGCTTCTGCTGAGGAACTGACCACGCCGCTGCTTAAACTAATACTCAGATTAGCGTGACATTTAGTAAAGGGCAGCGCATTAACACGCTGCATGGGCCCAAGCATTCATCTCATGGCAATGAGGCATTATTGCTAGTTAAGAGCCTCCGTCACTCTCCTCCCCAGTGCATTTATCAGTCTCTCCATCCCTCCCCTCACCCGCACCTTCCATCAAGGCAGGATCACATTGCAGAGATAAGTGTCCTTCACTCTTCGTCGGCTCTCAGTCGCTCTTCATCTCTCTGGGGTCCGATCTGTCTTCTTTCCCACCACCCGTTCCCTCTCACCGTTCCTTGATCCCTATCGGGAATCTCTTGCTGAAGTTCAGCAGGGACGAGGTGTATAAAGAGCTGAGCGAGACCTGTAGATGGTGTGGGAATCTTGCTCTGATCTTCGCCCCACAGAGTCTTTATGACCCAGTTCCACATTTGAAGTCAAGCACCCGCAGAGAGCCACTGAACCAGACTCAGCTCAGGAATGCTCCAACCACAGCCTCAAAACTCTAGCTTCCACGGGGGGAAAACCAAAGCAAGGGAGCTGCCCAAACGCTGCACCCACTTCCAAGTGTTGCGGCGTAGGACGGGTTACAAATTGAGCAGCTGGCTCTGTTAGCTCTGGTTACACATTGTTAACGCTAACTATGACATGGAGAACTCAGGAGCATGTTCGCCAGACCGGGGTGTGCCAATGCCAAATAATCTAAATTGAGACGGAAGAACGTGTTTTCTCCTTGCATTTTCTCTCCTCACATGTGAACCTCATTCTTTACCCCAACACAATGGGGTGCAGATATGCCAAAGCCACACAGCACAATGTCGCTTGGGGAAAAACAAGATAATTAGAGGGTGAGCATGGATCTGTGATTAACTGTGAGTGCCATGATACATCTTGGACTTAGCAGGGACCTGGCAACAAAACTTACTTAATTTAGTCACACCACTGCATATTAATTTAAACGGGATGTCTAATGCTATTTCATGCACTCTGACTTATTTACACTGTTAAAGTGTTGGATTCTCATGCTAAACATGACTCAAAAACGAGTTGGAAGTATAACGGTGTATTTCTGTGCCAAAGACACTCCTTCAGGATTCGCATAAGATTTGTAAAGTTTTTTTCCCCCGAGTATGACCCTGTATGACATCATAAAGGGTGGAATTCCTTATATGGGCACTTCTCCTGGAAAAGCGTGCAAACATCAATCAGAGCGAGAGCAAGAGCACAACCATCAACGTGCTTCATACGGTAATTCGTTAGCCATTGTTTAAGTCGATACATTTTTTTTGTCCCTGTTTCATTCGTGTCGATGTCACAGCTTGCAGACGATCGCTACGCAAAAGCTTTGCATGCTCGTGACTCTTTAGCTCCACCCACAGCACACCTCCAGGAGCTCGACAGCTGTATCTGTCTTTTATAAATCTGATACAACTAAAGATTCTTCGGAGATATGAAGGATGCAGTACTACCCTACTAATACCCTAATACTACTAGTAATAGGTACTCAAGATTAACATGAGATTGTCCAACTGTGTGTGTTGTGTCCATGAAATGTTAAAGTACCAATGAGGTCCTAGCTAGTAGTTAGTACAGTACATGTGCTGCTACATCCAACTCCGCTATAGTGCTCATATAGTGACCATTCTCTCGGGACAACCTCAAAATCCAACTCTAGCAGTGTTTTAGCTAAATAATGATACCCTCGAGATTTTGGTCATTTCCCATCCAGGAGATAGAAAAGCCTGTACTGATCTCTGTTAACTACATAGAAAGTTAGTGACTGGTGTATACAAAGGCTGCAACGGAAACACAGTCTGTACCTTTTATCTTTGGCTACGTTGTCAAAACGATTTGAGTTTACACATATCCGTGACAATGGCCAAAAACGTATGCCAGGCCAGTAGTTGGCGCTGTCACCTTGTTAGTAAACAGTACCTGTCGGGAAGTGACGATTATATGTTGTATATGATGCGTCTCCGCTGTTGGTTGTAAAATTGGTGAAGTAAATCCACACTTTGCTGAAGAAGCGTTAGCAAACTCTTAAACAGCAACAACAGTACCATATACTCCGCCATTGTTGTGTATGTTTGTTCTCGCTTGCCTTTAAAATCAACACGTACTGCGCATGTCTACATACCTAACACGTACTATGCACGTGCATGATGTCACCGTTTTCAAAGATTCCCGTTTTGGGTGTTTACACGGAAACGACAACGGGGGCGTTTTTACAAAAACGTGCACTTTGGAACCCGTTTTCAAAAATATGCGTTTTCAGTCCCCAAAACGCGGTTGTCGCGTAAACGAACAGGCAAAACGCATAAAAAGTTTCCTGTTTTTGGCTGAAAACGTTGTCGCGTAAATGGCCCCTTTATCTTTTTCTAAAAAAAAAAAGTTTGCAAGTGCTCTAAATGCATGCTTGCATTTACTACTAGAAACACTGGAATTAAGTGCATGTATTCTCAGTTCGCAAAAAGACAAGGAATCTGATAGAAACATTATTTTTCATGCTGTGACTCCCTCATAGAGCAATCGATTCAGCCCTTGCTGCAGGCAGAAGTGAAGAGTGGCCCTCTGCAGCAGCAACGGGAGGCACTGGATCAATACAAAGTCATCAAGCAGGCAGGCACGGCCTGAGCACCCAGCTCACCACTGTTCCCGTCTACTGCCTGCTAAAACAGCTGGCAGTCACAAACGTTCACGCTCTACTTCAGCAGACGCAGATGAAAAAGATGCCAGAGACCCTGATTTGACGCCACATACCCATTCTTAACAGACAAGGACACCGATTTCGATCTCAAAATGCTTTGAAACTGTACGCTGTCATTAGGTTTGTGAGCAGACTGGATTTAAAAGCTTGAATCTGGGCTCTTGAAACCCATTACAGAGCCTTGCTCGCTTAATGACATCTGCAGTGACCCACCAGGCCGGAGTCAGGCACCATCTGCGCCAGACTCAACAAGCCTGTTGTCTGCTGAAAGGGCAGGAGGTGAGGGCTAAGAGCTCTGTTTATGGGGGCTCCAGTGAGCATAGAAATCATGGCGCTGCAGCACAGAAGCGTTCACATGGGAACCGGGCGAGAGAAGTAAGCTCTCGCCCGAGGCAGATTCAAGCAGGTCATGTAAACCCAGGGCTCCTATATGGTTTTATGATGTGCAACGAGCTTACAGGGATTAAAACTCCCTGAGAACGGCGAGCAAACTTACCCACAAACACGCCTTTTTCACCCTGAACTATTCTGGATGAGAGCAGGGGGCCTAGTTTGAAACAGTCATTTTTTATGGAAGATGAATGAGTGTGTATGTTTGATGTTTTGAAATAATTTAGGGCGGCATATGTCTATTTAGATTATGGTGCTGCAAAAACGGCTGGCTGTATGAGTTTATTTACTGTGTAGAACAGAAGTGTGATTGTGTTTGTGGGTCTGTTACAAAACCTGGTGAGCTACAGAGGCCGCTGACTTCTAAGAGAGCTTCGTAACTAAAATGGAACCTCTTAAGTGACTAATTTGGAATGTTCTACATTGGAAGCCACAAATAACATTCCTCATGTGAGGCGCACTGGAGACCTGCAACTGATTCTGCTGTTAGCATGTTGTAGTTCACAATGCAATGCTCTCATAAACATAAATATACAAAGCACACACAAATATTGGGTAAAACCATTTTCAATTATATTAAACTATTTATGAATTACAATTTGAATTAACTTTCCCTCCAAGGCATTTTGTATTCCCACTAATGGACAGTCGGAGCCCAGTGCATTATGGGTGTTTTCCTAACTTTTTGGCAAGAGCGCTTTTTCTCTGTTTGCTTATGTAGCACTGATTAAAAAAAGGCCTTTCTACTGATAGACAGCCAAGTTTTATTGAAAGCCCATCTTGTCAGTGGTGAATTACCCTTAAAGGGACAACTCTGTAGTTTACCTACCCCTAAAAGTTTCATAGCAGTACCTTAGAGTAACCCCTTTTTTAGGCGTAAATAAGGTACAAAAGTAAGGTGCGATATTTATCATCTGTGATAATATTGTAATTGTTGTTTAAACAATATGCAAGCTGACATGATAGAGTATGTATGAGTATATGCAAAAACAAATAAAAAAACATCTTGAAAGTACAAAAGCATTCACTGTGTGATGATGCCTATTAGAATGCAGTTAAAATGCCCCTATAAAATCAAAAAATATCCCAGTATGGGGTTTTGTATTTTTATATTTTTATTATGTTTACGTTATATTAAACAAGCAAGAAATATTTGCGTGAGCGTGGTCGCGAATGTGATCATTTTTGACAACAGTTCAACAAATAAGATTTTATTATTGAGTGAGTTACATTTTAGACACAATAATGTCTGTTTTTTTTCTGTTTTACCAATGAAAATAATGAATGAATCTGCTTTTGAACACTTTTTGGGTCAGTGATTCAATGATCCATTCAGAGACAGTAGCTTGAATCAGCTGTTTTCAAATAATCATCTGTTTTGAAAGAATCGTTTGAATGATTCAATCTTCCATTCATATAGACAGCCACCTGCTTCATTTCTAAATGAATCAGCTGTTTTGAATGAATCGTTTGAATGAATGATTCAATGAATCAATCATACCGACAGGGAATTGTTGCCACCTACTGGCAGTTTTAGTGTCATATTTATTTATCCATGATAGGCCTAAACCATCCAAGGTATCAACATAAAAATACACTAAGCAAAATATTGTTTAGTTATTGAAAAAAATCCCCAAAATATAAAGATATAATTGTTTTTGTCTATATTGCACACCCCTAGAACAAAGATGCCTCTTTCTATTACCCCTACAGGTGTTGTGCACATAAAGGTAAGATTTTTGCACATCTTTTTTAAGGATAGTGTCTATTTCTTTAAAATATCACCTACAAAGTGTGTGTGTATATGCCGTATCCTCACCTGTACACTGTGGTTGGGGGGTACTTGGCAACATCATAGATCAAACGTATGTGTCCCTGGTACAGCTCTAGGGCGAGTGGGTCATGGTCCTCTTTATACAACAGAATGCCATTGTCCTTATCTGTGGCTACCTACAAAGAAAGAGAGGGGTAATGGGAAAGAGACAGCAAAAGATCAGTGAAGGAAAACGGCAGGAAGACTTCTAAAGATTGAGGTGGAAGGGTAAAAGAAGGATGTACAAAACAATCAAGAGTGCGCGATAAGCACACTATTTCAATACAACATGCACACCGAGAGAGAACAGCCGCAGGCCTGACACTTAACTCCCTGTTTAGTCGAGGGCATCAAATGGAACGCCTGCCAGCAAGCTGTGATGGAAAACAGTTCACGTTTATATATAAGCACTAGGACGAGAGGAAAGAAAAGAGCAGTTGATGGCTTATGGAGTGTGGAAGCCCTTCTACACATCAGTTGAGACCAAGTGGACTGCTTACATTCATATCCCGGAGGCATATGAGTCATTAATGTGTCCCTGTATTCGGTTTCTGTCAGTGGATATGTCACAGGAGGACCAAGTCATTAACGCTGTATAGCACAGTTTTACTAAGAATGCTGGAAATAAAAAAAAGCAACCTAATTTGATTGCTTTTCTATATTTGCAGTTCCCGAGTGTGTTGCCTTTTAGGGCCTGTTAACACGAACAGAGCGAAAGCTGTAAAATATTCAGAAAGTGCAATGATGAAATGTGACTCTTAAGCACACTTTAAATATCTTGATTTTTTTAAGAGAGAGGATTCAAAGATCTTACAATCCTCATCAGTAGTGACATTATAACATTTTAGGCTTAATATTAAGAACTGTGCACAAGTAGTACTCCAAATAAAATTTAATTATAATTATTATATCAGTAAGTCTCGAGCGATATGTCAGTAAATATGTTAATAGATTTGAACTATACTTATTATGAAATAAATGTATTTTAAATATATTACTTTTTTACTCCGGTTTTAATGCTATTTAAATGTAAACAAACATGCAATGAAATGCAGAGGAACTATTTAGAGGAAAATACCAATGTTTTTTGTTAAAGAGCAGATTTTATGAACGTGGTATTTGGATTCCTTCACACATTTTGCAGGCTAAAAATTTTTTTTAAAAATTAAAAATCGGAAATTAGACATCACTTCCCTTACGAAAAAGAAGTTTATTCAAGTGTTCTATTAGTATACTTATTTTAAACTAAAAAAATAGGAAAGTATACTTTCAGTCTAATTTTTATGTACTTCTCAGAAATGTGCTTTATTTACTTTTCAGAAATATACTTAAAATGACATTTAAGTATACCTGACTTAAACTGAAGACTATTTAGAGCTAGACTCTGCTCGGGAATCCATGTTTTTATTGTTATCGGTAGGGGCGGCGCTATTACACCATTCTGTACAGAATTTCCAAATCACAGCGAAAAAAAAAGAAGAAAAGGAAACCGAAACAACAGATGCTCACATGTAATTCAATCACGATCATCAGACATAAAACAGCAATCAAAACTGGTACGTTATGGAATTAAAGTAAAAAATGTCGACCCATGAACGAGGGTATGACTGTCAAAGCTTTGGGGGTGTTGATCGACTCCAAACTCACAGTTTTATACTGTTATACTTAAAGTACTAATAAAAAAGTATACGTTTCATACTAGAAAAGTGGGCCCAATTTAGTCCTATGAGTATTGATAATAGCCAATACAAGGTATACTACTAGTACAGTGATATTGATACTTAATTAAATAAAGTATATGCACATTACAGACCCATCTCAAATCTTCCTTTTAGGTCTAAAATTTTAGAAAAAGTTGTCTACTCAACTGTGCTCCTTCATGCAAAAAAATTATATCTGTGAAGAGTTTCATTTGGGTTTCAGGCCCCATCATAGCACAGAAACTACACTTGTTAAAAATACAAATGACTTGCTTCTTGCGTCAGAACAAGGCTGCATCTCATTGCTAGTTTTAATTTATCTTAGCGCTGCGTTCGACTATAGATCATGACATACTCATAGAAAGATTACAAAACTATACAGGTATTCAAAAGGGCAGGCTTTAAGATGGTTTAGATTCTACCTGTCCAATCGCTACCACTTTGTTCATTTAAATGGGGAGTTATCTTCAAGTATCACCAGTAAAATATGGAGTGCCACAATGATCTGTCCTAGGTCCTCTGCTATTTCGATATACATGTTGCCCCTTGGTAAATATTATTAGAAAATACGGGATTAGATTCCACTGTTATGCTGATGATACTCAAATATATATCTCAACAAGATGAACAGATGAAACTTCTAAATTATCTAAACTAACAGAGTGTGTTAAAAATGTAAAAACTTGGATGACCAATACATTTTTCTCCTATTAAATTCGGATAAAAAAGAGATACTTATTGGACCAAAAGACAGTACAAAGAATCTCGTGGATTACAATTTGCAACTAGACGGATGTACGGTTACTTCTACAGTCAAAAATCTGGGTGTTATGTTAGATAGCAAATTGTCTTTTGAAAATAATTTTTCCCATGTTACAAAAACAGCATTCTTCATCTTAGAAACATTGCCAAGTTACGAAAAACATGTTACCTGTTTCTGATGCAGAAAAAGCTAGTTCATGCATTCATGACCTCTAGACTGGACTATTGTAGTGTACTGCTAGGTGGTTGTCCTGCATCTTAAATAAACAAGCTACAGGTAGTCCAAAAGGCAGAGGCTAGAGTCCTTACCAGGTCAAGAAAAAATTATAATATTACCCCAATTTTACAGTCTCTACACTGGATACCTATTAAGTTCCGTACCAGTTACAAAATATTATTACTTGCCTATAAGGCCGTTAATGGGTTAGCTCCTGTATACCTAACTAGTCTTATATCACGCTACAATCCATCACGCTCCCTTAGGTCGCAAAATTCTGGACTTTTGGTTGTACCTAGGATATCAAAGTCCACTAAAGGAGGTAGAGCTTTTTTGCATTGGCTCCCAAAGATGTTTTTTACTTTGCGTGGAATAGCCTTTGTGATAACGTTCGGGGTTCTCTCTGTTTAAATCTAGATTAAAGACACATCTCTTTGGCAAGCATTCAAATAATGCATCTCATAATCTTGTACTGCAGTTATATCTGATCAAATGCACATTTTTATTCTTTAGTTTGTGTTAAACAAATCAATTTTGCTTGGTTTGGAACAGCAGCTACGCTAATTATGTCTCTATTTGTTCTCTGGTTTTGTAAAACTAGGATTACCACAAGCGTCAGTATGGATCCAGACCACTGAGAAGAGAGAGAAACCCCTCAGAGGACCTCAGATGTGCAACCCAGAAACAAATTACAGAAATCCCAAATTTTGCTATAAGTTTTGATTTTGCATATATAATAATTGCTAGTTATATTGTCATCGTCTGTTTAGATAGTCTTTAATGATTTTTTTCGTCATTTCGGCCACTGACATTAACTGACAGTCCACCCCACTGCTGTAAACTTATTGCTGGGTAAAGTTGCTTTGCAATGATTTGTATCGTGAAAAGCGCTGTACAAATAAACTTGAACTTAAAAATATACTTGAACTTTACTTAAGTATACTTAATAAAATAAACTTGAAGTATACTTCTTTTTGGTAAGGGTTATCTGAATGGCCTTACCATTGGAACCACTTAATGGAATGTGATGAATGAACTTCACAGATCATAGATATGCACTTTTTAATTTTAAAACCTCATTGTCTATGCTCTCTTCTCGCCAAAAATTCAGAGTTGGTTTAGAAAGCACCATTACTTAACTCACAAAGGCCTCTCAGAGAAACCGAAATGGAGAGATGCTGACGTCCACAAGGAGATAAACAGCTACTGAGCTCTTTTTAATTTCTCCTACTTTAATTAACATTAGTGTGCCCTCTCGACGGTGAGAAGATAGGATCATTTGTAGCAGATCTAGCGGTTACGCAGGGCAACGGATAACAGCCGGCTCAACCTCTATTACCATAATATATGTCCTCAGGAGAAGAATTATTCACGCAGGTGGACAAGAGGTGACATTCTCATAATGTCAAAGAGGCCAAAGCTGGCTTAGACCAGGCACTGCGGATGAAAAAAGACCTAGACAGAGAGGCAGATCGCTTCTCATGGCTGCAGGTGTGAGTTCGGCTGATACGCAGACTGTCCTGAGGCTAGTGATATGTGAAGTCTATATTACAGAAACTGATCTGGGACCCTTTGTTAAGCATTACAGGAAGTGGTTACAGGCATACCTGGAGGGATATGTGCATGGGTGGTCGGATCTTGGCGCCCGAGAGCTCCAGATAGGTATCTTTGCCGAGGAAGTGCACTGTGACCATCTTATGACACTTGGAGCCAGGTGGACACCGGCACACAGGCTCTCCCTCCACGACCAGACACTGCGCTCCATTCTGACAGTAAGACTGATCACATGGACTCGTCTTCTGGAGTAATATCATTGGTGGAGGAGTCTCACAGAACAGCCCACTAAGGAAAGAGAGTGGGTGAGGGTCAAAAGTTTGGAATAATTAGGATTATTTTTTAAATGTTTTTTTGAAAAGACGTCTTTTATGCTCACTAGGGCTGCATTTATTTGATGAAAAATACAGTAAAAATAATATTGTGAAATATTTAGTGACGATTTTCTATTTGAATATTATGTTAGAATGTAATTTATTCCTGTAATGCAAAGCTGAATTTTCCACATTATTACTCCAGTCTTCAATCCTTCAGAAAACCTTCTTGAATATAAAAAGTTTTTATTGACATTTGCCGATAAACAGTAATAATAATATCATAATAATGAACATGCATGATATTGTCATCGTGGGCACCTCAAAATACTGTAAATTATATTCATTACTCAGAGTTTTCGAATGCATTCTAGAATATAAGATAACTATAAGTTAATATTCTTCTTGAACATAACAATACTTGTGTAACAAAGTAGCGATTTCAACAATGGTAAGTAATGAATTAACTAAACGTGTACAAGAGACCTTATTGTAAATTCTTACCTATTGCAGTTAAACTATAATTCTTGTTTACTTTGAACATTGATAAACAATAAAGCAAACACACAAAACGTATAGTTGGTTATATACCTGTTTAGGATAAACAAACACCTTTTTGTCAATTCAGTTCCCCATATCGTGGATCATATACCATGATAAAAGCATTTATCCATACTATGCCTATATTATTTATTGAGTAATATATTAGTATAGTAATTTATTGAAAAAACCAATATAAGCAATTTTTCACGCACTTTAACTTTCTTCTTTCTTTCTTACTCTTTCTTCCTGAAATCTAAAATCACACAAGAGATGAAGACAGGTTAATATTGATAGGAGTGTAAGGATGGTGGGTAAGCAGCATTAATGCGGAGTCACAGACACCATCAGGCCCTTAATTAGTAGCCGTAGTGGAGTGAGGGATGCTGGGGAGAGAGCTATTCTTCTCCTGTCCAAGGCCACACACACCCACACACCACACAAACACACACACACAAACACAAAAACACACACACACACAAACACACACCCTAATGTTACAATTAGCATATGGATTCATCGTCTGTGCATGTCAGATTTAACTACACACTATCATATAACAAAGGACCAACAGAAGCTTGCAGTGTGTGTGTGTGTAAGCAAGCGTGTATATGTTTGCATCTATCAAGCCTTTCATAATCATAATGAACACAGGTGTGCAAGTATCTTAGTTATCAGAAAAGTATGAGCATGCTTTTTGAGTGATTTCTAACCTACTTTTGCAGACATAATTTTGAAGAGGAAACAAGGGTAAATGATTAATAAAAATAATGAATAACTTCTTTATTGACTGATTTATCTAAAAAATGGCAGGCTCAATATTTATCTATAGTTTTTATATTTTACATTTAAGTATTTTGCTATTCTACAAATATATGCTTTTGAAATATTTTTTTATAACTTCTATAAATTATTTAAATATTAGGATAATATTATTTTACTTACAAAATCATTTGTAAATGATTAATAAATACAGTACGTTTTTTTAACTTCTCAAAATGCAGTTTTTCCTTTAGGAGTAGAGATATGGATTAGGTTCGGATTAGTGTTTAGCAGTTTTACAGTAATTAACTTACAACAGAAACAACAGAATTCTATGATGTGTGCTTATTTAAATAAGTAAATGCAGGCATGTGAGTGTGAACAATGCACGAGTCTCACCTGAACCCCTCCTTGCACACACACGTGTATCCGTTGATGGCGTCATTACACTCTGCTCCATGCTGACATTTGTTCTCCAGACAGTCGTTGTAATCCTGCTCACAGTGCTGGCCAACATAACCCGGCAAACATTCACACCTGAAGGAAAACAACAACAACAACAACAGTTTAGATGCAAAAAAAAATTGCTAGCAATAAGGGGTGTCTTAATGCTCTGTAATTTTAAAACACTGTTAATCACTTGGCAGTGATAATGAGATTTCAACTACAGAGTGCATTAGTGCACACCCACTTTTGTTTAAGCATTTAAAAAAAGGTAAGCCATAAACCAAACCAATCAAAGAAGTATATGAAAAGTGGACAAAGACAAAGTGGCAAATTACATGACTATATGTACTTTCAAGTTTTAGTGAGTGAAAGAACTACAATCCCATAAAGCACTGCCAAATGAGATAAAAATAGATCGATTTATAGTTGTGGTCCTGTCTTAAGTTTTTGCAGCAAAGAAAAAAAAAAAAAAAAAATATATCTATAAATATATATATTATTTTATATGTCCTTTCGCAAGCTGCAGGGCGTTGAGCGGACGCTAAAGATCTCTTTTGGCTCAATGCGAAATGACTTGGTGGAATTTTCGGTACAGCATCATGCGTAAGTTTTTCTCAAAGCTTTTGCTATAAAAGAATTATTTTAAACAAAGTTGGAATTCATCAGGGAACAGTTGGGCGAAGGAAAAAGCCGACATTCTCAGAGCTCACAACAGGTCTGTTTGTATGTTAAACTCACATTCCTAATGGAGAAAATGAATGGAGCTTTTACTTCCCGAACCCAGATTGCTCATTGACAGGCAGCAAAGGCAGGTCATTGTCTTCCGTGTGAAGTGCTGACCAGAGGAAGCTCACACAATCACCTGTAGCACTTATGAGGGGAACACACTTAGAGTCGTAGTGGCGAGTCAAAACCGGGCAGACAGGGGTCAATCACCTCCTCACACAGATCACCTAAGAGACACACAAAGAAAAGGAACAAATGACTCTAACAGTTGCCATCTCCTAGCGTCCGGAGGTTTTTTATTAACATGCTTGAAACATCCGGGCCTTGTGTTCTCGGGTGAAGCGCACAGTCGTGCGGCTAAAGGAACTCTTTGACTGAATATACAGACCCTCCTCGAGGTGTTTTCTCCCCTTACACCATCTGCCAGCATTAGACCCGTCCCCCGCCCCTGAGAGATTTTTAAATCACTGCCAACCAGAACCTTCAATACGTTCCCTGTTCCTGTCCACCTGCTGTAGGACGTCTGGCCCAGCAACAGGCCATACTGGGTCTAATCCAAACTCCACATCCCTGCACTCGTTCACCCAGATTCCTAGCATTTCCTGTCCAGCACACTTGTGCTGGTGTTGCTAGTTGCATGGCACAGCAGCAGCTCAGAAACAGATGTACCCTCTCCGTGCTCAGGCCCTTGAGACAGTGTTTAGGTGGTCTGCTGCCAGGCCAATTTCCTCTAGACCCTTTCTGCAGCAACTGTATGTGTTCTTCAGGGAATCAGTGCAGTCGGTGTCTACAGCTGATGTTTCCTGCAAGCACCTCACAGGCTGGAGTCTGGCAAAGAGCTCAAGCTGTGGGTTCTTAAATCAATTCTGGATGTTGGTGGTAAGATTTGTGCTGACTGACGTTAATACAGAACAATCCTCAGTTGTTAAAATACAAACTGAGATACAGAAATACAATGAAAATGGAGAAGGAAGACTTGACCTTTGGCAAAGTGTGAAGATTCAACATTAAACAAGGACTGAAGCACCAAATTCCCTTACGAAAAATAAGTTTATTCAAGTGTGCTATTAGTATACTTCTTTTAAACTAAAAAATAGGAAAGTATACTTTGTCTACTTTTTATGTACTTCTCAGAAATATACTTAAAATGACATTTAAGTATATTTGAATTATACTTAAAAAACTCTAATTATATTTGAGCTATACTTTTGCTCCTAGAATCCGTGTTTTCATTGTTATACGGTAGGTGGCACTAGGAAACATCTTCTGTAAAAAATAAAAAAAAAAAACAAGTCGCAAGAAGAAGAACATGGAAACAACAGATGCTTCCACATGTAATCTAACACGATCATCAGACATAAAACAGCATCAAAACTGTGTAACGTCATGGAATAAAATGTCGACCAATGAAGAGGTAATAATGACTGTCAAGCTTTGGGGTGTTGATCAACTCCATCTACGTTTTGATTATCATTCTGAATCCAATTCATAGTCTTTCAGCTTTTTGTTCAAAATGTTGTTTATTAATTTATTTTTTATTTATGAAACTTACCCACATTCAAGTGTTTAAAAAAAGAATGCATGAAGCCAGAATAAAATATTTTTGTTTACAAGCAAATACCAATTACATTTTTTGATGTTTGAATGTTTAGCCTATTCATATAACAAAACCTATACAAATTAATACCTAAATAGGGACATAGTAGTATACTTAAAGTATGATGTAAAATTCACTTAAAGAAAACTTACGAGTATACTTACAGTATAAAACTACTAAACTAGTAGTTTACTGAGACTATACTTCAAAGTGTACTACAAGTATTTAATTAGTAAACTATCAGTATACCTATAAGTTCACTTTTAGTATAGTTGCAGTACAAGCTAAACATTTTGATGTAAACTAGTTGTGTACTCAAAGTTTACTACTGTTATACTTAAAGTATATTTAAAAGTATACTTTTATATACTAGGAAGTGGGCCAATTTAGTCCCAAGGAGTATTGAAATAGTACACTTACAAGTATACTACTAGTACACTGATATTTGTACTACATAAAGTATACTTAAAATATATACTTGAACTTTGCTTAAGTATACTTAATAAAATCAACTTGAAGTAGACTACTTTTTGGTAAGGGTTGCCTTGCCTTGTTTGGGGCATAATGACATTTTGCTAAATTTTTCTGTTGGTATGCTTACATTACATTACTTAAAAAGTTTGGGGTTGATTTTTTAATACTCGAAAAAGAAGACTGCATGTATTTGATCAAAAAGACTGTTGTGAAATGCAATGTTGTGAAATATTATCACAAATAATTAAAATGACAAAATATTTCTATTTAAATATATATTAAAATGTTATTTATTTCCGTGATGCAAAGCTGAATTTTTTGGCAGCCACGTGATCCTTCAGAAATCATTCTAATATGCTGAAAAAGAACAGTATTTATTTGAAATAGAAAGCTTTTGTAACATTATAAATGTCTTCACTGTCAATTTATGATTTATGAAGACCTTTGATCAATTTAATGCATCCTTGCTGAAAAAAAGTGTTAATTTGCATCAAAATGAAAAACACCTCAAACATTTAACGGTAGTGTATGAATTTCTTTCAAAAAGAAAAAAATCGTACTAACCCCAAACGGTAGTGTAAGTACCAATACAACTGTAAAATACAACAATATAAGACCCAAAGTTAAAACAAAAGAAAACATCATCAGTATATTAAATCTTCAACCTTCCTTCTCCCCTTTTATTTCACCAACATAATTACATACTTGGATATGATTCTATATTGGATATGAAAATATATTCTATGTTGAGAGTCTGATCTATAGCCAGCCTGGTACAAATGACAGTGAAATGGAGAGAATAAGAAGAGCACTGCATACTTCCAGCATGCAGGAAAAATCACAAATGAGATTTTTGTGAAATATGACAGCAAATGGAGACTGGTTTTAAAAGATTTAAGTAAAAAAGTACCTCCTCTAGCTCCTATTCTTATTTTAATCTCTCTTTTAGGGGAAACCCCCGAGCCAGAGTTGATACTTTCATGAAACGTAACCAACAACTCCATTAAGATCCATCTCTGAGCAATAACATTTTTCTCTTGCTTGGTTTAAGACTCAGTTTAAGACTGTGCTCTTTAACCGGACAGCTGTGTGTGCGCTACGAGCTTAAGGATGTGGCCAGGCTTATACCGCAGCAAGTACACACTCTCTACACCAACTGCACCCGCTCCAAGGGAGGTGGCAAAGAGGAATGCCATTATAATGACAGGGCCCGCTAGGAGCAGTTGCACTTCCTATTTTGAGGAAAAGAAGAGAGAACAAGAGCAGTTGTGCCACTGGATGCCACTTGGCAGATCTGAAGTGGAAATAAACAGACAGTTTTAACAACAGCTGAACTTTAAATCTGCCTAGTCAGGACTTCTGTCAAAAGCTGGTTTGTTTAGTAAAACTGCCCACTACCAGTCTTAACATGTATATTATTTTGGTTCCTTAATGTTTTCTTAGCCACCTCAGTTGTGGATGGAGGATATAAATGCAATTGGCACAGTCTTGCCAGTGAAATGGCCTCATTGCGGTAAGACTGAGACAGACAAGTAGGGCAATATGATTAAGAAAATGGTAACAAAGAGTCTGAAACATTCTGAATGCATTTATAGTCTGGCTTAATGAGCTTTAACTGGTACCTCTGTAGTTCGGAGGGCAGATGCAGGTGTAGTTGTTGATGCCGTCCACACAGGTGGAGTTATTCTCACAGTCGTTGTCTTCACAGTCATCAGGATTCAGCTCACACTGCTGGCCCTCATACCCAGGCGGACACACACAGCTAGAGGAGTGGGAAGGCACAGGACAATGATCAATACTTTAAATGTTAGAACAAAAGGAAACACATGGGTTTAAGTGATTTAGCTCTGTTGGGTGACACCCTGATACTGCCAGACTGATTTTTTCAAGTCTGCAGCCAGAACAGTGTCATTTGTTGCCATTTATGTCTCATTATTTGGTCTTTAAATGTCAACCCAACATCCTTCATTAGTGCACTGCTCACAGCCAACAGGAACACTGAGTTTTGGTTTTAACACACACTGAACACATTACAGGAATAGTTCAGCCAAAAATTATAATGCTGGCATGAACACAAAACAAGATCTTTATTTATAACACTATACGTTCTTGTTTATTGAGAATATCGGGATTTTGGAAGAAGATCTTCAGACACGGAGTGAACCTGTACTCACTTTTATGGTACGGATTGTCCTTTCTAAGATATTAAGCTTGACATCTACTGGTCACCATCCACTTTCTTGAAGGAAAAGAGGAGCCTAAACATTTTGCTAAACATCTCATTTTGTTCCACCAAAAACAAGCAATATGATGGTGACTAGATAATGGAAGAACCAGCTCATTTGAGTCGGAGTCAAAATGCTCCTGGAGTCCATGCCTGTTTTGGTCCTTGAGTCTGAGCCGTATTTTCTTGGTCATTGAATATGAGTCCAAGACTATATTTTGATGGTCTTGGTCCTCAAGTCTGAGTTCAAAACCATATTTTCATTGTATTGGTCTTGTCTTGCTGGGAGCATGAGGACTTTTCTGTTCTCGGTCTTGAATCAGACTCATCCTCATTTTGATCTTGATCTTAACTCAGACTAGATTTCTTCTAGTCTCGGGCTTGACTCAGACTTGATCCTTTTCTGGTCTTGGTCTTAAATCAGACTCAAATCTCTTCTGGTCTCAGTCTTTACTAAGACTCGACTCTCTTCTAATCTTAGTCTTAACTCAAATTTGATCCCAAATATGAAGTTTTCTGGTCTCAGCCCTGACTCAGACTTGACCTTCTTCTGGTCTCTGTCTTGATTCAGACTCAATCTGTTCTGTTTTCGCTTGTGACTCAGACTTAACCCTCTTTCGGGTTTTGAATCAGACTCAACCCTCTTTTGATCTCGATCTTGATTCAGACTTTATTTTTTCTGGTCTCGGTCCTGAATCAGACTTGACCCTCTTCTGATCTTGGCCTGGACCCCACCTTGACCCTCTTCTGGTCTTGGTCTTGACTCAGACTTGATCTCTTCTGGTTTCAGTCTTAACCAAGACTCGACTCTCTTCTAATTTTAGTCTTAACTCAAATTTGATCCTTTTCTGGACTCAGTCTTGATTCAGACTCAATGTTTTCTGGTCTCGGCCCTGACTCAGACTTGACCTTCTTCTGGTCTCTGTCTTGATTCAGACTCAAACTGTTCGGTTTTCGCTTGTGACTCAGACTTAACCCTCTTTCGGGTTTTGAATCAGACTCAACCCTCTTTTGATCTCGATCTTGATTCAGACTTGATTTTTTCTGGTCTCGGTCCTGAATCAGACTTGACCCTCTTCTGATCTTGGCCTGGACCCCACCTCGACCCTCTTCTGGTCTTGGTCTTGACTCAGACTTGATCTCTTCTGGTTTCAGTCTTAACCAAGACTCGACTCACTTCTAATTTTAGTCTTAACTCAAATTTGATCCTTTTCTGGACTCAGTCTTGATTCAGACTCAATGTTTTCTGGTCTCGGCCCTGACTCAGACTTGACCTTCTTCTGGTCTCTGTCTTGATTCAGACTCAATCTCTTCTGTTTTCGCTTGTGACTCAGACCCTCTTTTGGGTCTTGAATCAGACTAAACCCTCTTTTGATCTCGATCTTGATCCCACCTCGACCCTCTTCTGGTCTCGGTCTTGACTCAGACTTGATCTCTTCCGGTTTCGCTCTCTGACTCAGACTCGACCCTGTTCTGGTCTCGATCTTCACTGGGACTCAAATGAGCTGGTTTCAATTACACCACCTCAAATTACCTGCTGAAATTCCAAGCAGCCCCTAATATTTGCATTTTTCTCTGTTGTTTTGGCTTTCTGTTGCTATCCGTAAGACTTGTAGGTCAGATCCATCAGTGACTGAGGCCCAGTGTTTGATAAACCTCCATCTCCATGGTGACTTGTTGAGCAATAGCACTAAAACTTATCTCACTGTTTAGCAGAGCCCACACCCGTCTGTACCCTTCCACCCAGTCCCTGCCCTCTGGCTGCCAACTCTCAAGAGCTACGCCAGCAACCGATATATTCCACCCCCAGAAACATAAAAACACAAATCTCTGGGCTCATTTGCTGTTTTTTTGTAAAGTTATTGTGCAACTCTGCTCTGCCTGGAATGTGAAGCGGCTGCCCTACAAAAATTGAATAGAGGCTTAACGTGACATTACCAAAGTTGCTGGGTGATTTATAGGACACGGTGGACATTTATTGTGCTATTACAACAATCTGCCTGTCCCTTGCTTCGTTCAAATGTCCAGGGGTGTTACAAGCTTTGAAATTTTAATACACAGATTTTGTCCAGACGTGCATTTTAACAAATTATTTCAGTTTTTAAATCTTATTTATATCCTTTTTGACACTTGTATTCATAGCGATAGTGGAAACACTGTGCAGGCTACATTCAGACTTATGTTTCACCAAACCTCAACATTTCAGGCCACAGGTTCAACAACTTCCCAGCTATTCAATGGCTGACAGAATATTATTTATACAGCTCTGAATGTACCTGTAGTGCCCGTCCAGTCCAGGTGTGAGGTGGCATGTGCCTCCATTAACACATGGCAGGCTGATGCAGGCGTTAATGGGGATCTCACAGTTACGACCCTGAGGAAAGAGAAAGCCTGTGAGCATGGATGCGGAAAGAGCAAGCTCAGGTTTTAACATGTCTGACCCTACATACTCGGACAAAGGTCACAATCAGATGGATACTTTCAAAGGTGAAGAGGTTAAAGGAATAAAAAGACATCATCTACAGTATTACATAATGATTTCTGAGTAAATGTCAACTTAAATGTTAACCACAATTTACATTTCAAACAGGGTTAAGGAGTGGATATTAAAGGCAATGATTAGCGGTGCTTTCTATGGTCATTGTTGCTCATACTAATAATTAGGAATCTGTTTTAATCCCTTAACCTTTAACTACCATCCAGAACACCCTAGCAACCACACAGCAACATAATAAAAACACTCAGAACATATGAACTGCATAGTCTATCCTGCAGCATTGTGGTGGATAGTTTTGCACAGACAGGCACCACTCAGATTTTCCTCAGCAAATGTAAAAATCTTGTTTGTTTACTACTTCTATATCCAGGCCTAAAGCCGAGTTTAGTTTAATATCATGGTTTATGGAAGATGTATGTCTTGCCCTGATTCTTTTACACTCCGGGGCTGTAACTCCGTGACTAACACTCTCCATTTCAGTTCCAGACAAAGGCTCTTGCCACTGATATGCCTGTTTCCTCTGCTCTCCTCAAAGGGCCCATATGTCTGTTTTCTTTCTCTCATCTCTGTTTTTTTTCTTTTTCTTGTCCCATGTTTGACTTAATTCAGTACTCTTGAACATTCAAATTAATCTTCACTTACTTCGAGGACAGACGCGCACCTGCAACTGACCTTGAGAGCTGCAGTTTTAATTAAAAGACAGCTCATTGGTTCTGTCTTGTAGAGGGTGAAGGGTTAAGCTTTTATCTGTTCTTCAACAGAACAACACTGACAGGAATCCCATAACCAAACAAAAGGGTAATGATTGCGCGCTGCATCCAGGACACACACACACACACAAATTCGCAAAGCACTTTTTGTGTAAAACTGAGTCTGTCTGATGTCAAACTTTGGTTCGCTTGGGTTTTCAAGTGGTTTTCGTGTGTGCATCAGCAATCTGCAACCCAGTCTTGCTTGAAATGATGGTCTAAAGTTTGGCTTATAAAGCAATCTGTTCTAACTCACAGAAGTGAACTGCTATTGATGCCGCATAATTTACATTTTTGTACGCTCCCGTCTGGTCACACTCATAATTGCTCATAGCTGCTTGTCTTTGAATAAATTGCCTTCGAAGAGCAGTTCACATTCTTCACATCTCTTGCAATGCATTTGCCCAAAGCCCAAGACCCCACTGTCAAGGTCACACTACCGAGTATGTATCCACTACACAAACAACGGCTGCCTGAGTACAATAGGAACTAATCAAGAAACTCCAGAGACAGCGAGTTCAGCTCGGGAAGATGGATGATGAGGATCTCTTGCATGTAATGATGCACATAACTCATAGGAGTATTCTGTACACGCATGCAGGAGGACAGGAAAGACGCTAGTCGAGGATGTGCTGTATGTGGGGTGGTGGATGTTTACTCACCTTGTAGCCAAAAGGGCAGGTGCAGTGGTAGGAGCCCGTGACATCACTCACACATGTGCCGTTATTCTGACAGGGAGTCGCCAGACAGGGGGCGCACTTGGACATCAGATTCAAATCTGCTGGACCTGAAATACACAACACAAAATGTGAAGTATAAATGTGTGGATGAGAAAGGGAACCAGAAATAAAAGGGAATGGAGGTGACATTAAGGTCATCATGAAACAAACCTGGCCATATGTGACCCTGGAGCACAAAACCATTCTTAAGTCGCTGGGGTATATTTGTAGCAATAGCCAAAAATTATCGATTTTTCTTTTATGCACAAAATCATTAGGATTTTAAGTAAAGATCATGTTCCATGAAGATATTTAGTAAATGTCCTACCGTAAATATATCAAAACTTAATTTTTGATTAGTAATATGCATTGCTAAGAACTTAATTTGGACAACTTTAAAGGTGATTTTCTCAATATTTAGATTTTTTTGCACCCTCAGATTCCAGATTTTCAAATAGTTGTATCAACCAAATAGTCAAATACTATATCTATAATAATCATTGTCCAATTCTAAGAAACCATACATCAATGGAAAGCTTATTTATTTATTTATTCAACTTATCTCAATTTCAAAAAATTGACCCTTATGACTGGTTTTGTGGTCCAGGGTCACATATTTACTTGCAAAACAATATATCTGTGCATGCTATTACTAGAAAAAATACAACTTTTACCAAAATACATGAACTTGTCTCTTCCACTGAAACGGTTGTTTTTGCAGTATTTATGTACTGTTATAGTATGCATTTATTATTTTGAATTCACTTTTGTTTTCCAGTTTTAATAATTTCGTTAAGTGCTTTAATAATTTTATTAGATTTTCGTAAATATTTATATTTACCTTTATTTTATATCAATTTTGGGTTTTTAGTACTTAAACTTTTCAGTTCAAGGCAACATTTCTAATTCTTGTTCTTAAAGTTTTTTTTCATCTATTATTTATATTGAATTGAATTTAATTTTAGTTAATGAAAATAACTAAAAACGTATAACTTAACTGATAACAAACTATTTTAACAGTTTTAAGCTGTAGTTAATGATAACAAGACTGCTCTTTTTGGATAACATCACATCGTATTTTTCAAACCGTCTCTTTCAACCTGACTCCATTCTGGTACGTAATGTCCACTTTTCATGATCCAACCAGTTATGACTGAATAAAATCAAGTCATAGCCTACAGTTTTTTTTTCTCCTCAAATATCTTGTTTTGTTCCAAAATTTTATTTATCATGAAAACAATGGCATTGCAAATGCATAACTTACGCAATCTCATAAAAAAAGGTACTAAACTGGGGTGGTACACATTCAAAAGGTACCAATATGTACCATTTTGGGGTAAATAGCTTTTGCACTTAGGATACTGCCCCAGTGACAGTTTTGTACCTTTTTTTCTTTTTTGCTTACTTTTTGGAAGTTTCCTTTTTTGAGACTTTTTACTGATAGAAACAACGGAAAAAAGACAGGATATTATTTAGGGAGAGAAAGAGAGCGGAAATTGACTCAGGACATGGCACAGACCAAATTGAAATCTGTGTCTCCCACATGAGCACCATGGCTCAATGTGTCCGCTGCAGATGTGTTAACCACGAAGAGGGAAGACAGAATGCAGACTCACCCTTGCACTGGAATTGACTAAGAGGGGTGGTAAGCAGCAGGCGGTCGGCCATGTCTGGTGGTCCAGCGCAGCGGGCGATGCCAGGCTCTTTAAACCCAGCCTTCACCCACTGAGACAACCAGCGCAGCTCACAATCACAGTACAGGGGGTTCGCACCTAGAGCCCTGGATAACAGGAACCGGGTGTTTGAAAGCATAAATGCATAGAAATATCAGTATGATTCGTTAGTCTAGTGTATTTTTCCTTGTGAGTTCAACTCTTCCATACAAATCCTAACTTCTTCCCAAGTGCACTTCCTTCAATTCAACAGGCCCTTTATTCCTCAATGGGGATTTTTTTTTCTTTCTGACAGTTCTTTTCAATGAGGAAACAAGGAGCTACAGTAGCCCCACTCCAAACCGGCAAAGGAACTACAGCCAGAGAGGAAAAAAACAGCACCACCATAAGCCTCCATAATAGATGCCTTTTAGCTGTAATAAAATGTACAAAGATTTCCTGTGGGGCTCGGTCTCTTAGCGCGGAGCACAAGGCTGCTCTCTCTCTCTAGGTTGCACCCGGTAATGAGGTAAAACTTACATTGAGTCTAAAGACCTGAGTTGGTCTCTAAGGCTGAGACTGGGAGTCCATCATTAACAGAGGCAGAGAGAGCACGTTTTTACACACACACACAGGTTTGTTTTTGTGAAAAGTGAGGACATCCCATAGGCGTAATGGTTTTTATACTGTACAGACCGTATATTCTATTGCCCTACACCAACCCTACCCCTAAACCTACCCCTCACAGGAGACTTTGTGCTATTTCAGATTTTCAATACACTCCATTCTGTGTGATTTATAAGCGTTTTGAAAAGTGGGGACATGGGGTAATGTCCTGAAAAGTCACCTTCTCCTTGTAATACCTATGTCATACCTTTGTCATTATACACATTTATGTCCTCCATTTGTCACAAAAAAGCGCACACACACACACACACTTACAGATGAGACAGAGATGTCAAGTGGCTGAAGGCTCCCTCCGGAATAGTTGAAAGGTCATTTCCATGGAGGGTTCTGAAAGAGAAGAACGAAAAGGAAATGAAAAAAGCATGGAGCTCTGGGAGCTGGTTCCATTGTTTTCCACACTATAAATGGAGATAGAGAAAGAAAGGGTCGGTCATTCACGGCACTTAGTGAAGATTATAGAAAACCGCTGCCGTTTTTTGTGAGACACCGGTGGGAATGGCAGATTTGCATTGAGATGTCATTGTATGCTGTGTCAGTTCTGTTTAATAATTTCTCCTGTTTTATTACGGGGCGCTCGGCCCACACATACACACTCAGACTGCAACCTGAGAACATGATTGGACAGCTACGGGCCCTTGAGGCCACGTCAGCGCTGGCCCTGGGGCATTCTGGAAAATTAAAAAGTGACAATGATGACTGCCTGGCAGACTAAGTTTAAAAGGGCCGGAATAAGGTGGGCGTCCTTTGGGCTGTTTAACATATCTGTGCACACAGGGTGTTGATAACCTATCCTGCCCAGAGCCGCAGAACACAACATCCAGCTTAATGCAGACAGGATGTTTCTTAAACTATGATCACACATTTCAAACTCACTCATTTATTTGTCTCCTAATAATTTACAAGAGCGAATAATACATGCATCTCAGAACTTTTTATCCATGGACAAATGTTTTTTTTTCCACCACATCTCAAAATGCCAAATAAATATGTGATGGAAATTATATTTTCAATAGAAACGTTGACTTACTAAGGCTAATTTAATTTTCTAGTACCATAAATACACGTTCAATATTTAATCACATTTTTTTCATAAGATAAAGTTGACAGAATTATAGCACAATCAAAAATATTTTGTTCATAAGTGATATTTACCTTGACTTTTCTCAACTAAGGAACAGCTAAGGAGGAACACACACTACCATTCAAAAGTTTAGAATCAGAGATTTTGTTTTAAGAAATTAACTTTTTTATTACGTACAATCTTTATGCATTCAACTATGACAACCCCCAACAAGACTTCTATCTTCAAATTATAATTATTATAATACTTGTTTTTTGATTATAACTGTGCTAAGAAACATTCAGGTTTCACAAAAATTTCCCAAACTTTTGAACGGAACGGTAATTTTTGCATAATTAATATTTCAATGATTTATACTTATTTTACACTCTGCTTAGAATATTATACATTTACATTTTTATAGCAAAAGTAATATTGTAATGGACTTTCATACACTGAAAAAAATAGGTGTAGCAATAATTAAAAAAACAACAACAAGTAACACATTGAATTAAACACACAACATTTTTAACTATTGTACAAAACGAATAGCATTTTGTTTTGTTGTAAATGAATTCCGATACATCTTTGCTTCTTAACGCCGTTACACACTTCAAAAAAAAAACCATAATTCTATGTAGTTTGGAGTTTGAGTCTGCAAGTAGTCTCGGAAGTAACAAAAATAATAGGACATATTAAAAAAGTTTTCGAGACCATTTAATGTGACTTAATACAACCAAAGAAAAAAGGTTACCAGGGGACTAAGTCTGCACTCTTAAAAATCTATTGCATTCTCCTTCAGAACTGCCTTATGCTGTGAAAGCTGTTTATCTAAACGCAGATTGGTCAGGCAGTAATATCGGATCATACCCCCCATACAGGCAGGTTATTAGGATTCACAGAGGTGCGTGGTGCATGGGGAGGTGTGTGGTCCCCGCCCCGTGAGAGTGAGAGAGATTTAGAAGACGAGATGCAGAGATTCCCGATTGATTGTGCAGCAGATCAATGGATCATCCCGCTGAATAAACAAAAGGGAGTATTTACAGCAGGCGTGATTTTTCTCCGCGATGACGCAAGCATCAACTTATGAATGAACAGGGACACAGCGAATCTGATTATAGATCAGGATATGAAGAGAAAGACTCTGCAAGACCCCCTCGCGAATAGAGTGGCGGAAACACAGACAAAGACCTGGTCATTTAATGTCTAACATTTATGCCCAAATCGGTTTGGCTCCATTAGTAATCACATTAACAGTGACCTTTGCATTGACAAAAACATATGTGACACAGAAACCGTGTTGATTGTTGATCGGTGTTACTTTACAGCGGTAGTGGGCGAGGAGTCAGGTTGTTGAACGTGAGGAGGGGCAAGAAGACTGACTCTTATTCTGAGGTTGACTCTGCCAGAGGAAACACACACATAAACGCCACTAGCAGTTTAATTACCCACCACCTCAGAACAACAGCTACAAATGCCTTCATAAATCAAAGACGGCTTTACTCTTAGAAAAACTAGCGATAATCGCAGTACTTGATTCCGGTAGGCTAACAGGTTATTTTACTGACCCTGCACTTCAAAACATGCATTAAAACCCACTAAACAGTATTACTGTCAAATAATATCCTGATTAATTTACTGCAACCAACAACAAGGCAGTGTGGTTGCAGTTAAACTCACTCAGTTAAACTATTTGAGGGATTCGGGATGTGTATTGGTGGTGCAATCTGTACATTTCTTACAACCTATTGTGATCTTCCTATAGTTGTGAATGTTTATACCAAGATCATACGTAAAAAGCACCAAATTTGACTTTGTACTTAAAAATTGGGTTAATGAAATTACCATCTAAGTTACACATTGGCACAAGATAGTCCACTGGAAAGTAAGGATCCTAAAATATTTTTTATATAATGGTGCATAGTGTCATACAAACAAAAGGCCAAATAGCCACAGTCACAGGGTACAACCCGGCATAATGAAAAGCATTAAAATAAAAATAAAAATTCATTCATAATGTTCTCCTTTTCCTTTTTTCTTTTCTTTTTACATTGCTGATAGAAAAAATATATGAGGAAGAGTATCAGAAACCAAATATTTAAATAAATATCATATGTATCTGATTGTGATATTTGCAGTTTTTAACTGAATTTCCCCTATACCTTAATGCATTTCGCCTGTTGACTTGCTTTTATAAATTACTCTTATAATTTTGACAGCCGCCCCTTTATGTATTTTCTTATATAGAGGTTAAAATTACATAAAAAGCAGTGTTTACAATTTTCATCATGTCATGCTTATTCAAGTAACTACACTCCTAAACAATTAACAGGTTTTTACTGTCACGTTTTTATTGTCTTTTTTTTTTGTAAGTATTACAAACTTTTTTGTGTGTATACAGGTGCTTCATATTTCCTAAAATTGTTAAATTCCCGCAGCTTCAGAAATAAAAATAATGCTGTATGCTTAAAGGGGTGGTTCACTGTTTTTTCTAGGCTTGATTGTGTTTATAGGTTGCAGTCTAACATGTGTTAATGCTTAGTTTAAAAAAAAAAACTCTTTTATGAAGCCCCTCCCTCAGAAAAACGCGATGGGCTCAGATTGGTTAGCTAGCCAAGTGTGTTGTGATTCGCTAAACCGCCTCTAGTGCACGTCTAAACTTTAAGTCCCCACAGCCAAGCCCTCACTTCCCTTCTCTTTTCCTTTCCTCAGCGGCATGTGCTCCAGTTGAATGGTAAACAGCGGTGTCGTTAATACGCCCGATTGATCAGTTTGAGCCCGATTGAGAAGCAGAGGATAGTATTGAAGAGGATCGTGCAGAACCTGTGCAAGCACGGCTTTTAATGGTAGGCCTATGTTTTTTGTTTGTTGTGGTCTCATACTTTTAGATACGCTGTTATTTGTAAATGCTACTGCTTATGTTAGCTTTTAATATACGGTTTTATCCTGATTAAAGCTTTACTACAGTACGGCAACTGCACGCTGCATGTTTAACGCTTCTCAAAGCTATGTGAAAATTATAATAAGGTGATAATGGGAACAGTTCAAGTTTGGGCTGAGCTGAATAAGCAATTGTAGAGCGATTCGTGAGAGAGAGCAAGCAGAGTGTGCGTAGCACAGCGGTTACGTTTTTCACTTTGGAGGACCTATTATTTACACTTCAGCGCATTAAGTGCAACTTCCCCGCTTGCTGTTTTAGAACATTGATTTTGAAACTTGTGATTCCGTTAGAATCTTTAGAAGACAGAATCGCGATTTATATATGAACAGATTTTTACGTGCACCTCTAGTTTTCTCTTCCTCTTCTCTAAAGCAGCGCAGCATGGCCTCGCCCCCTTTTGCTGTCTTTTCACGAGGGAGGAGTTTGTGACGTCACGAACCAGGTAAGCCCGGAAGTAACTCGTTGTTTTAGTGTCCCCCTACCACCGTGGTTGAGGCAATAACTGCCTAGACATTTTACAAACCGCTACCACGACCCCTCTTATCTCCATTTGCATTGAACTTTCAGCTTCGTAACTTTGCAGATATTGTTTATGTTCAAACAGCAATTTTACACACTAACTAACGTTAAAAAAGTGAAATCGCAATGAACCACCCCTTTAAAACAAACATACAAATGAATGCATTTAATGCACAAATAGGTCCCTTAAAGGTAAAAGTGTGTGCCAAATGAATAAATTCAAATGAAAAGTGGAGAAATACATACAGCAGTGTCAGTTGTTTCAGATTAGCAAGCTCTTTGGGCACGGAGGTGAGGAGGTTTCCTTCCAAATATCTGAAACGGTAAGAAAAACGGTACGTTTACAATCCTCAAACAAGCTATAAAGTAAAACCAGATTAATTTTAAATTTCATTTCATGCTTAAAAATCAATTTTACATAGGAAGAAATAGTCTTATTACCATAAAGTGGCTCTAGATGTAGAGAAGTTACAGTGAGCTGCTGTTTACAGTCTTATGATATTGGTTTCAGATTAAAAGAACCACGCACATAGGTCATCCCTTGAAGTTGTTTGGTTTTTCTGGCTGTTGGTATTTTTTGCTTATCTACAAAATGTACTCTTGGGTGAGTTTCATCCTAATTTTGCCACTCTGTGACGTGCTAAAAGGCCGTTCTCAGCAGAACATCAGCAGACCCGGCCACAGCAAGATGACAGGACACAGATAGATGAGGCTTTGACAGGGCACTCATGGTCTGCTCTCAAAGCGATTTGATAATGGGGTCTGTCAGTGAGCAAGAGTATTGTCTTCAAAACTACGACACAGGAGAAGAGGTCAATCCTGCTGGAGTTTTCCTGCACAACCCAAGAACAATTACTGTCCTTTTGCTGAAAAACCGGCAACGACAAGGCAGGATATTTCTGTTCCCCACACTTGCTAATGTAACCGCTTGTTATATCAGTCTCTCCTTGTCACTTGTTTGCAATCTTGTGAATTCTTTCCTTCTCTTAGTCACTGTCGTCTTGTTCTATTGCTTCCCTGTCTCTCCATCTATCCCCTTTCTCTAAGTATGAGTGGCTCTTGTTGAGTTTAAATGGCCTGTGTGTCAGCAGTTCTACGAAGGCACTGTGGTCACTCTTCATCTGATTAGTCCATTAGATTATGATTTATATTTGATACTATTTAACAGTCTTCCCCGCAACAACCTAATGACCCTCATACAATCATGTATGCGATCCCATTCTAGAATCACATTCACCTCCCATTTAAATGGGGCATTACCCTAAGATACATAAGCTAAAAGATACCTTCTTTACCCCTAAATGCTGCATGTGAGTACCTTAAAGGATTGATACATATTAGTAACTAAAGTTTATATATTTGTAACTTTGGTTCCCTTTTTCCTGAGAGTGTACTGGTCATCATGTGACATGGGCATAGTTGTTCTTTCCTGAAACATTTCAGATTAAACGGTATGGTCATTCCTATAGGTATTGCAACATACCAAATAAGTATTGATGATAACCTTGATATTTAAAAATTGTATCACTACTTGATATCATTGTGATACGTCATATACCCACCTCGATAATTATGCGATGGAGGATAGCCGATGGATGGATGGAAGGTATGACGTGGGTGGAGGGATTTTGGTATGTTGCCTTTTGTGGGTGGGTGGGCGGATGGCACCGGGACTGGTGTATAGGTTATGGATGGGTGGGTGGATGGATGGATGGATGGATGGATGGATGGATGGGTGGATGGATGGATGGATGGATGGATGGGTGGGTGGATGGATGGATGAAAGTATTTATAGAATGATAGAGAGGTGATCTGATTAGATTTAGATAGAGTAGATGCTTTTAATGTTTTTTTTGTCTTAATTTCTTTAGATATTGCAATAATATAGCTACCATGAATTATTTTGGCCAAATAACGAAATGTTTAGTGAAAATCAAATATCATGATGGCTAGTTCTTGTTTGAAAGAAAATTTATTTTCTCAACAACAACAACAAAAAATTACTGTGAACGCATTGTTCCAGTCTTGTTGTACAAATGTATAGCATTGCTGTATTCAAATTTTTTGTTCATATTTTGTTTAAATTAAATCATGCGGTTTCTGTTAGAGCTTTGTCATTCCCAATCAGTTAATCAATCAGCCTGTCCGACACTGAATCAAATCTACATCTGCATCCCGAAGGTCACTTGGATCAATGGTCAAATTAATTAAATTATTTTTTGCTTATTTTAACTAAACTGGCCAAGTAGAAAACAAAACCTGGATGTGACACTGTGCCAACCCTTACAGAAACAAAATCCTGTCTTTTGTGGAAATAAACTGTCTATTCTAAAATGAAAAAGATGAAAACGTGAAGAAAGACAAATAAAGGGAGCTGGAAGGAGAAACTCACAGTTCAGTTGTATCTTTAGGGATACCCTTAGGCAGCGAACGCAGCCCGCGGTTACTACAGCGCACCACCGCGTCCGAGCATGTGCAGGAATCGGGACAGCGAGGGGCCGATGGCAGACAGACATTCTCTTCCGCACCTGAGAGAGAAACACATGCATATTTTATGCTCCTTTACATCATGCAAGAGAAAAATGTAATATGTGTTGCTAACAGATCTAATATAGAAACTCATCAATTCTTTAAAAGGAAGTAATGGAGGACAGAGAAAAAGAGAGAGATAACGGAAGAAAGAGCACAGGTGCTGCGTGCACCGAATTGCATTGAAAATAGCCCATTCTCCAAACACGGGTATCAATATTACAGCGCACGCTTGCGAACTGATACAGTGCACAGGAGTTTAAAATCAGCAGCTAAATATTGCTTTTGGCCTTGCTCGCTCCACATTTCCTGCAAGCAATACTTGTAGCCTCCTCCCGAGCTGCTTTCATCCAAGCTCTGTATGACGCTATCTGTAAAAGGCTGAATTACCCTGCAGATTAAAAAGAAACAGCGAATTAAGCCATTAATGGGAGGTAATGGAGACTGAGATATGCTCCAACAATAACACGCAGACCGAGTCTGGAAGGAGAACGCCGGATCTGGACGTGCCTGCAAACGCAGAAAAGCCAAAGGGGCTGTGGGCTAGTTTTACAATGACTGGACTCCATCAAACGACCAAAAATATCTTCCCGTAAATCAATTTAGCTTGACTTTGTTACTCTAACTGTAATTGCAGAGCACTGAAATAGCTGGATGTTGTGGTGGTGAGTTGTTTGGAGCCGAAACGAACAGAATAACAACACATGAGCCCTGACAGACAGCTTCTTCTAACTAATGGACCTCGAGCCAGGGCGATTTCTCTCACTTTCAACCTCTTTATTTCAAAGTGCTTCGGCCGTCTACAGCTGAGCAGCTCTCTTAACACGATATTCCCCGAAGCAGCAAAAGAGCTGTTTCTACCCAAAACACCCTGGGCTTCGACAGGGAGGTCTTCTGAAACACAGGACCCCGGCCAGACAGAAGCCAAACCGCACTTTCTTTTTCTCCGTTAAACTTTGTCAGTCTCGAGAGGTTCTGTTTTCCCGCTGTATTGATTTCCCTTTTCCCTTTTTTTTTCTCCCCTTCCCCCTTTTTCCTTTTCCCCCCTTCCCTTCCTTTTTTTGGACACCAGTTCTTCCCTAGAAAAACCTATGATATGATCGAGGCCCTTTTTCCCTTCCCCCCACCCGTTTTTAAGTCGTTGAATTGTCTCTTTTGTCTTTGCATCTCTGGCTCGGACCTTGCTGGAAGTGGCATGGGGTTTTTTGTGATTTACCCTGACGCTGGGAAGCAGGGAGAGGGGGATGAAGGTGTGGGAAATCCGAGGAGAAGGAGTGGAGAGAGAGCCTCGGTCTGGAAGGAGGCGATGCAGCGGCCTGAACTAAGCAGCGTGATTTCATGGGAACTGGAGATGGATGTGGTGTGGATGGCACAGGTTACAAGGCAAATACTAGCTGAGGTCTGCAAACCCTTGTTCAGCGTCCTGACAGTGTGCCCCTGGTTCATGAGGAACTGCTTAAAAAAGTGTATATAAACAGGCCAGTGTGGACATAAAGGAGTTGAAGAGTATGAAAAGAGATCAAACAGTATGGAGACATGGAAGTATTAGACTGGTATATTTGAATTACTGTGTCTATCTATCTATCTATCTATCTATCTATCTATCTATCTATCTATGATCTATCTATCTATATATTCTATCTAGCTATCTGGCTGTTATGCCTGTCGGTTGTCTGGTCTGTCTGCGTCTATATAGTACAGTATATAGATAATATCTACACCATAAATATATATACATATCTATATATATATATATATATTCTATACAGTTCTTGGGCTGAATGACATCCAACGTGTTGTGAAAGAGGTGATAAACCTGATATACAGTAGTACAATATAACATTTACAGGGTAAATTGAATCCATATATTACAGGTGTGTAAATATTATATATATAAATATGGCGCCAAATTATTTTATCATTATTATTTTATAAAATTAATTATTTACAAAATTGTATAGAGGGAGAACATGGGAGTATGAAAATGGCATAAAAAAATATATATTCTATGTGTAATTGTGAGATATGAATTACACGGTAAATGTCTCAATATAACAGTTAAAGGGTTAATTAACGACATCGGATACTATGTGCCTTACTGTAAATATTTATCATGTATATGTCACCTAATTGTTTTTACGTATTTTTTTATTAGTATCATAAAAAATAGGCACATCACGCCTAATTAACTATTATTAATGAAATTCCATTATGTTTGTATTTTTATTTATTCTTCATCTATGTAGATTTTTATTTGATAAGTAAGATACAATTTTTAGCCCACCCGCCCGAATGGGATAATATCATGATTAAACATAACCGCATAATTCCCTATTATATTCATCATCACCGGTTTATAATAACACAGGGAATCATCATGTAACTACCTAATGACCAATAAATCAATACACCAACCATGCTTTTTGTGTAAATTTAAATCGGTAATTTTGAAACCCGGTTACAGTGATTGCACCAAAGTTAAGGTGGTCAGGCTAACAAGGTGCTAGTTCCTTTACTGTGGTAAAACCACTGTGATGCACGACTGATTTATTTCTCAATATGCATTCTTTGATACAGGCACTTGCTGAGTTACTGATCCATCAACAGGGCAAGCAGCAGATATTGTGCAAGTGGCCAAAATCGAGTTATACCGTCGCAGGAGAAATCAGGCATGGCTACATCTTGTATGGGGATCTCCTTCAGGAAGGCAGGTTTCTGGCAGCGTGGGTTGCCACTATAACCCACTCTACGGCTTCACTCTCTACCATGCCAACCCTTTAGTCCACAGCCAGGCTATCAGTGACAGTCACCTTATCACGTAGGATAGACAGCAGGTTACTTTGTTACACACAATACTTAGAAAGAAAATACACAAACACATTACTTTATATAATTACAAAGGCAAAGCAATCGCTGGGAACGGAAAGCAATCAGCTGGGTTAAATTACCACATAAACGATTCAACTCCAGCCCATTTAACCCAGCAGGAGAAATGAATTTGCATTTAAATGGCAATACAATTACATATTGTGACTGCGATGCGACCTGCAATGCTGACAGCGTTTGATAGCAACTTTTGCTGTGTTATTACATTGTTATAAAACAGCCACAGCACACGTAAGCTGCTTTAAAAACTAATACGAGGTCCATAGAGCTCATCTTTCTAAGACTTAACTATCAAAAATATATCCTAACGTTCCCGACATATGTGAAAAATGCCTCAGCCATATGTTTGCATGAATTTTTGGAACTCTTTCTTAAAATTGTCTCCGAAGTTCTTAAAATCAAATAAGACATTTACCCTTTAATTGCCATTTTTGGTGTTCCATCTCAGTGTTATCCTCTGAACCATAAACAAGGTAGTGCATTTGCATCATTGCTTGCTCGGCGCAGAATAATGCTATCTTGGACCTCCTCCCTCTTTAAGTGTGGCTTAAAGATTTAATCTTCTTTTAAAACTTGAAAAAGCCAAGTTTAATATCAGAGACGGGGGGGAATGCTATTTTGAAAAATGGCAACAATTTATTACTTACTTTAATGATATACGTATTCTGGAGGTAGATTGAGGGGAGGTATAATTCTTTTCCCTTTCCTAACTTTTGAGGATTATTTTTGTTATTATTATTATTATTATTATTATTATATTTTAATTTATTATTTTTTCTTTTCTCTTTTATTTATTTATTATGTAGTTGAACCTTTTTCATATGTCATTCTGTTTTAGTTTTGGTTCATTGGGTTGGGTAGGATGTGAACGTTATAAAATGTAAAAGTGCAATTTTGCAATAAAAATTCTATGACAAAAAAAAACAAACTAAAACGAGGGCTCACGAATAAGACACAGACAGATTTTCATCACGTTTGGGTAGAGAACGATCCATCAACCAATGGCTACAGGGACCGCTGGGGTAGAGGCTTCAGAATCAACTTATTGGCCCATTTTTCATGCGTCCTCACTGAGTTCTGAAAGTTCAGGTGGTGGCACACAGACCTAAATCAAAAAATTGTAGCCTTGAGTTAAAAGCGTCACCAGCAATGACTGTAGAAGGCCCACCAGGGAGCCGGCTGACGGCCCACTCAGACGGGATGCATTACTGAAACCCACAGCAGCGCTAGTACAGGCACAGAGGAACTCTTTCATAGAGTATCTGCTGTGCTACAGCCTGCGGGATAAATTAATCGAGTGTGCTGACCTTCCGCTGCTTCGCCAATAGATGCTTCGCAGCTTAAGGGGATGTGCTCATGTTAACACTACCCTGCAATGTGTTTGCCTTTAATTATTCCTACATCGCTTTCTGTACACACTTCAAAATCAAAGAAACCCCGGCTGAGAGAGAACAAGCCAGGCAGACGTTTGCTTTGAGAATGATATTGCACACTAGACATGAGAGAATATTTATGCTGCTAAATTTAATAAATGGGACATAACTGACAAAACACGTGGCTATTTTTACTGTGATAATCACAAATGCGAGCACTTAAAAGTAACCTCTGTCCTGACTGCTCACTCCAAACTCTCCTACCGGAAACACACTCCCGCTCCGCTCTAATTTGGGCAGAGGTGGAGGGATGAATGATGTAGTGAGAGAGAAACAGGAAGGAAGTATGCCCAACATGCCTGCTATACTACTGTGGGAAGAGAATAATAGCCGGGGAGGCCTTGCTCTCTCTCTCTCTCTCTCTCTCTCTCTGGATATTTTTAGCTGCCCTATGCTGAGATGGACATGGCTGTGTCAGCCGCTGGGTAATTAGAGAGCTGGCAAAAAAGAGAGAGAATGAAAAGAACGAGTCTGAAAGAAAAAGCACAACAGATTGATTGGAAAAGTTGGCTTATGGCATAAGAAGGAAAAAATAATTGAATGTGTTTTGCAGATTCCATACAATATATTTAATATACAATATATGTTCTTAATGTTCATTTACTGAAATAAGTATAGCATACATTCTACCTGGAGGGTCTCAACGTATTAAAAAAAAAAAAAAAAACCTTGTTCAATCCATGACCTAGTGGCAAGTGCATTTATTTATTTATTATACATAAATATTTAAAGAAAGACATATTAGAAAAAAATAGAGATTTAAAATTAAAAAACAGAATATAACGAAGTAATATTTAATAATAATTTATTCGATTAAGAGAAAATAATATTAACAATAAATTTTTTAAAATGTAAACTTTACAAAATAGGTTTACTTAAACACTATATAATAATATATATATTATATATATAGATATTATTATATATAGATGCGTAGCCTTTTTTTGCCCTATATAATATATATATTATATATATATACCACATAGAGTACTGTATATTCACCCACCCAACATACAAAAATAGTTTACATTAACTTATGAAATTAATATTATAAATAATATTTTAAATAATTGGATTGCTTAATTATGAAATTATAAAATATAACAAGTGAATATAGAAGATAATTTAAGAAAGTTCTTAGATACAATATTTTTATTTAATAGAAAAAAAAATCTATGTATGTTGGTTATTAAGACTGGAAGAGCAACACGAAACCCAACAACTATAAACAACTGCACGCAAAGTAACGCCAAGCAAAGCAAACATTACAAAACGAAGCAAAAAAAAAAAAAAAAAAGACACACAAAAACCAGTAAATCACAACAAAACAACAAAACAGACAAAAATAAAAATAACATAAGCCGTCCTAGTCGTGCTAAGCTAGAAAAAGGTTGTCAAGGAAGTTTATGCCTGGTTTATGCCTTGATAAAAAAAGGAAAATATATGTTACTGATTAGATGACCTCATTGTGTAAATTATTCCAGTTGTTTATGCATGCTAAACTTGATTAGATGGTCAGAATGGAAGGAATGACACCCCATGCAAACCAGAACAATCTGAGAGTCTCTCTGCTCAGAATCTGCTCACATATTTCGGCTAGTAGAGAGCTTTCACCGAATGAAAAAGAGAACCATGTGTATTGCTGCACGTTGAGATGTGTGCCAGGAATACAGCCTGATATGATAATTCAAATGGTTACAGAGGCTCGCTGTGTTGGCAGTCATTATTTCCATTTTTTTTCTAAATTATGATTCCACCAAAAGTTATTTTGAATGCTTAGCATCTGTTTATCTATGAACATCTGTGAGATCTCTTTCAGTTTTCTCCGTTGATCTTTCTCTTTCTTGTCATTCCCTCAGGGCTGTGACACACTAGAGTTCATTTGTTTGTTGAGCAGTTCTTTGTTTACCTCCCCCGCAAAAAGCTACGCAGATATTAATCTGCATTAAAAATGCGCCACACATAATTTTCTCCAGCTGTTCCCCATTTTTTTTTTTACAGCATTCAATCAAAAGCAAAAACGAAATGGCAGAAGAATGAATTCAGTACATCTGCCTTTGTATGGACATCATCATCGCACAAAATTTTGAGTCCATTTTCAGACAGCAGAGCAATTTTCCCTTTTAGCCATTTTTGAATAATTCACCCTGCCCCACGGGGCAAGCCAACATTTTCTCATCTGAGGTTCAAGAACAACCAAGACAAGAAAACATAACCTCATAATTTAGAAAAAACATCTGCAAACAATAAGAATTCTTTGCTCGAACCACATCCTCATCCGCTTTGCATATGAAGATATAATAGGCGCTTGATTGGTGGTGGTGCGTGACCCGATAGACTGTGTTTGACTTCCTGCGTCTTTGCAAATTTTTCAACTAACTAATTTGTGGGTTTGGTACAGAGACAGGAACTTCAACAAATAGTTTTATTAGGCAGCAGAGATAGTTGTGCTTTAAAATGCCTAATTCTTTAAAATTTTTTATTTTGTTTTGCACTAAAGAATTCCAGTTGATTATGGATGCATAACTGATCGTGTGAACCCATGACACAGAGGGTAATGTGTGTGTGTGTGTGTGTGTGTGAGAGAGGGTGGAGGACTCACATGGTGGAGAGGGAATGCAGGGTGTTGAAAGCTCCCGGGGCGATAGTGGAGATCCGGTTGTCGTAGAGGGAAAGCAGGCGAACGGAGCTCAGGCCGGTGAAGGTGGCGTTATCCACACAGCTGATCTGATTGCTCCTCAGCGTCCTGACGGGAACACAGAGGCAGGTGGGATTACATTGCGTCTGACAGACAGAGGCATGCAGCTCACGAAGAGGGAGGATCGGAGAGTTTATGAGACTCTGTAATGCATTCAGTCAGTGGCTAGTGGTACTATGGTACGACTGCTAACACCTCACTTCAGAAACATTATTTTGTGAATGTGGCATACATGCAGTGGGTGGGTAAACACACAAACTGGTGTAAGGGAGGAAAGTAGGTGCATATCGAGACAGGAGTCTGGAGTGATTTGATGGTTGTGAAATAATTTACAGGAAGGAAATCTGATGGGGCTTCAGCAGACGGCACTTACTGTGTAACAGACCATTCAAATGAAACATTGCTAAACTGGCAATGTCATTAACCTTTATTTAACCCAGCAAGTCAGTTAAATAGAGTATATATACAGTGGGGAAAAAAAGTATTTAGTCAGCCACCAATTGTGCAACTTCTCCCACTTAAAAAGATGAGAGAGGCCTGTAATTTTCATCATAGGTATACCTCAACTATGAGAAACAAAATGAGAAAAAAAATCCAGAAAATCACATTGTAGGATTTTTAAATAATTTATTTGCAAATTATGGTGGAAAATAAGTATTTGGTCAATAACAAAATTTCATCTCAATACTTTGTTATATACGCTTTGTTGGCAATGACAGAGGTCAAAGGTTTTCTGTAAGTCTTCACAAGGTTTTCACATATTGTTGCTGGTATTTTGGCCCATTCCTATATGCAGATCTCCTCTAGAGCAGTAATTTTTTTGGGGCTGTCGCTGGGCAACACGGATATTCAACTCCCTCCAAAGATTTTCTATGTTGTTGAGATCTGGAGACTGGCGAGGCCACTCCAGGACCTTGAAATGCTTCTACGAAGCCACTCCTTCGTTGCCCGGCGGTGTGTTTGGGATCATTTTCATGCTGAAAGACCCAGCCACATTTTCATCTTCAATGCCCTTGCTGATGGTAGGAGGTTTTCACTCAAAATCTCACGGTACATGGCTCCATTCATTCTTTCGTTTATACGGATCAGTTGTTCTGGTCCCTTTGCAGAAAAACAGTCCCAAAGCATGATGTTTCCCCCATGCTTTACAGTAGGTATGGTGTTTTTTGGATGCAACTCAGCATTCTTTCTCCGCCAAACACGACAAGTTGAGTTTTTACAAAAAAGTTCTATTTTGGTTTCATCTGACCATATGACATTATCCCAATCCTCTTCTGGATCATCCAAAATGCTCTCTAGCAAGTTTCAGGACGATGCCATTACTACAGGTATGATTGGAGGACTGGATCCTCTTAAAGAAGAAGTTACAGGTCTGTGAGGGCCAGAAATCTTGCTCTTTTGTAGGTGACCAAATACTTATTTTCCACTATAATTTTCAAATAAATTCTTTAAAATTCCTACAGTGTGATTTTCTGGATTTTCTTTTCTCGTTTTGTCTCTCATGGTTGAGGTATACCTATGATGACAATTACAGGCCTCTCTCATCTTTAAGTGGGAGAACTTGCACATTGGTGGCTGACTAAATACTTTTTTTGCCCCACTGTATTAATATATATATACACACTTGTCATGTTTTTAAGGCTGCATTTATTTGATCAAAAATACAGAAAAAACTGTATCTTTCAAAATGTTATTACAATATAAAATAAGTTTCTATTTGTATATATTTTAAGATGTAATTTATTCCCGTGATGCAAAGCTGAATTTCCAGCATCATTACTCCAGTATAACGTGTCACATGATCCTCCAGAAATCATCCTAATATGCTGATTTTATTATCAGTGAACACTGTTTTTGATGCGGTATAACACATTCAAAATATTTACACTAGAGCAGATATTCATGAACAGAAGCTTAGTTACATTCATAAACACAAGCATGCTTTGCATGTAGGCGTATACAATCCAAAAACTATCGTTATAAAAATGTATGGCTATATTCATGAACAGAGATTATCCTATCACAGTAAAGTTTTGACTAATCATTCTTACTGACATTAGGCTAGTGACATTATAACTCATATTACTTTTATATCATATTTCTGTCTGTTATAGAACATAAAAAAACATCCTGGCATCGTGACATTTAGATGCTGTGAATGAAACTTCATAATGTTTCACTTTATTATACATTTAGTCAGGAATTATAGTTTGGAGAAAGTCTAACTAGTAAAATGTGTACAAGTTATGTGAAAACTAATTACAAGTAGGTTAATAAAAAAGACTTATTCATGTTTTTTCCTGAGGTAATCCAAAGTTTCTTGAGGTGAATTCTGTCTTATTCCTCTCAGCGCGACGCGAACAGTACAACTTGCTGCTTTGTTTGCTGTGATGTGGGTGTTTACACGCCGCACGCTTCACGTGGATGATTATAATATCAATAGCGCTCAGCGCGTGGGCGTGGTCGCATTAGAGATAATGAAGGGAGATGTGAAAAACTGGACATCGCGTTGGTTTCATATGGATTACTTTATCACAGAATATTTGCTTTCGATAAGACTTTCTTAGTTTAATAGTAGACATGTCAAGATTTCTATAGATATATCTCTCATGTCTCTCTGTTGAGTATTTGCTGAGTTACAGTTCATTTTAATGACGCGTCTCTAAATAAAGATCACGCAGACCAAGGCGGCAGACAGCACACCCTGTTTGTTTTCTTTATTTTATAAATGCACAAAGTTCTGTTGTTATTATGTGTGTATACAAATAAAAGTAGACCATTTACAGATTCGATTGATGTATTGCTCTTATCTGTAAGATCAAAACTGAAAGTGTAATTTAAGTTCTTTTCGGTGTGATCAGGAGAAGATGCCTCAAAACGCGTATCCGCGTTAATCGACCTCAGAGGGTTAATATTTGTTTTTGGAACCTGTGATACTTTTATCAGGATTCTTTGATAAAAGTTCAAAAGAACAGCATACATTCTAACAGTACGAGTCTTTATCACTTTAAAAAAAATAAATAAATCAATAACACATCCTTGTTGCACATTACTATAAATATAACATCAAAATGATATGCAAAGATCTGAAATATCTTTTGTGCCCTCTCCTAGAAAGAACCCGACCTATCACATAAAACATATAAATCCTTTATTTATATAAAACATATTTTATAGAATGTTATCATATGTGAAACATCATATATAATATAACTTCACTTGAGTTTAATAAATCCATGAACAAACCCTAGAGTTTCTAATCGCAAAACATGTTTGAGGTGTAGAGTCTGGGTTAACGAGCTGTTATTTGAACAACAGAAGTCTCTGGTTCAGTCTCTGGCTTTCTGGCCTTTGAGATCGCCAGGTAAACGTGTCTGCGTCTGCTCTCCGAGATTCTGTGCAGCAGACACAGGCCGCTGAGGCAGCTCGCCGCTTGACACGGGACATGATGAGTTTGTGTGCGGGCGGTTGGGGAGGGCTGAGCTGCCCAAAACAATCAGGTTCTCCTAAAGGCCCTCAGCAGCACAAACAGGCTAAATGCAAACCAGAGTCTGTCATGATAAAGACCCGAAAGCAGCAAATTCGGCATTAAACTCTGACAAACAGGGATCTGAGATGAGCAAACTCAATTTGGACACATACTCCTGGGATTTGAATGCCACTAAATCCAATATTGCAGGACCATGATTCCATTCATTTGCTCCTATGCACTCCTCTCTCTCCAATTAAGCTAATTAGAGCGACAGCAGACCTTAGGAAGGCTTTTTCTAACCACCAGGCTTCAGAATATGCATTGTATTATCATCTTTGTTCCCGATAGCGTGCCAGCATAGAGGACATCTATGCCCATGAGTTTCTTAGAATAGCTTCTCGCGCTCAGCATCGTGATTAGACTGACGATCACAGTTTTTGCTGAGAACAGGCCATTTTTCTTGAATTCATAGCCTATATGAACACATTTCCAATGCCGTAACTCTGGTGTTTGTGCATTTATATTCAAAACCGTGTGAATATATGAATGTAAACGTGGCTCAGAGACATGTCTTCATTTGAATGAGCAGGACAACAGTGGAGAATGAAAAATGAGCTTAAACGTTGGCGATACTTACAGCGTTTTGAGGCCGCTCAAACCCTTGAACATCTGTCCGCTGACCGACTGCAGCTTGTTTCCGGTCAACAGCAGCTCCAAAACACCTCCGGCCCCATCAAACGACCCCTCACGGATGTCCCGGAGTTTATTATTACTTAAGTTTCTGCAAACACAGAATTGAAGCCGCTATTTATTACTCTGACAAATGTGACCATGGACCATGGTCTTAAGTGTAAATTTTTCAAAATTGAGATTTATACATCATCCGAAAGCTGAATATATAATAATATAATAGCTTTCCATTGATGTATGGTTTGTTAGGATTGGACAATATTTGGTCGAGATACAACTATTTGAAAATCTGGAATCTGAGGGTGCAAAAAATGAAAATATGGAGAAAATCGCCTTTAAAGTTGTCTAAATGAAGTTCTTAGCAATGCATATTACTAATCAAAAATTAAGTTTTGATATATTTATGGTAGGAAATTTACAAAATATCTTCATGGAACATGATCTTTACTTAATATCCTAATGATTTTTGGCATAAAAGAAAAATCTATAATTGTTGGCTATTGCTACAAATATACCTCAGCGACTTAAGACTGCTTTTGTGCTCCAGGGTCACAAATGGCAGAAAGCACTGGTGGCAATGGTACACTGCAAATGTCTTTGTTTCATCATATGAATAGGTTGTGGTTGTATGCTAAACACACGTTTATGATGATTCACTGCTTAATTTTAAACCGTGCTTCAGTAAAATGTAAGGTTGGGCTTTTAGATCTGCCAAATTTATAACTGTGCTAGATAGTAAGCAATTTCATGCATGATAAATCACCGGTCCTCTTCCTGAGCGAATACCGCTTTTTCCAATTTTGGAGTGAGCCGCAAATATTGCCTGACGGTAAATCACTGCATGCGTTTTCCTATTAGGTTGGAATATTCCAGAAGTTTTTCTTGTCCTGCTGTCCATAGTGAAGCTGGATTTCCCAACTACACCAATGTCATTCAGCAGTCAAACCGAAAAAGAGAAATAAACCCGTTCGTACATCTTGCGCAGGTTTGGCAGCTTCTTGAAGGCCCCTGTAGCCTCTAGGACGGAGATTTCATTGTCGTTCAGCCGTCTGGTGGAGAGCGAGACAGAGGTTAATAGTTCAACAGTAAGCAGAGTACTCACAAGCTCACAGCAAAAAGCACTAGTAAACCTCACTGGAGCATGTAGGAGTGATGATCATTCAGACTCTTATGTGGGAGACGCTGTCTAATTGGGATTGTAATGAAAAATCAGTACCGCTCTCTCTGGAACAAAATCATACACATTCATCTGTCCCTCAACACCAGTGATGACAACATGAAGGACATACTCTGATACTTTGCAAATAATAACAGTAGACATGGAAGACGGGCTAACAGGCGATGCAGATAAATGGAGACCGAATCTGGAAACAGATGGTGTATTTTGGAATGCCATAGTACTTTATGCAGAAGTTTCAAACTGGAGCTGCAAGGAAGTAGGAAAGGCAGGAGGAAAAGAAATTAAATAAAAAAAGAAAAGAAAATAATAAAATATGGACACAAATGACATTAATTACTATTTCATTCTGATTTAAACACTGGTTGAAAAAGGAAAAATTCTAAAAGTGCGGTCACATTTACCGTTGTTCTGCAAATATCCGTGGGCAAAATCCAGTAATTGCAATAGAATTTATGCACTCAGAAATTTTGCATGAGTGTGAAAGTGATTCATACATTTCCACTCTGAAAATAGACAACGGACCTTTTTTGTCCATGAAATTTTACTGATTTGACCGCATCATAAGGGAATCAAAATTCTTTTGAAAATATTTTCAGATTAACTTTTACACATATTTTTTTTTCACAGTATAATTGGGCCTTTATTCAGAAGTTAATAATTATTCTATGCATGTATTACACAAGATATCTTCCAAAACTGGTGCATTCAAGTTATGTTGGGAAAATCGTATTTACGAGTTAAAGGCACATGAACATCACGTCTTTTTTAATGTTAAATTTGTTAAAATTAATGGAATGCTTATACATTTTTATTTACAATAAAACTAATCTAAGCATTAAGAATAGTTACTTTGCATTTAAAAGTAATAATATTGCACAATTACTATAGAATACATTATTTAATTTACAGCACTCCCATTGTGCATTCTTTATTAATCATTTAGTAGATTAATAAAAATCTTGTTGAAATTTATGTAGAAAAGATCCATTGCCACACTGAACTGAGATTTACTTTCAAATGATTAATCGCGATTAATCACATTCAAAATAAAAGTTTTTGCTTACATAATATATTTTGTATGTGTACTGTGTATATTTATTATATATAAATACACACACAGCATATATTTTGAAAATATTTACATTTATATATTTATATTCATATAATTTATATTATATATAAATATATTTAATATATAAATGTAAGATTTTTCTTAAATATATACATGCATGTGTTTGAATAAATATATACATTATATACCCATATATGTAAACAAAATATTTTATTTTGGATGCGATTAATCGCGATTAATCATTTGACAGCAGTACTTTAAACTGCTAGCAAATTTTACAAATATTTACAACGAAAACAGCAAGTAACACTGAATTAATTGTGAAATTTTAAAGCGGAAAGAATGAAATAGTATTTTTTTTTGGTCAAATCTACGTCCAGTCTTTGTTTTATTATTTTTTTTACAGTGCATCTTACTCTAACCAAAGTTATTTGAATGCATTGCAATTATGACTTCCCAACTTAAAAGGACTTACAAGAACTTCTCAGGAGGACTTGAATGCACCAAATGTATAACCAAGAAATGACAATAAATCATAACCAGCTAATGATAGCATGAGGTATATACTGCACAGCAGTTAGCAGTATGCAAGTATTCCTTTGCAAACAGAGCAAGACTGCTGCAGAGAAGGTCTAGGCAAGGTTGAGAGAGACTTTCCAAACATTAGTAAAAGTAGAGTCTGTCTTTTTGCTTCCCCCAGGGCTGCTTTCCCCAGCGGGGCCTGCCATGGGATAGCACATCAGACATAAAGTGCTGGTTCCTGGTTGCTAGCATTCCCGCAAGAGCTCTATAAATAAGCAGCTGCACTAGCGGGTGCAAGCTGTAGTCACTGAGCCGCAGAAAGATAGAGAGAGAGAAAGAGAGAGTGTGACAGATGACTCGAGTTGATGGGACTGCAGAGAGAAAACCCTGATGTGTCCTTTACACACCAACACAAGGGCAAACGCATTGTCACCCTGACTAGCGCTGCGCAGGGAAAACACGGCTGAGAGGCTAATGGCCTGAGAGAGGCCCTGGACATTCATTCACACAACTCAGCTGGGGACGAGACCCCCTAATCAGAGGACAGGAGAGAGGAACGAGGCCTCGGTGACAGAGGGACACCGAAAGAATTAGCGAGGTGAGATTGTAAATGGCCAATGATCCCGTGAATGGCTGATGGGGTCGCTAGGTGTGTTTGTAAGCTCAAATGTGTGACTCTTACAGGTCGGTGGTGTGCTCCGGCAGGTGAGGGGGTGTTTTGGTGAGTTTGAGGTTGGAGCAGTCCACCACCGTTCCCTCACACCGACAGCGCTCGGGACAAACCAGGTCCTGGAAACACTCGCCGCTGAGACGACTGCGGTAGTCCTCCGCACCTAACAAACACAACAGACACAAACAGACAGAGAAACAGACAATCAACCAGCTTATTCAGCTCATCACACGCATGGTTAAACCTCACAAAATCTAAAGAAATAAGAAATGTATTTGCATAAAAATGAAGCCTTTTTGCACTGTGGCATTATTTTCAGGACAATGAAGCACTTCTACATTAAAATGAAATGAAATACAATAATAAATGGTATTAATAAATCAAGATTTTTGTTGTACCGACTATATACTAATTTAAATAAAAGTGTTTTTTTTAAATAGTAATACAAATTCAAATAATGGGAATTAAAATATCATAGTAAATTCTCTTAATGGCTTAAAATAGAATAAAAATATGTGAAATATATGAACACAATTTTAATTGTTTTTCTATATAAAATGTAAATTTGTATGTTTCATGCAAATATTTATATAAAAGTGTCTGTAATACAGTTAATAATGGCTTAATGGCTTTGTAATCGTTGTAAAAATATGTAAAATATATGAACACAATTCGACATTTTATAATAAAATGTAATTTGAACGTGTCATACAAATGTAATATTTATATTAAATAGAGCTGTAATACAGTTCGAATTTCAAATAATTGGAATTAGGTAAAAATCTCAACGTAAAATTTCAAATTAAAATTGGGAGAAATGTGCTTAATGGTCTTAATGGCTTTGCAATCTATATATAAAAAAGTCAAATATATAAGCACAATTTTACATATTTTTCTATATAAAATGTAAATTTGTATGTGTCATGCAAATGTTGTAATATTTATATTACAAAAATAATAAAAATAACCGTATAATAACCGTATAAGTAATACAGTTCAGATTTAAAAGAATGGGAATTAGGAAACAAATCTCAAAGCAGAATGTCTGAAATGTATCACAGTAATGAGAAATTGGGGAAATGTGCTTAATTATCTTAATGGCTTTGTAATATATATAAAAAATGTCAAATATATGACCACAATTTTACTTATTTTTCTATATAGGATCTGTAAATCTGTAGATATCATGCAAATAAAAAAAAAAGAGACATTCTTACATTTTCTTTTGATTGTGGGGAAAAACATGACCTGGACATATCTTTAATGTGTTTTACCCACATAATAAATAAGAATGAATATTTTGGTTTTATGTCTTTTTTCTTTCCACCTACAAACATGTCCACAAACAGCCGCAGGCACTTGTTTGCGAACACGTCCTCATCGTCTGCATTCTTTTTTTTCAGATAACAGCGTCATTGAGTGAGAGGTCAGGTATGGGAGGTCTGGCACTACGAAGTGTTTTGATAGGAAAACACAGGCAGTTTCTGCGTAACACGAGCTTCTGGCCGCCCGCGATAAGTCTGCTTCCCATCAGCCATCACTCGCTTGCCACTGTTTATCATATTCCCACCATCTCCTCGGCTGCCCTGATGCTTCCAGCCAAACGTCTACGAGCGTGACCTTAAAAAAAAAAAAAAAAAAAACCCCGGTGCAGAACACAGCTAGAGCTCCTCACAAGCGATCCGTTGTTCCCGGGTTAAAGAACGCCACCTTCACTCCTCACGGTGACAAAGAGAGCTGCCACCGCACATATCCCAGAATGCCATGCTGTGTGCGAGTGTGTCCAGCGGTCCCTGGTGCTTGACGGAACCATGTGAGGCTTGTGTAGGCGGCGGCACATGGTTAGATCAAGCACAAGAGACAGCTGCACCAGAGGCCAGAGTGGAGGAGCGGAGTGGGACGGAGAGGTGGGGAGGAGGAGGAGGAGGAGGAAGAGGAAGGAGCAGCCAGGAAGCCGCACAGAACTCTGGGCCACCATGCACACAGGCGGGCCGGCCCCTTTCCCTCGTCCCAGCATGGACAATAGCCCGCTGGGAATACAAGCCCGAAAAGACAGACAGACAGGGACTAGAAAGACACACATAAAGACATCGCAGAGGAGAGAGGAATGGAGCAAAGCCCTCTGCCACCACACATACACACACGGCCCTAGCCAGCGTTTGAAAATTAGTAAGGTCTGGGGTGGGGTTAAGAACTGTGCTATAATAACCCCAAATATATACACTAACACTTTAAAACAGACAAGAGATGACAGAGATGGAGATGTTTGTGAAAGATATTTTCTCTGTTCTGGTGGGGTGAATATATTTATTGCATCAAAATTTGTTAATAGTTTACTATAGTTTAGGGATGGATAATTTGATCAGTTGCTTATTAATCATGCAACAATACGTATTACTGTTATAGTTTTCATTAATAATAATTGCTATGTAGATGATAACTTTGTCTAGTGCTCTTATGAATGTTTTTAGCATGATTTGTGAAAATTTAACTACTTTAGCTTTTTGCGTATAGGCTATTTCATTCTGTAACCCAGTGGTTCCCAACCCTGGTCCTAGAGGCACCCCAACACTGCACATTTTGCATGTCTTCTTTCTCTGACACACCAATTTCAGAGTCTCTACTAATGAGCTGATTATCTGAATCAGGTGTGTTTGATTAAGGAGACACGCAAAACATGCAGTGTTGGGGTGCCTCCAGGATCATGGTTGGGAACCACTGCTGTAACCTACGTGTTCTACAGATCTGTGTACTAGTGTTAAATGCTACTGTTTTTGACATCGTTGATAAGGTTTCATGATATTTTTTGTGTTTCCCTTACCGAATGTGCTGTCCTGACAGCAATAACCTGTCCGTGGGCTTTTTTGATTACTGTCAGTTTAAGTGCTGGTGATGCAGTGTTGCCAGATATTGCTATAAAAAAAAACAAAAAAAAAACAAAACTACTATTTTTTGCAAATCAGATAAATATATAGCTAACCCTAAACGTAACTTCCCACTTTATTACCTTTCAAGGTCAAATTAAGGGAAAAGCAAGTCCACAAAAGTGGTATAATAACGGATCTGGCAACATGGAGGCTGCGCCCGCGCCCTCACTAACAATTCTCATTCACGCCGCCAGTGTCTAGCAGCGATTATTTTCAGACCACAGATGCTAAACATTCTTGCAAACTGTCTAAGCTGAATTATACATGCACTTGCCGCCACAACATTCATATGAGGAGTTTAAACACAATGAGTCATTCAGAGAACAAATTGTATTTTTGAACATTCACAATTTACTGAGGTCTGGACCTCAGGAATCTTACAGCTGGCTACGGCCCTGCATACACACACACACACACACACACCCACACACACACACAACACCCACACAAACACACACACACACCACACACACACACAACACGCACCCATGCACACACACACAAACCCACACACCCACACACACACACACACACACACACACACGACACACACACACACACACAAAACAAAGATTTTCCTGTGCAAACACACACTAGGGGCCAGTAGCGGGTTTGTGTGCTCTGGCGTTGCACTTGTTATTGTGCTGATAAACTGACAGAAGTTTAATGAGAAAAACCTGTGGCTTAATATCAAAGCAAACAGCGGCTGCACTTCTCCCACCAAATCAGTTCCCTCAGGGGCCCGTGCTTTTGGCTGCGTGTGGGGGCCGGTTCCGACTCTTAAAAACATCTTCTAACAAGGCATCTTCATTCAGCTTCAGAACAGCCAGCATTGTCCTATTAGCCCTCTGAAACCTGGCAGTGTGTGAGAAGAACTGCTCCAGGCCAGAGTATGCCACACACAAACTCACACATAGGAAAAGGAAAGGGACGTCACTGAATGTGAGGAGTCTCAGTGTGAAGAAAAATGTGAGCAGCAATTGGTGGGCCAGAACTCTGAGCCATCAACAGGTCACTGTGCACAGCCTAGTGGATTCACTGTATGGCAGGAGCTGTGTTCGGATTCATTCACTTGATTGACTGTCTTTCATAAGGTGTAAGTCTCTTTATAATATTATCTTGGACCAAAAACCAACCATAATGTACACCACCATTTTCCACCTACTCATTGAATTTAAACAGTTGTACTACTGGTTTTGCGTATTATACTATTTGTATTCAGCAAGGATGCATTAAATTGATCAAAAGTGACAGTAAAAGCCTTCACATTGTTACAAAAAAACCCAGTTTCAAATAAATGCTGTTCTGTAGAGCTTTCGACTCTTCAAAGTATCCCAAAAAACAACAACATAGTTTTCACAAAAGTATTAAGCAGCACAATTGTTTTCAACACTGATAATAATAAGAAATATTTCTTGAGCTGCAAATAAGCATATTAGAATGATTTCTGAAGGATCATCTGACATTGAAGACTGGAGTAACGATGCTGAAAATTCATAAAACAGAAAACGTATTTGAATTTGTAATAATATTTTACAATATTACTATTTTTAATGTATTTTTGATCAAATGAATGCAGCCTCGACGGTCATAAGATCATACCATTTTGTCAATGTTAACACTTTGAAACATTTTGATAGTCCACTTTAGACATTCTAATAACTATAAGTAACTTTGTAACTACATGCCAACTAACATTCATTAGTGGACTGCTTTAATTTCTGCTAACACTTCATTTTCATGGTCCATCAACAGGCATTCTACTAACTATAAGTAACATTGCAAGCACATGTCAACTTATACTACTAACCCTAACCTAACAGTCTACTAATATTTAATGAGTGTTTTGGTTGAAAGCGGAGATGCAAATTAATGAGAGTTAGTTGACTGTTGTAGCTGCAAAGTTACTTACATTTAATAGAATGTTTAAAGTGGAGTATCAAAATCCATGTACCTTTTAAAAACTTATACTACTTATATATACTACTTATTATATTCTATATATGATATATATATATATATATATAATATATATATATATACAAACTTTTTAAACGGTAGGTATTTTGACAATGTTTTCGCATTTGAAATGAGCAGGCAGCTACCAAGCTGCTGAATACTAACTGTAAAGTGGGCAATCATGTTACAACGTCATAACATTTTGATTTCTAAAGGACCCGTTTTTGCATCTTAATGTGAATACATATTCTGGGTGGATTGATGAAGAAGCCTTGTGAATGTTAAAGTATGTCTACTGTAGTATATTGTTCCAATTAACTAAAAATACAACTCAGATTAACTCAAAAAGGCATAAAAGTCCTCTTTAAACAGTGTGCATGTGTGTAGCTCTACCTGTGCAGCGAAACTTCTTGCCCTTAACCTGGCTGATGCGTTTGTTGGCGAGGCGGCGCGGGTGGCTGCATCGAGCTCCGCTGGTCTCAATTGGATTGTCAAACAGGTAGTCGGCCAGCCACTTCAGATGACAGTCACACATGAAGGGATTCTGAGCGAGATGTCTGTGGAGGGCGGACATAATGATAAATCAAAACGCTTAATTAGAGTCAAGGGAGTTTGTATAATCGAACAGTAATATCCTGTGATAACAATACGATTCATAAACATTAACAATTTTTTTTCAAGTTCACATTTATCTCACTGCTGTTAATGCTGTTGTTTTGCTGTCTACTTGCAGCTAATTAATTGCGGGGTGAAGGCAGTCCTGCTCAACAGTTGCTTAGAGACTGGAGTCTCCTGGACTGAGCGTGGGTGTGAAGGATGGAGTGTTTATGTGTGTGTGTAACTCACAGTGTTTTGATGGAGCGCAGAGGGGTGAACAGGCCTTTGCTGATGGTCTGAAGCTTGTTGTCGTAGAGGGACAGCAGGTTGAGGTTCTGCAGGTCTTTGAAAGTGTTCACTCGAAGACAGTTGATCTTGTTGGCATTCAGCAGTCTGGAAGAGTAAACAGAAGTTTCATTAGACATTTTTTTCTCATCAGAATAAACACACGATAACAAACAAACAAAAAACTAAAATCTGCTTTAAGCTTTTAATATTTATGTTTAATTTACACGTGTAATAGGCACTTTCTAACCATCTGAATTATGGCACTGAGCACATAACGCCTAAGTGGCAAAACCCCCCAAAATACTTTTAAAATGAATACATAATGATGTATTCCTAAAATAAATAAAAAAATGAACAAAAAGCTAAAAAGGCAAAGCAAAGACAAAACAAAACAAAAAGCTAAACAAAACACAAGCAAAGCAAAGCAAACAAAACAAAAACAAGTAAAGCAACACAAAACAAGCAAACCAAAGCAAAGTCAACCAAAACAAAACAAGCAAAGCAAAGGGAGCCAAAACAAAATACAAAACAAAACAAGCAAAGCAAAGCGAGCCAAACAAATACAAAACAAAACAAGCAAAGCAAAGCGAGCCAAAACAAAATACAAAACAAGCAAAGCAAAGCGAGCAAAACAAAATACAAATAAACAAAAAAGCACAGCTAAACAAAACAAAACAAAATAAAAGAAAAAGCAAAGCAAACAAAACAAAAACAAAGCAAAACAAAACAATGTAAATACTTTTATTGCTGTAAATGTGTCATGTATGCTGTTCTTGATGAATAATGATTATTTATTGCATTACAGAAGTCTGTATGCTCTTATTAGTGTGCTCTGTTGAGCACGTGTGGCATCAGTCACCATATAGAAGCCTCTTTCAGTGCAGTCCCTGAGTCGCTGCAACGGTTTCAAGCGCATGTTTCCTACGGGTATACTTTGCGAAGGACTTAAGAGACAATAAGGACTTTTTATTTTCAATTTGCTAGACTGAGCGGAAAGTGCTGCTCTCTCTGAATGATTTTATGTTTTGCTTTAAAGCCTCTAGTGGAGAGTGTGATGGTTGCAGTAAATTCAGTAATCTGCGCTGTATCAGTAAACACGAGCAGTGTGTAGATGTCACCGGAGATAAAATTCACAGTGTGGGATCCACAAAGTGCTCAAAGCTGTGTGACTTGATGTAAGCATCAGAAACATATTCAGATCTATAGATGTAATTTACTCGGTTCACAGATCACTAATTTGAACAAAACTGGAGTGAATGTGTTGTCGATGAACTGCTGGAGTATTCAGCTGCTGAGTTGCACCCATCACTCCTGTCATGTCTCGCACTTCTCTCCCGTTCAGGCCGCCTGACAATTGACTAAAGCAGTCATGTGCTTAATTACTGAAAGCCATTGTAATGAGGTTTTGTCTTGGAGCAAACACATGCATCGTTAGTCTACTCACAGGGTGAACTAATTAGGTTTGAGTATCTCAAAAAAGAAGAAAAAAATAATAAAAACAAAAGAAAAAAGAGTGAATAAAACCATAAACAACAGAAAGAAACACAGAAACGCCAAAATAGCTTTGTGAAATTGCTGGAATGCCCTGAGGTGTACCTTTGAAAGGGTCTTATTAAGAAAATCCATTAAGGATGAAGAACTCTAATTGCTGAAAACACAGATAATTTGTGTCATTATGGCAGTTGACAGTGAAAACATGAGCCGGGCCGCTCCAGTAAATCTATGGTGTTTTAGAAGCATAATAACAGGTGATGTGAGCTTATTTTTGTGCCTGCGGCAGCAGTGTGTACGTTAAGAAAAGCGGAAGCCATCAGAATTTCCCCAAAACATTAGAATAAGCTGAAACAGGCCCATTAGAGCCGACAGATTCACCTCAATTTGGACCATTAAATGCAGAAATTATGTCTGAGCAATGTTTCCATGTCTACACAAATATAAGTAGGTGTGAGGGACATGTTTAGCAATCAAGACCAATTTACATGTTAATGATGTCGAGAGTGTTCGCCCAGAGGAAACGAGAATAAAAATATGACGCTCCTTTCAGCAAAAACACTACATGCTCTCTTCACTTCTTTTAGTGCTTTTCTTCCTTTCATGAGGGAAAAGGCAGAAATGTTTTCCCTCTTCTAATCAAACAAGTCCATTTTTTTCACTAAACACATTTGTTCTCATTGTGAAGCATATACATATATACAATGGGGTCCTAAAACAAAAATAATTAAAAAACATAATAATAATAATATTTATGTAACTAATCAGATATTCTCAAATCATGCTAGATGACATGCACAATCAGGCTTTGCACAAATTTGTAGAGATCAAGTGCTACTGATATTCAAGCAAATACAAAAAATATCAAATACAGAAACTCAGAAAAAAAATTCTCAGTAAAATTGTTATGAAACTATGATAAGATATTATAAAACAAATCTTACATTTATTATAATATTTTAAAAAATTCTATTATGTTCACCAAGGCTGCATTTATTTGATCAAAAATACAATAAAAACAGTAATGTTTTGAAATATTATTACAATTTCAGTTAATAAGTTTTCTATTTTAATATAAATTAATGCAATTTCAGTGTCACATGCTCCTTCAGAAATCATTCTAATATGTGGATTTGCTCAAGAAACATTTCTTATTATTAAGAATTACATTTGAAAATTATTTTGCTGCTTAATATTTTTGTGGAAATCATGATACAGTTTCAAATACATTTTAAATGCATTTTAAATGTCTTTACTGTCACTTTTGATCAATTTAATGCACCCACCCCGCCCCACCAGCATCCATGCTGAATAAATTCATTTGTTTAGTGGTAGTGTAAAAAGAAAAATCGCTTGTTATGAAACCTGGACCCCACTGTACATTCACATACACAGAAGTCATTATCTTCTTGACATTGAAGGTTATTGAGTCATAAATGCAGCACTCACAGCAGCTGCAGGGAGACCAGGCCATCAAACAGTCCCTTTGGGATCTCTGCGATTTTATTTCCATACAGGACCCTGTAGACACACACAGATATAATGTAAATAGAGAGCAATGAATCAGCCCACGTCTCAATATGTCTAGCCCATGGGCAACACATCAAGCGTGGATGTGTCTTTCTTAGAGGGGCTTTCATGTTTTTCAAAAAAAGTCAAAATCATGAAAGTGGTACATAAAACTAGTCCTCTGAAGTCATACGATACAATATAGCTGTATATAAGAAACAGACTGAAATTTGTCAGAAAAGTTACTGATAATGTTGTAAGAGAAAGCTGTTGTCTCAGAAAACTGGATCAATCTAATTGATGAGTCAATCATGATCTGATTTAAATTTAATTCTTTTGAATTATTAAATAGTTTAAAACAATCAGATATAAATCTCTTATCAACAAGCCATGGAGAGTTAAGGCAGCTGTCAACGTTTTCAGTGAATAATGACTTAAATTTCAGTCTGTTCCTGTTACATAGCTATTGTACGGCTCATGAAGACATGAAATACAGTGCATGACTATTTTTATGACAATTTATGGTGTTTTGTGTCCTTTTGAAGTTCTCCATTCATAGTAAATGTGTTTTGTGTTCACAGAAGAAAGTGAGTTTTCATGTGAGTTCTGAGCGCCGTTCACTTTCGGCTGAACCATTCCTTCAACACACTCTAACTTCCGAGTTGTGTGTTTATGTCATCTCGCGCGTCCTCTTTGCTTTATTCCTACTCCCTGAGAGACCGCAGCCCATCTTCCACCCCTCAGTGCCTCTTTAATCAAGCGGCATGTGTAAATGAGCTCTGTCTCGTGTACAGCTGTGTGGGCCGGACGCAGGGAGATAGATCTGACCAAATTAATATGCACACACTGAGGCTTCTGTCTCTCTCTGACTTGTTGAGGTGATTTAAATGAAAGTCCTCCCTTGTGTTCACGCTGCTGCAGATGTCAGCAAACGCACACACTCACACACGCACAGCAAAAGACACACACTCAGGCAGACAGTAGGCTCGTCTCCATTCTGTCAGCTGATTTATTCGACACCTGTCCTTTCACCTGACTGTTTACATTTACGCACGCCTATTATTTTTGTAAATGCATTACTATGCAGCTCAGGTGTATGAATGCTTGCATGTGTGTGTGAAAAACACTTACAGTGAAGTGAGCGAGCGCAGGCCACTAAACGCATCTTCTGCAATCTCGGATATGTGATTCTTGCTCAGGTCTCTGTAATGACATAAATAGAGATAATACGGCCAACTGTTAGACCAACAAAAGGATGGTTTGCACATTTGTCTGACAGGACGCCGATACTCCATAAATACCCAATGAACTCGATACTGAGGAGAAAAGAACATAAGAAACTGCCTGGTGATCATCATTAAACCATTTACTTCTTCTCACATTAAGCTATCACATGACTTGAACTGGCGTGGAGCAGTTTTTAGCAATTAAACCTTGCAATGCCATGAGGGTGAAAAATTAATGACTTGATTCTTTAAAATCTTCTGTCATGTAAGCTAGATTTTCTCAATTTTGGGTTGTTGGGGTGGAAATAAACTCTACAATGATTCGGTGAGAAGTGGTTGTGAAAAACCATACACAAATACATTTTTTCTCTCAGGAAGCCCAGATTTGTTTGAGTATATCCTTCAAAATACTGAGCTCTTCACGTCAAGGCATCACTGCCAAAGCAGAGGTGAGAAGATCTTATTAAATATCTGAATTTGTGTCTAAAATATAGATTTTCTTGTGCAGGGTGACATGCCTCTAGAAAGTGCTGTGCGTGTTATGAACCCTTCTACTTTTTTTTTTCAAAGTGGTTGACAGGAGATCACTTGCAGCAGGGTATAGAGTTCATGCATAGGCTGAAAAAGTATGAAAAGAAAGTGTGTATATTTCTAGATGTGTCAAAATAGAGGAATGTTTAGCTGATTTTAAAGTGCTTTTTGGATATACGTAAACTATCATTCAAAAGTTTGAGGTCAGTACGATTTTTAAAATAAATCTCTTATGCTCACCAAGGCTGCATAATAACAGTAAAATGGTTAAATATTATTATAATGTAAAATACCTGTTATCTATTTTAATATATTTAAAATGTAATTTATTTCTGTGTTTTTTCAGCATCATTACTCCAGTCTTCAGTGTCACATGATCCTTCAGAAATCATTCTAATATGCTGGTTTGCTGCTTAAGAAACATTTCTTATTACTAATGTTGAAAACAGGTTGTGCTGCTTATTTTTTTCCAGGATTTTTTGATGAAAAGAATGGAAAGACCATCATTTTGTGTTGTTGTGTGTGGAAGTCCTTACATTCTCTTCAGTTTCTTGTACGTGGAAAACGCTCCTGCTGGGATGCTCTTGATCATGTTCTGCTCCAGACGACTATATGGGAACAGATGGATATGTTTTGTTACACAACACTGACTTTTCCATTACGCTAGTAATTGCATATAATAACATTATGAAACAAATATGGCATGGCAGAGAAAAGAAAACGATGTAATATTCCTGTAGGTGTTTCGCAAATGTACATGCACCATATCACATTTATTCCACTCACAACACAGATCTGCTGGTGATTTCATTTCTCAGAGTTTGAAAGCATGTGGAGGCGTGTTTTACGGGCCCACGCTTAAAAAATAAATGTTTCATTTAAAAGTTCCACAAATAACTTTGTTCTTTAGCTCTTTATGTAACCATCTATAAAACATTATGCTGATCTGAATAACCTAATCCCTTTTTACAATTTTTATTTAGAATGACTTCATTTATTTATTATTTTTTACTTATTGCAAACAGAACAATAGAGCAAGAGTGAATTAAATGTTCTTGATGAAACGAGGGTGCTCTGTCGAACCTAAAGTAATCAAAAGAGTCTTTCGCTGCAGAACCTTTTGTTTTTGAGAGTCTGGCTGGTACTTAATGCTCCTTCTGGAGGTCTACAGAGAAAGCCATTTAATGCTTTACGGCAGCCTGTACATTTGGTGTTCAATTTGTGTTTTGGCTCACTGGGATAAGAGGGCACGGAAAACAAGTCCCTGAGAAATAAGCACAGCTCTCTGCATGCTCTAGGTTATACATCATTTCATTAGCCCAATTTGTTTTTGGCCATGGGCTCGGATGGGCTAATGTGTCCTAGCCTGCATATCCATTTATTATGCAAAGGTCATACACTATTGACATAACAACAACAGTGAGGAACAGTACATATCAGGGCAATTACCTACCTGTCCTTTAGTGCAAATAAAAAGGATCTCTGAATCAATATGGATACCAAATACCCTGACCAAGACGATATGGACGTTCTCCAAAGCACGAGAACATTCAATCAGCTTGAGGCAAGACAGCCAAAACCCATCGAAAAACTCGAGTGTTTTCTTTGTAACAGTATGCATGTGTGTGAGCACACCGCTGCGCTGCTATGTGATCATTAAACACGACGTCCCAGCCTATGCGCACAGTGGAAATGTTGGCCTTGCAAATTTCCCATGCGCAACCAAAATGTCCTTGTTTATTGGAGGATACCGCAAAACCCCTTTTGGACGTTCTCTTGCATTTGAAGGACACCGAATACAGAAGTGGCTGGAACAACAACAAGGTCAGATATTTTCAGCGGCGGCACTGTATGAATTACATTAATTTGATTGCTTTTTAATAAGAATACTAAAGTTAATATGCTAACATTAGCATTACGCAAGCTAACATGCCCGGCACAATGAAGCAAAGGTCATATAAAAAAGTTAATAGGCAGAAAAATTGACAACAGCATTAATCTAAAGGTTGCTTTAAAAACTGTGGCTTTCTCATAAAAATATAACCGAATTGCACAAAGAAGCCACAGTCATTAAAGACTCACAAAAATACAGAGTTCTGGCATGAAACTCTAGATGGCGCAATCCGATAGGTCTAACTCAATCTGACCTAATGACATCATTATCACATGGCACAGCTGATTGGTTCTCCCCTGTATCAGTATGAGCTCGCTCGCATTCAAATACAGGTGCATCTCAATAAATTAGAATGTCGTGGAAAAGTTCATTTATTTCAGTAATTCAACTCAAATTGTGAAACTCGTGTATTAAATAAATTCAGTGCACACAGACTGAAGTAGTTTAAGTCTTTGGTTCTTTTAATTGTGATGATTTTGGCTCACATTTAACAAAAACCCACCAATTCACTATCGCAACAAGTTAGAATACTTCATAAGACCAATAACAAAAACATTTTTTAGTGAATCGTTGGCCTTCTGGAAAGTAAGTTCATTTACTGTACATGTACTCAATACTTTGTCTAGGGTCTCCTTTTGCTTTAATTACTGCCTCAATTCGGTGTGGCATGGAGGTGATCAGTTTGTGGCACTGCTGAGGTGGTATGGAAGCCCAGGTTTCTTTGACAGTGGCCTTCAGCTCATCTGTATTTTTTGGTCTCTTGTTTCTCATTTTCCTCTTGACAATACCCCATAGATTCTCTATGGGGTTCAGGTCTGGTGAGTTTGCTGGCCAGTCAAGCACACCAACACCATGGTCATTTAACCAACTTTTGGTGCTTTTGGCAGTGTGGGCAGGTGCCAAATCCTGCTGGAAAATGAAATCAGCATCTCCTTAAAGCTTGTCAGCAGAAGGAAGCATTAAGTGCTCCAAAATTTATTGGTAAACAGGTGCAGTGACTTTGGTTTTCAAAAAACACAATGGACCAACACCAGCAGATGACATTGCACCCCAAATCATCACAGACTGTGGAAACTTAACACTGGACTTCAAGCAACTTGGGCTATGAGCTTCTCCACCCTTCCTCCAGACTCTAGGACCTTGGTTTCCAAATGAAATACAAAACTTGCTCTCATCTGAAAAGAGGAATTTGGGCCTTTTTTTTGGGCAACATTCCAGTTCTTCTTCTCCTTAGCCCAGTTAAGACGCCTCTGACGTTGTCCTGTGGTTCAGGAGTGGCTTAACAAGAGGTATTCGACAACTGTAGCCAAATTCCTTGACACATCTTTGTGTGGTGGCTCTTGATGCCTTGACCCCTGCCTCAGTCCATTCCTTGTGAAGTTCACTTAAATTATTGAATCGATTTTGCTTAATCCTCATAAGGCTGCGGTTCTCTCGGTTGGTTGTGCATCTTTTTCTTCCACTTTTTCCTTCCACTCAACTTTCTGTTAACATGCTTGGATACAGCACTCTGTGAACAGCCAGCTTCTTTGGCAATGAATGTTTGTGGCTTACCCTCCTTGTGAAGGGTGTCAATGATTGTCTTCTGACAACTGTCAGATCAGCAGTCTCCCCATGATTGTGTAGCCTAGTGAACCAAACTGAGAGAACATTTTGAAGGCTCAGGAAACCTTTGCAGGTGTTTTGAGTCGATTAGCTGATTGGCATGTCACCATATTCTGATTGGTTGAGATAGTGAATTGGTGGGTTTTTGCTAAATGTGAGCCAAAATCATCACAATTAAAAGAACCAAAGACTTAAACTACTTCAGTCTGTGTGCATTGAATTTATTTAATACACGAGTTTCACAATTTTAGTTGAATTACTGAAATAAATGAACTTTTCCATGACATTCTAATTTATTGAGATGCACCTGTATATGTACTAAGTGCTTGCCGTAAGCAGTTGCAGCGAGCTTCAGAAACCTTCCATCTTCCCCAGCTCCACCTGTATAGATCGGCTACGAGGTGATTCATGTATGCTATATGGTGGTTATTTCATGTATGTTATATGTGCAGCAGTAGTATTTTTTACATGCTCACAGCAGCATGTTGTGATGTATTGGCAGTAGCAAGTCTCGGCACTTGCTCTGCCACAGCAGCAGCAGCTTAGCAGATCTATTCCGCCAAGACCAAATACATTAACATTGTCATGTACATTACCATGCCAATCCCTCCGAGAGTTGTCATGACAGAACTAGGGTTTTAGAGACCATCCTCCAAAATTAGTTTGAAATGGACATTCAAAAAATTTGACGTTTTCTCTAACATACATTAACTAGTGTTTGTCAATCGATTAAAAATGTACTGATTACTTGCAGTTATTAATTATAAATAAATAAATAATAAATAGTTTAATGCATATTTTACTAGTTATTTATTATTAATGATGGCCAGTCTCCTACTGCAACTGATACCTGTATATACCTGTACCTGTAAATGAAATTTTCCCTCAGTTTTAGCCATTAATTATAGCCATTTAACATTACAGTATAATTGAAAGACACTATTTTTAACATTTAATAGGCTTTGAAAAGTAACTAAATTGTATATGCATAAACTATAAACTGAATATAGATTAATCAGGCTACAAATGTTAATCAGCGAAGAGCAGTGAGTGGTTTCTCTTTTACTTCTGTTCTTTGATTTACATCGGTGACGGACTGCAGCAGGTTTCACTTTAAAAGCGAAAAAGAACTCAATGCGCTACTGGCACGCTGTCTGAAGCCGCTTTCTGTGCACTTTCACGTGTCTGATGCCTATGTTCACGGAGAGCTGCTTCACAGACAGTGCGCCGGTACCAAATTAATAACATCTCTTTTGCGTTTTATCGTGCTTGGTAGCGTGTTAATATAGTCTACTGTAACGCTAGCCAAAGGATGCCAGGGAAAAAACAGGTGCTCTGTTAATTGTGTCAAAGACTTTTTAAACCTCAGTTTCGATCGATCGTAAACTGAAAAAAAAATTGCACAATTAACACATTAATTTACTGTATTTCTTTGCTCTTTATTTAGTTTCTGACCGTTTACTTGAATGGTATTGGAACAGCTGTTGTATGCTATGATGAAATGTCACAGACATCGGTATCAATTACTAAAATGTTGGTATTTGGTAATCTACTTATACCAAAATTAGTACTTATATGAACTATATACTTAATAATTAAAAGGTCTATCTTTTCACATCATATCTCAGATAACTTCAGCAGGCCTTGAATCTGCTGATAAATCACTCAGGGTTTCTGGACATTAGATTGGGCTCAGTATAACCCACCTCATTTTGATCCTTGACTGGTTGTCTAATTACTTAAACCGTGCAGACGGGATGTTGGACCTCCAGCAGCACTGAGCAAGATCTATCTGCAACTGCGGCACGATGTTAACGCACTCGCTAATAAGGCTGCTACACCGCACCGCTAATGGCCTTTGTTACATGACAGGCAGAGAAAGCCAGATCCCCGCACAGGCGATATCAGCGGTAAGTACTTATCACACAGGTAGATTTTACACAAATAGAGAAGGCGAATGATTTTGAGGAGTGGAATCCATACATTTCTACAATTCCCTCAGGCAGGTTGGCAGGAATCTCCGTCAGGCTTTTTTTACGGCAGTCTACGATGTTGTTGTTGCAGGTGCAGGCGGCAGGGCAGATGGACGCCTGGGGAGCGCATGACCTTGGCTCCGTCTGAGCAGGACCTGGGGAGGAGGAAAAGATGGAAAAATAACAGATCAGGAGGAAAATTTACTAAAGACAACATGGTTTAATGACACAAGAAAGCAAATGGAGAACACAGGGAACATTAACAGCATTTTGAGTCAAATATGAATAGAACAGCATTCCTTCTAATAGTAGTTATAACTGTCATGTCACTTCTGTACAGAAGTGTGAAAATTAATATTAGTCCCAATAACAGAACAAATGAAGACGGGTGAAAATAGCTTTTAATACAGTACATAATCAGCAAGAACAGACTCCCTGTTGTTTTATTGTCTTGCTTTGCAGCTTAATTAAGAAACGCTTTTTCTTGCAGCTTGTTTTGTGTTTGTGTTGGAGTATACTCATCAGTTGATTAATCAGAGGGGGAGGGAAAAGGGGCTTAATTAACAAGAGCTGAACGTGAACTTTTTCACCAATGAAACCCAAAGGTCCATTAAGACATATAATGTAAGGAGTGGCTTTAAAAAACAACACAATGAAAAGGCCCTAAGTGTTTACATTGAGCGTGATTTCACCAAGTACAACATGTTCCTGGATCAATATCCTTGTTGATCCTGGAACATCATTCCAATCAACCAATCAGAATTGAGAGATAACTTTTCAGGAAATGTCAGTTTTAGGCTTACAATCAGGATTAGGTGCTTCTACACCCTTGTTAATCAGCTATCATTTCCCTCTGATTTTAGGAATAAATTATGGGTAAGGTTAGGTTTAGGGGTAGGGATTGGGTTAAGTCTGTATTTTTGGACAATAATATTGTTCCAGGAACATGTTTTACTTGGCAAAATCACGGCGACCAAGTGTTTACTTGTAATAGTCAACATTTGCAAATTAATTAATTACAAGGTTGAGAAAAAGACTGGTAGGACAAGGAAGGAAAGAAAGAAAGAAAGAAATATGTACTTTTTTTAAATAAAGAAAATTATGTAGACCCTATGTACAGACCTTTAAGATTTTTCCATTGTGAAATTATTCTCATGACAAATGTATTTAAACACTCCTATCATTTTCAATGCCATGATGTGGAAGAAAAAGAAGAATGTCAGAAGATTATGTGTCCATGGTGTAATTGTTGAGTGAGTGAGTGAGTGAGTGAATGATGAACACAATAAAAAAAAGAATTAATGAATAAGATATAAATAGTAATAAATAAATGTAAATAGTAATCGTATAAATAAATAAATAAATACATGTCTGTTTAGTTATTAACATCAGTGTAAATAATGTCAAATGCATAACTAAATAAATGCATGAATGCATAAACAAACAAACAAATAAACAAGGTACTAAAAGCAAGCTTAATTTCTTGCAAAATATGCTAAATGTAGTTTATAATAATATTTTTTTTTCTTCTTGTTTTAGTTGACAGGAGAAGGACATTCTGACAGAGAAAGTGAACACTGTGCCATACCTGTGCAGACAAATTCTCTCTTTTGAACATCAGGAACATTGAGACCTCTCATATGGGCGGGGGCCATGCACTGTGTGAAAGGGGCCAGCCCTCTCCTCTGCCGCAGCCAATCGGAGAGCCAGGACAGGTGGCAGTCGCAGTGCAGGTTGTTGGAGTGGAGGCGATGGAGAGAGAGAGAGAGAGAGAGAATAATGAGGGACAGATAGTGAGACACTATCGGATAAAGGTCAGAGGAGGTGTATATGTCTAGCATGAAAGCTGGAGTGGATGATCCCTGAGAAATGTTGGGAAACAGAGCTCTCTGAAGACAGAATCAGAAGAGCAATGTTTACCACACACTCAATGTAATATTCCATCTGTCATATGGCATTTAAATGCAAAGGAGGAAGGAAATCGCCGCAGAGAACAAGTAAATATTCATAGGGAGAATCTCTATACAGCTTTGTTAACGCAGACTCTGAATAACACATCTGAACTAGTGACAACACGAGAGAATCCAGTTAGGAGGACAAAAACCCGCCATTGACGATTTCAGCAGGGGGCGATGGTTTTAATAGAGCTTTTCCCATTACAAATCCAGTATCTGGCCCCGTCTTTGCGGATTAATTACAGATGAGTGGGATTACAGAGATGGATGACATGAGGAGAAGAAGCCTCGGCTGCCTCAGGTGCATAGGATGAGCCGAGGACGGGCACGATGGGGAAGCTCCACGTGCAAGCACACCCTATCGACCGTCATGCACGGAAAATGACTAGCGGTAGGAGTGCTTTTCATTTGTCTGAGTTATTGAATGGCAAGCATCATGGGGTGATATCATTTGATCTAATTGAATGCACAAAGATAGTATGTCTGTAGAAGGTCGGGGAAAGGTGAGGCAAACTGGACTATTTCATCAGAAACCTGCAGCCAAACCACCATCCTACTAAATGGATTACCAGCATCTCTAAAAATTTGATTTAATAAGTTGTTTTTACGAGCAACAAATTCAATACAGATATATCAGGGATATTAGAGACAGAAAATTCAATCCAAAGGAACTGGGTAGCAACCAAAGCCTCGCTGTTGATAATTCAATACTGCCCAGGGAGCAACGCGCCCGGCCATCCGAGCATCAGCAAATTCAATCCCGCATGAGGGGTCTGGCCTGTCTGATGGGCTGACTGATGGGAGGGAGGCCAGACCGCTCGGCTGTGGAGCTCCAGCTATGGATGACTCTGAGTGCAGGCTCCAGGGAGAACGCCGTGACGGAAAGAGGAGGAGAGATAGATGGAAAAAGAAATTACGATAAACCTAAAGCCTTGTGTTTCAGACCGAAATCAAAATAGCGCTTACTCCTGACCTATTTCTTTATTTATCCCTCTATTAGAGCCAAAGCTCTGAGAAGAACGACCACACTCGAATAATAACAAAAGCATCTCTGAGTCTTGTTAATATCGCAGGTCAGCCACATATTGGAATGAGGTTTGGGGACCGTGTAATTATTTATATCAATTGTGGTTTGGGTCTGACAGTGCAAATGCAGAGGAGAGACACAGGCATCTGTTTTAAGAAAACCATCTCGATATCTTCAGCTAAGACAATGTCTGCTTGCAAACAGACCACAGCTCTGAAAACTGGCACGGCGTCACCACAGAGCCTCTAGTCAGGCAGCAAATCCTTTCAAAAAGAGTCAAGATTTAGAATGAACGTCACTAAATGTAGATAAATGAATATCTGATTGTATAGCATTACCATGAAGTGGACAAGAAGCTCCTCAGTACTTACAGAGTCCGCAGTTTGGGCATGTGGTTGAAGCTTGACAGCGGGATGAGGGTGATGTTGTTGTTGTTGAGAGTGCTAGAAGGAAAAGAAGAAAGAACAAATATTAGAAAAAGGCATTTACTTAGTAAACAGACAGCCAGTGAATCCAGATAACATTTGACAATACAGACCAGACCAGTGTTTTGCTGAATTCGCTGAACAATATACACATGCAAACCTGTTTCCTTACGAGTAGAAAATAAAAAGGTAATTGTTAGATAACATTTTTAAATAAGAAATAGTCACTGGGAGTAGTGCGTGTTATGGTCTGCAAAAGAATGATATCATCGATGATGTGCACACTTGTAATTATGGATGGCAGAGCTCTCTGCTTCCTGTCATACCAGCCACAGCTCTGATTAGTGCTACTTAGCTGACCTAATCTTGAAATCATTCCATCCCACCCCATAACCCCCTAACCTATCGCACACATGCAGAACACACAGCCTCCTGTACCCTCCACCTCTTGGAAAAGGGTCTGGAATTTCTCAATTTAGGATTTTAATAGTTCCTGCCTGGTGAGGGAAAACTGCTGATCTCTCTGACTTCGCCAATTTAGTTTACAGCTTGGGTTTGGGGTCTGAGTATTCCTTCTAATGAATCCTGCAACGGTACTTCTTGAGTACAGTGCATCCATGATTTACATTTATGGATTTGGAAGATAATGAATTAGGTAAAAATAAACTTTTTTTGGGAACTGAACCCATGACCTTGTGTCATGCTATACTCTTTAAAGGGATAGTTCACCCAAAAATGACAATTCTGTCATTAATTACTCACCCTCATGTCGTTTCAAACTCGTAAGACCTTCGTTCATCTTCGGAACACAAATTAAGATATTTTTGATGGAATCTGAGAGCTGTCTGGCCATCCATAGACAGCAACGCAACTGAAATGTTCCCAAGTCTAGAAACGTAGCAAGATCTGTAAAATAATCCATCTGACATCAGTGGTTCAACCACAGTTGCACAAAGCTACGAGAATACTTTTTGTTGATGAACGAAGGTCTTACGGGTTTGAAACGACATGAGGGTGAGTAATTAATGACAGAATTTTCATTTTTGGTTGAACTAACCCTTTAAGTTACAGGAAGACAAGCAGTCCCATAGATTTTGGTATTAATCCCAGAGCCCACTGACTGATCAGACCAGCTGCTGGTCTTGCTTTTTATTCAAGGCCAGTTAATTTAGTCTCAACACAAACAAGCTATTTACACTATTGGAGTGATCAGATTTACAATTCTGACCAATGGAAATTTCCCAGCCCGAGTCCAATTCTTGGTACTATAAAATTGCACAAATCAGAGGAAAACTAATCCCTCTAAAATATAACATTCTTGCGGGACTTTAAATTATTTCTGAATATTGATTTTGGCTCGGATCTGTGGTGGAACACTTTATTATGAGTGAGGAAAAGAAGAAAACTTACTAAATGGAATGGAAAATTATTGCTATTCTACACATAGACACAGAAAATTCCACACAAATCACACACAGGGTGAAGGAATCACCCTCGCGAGGAGTTGACCAAATCCGCACCAGAAAGCGATCCTCTTGTCAAGGCCGCTGTGGCTCAGAGGTTTCATTTCTGTTCTCTGCTGCTCTATAGTGATGCAAATAGAAGAAGCTCTGGGCAAGCCGGAGGGAGGAACGCCCTGGTAAAAGCCTGTAATACTAAACCATCACCAAGGGAAAATGCAATTTGCTCAGGAAGGACTATCTCCCTTCTAAGAAACCTTGGGAGCATCCTCCAAAGTTAGGTGAAGTAAGAGAAGAAAAGAACAGAACAGAAATGAATACAGGACTGAGAACTGAAGAAGGACTGCTAAAGAGAGAACAGGATCCACAGAGAGCGGCGAACAGCTTGTGCTTGCTGTGGTAGTGCTCTCTCGCTCATTCATATTTCAGCCATCCGGTTTCCAGGTTTAGAAGCTCTGAGTAAAAATAAATCTCATATAGATTTCATTCATGCAGTCGTAATTTGAAAAAGCTGGAGCCGGACAGGGCATCACAGTTACTTTAAGTCGGCTTAAACCTGACATGTTCATGCCGAGAGCCATGACCTTTGGTGTCAGACTGCACCTGTTAATATGGACTTCTCTGGTATGAGTTAAGCTTTGCCACAAGAAACATTTAGCAGTGGACCAAGGGTCTTATAGAAGAGCCCACTGGAGAGACGCTGTCTTACGCAAGACTGTCAGTCTTCCTTTTATCCAGCCCTCCGCACGGCAGAGGGCCGCCCACTGCTGCAGCGTGGGATCTCAGCAAATAACAGCACAGCGTGAGCGGCTCTTGTTAAAGCCACTTGTGATAATTGAAGATCACCTTGAGTCTTTAAAATTCCTTTGTCTTCATCGCCGGCAATATTAAGTCATTCCGCCTGTGTTGCCTTGTAGTTGACCATAAATCAAAAATGTGTTAAGCAAAATCAACTGCTGCAGGGAAGGACCGCATCCACAGTGTCTCCTGAGAAAGTGCATCCAAGCCGAAACTAAATGAAATCAATGCCGGATCCTGACAAATACCGCGCTGTACGGCTTGACTGTGTAACTTTATGATTTTATTTAAAGCTCTATTGATGCAGGCGTCAATAAAAGCGGGCAGCTGTTAATTGCTCACAACGCTTAGTCTTCAGACCGTCTCAGAGGGGCACGTTTTCTTTTTACTTCCCTTTTCTTTTCTCAGCTATGTCAAGAAAGCTTTCCCACAGTCGCAAAAAGCTTGACAGTGGGGTCTTGAGTGCTCTTAGGCTTTTTTCAGGCCCTCATTAGAGGGACTTGGAGAGGGTCTCTGGATACTTCACTCCTAAAAGATGGCTGGGTTTTCAGAGCCAGGACATTTCGAAATAAAAGTGAGGTTGTTTTGGTGGATGCAGGGGCCTGAAGGGAAATAACTGAAGTGCTCCCTCGCCTGACTTGGGGCCAGTCACTTGCACAACTGAGAAATCATGAGGCAAAGACGTGTTATTTGACATGACAGGCTTGAGTAAAGTCAATACCCTTCCTTTGAGTGTATAACTGTCCTGGTAACTGACCCTTATTCTAAATCGCTTTGGTAAGAAGACTTGCGTTCATTTATATAAACGTAAAGGTTGAGGGTTTTCTGCTCAACTTTTTGTCTTCTCAATCCTTTGTCTTTTGTGGTGTAAAATCAGGTGCGTTTGCAGAGGGCCTACCTTTAGAAAGTAAGGGAATATACACAACCTTGTCTTCATACGACCATTCACTTACTATCTTGCAAACTCGAGTGAGCCAACATGTCTGTGATGTTTCCATGGCAAACTATTATCGCTACTACAGCATAATGGTGAGTTTGCAATGCAAGCGTCCATCCGAGCAACCATTTACAGGGCATCCCTGTGTCGGGTCCTCGAGTCAAAACAAATGAGTAAAGTGCCTCCAGATGGAGAGCAATTTCATTATGAGACTCCACTTGTTGCAGTGTGATGGAATTCATGTGAGCAGGATGGAAATCTTTGCCATTGTTTTGCTTAGCATCGCAAGTTCAGCTACAGCACAAAGATGTTATGTACATCAGATGTTTTTCCGCTAATTCAAATAAACCCAGTGAGGATAAACACAGAAATAACATGATCTGCCACGCATAATCCCATCCATGTGGTTTGTGTTCAAGTGTGGGCTTATTAAAAAAAAGAAACACTAGTGCTTAGTATTTGTAACAAAAAAAAATGGGAAGCTTTATGGCGGTATAAACCTATCCGTTGCCTCCTCTGAAAAGAGAGAAAGAGCTCTCCATCCCTCCATGGTGCAGAGGACGGGAGGAGAAGCGAAAAGAACAGGCACTACAGCAAAAACAGACACGCTTCCACCGCCATTGATGAGGCCATTATAACGTAAATGAGGATAGATTGAATCTAAGCTGTTCCGTCTGCCTCCCTCCTCTCTTTGGCCATCCAGGAGCGAATGATTAATTGTGCACACGGGTCCGACTGCTGAAACGTACGATTTCCAGCCTGCCCCCTCCCCATCTCCCCGAGCTTTGGCGTAGACCACACGAAGATAACGCAATGGGGCCATGTCTGGTGGCAAGGCAATTTCCTGTGCTTGAAAGTACTGTTTGTGAGCTAATGACAGTTCTCTCCCCCTCCACTCCCCTAATCCATCCTCTCATTTAGCCATCAGCTTGCCCTTTCTCCCTCCGCCTGCCTGTTGTCTGTCACATAAAGACTCATCTATTGACTAAAGACAACCTTTCAATCAGGCCTTGCAGAAGTAAGGCTGATTTGTCCAGAGGGAGGCCAACCCGTGTTAGAAATTAAAGATGCATTGAATATCTGATTCAAGGGAATCCGTGCTCTCGAGTTCCCAAAGAGGGAATTGTTAAATCTGAAAAGAGCTAATGTTTTGTACGGGAGCACAGGGGTTAGAAATGATTAGGATAAGGGACGGCGGGGGCCGAAAAGGAGCAAAGCGCAGGGTTATCGTTGCCAAGAGGAACACTCAAAAGGTCTTGCATTGAGAAAATGACTTTATGAAGGTAGAAAACTGCCAAACCATAAGAAAATTATAGTTCTCAAACCTTACATATGAAATACACTGTATTTTGTTCGTAATGCATTTAGGTTTCGATCAAATGCCCCCCCAATACAATCCCAGGACGTCTACATAACCACAGAAATGTGATAGCTTCTTCCATTCAGCATTTTTCCAAGTTCTTGAGTCTGACAGTGTGGCATTTCATAACCAGGATTAATAATCCACCTCCTCACGCTCCCTTACACAATCAGCGTCTAATCTGACAACATACTGCAAATACTCAGATTTACCCTGGTTGGAATTTAGTGGCATGCTATTGCACTACAAGTGAGTCTCTTTAAATGAAAATGTGAAAACCTCATTAAGTGAGCACATCTGTGGATTCAAAAGGAGAAGAGGCCGTAGTACATAGTGGTGCATATTGACTGGTGAACCAAAAAGACGTCCCTTTGGGGCACGCCGCCCATGCTATCATGCTAAACTCACTTTAGTTCGACCAGCGAGGTCTGTGCCAAGCTGTCGAGAAAAATGTGCCGTGCACACATTGACAAATGACAGCATTTCGCAGGAGGAGAGGACGGTGGTAATGTGAAAATTTGGGCCTTCTTATCAATGCATGGTGGGAGGGAAAGTCACCTTCAGGAGATGGCACGGAAATGTCTCGGCACTCTCCTGCTCATAAAAAAATGACACAGCGGGGCAAAAAATTTCACATGATTTGACATTTGAATCAGAGCCAGAATTTTCTGTACAAAAGTGGTTATAAAATATGCAGAGGCTCCAGCGCTTGCGAGAGTGCTGTGTATAGACAAAGCTGAGTGGGGTATATGGGGAATTTCCAAAATGCTCTTTCTCACAATACTATAAATTCCCTTCTCACATTTAAACCACATTTTATAAAATAGCCCTGAAGGACGATTATAAAACTTGTGAGCGATTCCACAAAAGATCCAAGTGTTTAAACAGCAAGTGAACATATATTTCGCTTAGCAGAATTTGAAACAGATTGTGTGAGACTTTCTCATTGTCTCTTCATTGTGTGCTTAGCACGATAAGAACATACATCAGAACAAAATGTGCTTACCATAACCCTGCTGAAAAATAAATCCGCTTGAATACTTGACCAGGTGGACATTCTTCATGCTTTCTTTGGCTTTATGAATTTTTTAATGAATAACTGGCCAAACTCATGCTGAATATACCTATTTTGAAGTATAGTTTTAATTTTTTTGTTCTCCTTACTATAAGAAAGGTTAAAAAGTTACAGTTTTTTTTACGCTTAGACCATGCCTTCCAAACATCAACTTTATTTGTTATTTTTAAACAGCAATTTTTCATTTCACCTTAAGTACTTGGCTAAGGAATCATATTAACTACAATTTTTTTAACACGCTTAACCAAATTAAAAAATAATTCTGTATATTGACAATGGTGTATGTATGAAAATTGAGTTTCAGGCACATACCCTTGAAAAATATTCAGTTATTCTTACACCACATGGAATCTCATTTATATTATATATGAAATTTGATTGGATTTGTCTTTGTAAAATTAGAAATGAGAAGCGCTACCAACGTTCACGGTTATTAAAAGCACCAACTTGAATTTCATGAATATAATAATGATAAGGTGGACACCTTATAATGCACATTTCCACACAGTCCATCTACATTTAAAGCAAGAATGGAAAGATAAAAGGGCCTGATTTGGTGTATATTTAAAAAAAAAACGATCAGAATGAAAAATGAGAGGAAGCGCAAGCAGTTCCTAAGTATTAAATGAAAAATAATCAAGGGGTGCTCCTTGTTAGGCAGGTTTAGGTGCTCTGCAGATGGAGAACACATCGATGTGCTGCCTACCACACTTCCTTCAGCTCATTGGGATGCAAGTCACGTCCTGTGTGAGAAAATGTCCGAGATAGCTTTGAAGTCATTAGTTCAGTCATTAGCGCAGTTATGTTAAATATAAATTACAATTCATCAGCAGAAAGGGCCGATCATTAATTCTGTGTAGTTTGGCAGGCGTTAAATCACTAGCAGTCATTTAGTTGTGGAGGAGGGTTAGCCACGAACCACTCTGTCTAATCTCCACTCTGATCACCATCTCTAAACCCGATGGAAGTGTTTAATAGCTCCCCGCTTTGAAATTTTGTTAGTCGCTCTTTATGGTGATCACCAAAATTTTACAGTGATCACGAAAACCCAACAGTGCATGATGGGAAAGGATGCTCAAACCTCTCAATTATGTCACAGTGCACCATCTATTTTAATAGGCCTTTAATGATCATTGAAATTAAAAGATTCAGTTGGCCTCCTGAGTTATGCTTAACACACCGCGCTCAAACAATGCATTTAATACGACCCCTAAATTACACAAAGTGCACTCTGAATTGCAAAAACACACATTAACATCACATTTTTAGAATGTTTATCATTCGTTCTTTCATTTATAACTCCAGATGTCAAATTATACTGATCTACTTTGAAAAAAAAACACACACACGCTTGCCCTGAATTCACATAATCCAGCACTGTTTTAAACACAAGAACTAATGTGGCTGAATGTGTTAATGATGTCTACAATCAACAATCCCTGGACATTTCTAAAAGCATAAATGAACCCTTAAAACTCCACTACTCCTGCTTTTTACACCATTATGACATCACACTGAGTCATAATACTCTTTGGCGATACAGGAGATGGATCTCCATCTGCTGTGCTGCCATTCAGAAAGATCAGTCTTAAGACAAAAGTTAGTCCGGACTATAATATAACTTATGTTGGAAATCGTTTAGTGTCCTCACACTGAGACTCACAGCATTAACACCTGCGGCGAAATTGCTATACCTAAACATTAATTTCGCCATCAGTTACCTAGAGGTGTCATATTCTCACAAGCTGGCTCTGTAGCACAGCCTTAACATTCAGCCGTATGTTGAATCTGCTACTGGAGAACATGGATTTAAGCTTGATTATTGCGCATGGGGTTATTTTGCCATGATACAGTGTCATTTGCAGACCTGTGTGTTGCAGCCTCTCCAGAGGGGTGGAGAGATGGCTCAATCAGCAGGAAAGTGATGTGTATTCATGTGCCAAGCTCTCCTTGGCTTGCCGGGGTCCCAAAGGTCTTTGGCAGAATCTAGGGAGGTTCTGTATTATTAATGAAAATTGATTCCCGACTTACTCACACTTTCCTGCTCCCGAGCTCCTGTTTTATAAGGTAATTTTATGCTCTGGTCACGAGGAGAGGACAAAGGACACGGAATAGTTTCCTATCTTTCCTTCTTTGATTCTACCTTCACCTCTAGCTAACACTGCCGGAGAACCTGCCTAACAATGATGTAACGCCGTGCTGCTTTGTCCTATGGAGCCAGGAATTAATAGAGGGGGTGGCTTGGCTCTGGGTCCCCAGTGAGCAGCGCTGCACTTAGTTTGGCACTTAGCACCCTGCCAATTGGCTTGATGGGGATGCGGCGGCGGCGGGCACCCCCCCCCCCCACCTCAGTAATCTGTTACAGGTCTTGCATCCTGGTCGGACAAGGGCCAGGGACACCCAAAGAAAAAAAATTAACTCACTCACAAACACATCAAATCTCTTCTCTGCTATCAAAGCGTTTACTATAAACTCTGACTAAACCAAAAAAAAGGTCTTCCCAGCAGGCAGCAGAACAGAGATCTGAGCATCTAACTGAGACTAACACCTGCTTTAAAATTAGGAAGTGCAAATCTACAGACATTCTAATCAGAAAACGCTGTGCTTTTAACGCTAATGTGCACCCGGCAAAGTCAGGACACTTTTTCAAGCGCCAACAATGCAGCACAGGATGACAAACGAGCAACTTTAGCTGTTGCACGGACGATTGCATGCTAAGCGCCACTGTGTCGGACCAGACGGGGTGACACCGGACTATGCGCCACAGGTCCATAACGCAACACAGTTTGTCCTTCGAGAGGAATCAAGAAACACAGAGACAGAGTTAGAGGAATGGACAGCAGAGGTGAAGAGAGAGGAGAGAACCCCGCAGAGGAGGCAGGAGGGGGACTCACAGTATCTCCAAATCGCGCAGGGCTCGGAAGGCTCCATCTTCGATGCAGGCGGGGGGCGAGGAGGAGGAGGGTGCTGCGGCGCTCCAGGGGCCTGCAGATGAGGCACGAAACGACATAAGTAAGAGGGCGCGCAGTGGAGCGTTGGCACCGAACGAGGGCGGGAAGAGGCGGAGGCGAGGTGGGGGTGCGGGAGGGAGGTAGATACACTAACACACACTCATATCTACACTCCTCTCCTCACCGCAGTCGGGATAAAGGACCAGCTGGCTAAAAGTGGCCTGTCTGGCTATAACCTCCTCCTATCTCGTCCTCTCTCTCTCTCTAACCACACTGCTGAGTGTGGGGGCAAAGAGAGGTAAAAGAGAGAGAGAGAACAGGAGGCTGGCTATAGTGCACATCCCACCCCATCTGTCTGTTCTCTGTAAATATTAATTGCATTTTCTACCCCCCCCTTCTTCTTTTTTTTAAGTCAGAAAGGGAGTAATTTCATTACATTAGAGCAGCCAATCCATTACAAGCTTTTACCGGCTCTGTCACAGAAACATTTTCATTAAAGGAAGGGGTTCGTAAATCAGGGTCATGATGCTGGATGGGCAGACGCGAGGGGCACTTCTTCCTTTTTGCTTCTTTTTCCTTTTCCTTTAATTTGCAGACTTTGCCATCCACGCCTCCTTCTCTCTATTTGCCCCTCCCTCTTTGAGATGGATTTGAAAGAGGCTTGAATAAAGAACAAGGAATCTAAGCGCTTTCCTTAAGTCATTTGTTCGGCAAACAGAGCTGTGGTGACATCTGACCCGTGACAGACACGGTGCCTTTGCGTCTTTAGAGACGGATAATAAAGAAGAACGGAGCTTCTCTGGCATGTCTTTCACTCCATCCCTTCTTTCTAAAAGACATGCATCTGTCTCCATAATTGCTGATGGGACAGACTATATGGCAGCCACCCACTGCAGATGCATTAACCATCACTCTGAAAACTAAATAACCTACATGAGCAAAAGTAAAATGTTTGTCTTTTACGATGGATATTTTTTCATCCAAAGTAAATTAAGACTTTAAAGAAATGCTTCCCTTGAGAATTAAACAATAAGCCAGTGCTTTTATAAAATGACAACAACAATTATATACTGTAAATTATATCTACAATATTCATTTGTTACAAAAACTGTAGCAAGTGTGTTTTTATTTACACTGATACTTACACAAAACTTGCTTCATTTTGACATATGGACATCGCTGAAAATTACAGTTCATTAAGAGAGTCAGATGTTGATTCATTAACCATTTCAATCAATTCAATTCAGTAAATGATTTGTCAAACTGATTCAACTGAACAATTCATTAAAAGTATTGGCTCATTTGTTTAGGCTACACTAAAAAGAACCGGTTCATAATACCATAATACATGTTTGCTCAAGAATCAGGGTAGTCTGGTCTGCTTGTTTTCGCATATAGCCTGTGAGGACAACTCAGCAGAAAGACTTTTTGTCATTAATTGATGGGACGCAGACTTTTTATTTTACAAAGCAGATATTTCTATTTAAATGCTTTAAAAGAATGGCTTTTTAGAATTCATATCACAAGAAGTACCTTGAGCTATCATTTTTACATTTACATTTAAGCATCTGGCAGATGCATTTATCCAAAGCAACTAACATTGCATTCAATCAGTCCATGCATTCCTTGGGATCTGAACCCATTACCTTGATGTTGCTAGCAATATGCTTTACTGCTTGAGCTACAGCAATGTATTTTTCTATACATAAAGGTGATTGAAACCTTATAGATTTTCTACAACAGCGGCCTCCCAACAAAACCTGCTCCAAAATCTACATCCTCACAGTTAATTTGTTAATAATAATCTCAATATAGAAAATTCCACAACAAGTAATGTAGTTAATTTGCCGAACAGCATGTGATATTGTGGTAACTTGGCACATTATATTTAGAATTCAAACGTAGCTCATTCAATCAGATTTCAGAGCCATAACTGTCTGTATTTGAACACATGAAGTTGATCTCTAGAGCATGTCATTATGATCATGCGCAGGAGACTTTTAACAATGGTAATACTGAGCATAGTCAAGGGTGAATAGTTGTCTTGAATGTACATATGTGAGCGTGTGGTCTATGCGAATATCTGCGTGTTTGGTGATTGTTTGGAGAGGTGGGACATGGTAGTGGTGGGTAATGAAAGTCCCAGTTTTAATTTTCCTGCTCTAATTACATTGGCCTTTAATCATCTCAGTCATGAGCCGTATTGGCACTTTAGAGCTCCCGTCTTGCCAGTGTCCCATCTGGAGTGAACGCGAGAAAGAAACAAATATTCCTTCCCTTCACTAGACTATTAATCTGTCAGAGTCGGTGATGCTAACCAGCAGCCGCATGGCCGTATTTCATTCACGCTCGATAGGTAACACAGCAAATGACCCAGAACTGACCGTCAGTACAGCCAGGATGATGCTTGATCATAGCTGCAAAATATGAATCTCATACTCAGTCTAAAGTCGTAACAGATATACAGTATGTGGCCTTTCATGGCCGCCAAATCAAGTGTGGTTTGCGGATTTGTGTCTGTATCACACCACTGATGCCTCGCATCTTGTTGTCTTTTCTGGTTTTATTTCACTTTGATTCATCTCATTGAAGCCCTGTTCACACTACAAGCGACACACTCCCATTCATTTCAATGGAGAGCTGGCGATTTCCGATGACAAGTGCGATAGCGGCTGTTGGCGACGGATGGGGCACGTCCAGCGACGCAACAAAGTTCAGAATCCTTCAACTTTATGCAAATGAAAAGCGACTTTCGGGAGCGACAGCCAATAGGAAGGAGACGGCAGAGCTCATGTGAGCCGTAGATAAACATACACAATGGAAAAAAAGTAGGCTCTGTTTCTCATTCATTTTTGTTTGCATGTACGGATTTAATTAATTTTATTATATTTAGTCTTTTGCAGCCAAAATGTTTGTATTTAGCGGCAAGAAACCTGATTCGTTGTCGAGGCAACCAGTAGTGAGAACGCCCACTAGTTAACCTCATCGCCAGCCCCTGGCGACACGCAGCTGCTAGTGTGAACGCAGCTTCAGTCTTGTCTTTTGCTCACTTCTCTTCCAGTCTCATCTCACTTTGTGTCTCATCTCATTTCTTCTCTTCCTGCCTTGTCTCACTTCTTCTCATCTCATTTTGTCTTTGGTAGTCTCTCATCTTTTCTCTCATCTCACTTTGTATCTTCTCCTCTAGTATTGTCTCCATCTCATGTTTGTCTCTTCTCTTTTCTGCTTGCTTTATCATTCCATCTCATCATAAGTAATCTCTTCTAGTTTTATCTCTCATCTCTTTCTCCTCATCTCATAATTTTGTCTCTTTTCTCTTTCTCTCTTCATTTTTTTTGCTTCATCTCACCTCATCTATTCTTTTCTTGTCAATTCTTCTCACCTGATCTCAACTGGTCTCTTCTCATCTACTCTCCTTGTCTCAGTTATTTTCATATCTCCCTTCCTTTTCTTTCAGTCCCATTTTGTCTTATCTTATCTTATTGTCACTTCTCTTCTCTTATATATATTTTTCTCATAATTTCCTTTTTCTTCCTCTCTCTTCTAGGCGCATCTTGTCTTTTCTTTCCCAGTCTTGTCTTATTGTCTCAATTCATCTGGTCTCATTTTGTCTTGAGTCATAATGTTTCGTCGAGTCTCATATTGTCTCATTTCGTCTGGTCTCATATTGTGTCAATTCATCTGGCCTCATTATCTCATGTTGTCTTGTCTCATATTGATTCATTTATTTTTGTCTCATATTGTCTCAATTCATCTGGCCTTATATTTAATTTAGTCTGAACTCACCTTGTCTCATGTTATCTCATCCATAAAACACAAAATTTTTTCTTGGGGCCTTCATATTATTTTGATCTCGTTATATTGACTAATTTCATCTGTCTCATATTTCATAATCTAGTCGTGGATAAGCGTCATTGGGTGTGGTCATATTCCATTTTTTTCAATTAATCTGTTCTCATCATGCATTGTATGATCTCATGTCTAGTCTTTTCATCTGGTTAATATTGTTCATTTCGCTTGTCGTGTCTCCTATTTTCTCAATTCATCTGTCCTTATGATCTCATTTTGTTGGTCGCCGTTGGCATCTGGTCTCTACATTTAATTAAGTGTGGGACAATGCCTCATTTCGTGGTCTCCTATTTCTCAATCATATGCCTCGTGTTTTATCGCATTTCGTCTTCTCTATAGCTGTCTAATTAATCTGAGTCTCATATTGTTTAATTTCTTCTTGTTTCTTCTATGTCTAGTCTTCTGTTTCATTTAGTCTGGTCTCATAATGTCTCATATATTGCAATCCACTGTCCTTTTATAATTTGTCTTATCTCATTTTCTTTTGGTTGTCTTATATTTTCTTAATTCATCTGTTTGAATTTTATAGAATTTTATTCATCTGTTTTTGTCTTATATAGTTTCATTTCATCTGGTCTCATATTGTCTCATTTTGTCTAGTATATTGTCCTAATCGATCAGAAGAGCATTCTCAGTGTGGGTGGGTGTCCTGAGAAAGTGTTTCCCAGAGCTGGAAAACATTTGATTGGCTATCTTGGCATCAGTGCCATTCACAGCCCATCTTACACGGAGCGTGAGGTGTGTGTTTCAACACCAGCAGTGCACATCAAAAGCCGAGATCTGCCGTCTGCAGAGTCCCGTCTGCTGGGCGCAGAAGCTTGTAAAGCAGACAGTGACCGCACCTCGTCCTCTCGGCCATAATTCAAACCCACGCGCAGTCAGACTGACATTCTGGGTACAGGAGCATGAAGTACAAAGGCTTTTATTAGCACCCAGATGAGAGCCTCCCACAAGGGGACAAAAATCAAAGTGTCCACGTATCTGATGCCGGGTAATCATACAGGACACACTGCTCTCTCAATTACACCTAGGCTTCAGGTGATGTAGTATCATGTACCCTGCATGTGCCGACACCATTTGGCCTCTCCATCCGCGGTGAATAACAAATGTCAACAGAACGAATACGTGTAAGCCCATGAATCCACTGCTCATACAGCACCTGTTCTAATGGGATCCGTACCCCGCTGACACAAGCATGCCATGTTGATATAGAGCTCATCAGGCATCGTTTTTTTTTTTTTTTTTGTTTTTTTTTTTTAATTTTTTTTCGGACTCGCAGTGCACATGATGAGGGAATCCAAAACATCACCCGCAACTTCGTGAGTCTGAGGGTTAACATGGCCGGCGTAGCATGTCTGGTGAACAGTAGGAGGGCACAGCTAAAGCCATAAACGCAGACAGAGATATTGTGTCTGGTTTAAAGTAGGTGCAACAAGCTCGCGTTAGCAGATGGAAACCATCGCCTTTGACACGAGTTTGGCTAAAAAAGGGAGAGGGCAATAGTTATGGATTCTAAGATTATCCAGATGGCCCCTCTATAAAGGGTGGAGGATGGTGGCTGACGGCGGATGCTGACTCCAGCATGCTGTAGCCTGTAAAACTGTGGAGATGCGAGGACGATATATAAGAGACGGAGATTCAACATGCCCTCAAAGCGTGCATAGCCATTTTCAAACAGAGGACATTAAGGTAGAAAAGCCTATGAGAAAATCAATTAATTCCTGGAACACTGCCTGTCCATTTTTTTCCACTCCTTCCCTTTAAAAAACCGAGGGCTGGATGATTTTAGCAATTAAATCAAGAGTCACCTTGCCACGCATTGCAGAGGCAGGTCGGTGGGAGAGAAACAGGCAGCGCTGCTGACGTACAAATCCATCCTTCTCCCTCAATCCTCGTTAACCCTTTTTTCTTCTAAAAAGCCCTACCTGAAGAAATGAGTGTTGCCTACCTGTACCTATCATTCATCCATCAGAGTGTGACGGTGCACATGACAGTGATGTGATGAGCGCTCAAACACTGCCGAACATCACAGACATCACTGTAAGAACGTCAGGGGAAAACGTGTTGAACAAAAATGCTGGATGTGGTAAGGGATTTGAAAGCTTGCAACTGTTGGGGAATGTTACATTTTAAAGTAATGCATTACAATATTATCTATAAAATGGGACTAATAACGTGCTAAATTTATTTAGTATATACTGTGTATACAGTACTCAAAATGTATCATGCACCAAACTGTTAAATTTTTGACCACTCAAATTTCAATAAATATACAGACAAAAAAATTATTTCAACGTTATGGCCGATAACAATAAAAGGCAACAAAAAATTTAATTCCATTCTATTTTGTCTAAATTAATGTAAAAATAGCACTCCTAATGAAAAAAATGGCAAGTGAATTTAGAAATTAAAATTTAATTTGTCATATAGTGTGTATAGTATATAGTGTGTTACTTAAAGGGGTCATATGATGCAATTAAAATTTTTACTTTCTCTTTGAAGTGTTACAAGCTCTTGGTGCATAAAGATCGATAAAGTTGCAACACTGGATAAAGGTGACTCAACACCGCAAGAAAGAGCAGTATGCTTGATAAGGACGAGTCAACCACGCCTACCTAAAACGCCTCGTTCTAACACGCCCCCACGTGTCTACGTCACGATGTGGGAAGATTTGCATAACGCCGCCCAAATGTTCACGCAAAGAAAGAAGGCACAACTTTATTCTCGCTGTGTAACTTTATTGTTGCTGCTGCCGCCATGTCGTGAAGGCGCTTTGTTTTTCGTTGTGAAAGCGAAACTATTTTGATTGGCCTTCCAAAAGAGGACGATATCAGCTTCATCATGCCTAGAGCTGATCCGTGCTGGTCTCTGAGGAAATACATCAACTTTGTGCTGTGGATTGCCGGATCAGCTTTCACGGTGGACGAAGCGGAGTCCAGCCCCGGGTCATCACATGTGGTTGCCGCAAGCCCGCCGGCTGCTCCTTCATCGAATCCGCCGGCCGCGTCGTTCTCAAGCCCGCCCGCCACCGCTCACTCAAGCCGACCGATCCACAAATGAGAAATGTGTTTTATGTGTTAACAAGACTGTTTAAGTCATTATAATCTGTAATTATGTCTCCACTGGATGCAACAAACGCCTCTTTATAATGTTTTTTAAAGTTTTGTTGGCGCATCCGGCCAGGACACCAGGCATCACAATATGGTAAGTGGCGTAACATTTCCGTCACACGCTTAGGTATTCGGCCAATCATAACGCACTGGGTAGCTGGCTAATCACAGCACACCTTGCTTTTCAGATGATGAGCTTTGTAAAAAATCAGAAAAGGCGGGGCAGTGAGAGGAAGAAGAAACCAGTAGATTCCGGATGTGGACAAATAATGTGTTTTGAACCTTTAAACTGCATAAACACATTCATTACACCAAATACACCAAATAATGTTCTATTTTAGCAACATCATATGACCCCTTAAAAAAATTATTTAAAAAAAAAAAAATCATGTGTGCTGAGTTGCCCACTTGGCATTGGATATTTCATAGTTACAAATGAACAACTAATATAAAAGAACCAAATACAATAAGAAACAAGCAAACAAATAAATAAAGTCTGTAATGACACTCTCGGAGGGTATTGGCATGGTAATGTACATGGCAATGTTAATGTCTTTGGTCTTGGTGGAATAGATCTGCTACGCTGCTGCTGTTGTGGCAGAGCAAGTACCGAGACTTGGTACTGCCAATACATCCACAACATGCTGCTGTGAGCATGTAAGAATATTGCTGCTGCAAATAAAACATACATTAAATAACCCCCATATACCATACAAGAATCACCTAGCAGATCTATACAGGTGGAGCTGGAGAAGGCGGAGGGTTTCTGAAGCAAGCTGCAACAGCTACGGCAAGCACTAGTCATATATTTTAATGTTGAGAAGTGAGCTCAATCAGCTGTGCCATGTGATAATGATGTCATTAGGTCAGATTGAGTTAGACCTATCGGACTGCGCCATCTAGAGTGTCATAAAGAACTCTGATGTAATAACAAAAGAGATAATAAACCCGTAATTAATTTAAAAACTGATTAAAATAAAGAATATATTATATTGCATAAATATTACAGTGTAAATTTTACAATCAGCATACTACCATCAGGTCATCTGACGACACACATTGCTGCATATGCAATGTTACCCCCAACACTGTTCTCCATAACATATTACGTGTTTGCAGAGAGTCATTGACCAGCGCAGATGATTGACGACACTCCTGCATGCTGGAACTCATTTGACAGGGGTCAGTGAGGTCAGAGTCAGTATTGACATTCAGTTAACTCAATCTGACCAGGGCGGGTGTTAGTCAACATTCATGCACATGCATCATTCTGAAATACAGTGAACCAAAAGACCACCCTGCCCTGAATACACTGTAAATTATACAGATCAGGTGTGGCACAGTGGCAGATGTACAGTAGGCTTGTAAGTTAATGGTTGAACATTCAATCTCATGAGCTACCACCATTGTGCTGCTAAATCTGTTGTAAATATTCTTAAAGCTGCTTTGGATAAAAATATCTGTTAAATGACTACTTGCTTAGCACTCACTACTGCTATATATAATTGGGCTTCTCAAACTCTCCCACCTCTTCACATTTTCCCCTTTCTTCTTCTTTCTTTTCGGCTGAAAAGCATGACTATATCTTCAAACAATAGCCAACTATATTTCCATACCTCTCAGATATATCTAGCATGACGTGACCCGCAGTTCTCAGCCCACGGTGGGAAAGACTTCATCTGAAAACGGTCTTTGTAACGAAGCCGGTATCAGATACTGCGACGAAACTGCCCAGAACTTCACACACGCTCGAGCCTGGGAATGCACACGAACGCTACAGCCACATACCACCACCGATCTCTGACTGCAAACAAAGCGCCCCATTAATGATGACCTCAACTTGGCGAGTCGCTCTGGGTATTCGCAGTGTTAGACGGGAAGAACGGAATTTTACACTTGCTCCAATCATCCGCCCCTTGGAAGGTCCTGGTATTATCGCAGGCGTGTTAGAGCTACCAGCTCCCTGTGCTTGCTTTGTTCATAAAGGTTTTATTTTTTTTTAGATTTGTCGGGCCTGTTCTGCTTTCCCACAAATCTCTTATTCATTAAAAATCACTATTAACAAGCCCTTCTGCCATACTCCACTGTAGCGAGATCGGCTTCTGAAACTGTTACAGAGATTTATCAGAAGCCATTACTGTAATTGCAAATGGCTGTGGAACATTACTCACTGGCAATATCCTGAAGATATCCATCTTATTGAACCATACTGATTAATTGAATTTTCATCAGTGCTAAGCTTATTAACTGTTATGACAAATGATTCGAGGGGCATACATGTAGTCCACCTAGCACATTGCTTTTGAACATTTTCTTCTTCCAGCCAGAGAGATGATTATATTTCATTTCAGTTATCTGTCTTTGAAATAAGACTCAAGACTCGTTAAATGCAGTGGACGATGGCCTCGTTTGCGGTTTGACGGCATACCACACCATGCCTCGCAACTTCAGGGGAAAGTACGGTTTACAGACGGCTTTTTTGGCCTCATGCAAACGAATCTCACAATGCCAGTGAAGAGATGAGAGAGGAACACTTACAGGTTCTTGACGGCGGTGATCCCTCGGAAAGCCTTACGAGGAACAGCCTGAATCTGATTCTCGCTCAGGTCCCTGGAGAGAGAGAGATGAGAAAGAGAAAGAGAGAGAAATTAGGATTGGTTTGAAGCCACTTCACATTTCGCGTCTTGAGGAAGATGGACGGTTCGCTGGAACTTTGAAGTCTGAGACCAAATTGTTCTACTGACCATAAATGTCACATCCTCCTTTATTCGTCTGGCCTTTTATCACTCCGTCTGTGTGTGCGCCTAATGAAAAACATTTCTAAAGCAGCACTTTGTAATGAAAGGTCTCATAGTGGTACGTCCCACAATCCTGCAGAAAATGAAGCAATCATATGCACTTTGAGTAACCCGAGAAAGAAATCGGCTCTTTTTAATGCTCGCTTATGAGCCAAATGATTTTTGACATGTCACAATGGTTGTGCTTAACTTTATTAAGCTTGCTTGTTTGTAGACTCACGCTGGCAAAACATAATTTGAAAACCAGAATGCAATTATGGGCCAAGAAGGAAACAAATGAGATATGGAATATCTGCCCAGCTAATCAAAGGGTCTGCTTTGGAATCATGCCTGCTACACATAACACGAACAGACCACCACGTGGGTTAACCCACCTGACCTTGCTACAACCAATTTCACTGATAAACAATCAGGCACGGATCCAAACGTGGCGAGGAATCCTGCCAGAGCTCGTGCGTGGGACATAATGATGTATCAAGCACAGGACTGCCAGCAATTTCCTCTTAGGAGCATTAAAACTGTAGTTATTGGGCTCTCCCCTCCTTCAGCCCCCCCGCCAGAACTGGATACGTGTGTTTTTTTCCCCCCTCGAACCAATCAAGTTTTATTATGGCAAAAATCTTAATAACTATGTTATGCTTTGCAATAAGAGGCTATGGTATTTCATCGAACTGTTCCTGATGGTTTTTGACATGTTCCACAATCCTGCATTGGCTTTTGTGTCTTACCGCGGATCTGGCTGGCTTGATGGTGCCATCCTGTTTTGTGTGGTATCCTTACGGAACTTGCCGGAGGGCAAACTCCGCCTAAATCCCATGACATTGCCAGAGTGTGACCAATCAGGGTCGCGTTTCTCGCCTTCTCACACACTGGCCCGCCCGCGCATGTATCTCCGCCTCTTTTCTGCTGGTCTACACCAGCTCAGTGCTAGCGATGGTTGCTCCGCTGCAACTCTCTTCGTTTGGCTTTTTTTTACTTCTTCCACTGCTGGCGAGAAGCACCGGTCTGTCCGCCTCGGTGAGCCGCTAGCGGCGGTCTACTGGGGCTTCCCGCCTTCAGGGCTCATCCTGGTTTCTTGCTTTGTTCCCCCCCCAGCGAGACCGCGTTACGTTATACCCCGGCCCCCTGATCCGCCAGCACTCCTGCCGCCAGACGGGTAGGGTCCCCACCGCCCATTCAGGAGCGGTGCCCCGTCCTCGCCCCGTTGCAGCACCGGGAACATCTCCTGTCAAGACGTCGGCCCACCCCAAACCGACGTCCGCGGGGCATATTGGGCTCGCCGTGAGCCTGGTGGTAAATCTCACGGCCGGCCATTCCTATGAACCTCTCCCGCGCCCCCGCGCAAAAGTGCATCTGCGCGTGCTTCTAAAGTCCATCTGGACCACCAGACAGTAGGCCCACCCACACGTTGCCTCTGAGGCCGTTCTCTGGTCAGCCGTCTACCTGAGCCATTGTTGGCCTCCGCATGCTCCCCAGGTCCTCGAACCCGGCGCTCTTTTCAAACCCGGCTACTCCCCCGTCACTGCCAGGCTGCCCATTTGCATCCCACTTGTCCCCTTCTTTCTCTCTTTGTTTGTTTCCCCCTTCCACCTGTGCGCCTCAGCCACCTGACCCCCACCCGCCAGTCCATCGGTCTCTTTTTCTAGACGCCCTGACTTCAGTATCAGTTTTTCCCCCCCAACACCACGCCTCTTCCACCGTGTGAGGTCATGGACTCTCCTCTCTCTGATAGGAGTAAGCCTATCTATAAGCATGGTGAAGAGTCTCTTTTTATTACTGTTTTCGCTTTTTTAGTGTTCATCCGGGTCGGCACACCCTCGACCGAGGATATGATTTCTTTTACCCGAACCTAATTGACTCACTCGCCCTCCTCAACTCACGCTTTCCCCCATAGGCCACATCCCTTTTTGTGATAGCGAGAGCGAAAAACCCCTATTGAGGAGGAAGATTCCCGATGCTGGCACGGTGGACAAGACTGGGTTTACAGCGTGTCACAGCCTGGCGGGGCCGTTCCCGATTCCCCGCAGCCCGGCACCCAAGCCCGTGTGTATCTGGAACAGGACGAGAGCTGGTCCCACCAAACTCCATCTATGACACAGCGTTGCAAATCTATACTATCATTTGGTTTGGCCTGCCTCCTCTAATGTCAGATGTCCTGCCATAAATCTCCCTTATGATATCCATATGGTCCCAGCCATAAACCCTGGCACCGCCAACACATATTACAGCTGACACGTACAGCACCACGCAATTCTAGCTATAACCGAGCATAGTCTGAGGTGTGCAAGAATCCGACGCATACCACACCCGCCACGCAACTGCAGTTAGATTACACGTCATCCATTGCTGTTGTTAGGCACGAACGAGCCTCAAACCAACATCTGTTTAGCAAAATATACGAAATGCACACAAGAAAATGCAGCGCTAACCAGTTATAGCACATTGCAGGAAAGCGCCGCCCAAGCATAATCCAAAACTACAAATCTGTACCTTTCGTAACAAGACGCCCACTCTTTGCCAATTATAAATACAGATGGCCACGCGTTTTGCAAACTTAAGTCTTTCAACACGGATTGCCATTAACGGACTGTTCATCGTAACTCGCATTATGGTAGCGACGCCGATTTGGGGGTTCGTTCGCGCCGGAGCGGAGGAGAAAAAACGGGACAGCAGGGACCTTGAAGCACTACGCTTTCCAGAGCTCGTTTTATAAGATCCTAGGGAGAAGAAAGGAGATTGGCGCAGCGGATAACTTGATTATAATGAGAAAAATCCACGAGCAGGAAATACGATAGTACACCACCCATACAGCCCTAGCAAAGAAGGCGGACCGTCCGGGGCCCATATACGCAATTACGCCCCCTACTCCGTCCGGGCAGGGTAACCGAGAGCAAGGAATGTTTGCGGAAAAGGTCACTAAACCGCCTGCTTTCCAACGCGCGTGTCTGTACAAAGCATTGAGGGACAGGAGACATACAGAGTGCAAGATCTATCTTCTCACGCTTTCCGACAAGTGTGGCACTCGTCTGACCACCACGGAGAGCTGGACGGCTGCATGTTTTCCCGCCGGTTGTTTGCTTCCATTTTTGTTGTATCTTCTCCTGTTGTCCCGCCCCCCCGTCCCGCGAGTGCTTGCTTCCGTCGCCGGAGACACATTAGCAGAAGATCCCTTTCCCCACGAAGAGACCACCCACAAATGGCAGTGGGGCGGCGAGTGGTTGCGCCACGACCGGCCACCCAGCTACCCCCCGCCACGGTTGCCTACCTTGTGCGCCCTATGAGCGCAAGCCCTCACCGTCGAGCGTCTGGGAGTTCTCCTAGTGTCCCGCGGCCCGGGTACATTTTCTGATTCAATTTGCCCCCCCAATCCCCCCCAGACACATTCCCCACGTCACCGCACACCGGAAGCAGTAGTACTCCACGGCTGGCCTTAGCTGTGCGATCATTTCAGTCATGCTTGCCATCACCCACACTGTCTGAGTGCATTTGCTGGCACGGGTTTTGCACCACGATTGAAGGGGTAGGCGGCAGGGGGTGGAGGGAACGGGCCAGGGCGGGGGGTAGACATGATCCCTGCCCACAGATCACCCATCCTCTGTTTGTTAACTACATTTCTGTCATACCTTTGCAGTGGATGAGATACACACCATTGCCTGATCACTCATGTAACGCACCAATCGAGTCATACCACACGACACACCACCCACCCCCCCACACCGACTTCTCCAGTGCATGATAGGCCCCGTTATATTCGATTTGATGATCTAGTAAGAGACTGACTACCATGTTGCACGTGCAGTCTGAGACAATAAGTGGCGCGGGAGAAAAAGTCTGTGAACCCATAGTCCTCGGCACCTTGCGATGATGTCCTGGCATTTATATATACGATCGCCAAAGCAGAGTGACGACATCAAGCACCCAAAAACAGGGAACACACAACGAACCTACGGGCGCCGAATAGGCAGCATAATTTCTCTAGAATAGAAAAACGAATGCGGGATGCGCCCGGGGGCGCAAGGGTGGGTGCAGGTACCCAAGGTCCTATGGCTGAAGGGCCACCCCGTCGTAGTATCTGAAGGGTTGGAACGATGTCCATTCACTCGCCGCGGCACAGGCCTACGAGAGTACCCTGACAGGCTCCCCCCACCGCGACCACAGATCGCACCCCGTAGACTCTCTACCATAAGGGATAGGCCCATGCACTTCCCCCAATGATTTTTACACTGACCAGAGATGTCCATAGTTAGTCGTAAACTATAATGAAAGCAGAGACGCACAGCAAGTCTCATCTAAGAGTCTCTGAAGAGCCACCACTACAGACGGATATTACTCTGTGCAAAATAACAAGCAATGGCTAAAATGATGGACACACCTTTAATAACAGCACCCCGAAGCAAGAGGTGTACAGAGCCAAATGTGACGAATGTATTCCATAAAACAAAAGAGACCTAAGTAGAGTGTCCGGCGGGCAAGAATGAAAACATCTCAGTTAGAAAATAAAAAAGATATAAGAGCTTGTCGTAAAAATAGATTACACAGGAGTGAGATGGATCAATTAGTTCAAGATAGTTTACAATAATATTATATATAATTAGTGCTGTCAAACGATATCGCGATTAATCGCGATCTAAAATCTAAAGTCTTTTGGTTACATAATATATGTGTTTGTACGATATAGTATTTGTGAATATAAATACACATGCATACAAGATATATTTTGAAAATATTTCGTATAGATTAATTTAGATAATTGATTAGATAATACATATATGTAATATACAAATATATAACATAGGTTCTACCTCTAACCATGCATGTGAGGTATTTTAATGTACCTCATCAATAATCCACAAGTACCCCATCTGTCCGTACAAAAACACCTTTCTTTGGGTGCCGCTTAATCGCGATTCCGTTTGAGAGCCCTATACTTCTATTATTCTCGCTCAAAATAGTTTGGGTTAGGTACGATGAGGTAAGGTCTTTGCCTACAGTTTTTGTCAGTAATACAATTAAAACAATATATAAAATTGTTAAAGATCTTCTCATTTTAATCTATTTTGTGAAAGTATTGAGCAAAGCGAATTTTCACCGCCGGTTTCTCAGTGTCACATGATCCCTCAGAAATGATTTTAATATGCTGAGTGATCCCCCCCCCGTGCAAACGTTTATTTCGTTTGATTTCCAATGCTGAAAACAGTTGTATTGCTTAATGTTTTTATTTTTCGGAAACCATAATAACCCTTTTTTCAGGATTCTCTGATGAATAGAAAGTTCACAAGAACAGCATTCATTTGAAGTACGAATCTTTTGTGGCATTATAAATGTTTTTACTTTTACTTTTGATCAATTATACGTCCTTGCCTGAATAAAGTTGAATGTCTCAACATCGTAACGATAAGATGTTGTTTGCAATAAAATCAGATAAGACATAAAAAAAAGGTGGAATAAAAAAATGTGAAGTGTACACTCTCTTCACACATGAGATCCACTGTCAGACAGGGAATGGCTTCCTGAAGAGGTCAGTACATTGGGTTTCACCCGCACCTTTGGTTACGGTTAACTTTTCTAAAATCAAACATGGCATTTTTTTCCCTTCTCAAAACCTCTGTATAAATTACAGAGTACTATGTTTGGACTAACTCAGTCCTCTGAGAAAACGAATCCCCGTCTGGATTGGACTGCTTGTTGATACAGTATATCACACAAGTCTAATTTCAATGGCTCTCGTGATGCACGGATCCAGAACACATGAGCTATCCCTTCGTTATTTCTTTCATATATTTAAAAGTAAAGTCAAAACAGACATCTGTCTCCTTCCATCTAGCTTATCGAGCACAAACCGCAGCCCAGCTGGGTGACTGGACCGTTGATACGTCTCCTACCATGCCTTGCCTCTCTCAGTATCTATCAAGCGCTGTCTTGCTTTCACTCTTGCTCTTGGCAGGGCTATTATCTGCATGCCAAATTGAATCTAGAGTCCGAGATTCTCGCAGAGGCCCTGATGCCTGTCAGTGGGTTCCTACACGCTTCTGTTAAGTCTTGCCAGTGCCGACAGATCGACCCGTACACGCTGGTGCGATCACACACAGATGGGTCGGACACGTCTAAGCGTACGCACCTGATCAGGTGAAAGGTTATTAAAACCCTCCAGCTACTCTCGCCAGATATATTACATTACATTATTAATTTAGTAAACACTCATAACTGGGGCCAACCGCAATGCTTTCATATCACATCTGACCCGACTGCTTCGGGGATGACCAGTTAAAAAGTGTGTGTTAGGGGCCAAATGGCTGTTAAGCATGGCGGGCGACTGTTCTGAAGTAAAACCAGCCCTATAAACAAAAGGAGAGTAATACAAAACACCCTTTGGCTTGAGGATTCGGAGTCTGGAGGCATATTTGTTTTTCATCTGGGTGTCATGAGGAATCAGGCCGTAACTGTGACTCCCTGAGCTGACAGGTAAAGACAGCAAGCTGGACGGGTCGGATGCCGTTCGCATGGGTTATGAGATGCACATTTCTGATTTCTTTCATTAAAGACACAGCCAGAACACAGAGAAAGCAGCAGACCCCATGGGGCGCTCCATAAGCATTTTGTTTTATGAAACCCGAGACGTCTTCAAGTCCATATCCATTCAAGCGGCGGCTTCACATGACGAGCTGCATCTACTGTAAAGCATGCACTCTTTCCCCTACCTCCGCCTTTTCCCACCGGAACGGCAATTCACGTAACACTTATTGGATAAAGATATATAGAAATCTGCATAATAAATAGTGACCCCATGGCAGCCTCGTATTTCACTCTTTTACAGCTCCGGTTATGGTCGTGATGGGCGACCCTCTCTCTCTCTCTCGCTGATGGCTGGAGTCTGCGCTCCACTTTTAAAAATGGAGGCAAATTAAAACACTATGGATTTCTGGCCCTGAAGGACTGTATAGTGTAATTGGCCTTAAGGATGACAGTAGTTCTTAATTACACTGAGTATAGGAGCTTTTCATTGGGCCCAGGCCGCTCGCTCTATCTCTCTCCCGTCTCATTCTGCGTGAATCACCAGCCAGTAGATCCTCTGCTTCCCTTCGGTTATTAGAAGTTATGATTGCAGTTTCTCTGCTGAAATCTATCTCTTAAATGGAGAAAAGTGGATGTAAATATTACGTTCTGGCAGGTGGCACAGAACCAGCAACGAATCACTCTCTGGCTGCAAACGTGAAAGTGTGCCGGATCTTTCGGTTACAGAGCTGACCTTTAGAAGCTGCATATATTAGATGATAAAGGCAAACCCCCCCAAAAAAGGTTAATACACATCTGCCAGTTAAATCAAATAATGCATTCTTATCTGAAGCAGGACTGCATAATTAATCTAAAAAAATTATGCTTATGATTAAGGCTTTTACTGTTAAGTAATCACAAAATATGTTGATCATAGGTCTGTTCTATTTTATTATTTTATTTTACCAGTGGTCAAAACCAGATAAGAAATAGAAATAGAAAGATAAGAAAAATAATGCATTGGACACCAAATCAAATTGTAAAAGTTCTGTGTTAGAAGTCTACAATATGAAATCATGATGAATTCCTAAGATCACCCTTCAGGTTCACTTTAAAACCATCACAATATTACAGATGTAGTTTTAAGATATAAATATAAGAGTTAATTTGCTGCTCAAGAACCAGTTATTACTATCATTGTCAAAACAGTTTGATATTTTTGTTATTTTCAGGATTCTTTGATGCATAAAAAGTTTAAAAGAACAATATTTATTTGAAACAGAAATCTTTTATAACATTATAAATGTCTTTACTGTCACTTTTGATCAATTAAATGCATCCCTGATGAATAAAAGTAATACAAATCTTACTGACACAAAACTTTTGAAGAGTAGTTTACATTGCGTACAACATGAAAAAACAACAACATTGTTTTCAGCGTCTGAAAAAGTTACAATTATTGGCAGTACTTGGCATAACACTCAACATACTGTACATGTAAGTTATATTATTAAATCAAATAAAATAAGATGGGATCATCAAAGTAAGTATTTTAATGCAAGTTGTATTAAATGGAATAAATGTGACCCTGGACCACAAAACCAGCCTTAAGTGTCAATTATTTTAAATTGAATAATCTGAAAGCTGAATAAATATTCTTTCCAGGACAGGACAATATTTGGCCGAGATACAACTATTTGAAAATCTGGAATGAAAAAATCTAAATATTGAGAAAATCATCTTTAAAGTTGTCCAAATGAAGTTCTTAGCAATGCATATTACTAATCAAAAATTATGTTTAGATATATTTACAGGTAGGAAATTTACAAAATATCTTCATGGAACATGATCTTTACTTAACATCCTAATGATTTTTGGCATATAAGAAAAATCTTTTATTTTGACACATACAATGTATTTTTGGCTATTGCTACAAATATACCTGTGCTACTTATGACTGCTCCAGGGTCACAAATAGCATCTACAATGTTAAGGGAAATAATTGTCTATTAGGATTTTTCATAAACGCCCAGTCCTCTCTTAATGTGTACCAACAAGACGGTTAAACACAGAGTAAGACTGACTGATCTGAAACCCATCGCCGTCTCTTTAAACTCTTTAAAAAGTTAGTGAAAACCAGGATGCCACTAAAGGAAGTGGCTATGGAAATGAAATGAAAGAGAAAGACAGAAGGACATAGATGCAGAGTCCTTGTTCCCTGATCAGCATCTGGCAGCGTCAGCTTTGTATTCCGCCGCAGTCGTTTAACTGCCCTTGCTTAGTGTCTTACATGTAGCCCAAAGACTCCTTGATTTAATTAACTCAGTGCTTTATGAATAAAAATATTTCACTATTGATCATCCCAAGAGCTGACGCAGGCTAAACCGGTACAGCGCTCACTTCATTACGCCATCCTTACTTGCTTTTTTTTCTTTCTGATGGCAAGGGAGGAGGTGAGGGTCGGAGTCACTATGGAGGGAGGTGAAGGCAGCTTCTAAATCAAAGTAAATGAGCTCAAATGCTCCCTTGGGTGTCTAAAGCTTTCTGCTAAAGCTTCTACATTCCTCCGCTGCCTCCAAGAAAGAGTCTGCGTATGGATATTATAAATAGAAAAGGTTTTTCCCCCCTGTGTTAGTATCTATTATGTTTTGTCAATGCTTTAATTAAATTGGATAGCTTAATGTGATTTATCCTGATCCATACGCTTTATGGCTCTAAAAGCCTTTTTGGCTCCCAGCCCAAAAGATGTCTAACAAATTTAGATGAGTTAGTGAAGAAAAAAGGGGAGAGGTTGGGCGCAGATGGTGATTTGTTATTGGCTAATTCACTTTTATTCTTCGTGTGCCATTTGGTTTAATTTTCTTTCTTCTGCATTGTCTTGCCTTGGAACGGGACCGAGATGTACGACAAGCTTTTAGGATCATTTATAGTCGCAATAAAACGTCAGTTATAAGAGAAGAGGAGAGTGCATGTCTGATTTCGAGATGGGACGACTTTTGGACGCAGAAAGACAACGCAATGTCCTTTTGCCGGTCCTCACAAACTTGAGAGCAAAGCCGTCCGAAAAGAGGGGAGATGTTGAAGAAAGGATGAGGCTGCTAATCAGACAATATGATTTAAAAGCTTTTAAAGTGAGTGGGTTGGAGGCAACAGCTGAGTCATGCTCTGTCCACGGCAAGGGGCCTCCTGGCACTCATAAATGAACCTAGGAGATTAGGAGATTGGTTGGGGGTGGGTGTGGTTCTGAGGGTTCGCTGGCAGAATTTTCCATCCGTCTTGTGGCAGGTCACAGTTGCCACGGAGACCAGGAGCCATGCTGGCCAATTAAGTCCAGAGCCAGCGGTGCAGGTGGTTTGGCGGTAAGGGGCATCGAGAGCAAGGCTTTGTGTGTTTGTGTCTTTATGAATACAGGAGAGCACAGCACACTCCACACTGAAGCAGCACCTTTAGTGGCGAAATGTAAGACACTCTGGGGGTGGAAGGATGAGGAGAGACAGTGTAATTATCAAACAGCAATACACCACTGTCTTTGAGATGAAGAGACAGGTGGGGGTGCTCTGAGTGTGTGTCTGAGTATCTATCAATCAATCTATCTTTCTATCTATCTATCTATCTATCTATCTATCTATCTATCTATCTATCTATCGTACATTTGTTCATCCATCTCTTTATCTACCCATCTATCTCTCCATAATCTATTCTACCATCTTACTATTCATATATTTCCATCTATCTCTCCGATCATACCATTCCATCTGTTCTATCCCCTTTATTCACCAGTCTATCTCTTTATCCATCCACCATCCATCCATCTACTCGTCTATCTCTTCATTCATCCATCCATCCATCCATCCATCATCCTCCTGTCTCTCAGCGATGTACTACCCATCTACAGTATCCTCTATCTATCTATCTCTCCATCATCCATCCATCCATCCATCTACTCGTCTATCTTTTCATTCATCAATCCATCCATCCATCTATCTACTCGTCTATCTCTTCATTCATCCAACCATTATACATCTGTTCATCCATCTATTTATCTACCCATCTATCTCTCCATCATTCATCCATCTGCCTATCCATTTATCTACCTGTCTAGCTCTTATCCATCCATCCATCCATCCATCTACTCGTTATCTTTTCATTCAATCATCCATCCATCCATCTATCTACTCTACTCGTCTATCGCTCCATTCATCCATCCATCTTACATCTGTCATCCATCTATTCTCTACCCTCTATCTCTCCATCAGCCTCCATCCCCTCTCATCCCTCCCTGCATCCATCCATCTGCCATCTAACTATCCGTCTATCTTTCTAGCTATCTTTTCATCCATCTATCTATCCATCAATCCATCATCCATCCATCCATTTACCTGTCTACTTCTCCATCTATTTCCCTAACCATCATCCATTGATCCATCCATCCATCCTGCTATCTGTCTATCTCTCTATCCTGTTCATATATTCATCCATCTCTCCATGTTACCATCTATTCATCATCCATCCTCCATCTGTCCATCCAGTCCATCCGTCCACCCATCTAACTATCATCTATCTCTCCATTCATCATCCATCCTCCTCCATCCATCCATCCTACACTCTCCATCCATCATTTATCTACCCATCTATCCATCATCCATATCATCTTGCCATTACCTATTCTCACATCTAGTGTATCTCTCTATCTCACAATTCAGTCACCCATCCTCTTGCTATCTAAGTAGCTTCTCTCATTCGGTTCTATCACTCTATTCTATCTGTGTATTCATCCATCTGTCCATGTTTCCAACCATCCATCCATCTAGTCCATCTCTCCATCCATCCATCCATCCATTCACATATCTACCTATTCATCTATCTATTCATCTCTCTATCATCTATCTCTCCATCCATCCATCTAAATCTCCATCTGTCTGTTCATTCAGGTAAAAATGCTCAGAACAAAAGTGTAAATCAAGCAAGCCAGTGTTCTATAAAGACAACAAGAACCACACAGGACAACAAACAAAAATCCAAACTCTAATCCTTAAGCTCAAACCTCCCTCAAGTAACCTCAAAACAAAGGAATCAGATCAGATTTGCTTGTCAGCTTTCCAGAATGCGTTAGGTAGGAAGCTGAATAGATAGCAGGGGTGGCTGCTGGCTTTCGGCGAGCTAATAAGCCTAAGCTCTTTAAAATGGGAGTAATCCAGTTAGTATGGGTAAAGGGCTAATGTCCAGCTAATTGAATTTGAGGCAAAACTGGTTTAGTCGGCCATATCTGGCCAAGCTCAACCTGCCATCCTCCGCATTGTCTGCAAAGACCGATGATGAATGCAAGACCTCGTTGCAGCGTCATTCCTACAGCTGATTGGTGGGTCTGGAGCATTCGATCATGAGGCGTGACCACACACCTGTGACATACTGAGGGCTGCGTCAATATATACAGAGGGATGACATTCAGCAGTATTCAATTAGAGAAATGCACAGAATATGCATACGCATACATCACAAATCATGTGCTCTGCCAATTGTAGCTGCAGGCTGGACTGAATGATTATGTGGTATAAATGGGGGCTGTTAAGTCTACTGGGCCCAGGAGGTTTTATTCTAAATCTAATAATGGGAAACGTGGAAGTGGAAAAGGGTGGAATATTTCTGAGAGGTTATGAGGGCAAGCATGAGACCGTGGGCGCCATGCAAAAACCTCTATATTTCACAGAAATCTGGATACAGATCTGTGAGAGAAAAAAGCAGAGCAAAATTGTCAAAATAGGTTTTCATGCTCTGTAATTACTCAACATATGAGTCTAAGAAGGTCAACATAGCACACTAATTAACATGCAACCCAACCTGAGAAAAGTGTAATTGCGTCCATAAAGAGGAAGAGAGGTAGAGAGAACAATTTGGAGGTTAGCACATGAGGCCGGGCCCCACGGGGCCCCAATCAGCACGAGTTTCTTTTAACATGTTAAAAAATATTGTTCCGCTTTCCAACAATGGCCACCCAGCAGATAAGGATAAACAAAGGTTTCCATGTATGAATAATCACCAAAGTGGGGAAAAGAACCAGACCATGACTTAAGTGCTTAATTAACGTGCTTAATGTTAAACCATTTCCAGTTTTCTTTTTTCTTAAAGGTGTAGTTTTACACATCAGCATTACATTTGTCTTGATCTCCAAGTATCTCTCAATGTATCTGTCAATGTATCTGTCAATTATTACTCTCCGGCTCATTTATGGTAGCGTGAGAATGTGTGTGAGAACAATAAAAGACAAAGAACAAGGAGGAAGGCTAGTGGGATAGACAGACAGAGAGAGTGAGAGAACAAAAGATGCAGATGCATCCCTGACCACAAGATGGAGCCCCCAGGCTTCTCTCCACCATTGAACTAACCAATCAATAAATTAATCTCTGGTGGAGAGATGTAGGAGGCTGTATGGTGCCTTGGAAGCCTCCACCTTTACCCACAAGCGTGACCACATTAACACACTGAAAGTTCAGCCAGACAGTGGCAGTTGGTATCTGCAGGGAGAGAGACGCTGGGACTGTTTTCCTAACCACAGAAGCTGGGAAAAACCAGGATATGCAGCACTGGCTGCTGCAGATGGGAAAAAATACTGATGCAATGATTCAAATTCTGTCTGATACCAATAGGTCAATAGTTATTTTCATGTTATGGTCAATAACCAATAAATAACTGATGTGACACTTTAGTTTAGGGACCAATTTTCACTGTTAACTAGTTGCTTATAAGCATGCATATTAATAGCATATTGGCTATTTATTAGTACTTATAAACCAAACATTAATACCTTATTCTGCAAGACCATATTTTAGATCCTTTAATTCTACTAAACGTAACAACTACCTTATTAATGATTAATTAGGAGCAAATTAGGAGTTTATTGAGGCAAAAGTCACAGTTGATAGTGAGAATTGGATGTTAAAATCAAGTGCGACAATAACCGATGATAAAACTCAATTTTCAATACTGTGTTGTGTAAATAAGTAAAATTAAAACACTAAAAGCTTAGAATTACATTAGAATGCAATTCTAAAAGCTTAGCACAACATTAGAACGCACAGTTTGAAAAAGAATTTCTTTGAGATTTGCTAAAGATTACTTTTAACTGTGTTAGTAAATTGTTGGCATTTTTATATATTAACTTTCAGAAGAAGATGGCAAAGGTCAACAGAGTAAACAAGCATGAATGATTAAATGCCCAATATTGATCAATATTGATAAGTAAATAAAATTACTAAAAATCGATCATGCTGTACGTCAATAACCAACATGGTAGTGATATATGTGATTCCCTATAGCAAAAAAAAAAAAAAGTGTTAATGTGTAACAAACACATAGAAACAAATAGAAATCTCTGCATGGGAACCGACCAAACTGACATGAAATCAACTAAAGAGATGGACGATTATGCAGATGCTGCAGTTCAAAGGGAGCTGTAGTTTTATACAGTATTTACATTCTGTTACTCAACTGTCTGTGCTTCATTTGTCCTGGCAGTGGAGGATGAGCATAAAGCGTTCCCTCTCATTTTCCCACCAATTTGCCGATAAACAAAGACACAGCGCTCTGTTCACTATCGGCCACTAAAAACAAGAAACCTGCAGGGGTGAGCAGATTGCTGCCCACCTACACAGTGGTGTCTTTAGCACGGGCTGCCCATGTGAGACGCCACGGGCCATTATAAGACACCGGCATTTCATAAAAGAACCAACCCGAGATGGCCGTGCGGCACTGGAAGAACTCTCATTTGATTCACAGCAGGACAAATGCGCATTGGGGGAATGGGTGACAGAAATGGCTTTTGTCAAAAGCATTGCCATTATGGGCGACAGTGAGCTGCCCTCAGCAGTTTATTTACTATGTGTACTGCTTTAGGCTAACTGAGACTTGTCACAGCATTTACATATTATTGCTCTTTTGTTGGTTTTGATTGCTTCTATTGTCCTCATTTGTAAGTCGCTTTGGATAAAAGCGTCTACTAAATGACTAAATGTAAATATTCTGTCAAAAATAACCACATTGTTAGAAAAGCAGCAGTTTGATTAACATATGGAACAAACGTACAACAAAGGTTTTACAGGGGCCCTTCCCTCATAGAGACAACTTTGAACCCCTGAAGCGTGCACATTAGTACCTAATATGTACTAAAATACACCTTTTAGCGGTAGATAACACGCACAAGTGTATCTTTGAGGGTACCGTATCAGTGACAATTACTGTGCTGCCCATATTCCCTGTGCTGTAACTGCTATCCTGAAGAGTCTGCTGTAACTACCCCTTAATTTAGCTAAAACACCTTCTGCATAAACACAACATTTCCTGCGCTGCCAGCCTGGCTTCCTCTTTTACCGGCTGTTAGCTCTTGTCTTTCCAGTCTTGGAGATGCGCTATCATCCGTCGCTCATTGGTAATTGTTTGTTTTCTAGGCGTCACTCAAGGGCCAGCACTATCGCTTTTCAATGCTACACATTCCAACAATAACCGGCGGGCTTTGGTTTCTGTCTCTCTGCGAGCAAAGAATTTGAAGTCTAAAGGATGGTTAGATCCTACCCATGAGCCTTCCAGCTGCTAAATGTATAAACCATAAGAAATTACACATGAAACCTTGGGCCCTTTAGCGCTGATCAAATATAAGGCCGTGCGATGATTATTTCCCTTGTGAATCTTGAGCTTCAGCCCAGTTCCTCTCGTCCTCCTTCCATTACAGCCCTGATGAGCAAGAAATTGAGCTATAATCATTCAGAGAAAAATAAATGGTCATTTAGAGTTGAAAAACAACTTTTGTTTCGTGCTTTGGAAAGTGGAAATCGTTGGACTATAAACTAATCACGAAGCTTTGTTGTGCCTACTGGGAATACATTGGCACAATGAGGTCATGTGCAGCCAAAAATGGCCTTGCCCACACAGCCTGTGCCCTTCCATCCACGGCGGCTGCTTAATATGACATCTGACTGCGGTGGTTTATTTTTCCCCATTATCCGGTTTGATCAGTGTGTGTGGCTCCCAAGGGCCGTAAGTCAAGCCCCCCTGTGGAATGTTCCATAGATGGTGAATTTCACCTCTGTAGAGGATGATCTCACTGATTATGACATCATGAAGGCAGGTTGATTTATTAAGACCCACTGATGAGGCCGTATTTAAATAAACATCAGCATCCCTTCCAGAGTTAAATATATGGTTCCCCGAGGGCCTACACATGGCCTGGCTGGGGGGGTTTAGGGTTAAGAAGGAAGTCGAGGCGATTCGTTTGAGTCGATGACTTTAACACTCTGTCCCCGTTCAAACTTACGCGCCCCGTGACAATCTCGACCAGGTGCGCTGGGATACTCTGGAATGGCCTATGCAGATTACTGTAAGAACAACAGCCCGTGGTGGTGTTAAACCTCTGCTAAATAGCTTGTCTACCCTTGTTAACACCCGAGCCCGGGCTGAAATTGAGTTCAGCTGTGGCGTGGCACTACTGAGCATTTTATGTGCTGGATCATAAATCAGGGCCCCTCACGCCGGCTGCAGCCCCTCAGGCCACATTTCCACCTTCCTTAGACCCCATTAGCTCCTACATATTCTGCTTTCCGCGACGGACCGCAAGAACCCTACAACAAGTGTCTCTCAAACCGCCACATTCACGCAGTCCTCCTCGGACTGCATTTTATAGCGGTTCCATCTGGTCATGCTGTGGGTGCTTCTGTGCTTTGACCGCTACGAGCGTGAGCTTTTATATAAGCTTTCTCAAGGAGAGCGAATATGGGAATTAAGTTAATCATAGCTTCGGGGCCAGACATATACAGAGGTGGGAGCAAGGGCCAGTGATTACAGCACTCAGGGAATTGAGCTGGGAGCGCTGAGGGAACGGACTTGCTCACCTGCAATCGAGCTGCAGAAGGCCGCTATTGTATTTGAATAATGAACCTGAGGGGAATATGGTTGCTTGTTAAAGGTGTGTGTGTGAGGTGTGTGTGTGGGTGTGTGTGGAGAAATAATGACAAGGTGGTAGGATGTTTGTGTGTGTGCATAATAAGGGCAGCGGAATACTTGTGGCTTTGTGTGTTGTGCATTAGTGAAGGGCATATGCTTGTTTTTTTATTCAGGGAAACACAGCGTGAGCTCAAGACCAGGTTTTTGAGAAGTGTTTTTTGCAATAGACTTTTAAATTTAAAGGTTGTTATCATGAATAAAAATTTGACGACAAAAAAGTCAGAAAATATTGTTATAAAATAAAAAGAATAAAAACTGTAAATGTACCTTAAAATACAAACTAAACCTATAAAAATAAATGCTAAACTGTTTATTTATTTATTGTATATTCAGTTTAATTGTATTTTAAGTTTAATTTTTAATATTAATTTTTTTTCCCTCTAACAATGCTGGGTCATATTTAATTAATCTCTAAGCCTGAAGTATATGGTATATTCTAACAAAACAAAAATACGCAAAAAAATAAAAAATAAACAAGAGGCAGTCTGATTGACCCAAACTCACAGTTCACTTTAATAAATTGTCATGTGGCATCATATGAGTCAAAATTATAAGAGATACAAATAAAAAAAAATTTAAACCAAAATTTGCAATTTTTCAAAATATAAACAAAATAAAAATAAAATTGATATTCAAAACACAAAATTAAAAACAAAATGAACTAGTAACATTTCCAAAGTTACAATATCCCTGAAACAGATGGAGCTAAACACTACAGGTTAAATTCTGAGCACTTTGGTCAGACTTGTGTAATGCAGCAGCTGGAAAAATTAGACTTGCACTCTTGGTGGCCAAAGTCAAAAGTCAAGGTTATCCATGATCACGACAGCAGCATCCACCTTCCTGCTGTTTTCACAGGTCACAGGCTTTCTCTTCCAGCTGAAGACCTCCAGGGCCCCACCTGGCCATCCATAAACTGTCCTGCTACATCAGACTAGTAACCCACAAGGTTAACAACCTTTCCCTGACACAACTGCTATAATCACTCCTTTCTGCATGTGTCTGAATTTAAATTTCCCAATTATATGTGTCACCAAATGGCTCACAGGCTCCGAAACACCGAGCTGTGGTGCTCATGCAGGCAATGCGAGCTCTTGATCGCATTCCCACCGCTTCTCATCATCGCTTCCTGTCTTTTCTCTACTACTACAGTCAATGACAATGATGAAAGAGCCAAAAAAGTTTGGCTGAGCACATGACAACAAATCTGCTCTCTCTACAACAGCATTAACTTACATGCCACACTGAGTATGATCATAAGCCAGTTCCTAAGATGTTACAAGTTTTCTTTAGTGTACAAGTACAGTGATTTTAGAGCGTCTAGATGTTTCTCTGAATCTCCACTTTGGAGGGACAAGCATCCTCAGTACTGCCTCCAGGGCCTGGTGCCATTTGCCTGATGGCTTTGCAGAGTTTTGCAAACAAAGTCATTAAAACTCCTCATTTAATTTAAATTTCATCCAAGACAAATCTCCCAGCAGTCCAAACCTCACACACGTACAACTGCCCACACACCCACATTCAATCTGAGAAGACTAATCGCTGAAGAGAGGACCCTTGCAGAGTCCCTGGAATCGGTATTGCCGTCTTGGTCCTTTTTGGAAACCAAACAGGGATCTGTTTGCACTTAGAGAAATGACAGACAGGCAGAAACCAGAGCGTAACCATGTCTGATGACCAAAGTGAAAAAGAGAGGGGCTTTCTCTCTGTCCCCCCCTTAACCACATCCCTGCAAGCTCATGTCAATTTCAGCCAAGAGGATTTCTCGCCGCTTGACCAATTCCCCCAAACCCTGCTGCTCAATAGCTACCGTATTCGTGCAAAATAAAGCGAGGACCCATTTACATGAACTCTTAATATGAGTCAACCGTCCCTTCCGTTGATCTGAGTGACTGATGAATGTAATTAAACCAATCCACTGGAAGTTCTTCCTGTTCTTAAATTGCAAGCCTCAAAAACAACACTATTTTCATACGCTTTCATCAAGACCACCAACAAAACAATAAATAGTTAACGTTGGGCAAAGTTTCTAATCATATTGCCACATCAGTGAAGTTACGCAATTAAAAACAAGAGCTTGCATAAAACCCCATTGTCTGGTTTGCACTTACACAACTCTTTGGGGCTATGATACTGTAAGTTACTTGGTATTTCATTAAAAAAAGAATGAATGATGTGTGTCACCACTTTTTTTTGTTTGTTTAGTATTATTACTGTATTTAATATGTTGTTAAGGCCAATTATTGGATTGCATTTATGCAAATGCACCTCCTCATTTGGCAATTAAATTGCATTTCTTTTCCAAAAATATTTTCCTTAGAAGTGCTAAAATATTGAGGAACCAAAATCGTTAAGAGGAATTGTTAAATTATTTAAGATTCCTACCCCTACCTAAGAATATCCTGTAAACATCTGTATTATGTTGCAAATGAAAAAAATACAAATAAAAAAAGTCCAGAAGAGTGTTAATGCCAAGCAAGGTAGTGGCACGCCATAGCGCCATTTCAAGAACATCATCTCTGGATGTGACACTCTCACAACCAGAAACATAATCAGGAAGTTTGCTTTAGTCAGGCGATGGTGTTCTGGTTGGTTTTGTCTTTGTAGTGCTCTCACACCGCAAAATTTGTTAAGAACACTTTCCAGCAAGTTAACTGTGGCAGATTCGAAACAGACTCCGAGACCTTGAGATCCTCTTTTCGATTGTCTCCTAAAGGATCCCAGTGCTCCACCCAGAAAAATATGAGTCTGTTTTTAATTTCAAATACTCATGTGTTCAAGCCATTCAATTTAGGAAACGCGAAACAGCTGACACTTATAAATAAAAGAACAAAACTTGGAGTTTGATATCATTTTTATAGAGCGTCACGTTTTCCTTCGAGTCCTTTTCTGTTCTCATTTTTAATTCACATGCATAAATACGTTTGTTTTTTTTGTTTGTTTTATGGCTTTGTTTTATGGCTGTGTTAAGGCTCCGATTCACCAGCGGTAATTGAACTGATGATATAAATAAACTCTCCAGGTCTGCTCTCTGCCCTCCCGGTTGGTGCCTTATTGCTGCCGAGCCAGCCTGCGCATGAGCGCATGTGGGACTTTGTTTGGCAGCCAATAATTACAATATCAGCTGCTTAACTCTGCGGTAATTGAGGTCACCGGATCATTTAACTCCGCTCCCACTTGGCGGCAGGATTGGGCCGGAGGCGTCATTTTTCAAACACCTTTGAAATGATAATGAAACGCGCAAGATGTATGAAGGGATTATGCGCTGCGGTGGTGCACTGATGTGGTCAATGAGAGAGATCGTTTTCTTGTTGCTGGAGACAAACAGTAATGCATAAGCCTGCCCAAATATCAATGCTAACCATTAGGACTTACACGAATCATAATAGTCCAAAATGACTCTTGTTTTTCCCTCAGAAGACTGGACATATTTATAGGAAATTACATGCTAGCTGGCAAATAAATCTGTGAGGTAAGCATAGGAAAAGACACATTCTCTTGTTTGAGCTAAAGCCGCATGGCTGGTATAATGAAGCTGATCCATGTAAGTTGCGCCATGTCGCCTCTAGGCCATGTGTTCATCATCACCAGTGGATAAAACTCTTATGGGAACAATAGGTGCTGTTTAAACTGCAATCTATTGGGTTACTAACCCTCGGTTTCACTAGCTCTTTTATCCCAGTCTGATGTACAAGGGCATACATGATAACAGGGGCACAAATAAAATTGCAGATCGCTGCAAGATGTGGAGACTCCATGGGAGCGGTGAAATCTCCTTGGCTCAAATGTTTTTGACACCCATAATCGGTTAAAGATAGCTCCGTAAGGGAATCGCACCCATAATGGCCCCCCAAACCAGAGCTCTGCCTGATGCACTTAGCCTCCAACTTTATCACAACGGCGCAGAATCCTTTAATCCCGGTGCGCTACGCTAACCGCGGTCAGAGACGCTTTAAGAGCATTATAATGGTTTCCACCACCTTACTTTCCAGCTGAGAAGTGTTCTGTCATGCTGAAGACCTGATCACAGTGCTCTTTATCATGTTGGATCTCCTTGAGGCACCCGTGTATGCCAGCTCAACGTTCTTTCACTTATAATAACGCTACTTTGAAATGACCCTTCCTGCTCCCCCTTGTCCCTCATCTTCATCACATGGTTGCACTTTTCCAAGATATGGATTTCGGGCATCTGCTTAGTGTTAAGCAACTCCTACCCTTATGCAAACCCAGCAGGGTGCACTTCTTCCGGCCTTCTGATGAGCTCCATATCCTAAAAATACCCATAAACCCTCAATTTATTTTCAATCATTTCTGAAGGCTATCTTGGATATCCGAGAGGATAAAACTGGGAATTATTTTCTGCTCAGAGGATGAAGGGAAATCTCAAACGTCCTCACAAGACTTAAGGATGTTTGACAAAACCGGAATGATAACATTTCTAGATATGTCAGAATTGACGAGCTGCTGAAGCGTACATCTTTTCTGCTGCAAAAGCATCTACATGACAAGTGCCATGGGACTTCAGCATGATAAGCTTTCATCAGCTGTTATAATAGTGGTATTGTGATTAATTAATTGGTTTTGCATCAAGGGGAACTGTAAGTCTATGTAGAGTAAGTGTGTTTGTCAGTATTACAGTGGGACAAAAGACTGAGAACATGTGGACTTAAAGTTTTAGGACACTAAAACCTTTTGTAATCCATGTGCATTTTTAAAATGTTCACTTAAATTGTTATAGCAATAATACAATAAGTAATTTAAAGCATTTTCATAAGTAAAACCAAGGTTTGAGCGAGTCTCTTTGGATCAGCGGGGCTAATGCACTGAGAGTCGACTAAGAGACTCTGTACTGTCTGCACTGTAAATAATGTCCACCTTTAAATCACAATGTGAAGAAACTGGATGGAGGAGACTTTCTCATAGCTCACAGCCATCTGACAGACAGATGTACAAAACGGCTTCTCAAAACGCCCTCCACTATCACTGCTCATTTTACTCAGTTCTTTGAAAACCATGAAACAGTTTGGTTCTCATCAGATGCTGAAAAAAAGTTATAACAAACTGCACATTAGCCTATAGCTGGTTTGAAACCCAAGAACCAACCAAGATGAGCAACAAAACACAGGCAAACAAAATAGCAATACTAGCACAGCTCTAATGCCAGAAACAAGTCGTGCAGATGCACAATTTTCCCCCCAAACCAGTTAAGTGCAAAGCCCAGCTTGAAGCTGATTTCATTGGTCAACTTCATCATGGAGTCAAAAGTTCAGACTTCAGAAAAATCATGGATGGATCTAATCGTGACAAACAGTAATGATGTCTATGAGGATGTATTACCAACTGAATACAGTTTGTAAGGTTTCAACTTTAAAGGTTAGTATAGTTTATTACTGTTGTTAATATTGTTTCAGCATTGTGAAGGCAATCAGCACTGTGATTGACATGATCAATGAAATCTTTTTGTGCTTGACTGGTTTGTGAAAAAAAAAAACACTGGCATGTAGATTATGCTTACAAAAAGGCAAAGCTACTGTGGTGGTACCAGATTCTGATGTATTCTGTACTATGATATTTATCATGTTGCAACCCCAAAAACCACAGTGCTACCATTCTACATGCATTTAGACAACATTAGGGCTGCCGTTTTTCTTTTAGAAAGGTGAGAATGAGTATTAGTGGATGTGAATGGTGACTCTTGATCAATTCACAGAACTAAGCTCTGGCTGGAAGGCGGGAGACCATGTGTAATGACTCCTAGCGGTGCCACAGAGACGGCAGATTTAGCCAGACCAAAGGATTATCACTGCTAATTCCTCAAAAGAGTGAATCGCCTCCAAAGAAGCTTCTGTCCTGGCTGGAGCCATCTCAGTCATTGTCATTCACGCAGCACTTCAGATGCTGCCACAGGACCGTGAATCTGCAGAATGTGATTAGCACGATTAGCACGTAATGCTAAATTAATGTATACTTATTTAAACAGGATATTTCAGTATCAGCACACGCACTTCATGGATATTCATTGCGTGTCACTCTCACGGAGGTCTGCTTGTGCTTTGTACAACATGACCTATAGCATGTGGTGGCATAAAACAAAGCTTTCCCTTTGTGCCTAATGCGCAACAGTCCCGCAGAAACTCGGCAGCATGAGGTTGAGGTTTATTAAACAACCTCCAGACCATTAAATCAACTCGTGCTCCATGCAAACCAGTTGCCACACACAAGATGATGCATTTTCGAATGTTTAGAAGTCGGCAGTTCACTGGGCTTAAAATGAAAATCCAAAATATACAAACATTATTAGACGCCGCTCTCCAAATCAGAGCTCCTTCTGTTAAGAAGCAACATCCGGATGTTTGACAGCTCGTTTAGGCCGGTTATGATGAAAAGACTTCCCTCGGCCCTTATGTTCCTCTATAGCCACAGACCACACTAATAAGGCCATGTCTGAATATGGCTGAAGTGGACAATGTGCTGATTATAGCCGCCTTATGCTTACGGCCGTATCAATTATGAAAGTGTGTCTGTTTTTTTTGTTGGGGACATTATATTCAAGGAGAAATGAAGCATGACAGGATGTGATTAAAATACCAGCATGCTAACAGGCTCGCTGTTGGGCTGTCCCTGGAAGGCAGCGTGGCTCTTTCACATTACTGTCCTCTCGCTCGCTGTCCACTCCCTCCGAGCAGACATAATGAGAGTCTGTGCCAAGGAAACACTCGGCTCATTTTCGGAGGCTTTCCAGGCCATTGGAAAATTGAGCCATTCTGCCCTGTCTCATTAGGAGCGAGATTAGAGTCAGTGGGTCTCCAATGATTGGGATGATTTGTGCTCTAAGGTGGACACATTCATGTGTGTGTGTGTGTTTCGAAAGTATGCACAGTACCCAGCATTTCGACGTACTACAATTTCTACTGTTTATAAAACAATTTCCCTACCGATATCGCTGAAGATATGCTTTTGCACCCAAACTGATTTAACCTCCTGGTTGCAAGGTCACCTCTGCCCTTGAGCTACACATTAGCCACATTACAGACCCTGACAGTGGGCTGATTATTTTATGGAGTAGAACAAGCTAAGAAAAATACGGGTTGGCTGTGGGCGTTGGGGGTCAGCAGCCGCCCGTGGCGCTGCCATTATCCTGCCGAGTCTCTCAACACCTCCCAGCCACAGATGAAACCTCAAGCTCACCACCGCCTCCATTGTCCAGTTCTCTCCACCCCATCAATCACACACCCCGTCAGTCTGTCTGCACTCCTCTCCTAGAAAAGACATCCACAGGTCTGTCCCTGCTCCAGATGATGAGTAATCAGGCCTGGACACAAACCTGAGAGCTGGGGGGTGCCAAGCAAAACATCACAAAAGGCTTTTACTGGAAATCGAAATAAATCAATCTGTGCCCTGTTAGTTGAACTCCACCACTGCAGCTGTGCCTTGGGGGCTGCAGCAGTCCAGTCGGTTCTGCACGGCTGCAGCGTGGCACTGGGCAACAGGTTTCCAGAGGTGGGTGGTGCAGTTTGGTGGAGTGTGCAGGTGCTGAGGGTTTCCCATTACTGCGATGAGGTTTATAGCGTCTACTAAAAAGCAGCATATGAGACTCTGCCCATGGGCAGACAATATACTGACAAAAATGACAATATACTCTCATTAATCAAAAAAAAAAAGTAGATCATGATGCCAGTTAAATGGTTTTAATTATCACATACTAATGATGAAAATATTATGAGTAGAAAATACTAACACTTTATGCAATAATGTTTTAGAAGAAGAAAAATCTAGAAAGAATATGATTGTTAAAAAAAAACAATCAAAGTAAATATTGTCAGGGGTTGAGCCATTCATACTATAAATGTAATATTTCAACCTACACTTGTGTAAAATGAGGCAAATGCAAGTGAGGTAGTCAGGACGTCTACAACACATTGTGAATATGCTCTTTTTGTAAAAATGTACAAACATGTACTAATTTGTTCCCTTGTGGCTGTGATTTATTTACATTAAAATGAGAGAAAAAATCTGTATAACTTAGTCGTGATTTAATAATAATAATGGAACACGTTAATAAAATGTGGTCATAAATGAAAACGTAATGGTCATTAATTATCATGGGTACAATATCTATTTTTATTTCCTCATCATGTGCGGTTCTCTATAAATACATGTTTAAATTAATATATAAATTATTTCAATAACACAATGTAACAAAAATTAGCTTCACTTAAATTTTTTATGGTTCTTCTGTAATTCTGTGGTGCTAATTATTATGTATTATTATTATTATTATTATTGTTATCATCATCATCATGTTGCATTTAGGTAAATATTTAGGCCAGGTCAATTTTTAAACTTCTAAGCCTTAATTTTGAAACATTGATTTAGTACAGAGAAGTTTTTGTACTAATCTTGCATGTTTTTTTTAAGAAGATATTTTGCTTTTGCAAGGATGGGAACATTCTAGAAGTGTCTGTATCATTCTGCAATATTCTAGTGTTTTCTGGAACATTCCAGAACATTGTGGAACTAAAGACAAAAATCATCCAACATACACTTCTGAAGTTTTAGACGACTCACTTTTGGTACACAAAAATGATACACATGTGGATTTTCATATTCAGCATGTCAAACAAAAGAAACAAACACAAAGAAACATTAAAAATTAAAAAACAATTTAAAGTGTATTTATATGAAAAGACAAAAACTATGACTAAAACAAAAGGCTGGGTAAAGATTAACACTGCCCACAATTCACTGTGGAGTCTGGTGGCTGTATGTACCGGTGACCTCGACCAGGTCAACGCTGTGGTGCAGGGCCGCTTGAATGCAAAACCAGGAGGTTTTTGTGGCTGCGGCGCCAGTGGCCAGAGGAAAGCACCCCTGCTATAGCGCCGGACAAACATTTTACGAGCTCTGGCGTGTGTGAGTGTGTGTGTGAGTGTGTAAAACACAGACCTCAAGTGAACGTGTTAGCTAGTACTGGTTGGTGGCGACATTTCCACTTAACCTGTTCAGCAAAAGTCTTTCAGACCTCGGCTAACAGTTGTGTGCCCGTAAGCCAATTACACGCAACATGCAAGGGGCGTCAACCCATGTGAGCACAGAGACCAAAGCTAAGAAAAGCCAGACCAGTCAGGAGAGAGAGAAAAAGTACTTCAAATAAAAGAAGCTCCTGTTCCTTCCCCTGATCCCATGACCCGGATTGTCCCAGGTAATGTGGAGAGCATAAGCCCCGAAAAACGCCGACGCCGTTGGGTGCGTTTAGGGCACGACGCGAAAATAGTCAACAGCAAAGTTCCGCAGTGATATACGTTGGGAATTAGAGAATTGCACATAAAGGCCCAGTCATTAGTCTTTCTCTGGACACATTAAAGGGTTGAGGAAAGAGAAGTGGCAGAATGTGAGGGTTCACCCACAACATTTTCAAGATACGCAAAGGGTTGAGGCAAGGAAGGCGGTATTGGAGCTGGAACGGCTCCAAATGATGCTATCAGTGCCTGGGACTGAAACACAACACCTTACACAACAAAATTAGTGGCTGCACAATCCGAATACAAAAGGATGCTTCAGCTTTCGGTTTTAGCCACCGTTTCCCCCAGCAAAAACCAGTCAAGGTGTTTACATTACAGACAGCTGGAAGGTTGTTCTGTGGTTGCGTCGGTTGGAGATGGTGGCGCCCTGGTCTCCTGCCTATAGGCACGTAGTCTGCTCCCAACTCTTATCCTAACTTCTTCAATCTCTCTTAATGGACAGTAAAAGCTGGTTCGACTTAACAGTGGTGGAAGATGGGGTTAGTGTGGCATGAAGATATCTGTGATCCTGACCCGCAGACATCCGGGAATCAATAGCTGGGGTTAGTGAGCCGTGTGAGAGTGTGAAATCAGGGTAACCTCTGGCCCCTGACAACTCGAGAGCTGATCGAGACCTGTTGTTATGTGCTAACTCAGGCCCTGGGTCTAGACGTGGCATAAAGAAACTGGCTAACGGCCCTCAAGCACATCCAATGACTTGAGGCTCTAAGGACAATATCAAAAAGACAGAGCACTCTGCGTAATTCCTCTGATTCACTGAACAAAAGCGGCTTACAATGAGCAACAAGCATCCCTCGGGCAATAAGACACCCACAAAGAAACACATGGGAGCTCTGAACCCATGGTTACGCATGGAGTCAGATCTGGGCAGAGGGGCCCGCTTCTCCATAGATCAGACCCTGCAGGTAAGGATACCATGGCACAGCTGTAATGAAATCCAGAGATCTCGATTTATCTGCAGAGTCAAATGGGCTAGAATACTTAGGAACTGTGTCTGGAACAAAGCTTTATTAAACTCTATCTCAAATCCTTTGAACGAATTAACTGTAAAAGAGATATTGCGAGGGAAGGAGACTCATATAAAAATTATTGGGAGAAATTTGAACGCTCAGTGTGGCAGCTGGAGTCCTGTCTAAAAGTTAAAAGAGCTAATCACATTTTATATGGTTCCACCAATGGTTAAAAGGAAGCAAAATGTACATAAAAAAAAATATTAACGCCACGTCCACATTTTCAGAGATTTTGGCTACCCACACGCCGGTCTCCTCACAATGACCACTGTAGAAGCGGGGGTAACACATCTGAAAATACATGACATACAAGTCTTAACCTGGTCCCAGGTTAAACCACCACGGTGTCTTCCGGATTGCCACCTGGGACCTAATTTGTGTATAGCACAGCTGCTTGGCGTAACACACATAAACACATCCTGTGATGTGATTTTCCTACGTTCTCATTTGAAGTGCACAGGAAAGCTCCCAGCCACTGTGGTTAGACTGACGCACAAGACAGTGGGTGTGAGAGACTCTGAACTCTGTTATCCTTCATTGACCTTTATATATATATATATATATACACACACCTCTATCATTATAAATAAATGTATATGTATATATGTGTATATATTATTGCATAGAAAAGGACCCATACATTGCCATTAGAGCAAAATTACTGAACCTAAAAATAGGAGCCTGATAAAAATGCTAATTTTAGATGAAAAGTTCAGATGGTACTTAGAGGTGTTTGCATCTGAACTAATATAGTATCAAATCTTGTATCCATTAGTAATCTCTTAACTTTAAGTCTTTTACTTAATTAATAAAACTAAGAACGACTAGTAAAAATTAAACATGCCTATTCTTTCTTATATATTTGATGCATTGATGCATTGATGATTAAACCTAATTTCTGCACATTACTACCCAACACGTGATTGAAATCCAGACATCTACCAGCCGTATGTCCTATGCATCCACGTTTCTACATGACACTGTGTGTGATGGGATCAGTCTCGCTGTGAAAGCTAACACTGCTGATTGTGGCTCAGAGCAGATGATAATACTAACGCTTGACAGGATGCCATAGTCTAAGCTCAGCGGGGCTCCAAAGGCCAGAAAAGGCTCAGACGCCTAAAATAGCGCTGCTCTTGTCAGATGTCATCTGAAACTGTGTGTTCAGTTCAGACTGGCTGGAAAGAACTTTTTCGAACACTTCTGGCAACGCTGCATCTCAACTCACAGCATCTTTATTATGTGTGATTTTGAAAGCCTTCTGTGATGTGTTCTGTTGAACTCTGGGCCCATGAAAATGCCCACTTTATGACAAAGGATATTAAAAAGGGAGGGTGAGGTTTCTGGCTATTGTTCGCAACATCTGAAGAGACGAGACTTTTTTTTTTTAAATGAACAATTGTTAATTTCTGAACAACAAGGCTGATTTGGGGATGGGTGGCACCCCCTCCTATTCAGTCTTGATGCTCATGTGGGTTGCCAGATTGAGGACACCCAACAGGAATGAGCGCAACTGACAATGGAAGACGACAAGCCTTAAACCGTAAGTTGATTTATCACTTTTAATATTCCTCTGGTCACAGAGCTTTTTAGATGGATGCCAAGGTTTTTTAGGTCAGGTAGACTCTGCAGTCTCTGACTTAGTTCGTTTGCTGGCTTCCATGGCTGCAATATGCAGTGTTTTCCGCCAACTGGCAACCCGGGGTGTCAAAATACTTCGGGGTAAACTGACAGTGGGCGGAGTCACACAGACCAAAACAAAAACACACGTTCCGACACAGAACGCACATTTCAAAGCAGAATAACTGGCTGTAGCACTGATTTTCGGAGAAACAGGTATGTGAACTTAGCATGTTTCCTAAATATCTGCAAATGTATTATGGTGTTTTTATGCTTTAGTACAGTCAAAAAATCTTTCAAAATAATAAGTAAATTGCCATTTTGAGTGAAAATTAGGAAAATAAAGCCACAATTGTGAGACATAAAGTAACAATTAATAGACGTACAGGTGCCATTTCAAGAAATAAAGTTGCTATTTTAAACTGATAGCGTGCAATAGGGAATCTTAAAGCAATATTCAAATTAACCACTCCTAAACATGCTGATTTGAGATGTCTTGTATCTGCAGCATGGCACTGTTTCGCCTTATGCAGACCAATTTGCACAGTGGCTTTGCAATCCCAAACAATATTTTGGTGATGAGGAACAAGAAGAAAGTGGCCTGCCTTTGGCTGCAGATTTATCTACTGTGGAGATACTTTTATACTCTCACGAGGGAAAAAAAAAAGGGACACACATGCTGGATTAGGGGAGGTTCTGCCCAGTTTAATATCAGCCCCACCATCTGTGACTGGTCAATTTCATATTGATTCAATCAGCATGCCTTGCTTTAAACATTTAATATAAAAAAGGGATCCACGGTGCGCTTCTGAGGGCATGACAGAAAGCTGCAGTATCCCCGGCCCGCTGGGTCTGAGGATATGCTTTTCTCAGAGGTCCTTAAATAGGAATGATTGAAGCCTTATAACAAAAAGAGATGAAAAAAAAAAATATTTTAATACATATATATTGTCTGACTTGCAAAGGCATCTGCAACAAAATATGAAATTCATGAGAGACGGTTTTCAATGTCAAGCCAGACGTAATTTGCCATGCATTTTAAAGAAATGTGGCTTAAAAAAGTAGACGGAGTGAGGGGAAAAAGGAATGAGAAGGAGAAAGAAGACAGCTTGAGAGCCACAAATATGTTGCAAAGATGTATTCAACAATTACCAAACCTTTTTCAACATGCTTTGTGAGGCACGCTGGGTCTGTATAACATTAAACATGTAGCTTCAGCAGGCCTTTGGCTGCATTGCACAAGCACATTTGCTTAATTAACTGCTGTGGTATTAGTCTACAGCATTATTTTCCATCTTTACTGCTGCTCTAGTGGTCCATATTACTCAGATTTAAAGGCACATTTGTTTTTTTGGCTCAAGAAAGAGAAAGCAAAAACAATGTGAGCTTCCATGCAGTTATTTCAGTATTGTTTCATGCCAAGAGATCTGCAACAACTGCATGTGGCAAGAATCCCTGCACCCCGTACGATTAGACATTGAGCAGACATTAAAGTTTCATGCAGCTCATGTGAAATGAGATCTACTGACAATACAAATATCCTGACACGCATGTAGAAGTAAGACACACTTAAAATGCCCCATCCTCCTCTAGTTTATTTCCCAGATGTGCACACTGTGCCCTGTGTGTGAGTGCCCTGGTGGCCTTGACATGCAGGATGAAAATGTTTGTCTGAAGCCACCTGGTTCTCATCAGCGCTGGTGTCCCAACGGAGCTTCTCATCTTGACCTGTCCAACACCTTCCCACAGGACCCCGTCCCGCATGCAGAGAGAGAGACGCAGAAAGAGCAGTGTGAAGAAATGATGTTAACTGACAGGAAGTGATGCACTTTGAAAACCATGAAAGCTCCTCACATCCTCCCTTTTAACATAATTTTTTGCATTTAATTAAATTCATGGGTCAAAAGCATGACTTCTATTTATTTACTTATTTGCTTGCTAGATCTGGATCTTTTAATACTTTTTTAAAAATGAATTCTGTTGCTTATTTCTTGTCAAAAATATTTTAATTCACTCATTATTAATCTACAAACTTTTATCCATCAAATCAAAGACAAAATGTGAAAATGTTATTTATGAAGAGAGAATTTAAAAACATAAATTTATAATATTTTAAAAATATAAAAATAGATGTGAACATACACATTTAGTCAAGTTGTTAGGGAAGCTGTTACATTTTACTTATTAGACCGAATTACATTTTTAGAATAATTAAATCCAATCTTCTCTTGAAAATGATATTCGATTTTTTTTTTTTGGAATAGACACTTTTATTTGTCATTGACCCTCATAACAACAATAACAAATATTATTGAATCACACATACATACTATTTCCAAGTCGCTCACTGCTGTACACTGAGATGTTTCGCTGGGAAAATTTTTGCAAACGTTCTTCAGTTCTCAAACATTGTGTTCTTTTGTTTAGCTATTGTTTACAAAATCCCCCTTTAGCACGACTAAGTGGTTGGGGGTTATGTTCAGCTTTCTGTGCAAAATAACAATTCATCAACAATTATCCTCACTAAGCTTGCTGCTGCCAAATTAGAACCAAAGATTAGTGATTACAATAAGACGGAGGATTTGCAATTGTGCACTCTATGTGTATCCCGTGTAACGGGATGCTTCGGTATCTGCCAATTAAACACTAGGGCTAGGGATGACTTCCATTACTGCTCTTTATGAGAGGAAACAAGCCTAGCCACACTAGATCAACAATTTGCCAATCACCTCACCTCATTTTTCAGACTCTTCTCAACCCCTGGACAGCAAAACTCACAAGTAATTCTACACTGATAAACTAACAAAACAATACAGTTTGCACAGATCATCTTCCTCTATTATGTTTAGGAAAACCCCATTATATGTTCTTGAGCTCTGCCAGAAACGAGTCATTGAAGACTGCTGTGCAAACGCTGAACAAATGACCAATCTGAGAGCAGAATGACTGGAAAATCTGAAAAACCTGATATGAGAAAAGCAGTCGGCTACTACAGCTTCTTCTGTGAGTTAAAGACTGACGAGCTTCAAAAACGGTAAAGAAACGCAGATATAGTTCTGGTAATACACTTTGACATTCTAAAGGTACGAGACCCCCTGATGTCCGGACGGGACCACTGTAATTGGCTAGGTTCATCATAAGGACTTCTCTAAAGCTCTGGACCATGACCAGTGGTCTTTGCTAACAGGCTCTCGGAGGAGCTCCTTCTGCTTTTCATTCATGTATGATCTTAATAAATTGGCTGAGACAAGTGAAGCTTCAGTCTCCTTATGGGAAAGAAGTACCTGACAGTAAGATTATTGGAAAAACTGGAGGATGATGGGAAAGCCATGCCCAATAGTAAAATATGTTTTATAACCGTCTCCATTTTTTGGACCTGGTAGCTTTGAACTGGACAGGGTGTAAGGCAAAATAAATCATCTCACTATGGCTCATCCTTTGTAATTTGGCACCACAGCATATTAAAATGCATCCCACACCGAGGACTCAAACGCCGGACTCTGCTTTATGTTCGGCTCATCAAAACGTCCTGCGTGAGTTATAGATCCCAAACACCAAGAAACACAGGAAAGCCTGTCTGCTTTTACTCAGACTGCATGTTTCAGTCAAGTTTGTTTTCAATAACATCAACAACATGGCTGCTTTGTGGCACTGACAACACCTCCTCCATGGCCTCTGATGTGTCAGAGCCGTCTTTCGACTTGCCAGAACATCAAAAGCCCTGAAACAGGATCATGCCTGGATAATTACATCTTTTTATAGCCTTGAAATGAGTCCCTGCTCCACTGCTGATCGTCAATAGGGGGCTTGTACTGACAATGTATATCTTCATATAATTGAAGCTTTTCACCATATGTTTGTTCTCCTTTCGAGAAAGGGACAGTCTTTGGTGTCAACTGGGGCTCGTGCAACATCTGTGAGCGATTACATCTGCCCAGTCCAGCAGGCAGGTTAATTAAGATGCGACAGGTAATCAAGCTGCCGGAAGCCAATTAAGCTGCCCAATCTGGTCTTACACTACTAGGCCTCCATCTTTCAAAGAGATCAACTGTTTGCAAGATCAGGCAATGAGTTTAACCTAAATATCATGTGTGCACATCACCAGATTGGCTTCACACCAAATGTAAACAGTGATATTATGGGATGGAATGTTGCAGGCACTAAGATGGCAGAACGGTGGCAGGGAGAAAGGAAGGCAGGGGAGGGAGAAAGCCGGTGCATTCATCTGCGAGAGTCATCCCCGTGGAACTTGGCTCACTCACAAGCAACACTCTGAATAGAAAATTCAAAATGGAATCTGGCCCAAGGATCCCAAGATTTATGCTGACAGCACATTTGAATACGCAGTGACCCAGAGGCACGCATCTGACTGAAAGGGTCGGATTAGAGGTGAGGAGAGGGGTGAATGGGAGGTAATGTTGATGTCAAATGCAGGAATTCTCAATGCCATTCAATACGCTGTGGGGAAAATATGAAACAAAAGATCGAGGTTACGGACTGTTTATTAAATTACAGGAAGGCAGCATTTATTTGACCCCACAAAAATGGAATAATATTACTTTCCAGCCACAGATATTTGTTTTGACAAGGACTAACAGTCTGCAGATTGAAACCAAAAGGATATTCACCTTTTTCTATTAGTAATATTACTAATATACCGTAGGTACGGAAAGTATTAAGACACCCTTAAATTTTTCACTCTTTTTTATTTTGCAGCCATTTGCTAAAATCTTTTAAGTTTTTTTTTTTTCCTCATTAATGTACACACCGCACCCCATATTGACAGAAAAACAAAGAATTGTTGACATTTTTGCAGATTTATTAAAAAGGAAAAACTTAAATATCACATGGTCCTAAGTATACAGACCCTTTGCTCAGTATTTAGTAGAATGCACCCTTTTGATCTAATACAGCCATGAGTCTTTTTTGGGAAAGATGCAGCAAGTTTTTCACTCCTGGATTTGGGGATCTTCTGCCATTGCTCCTTGCAGATCCTCTCCATTTCTGTCAGGTTGGATGGTAAACGTTGGTGGACAGACATTTTAGGTCTCTCCAGAGATGCTCAATTGGGTTTAAAGTCAGGGCTCTGGCTGGGCCATTCAAAAACAGTCACAGAGTTGTTGTGAAGCCATCCTTCGTTATTTTAGCTGTGTGCTTATGTCATTGTCTTGTTGGAAGGTAAACCACTTCGGCCCAGTCTGATTGGTGTTTGTGTTTGCTCCCTGGCACTGGAGAAGGTTTCGTCCAGGATATCCCTGTACTGGCCGCATTCATCTTTCCCTCGATTACAACCAGTCTTCCTGTCCCTGCAGCTGAAAAACACCACCACAGCATGATGCTGCCACCACCATGATTCACTGTTGGGACTGTATTAGACAGGCCTGGTTTTCTCCACACAAATTACAGCTGATGAGATAAGACATAAGGCCAAAAAGTTTATCTTGGTCCATCAGACCAGAGAATATTATTTCTCACCAGCTTGGAAGTCCTTCAGGTGGTTTTGTAGCAAAACACTGCAGGCTTTATGTATAGGGTGCACGAGAGAGGATTCGGCGGCGCAACCTATGCCATAAAAGCCACAAATGGTGGAGGGCCTGCAGTGATGGTGACCTTTCTAAATTTTTCCCAATCTCCCGACTGCATACTAATGGAGTCCGCCACAGTGATATTTGGGTCTTCGTTACCTCTTCACCCAGGCTCTTCCCCCCCGATAGCTCAGTTTGGCCAGACAGCCAGCTCTAGGAAGGGTTCTGGACGTCCCAAACGTCTTCCATTTAAGGACTATGGAGACCACTGTGCTCTTAGGAACCTTAAGTTAATTTTTTTAAGTTAATAAGTGGCAGCGAAAAATTTTTTTTTTTTTTTACCTTGGCAGGTCTGGCCTTTGCCACAATTCTGTCTATGAGATTCTTCAGGCAGTTCCTTTGACAGCATGATTTTCTTTGCTCTGACTGCACTGTGATGCTGTAAGGTATTATCTAGACGGTTGTGTTGGGATTCTTTCTAAACATTCCAATCAGTATAATCAAAACACAAGCCTGGACTAAAGAGAAGGTGTAGAACCATATCACGGATGATTCAGAGAAGTGGACAAGCACCGACGTTAATAGATGAGTGTCACCAGCCAAAGGGTCGAAATACGTAGGAACCATGTGATATTTTCAGTTTTTCTTGTTACTATAAATCTGCAAAAATGTCAACAATTCTGAGTTTTCTTGTCAATATGGGGTGCTGTGTGTCCATTAATGAGGAAAAAAAAATAAATGTATAAATGATTTTAGCAACTCGGCTCTGCAATAAACAAAGAGTTGTGAAAAAATTTTAAGGGGGTGTCTGAATACTTTCCGTTACCACCGTATCTCTATATATATATTATATAATATAAGGACTTTACGCCTATTTTATTACATAGACACAGTAGCAAAATGTGTTTTTAGTAAGAGTCAATGTAAACTGTAAAAGGAAGAAAAAGTACCACTAGCTTCTTCTTTCCGTTACCAGCCAGTGGTAAATATAATATATAATACGAAAGAAGACTATTGGCAATGTTAAGTATATATTAATATGGAAATCTTATCCTCCTCATTGATAAGAAATTTTCTACCCCTTTACGTGTTTTCACTGTTTTATGATAGGAGGCGCTATATTAAGATCCTTCTCAAAGTATCTTGAAACTACAAACACAGGCAAAGACAAAGACGAAGCCGACACCAGAACAAGTGTAGAAAGAAAAGTAGAACAAGAAACAAGTGTTAATCACTAGGGTAAAAAAGCAGTATGATATATATGGAATGTGTAAAATGGAACAATCAACGCATCCATCAAATTTTAAATAGCCTATAATATCAAACTGCCCCTAACTGCCTGACTTAAGCAATTCCGCCATCTATGTTTTGATCATGTTTGAAATCTGATTCAGATGTAGTCTTTGCACAAAAGAAAAGATTTCTTCAGGCTTTTATACTTTCAAGGGCGCTTTTTTAATGAAACTTTACCAACATTTAAGTGCTTGCTAAAAACAGAATGCATGAAAGCCGAATAAAGAAAATAATTAAAACAGGGAGTCGGGTTTTGTAAAAGCAGAGGTGTGTTCTTGATGATGCATGGTTGATTGCATGTTCATATATTCATACAACAAAATATTCTGGGGGGCCATGAAAATTTTGTGAAAAAAAAATTAAAAAACGCTGGCAGTGGCGGCAACTTAAAAAAAAAAAATGCTGGGACAAAAATAATTTTTAAATAAAAGTATTATAATTTAGCATTAATGTTTCAACTTTAAAACTTAAAAAGGTGTTGCTCAACAGAAAATTAATTTCCTCTTATGGTATTGAATATTGTGAAATATAACTGGTATTGGCAAAAACTACGGAAATGCTAGTTTAAACACGCAATAACCACCAAGCCACAGTTCTGATAATATTGATAATTAAAATAAAATAAAATAAAAAAGCCTTATTTAACACAAAAGGGAGGGGGATGGGGAAAATGCTTAAATTGAGAGATGGTGGACTGTTGGTCCTTAAGCGCTTTGAGCCAAAAGAATTGGATGAGGTTGTAGGGATTTGTGTAGTCTTTAAAGCACTGGATTATATGAAGCTATCTGCAGGAGCCCTTGACATGATAGTGGGTGGCCAACAGAGCAACAGCCTGTGGTGTAGTATGTACCTTGGCACCTTGCCCTGTTCTCCACTAACGGCACAGAGATCCTGGATTAGATTTACTCAAGTAATCTTTATAAATTTGACAGAAGTGCAGAGATTACACCAGCCTCCCCCAACCCCTGTTTATCAGAAAGGATCAGACGGCAAGTCTCAATCTCATCTCTCCGAGGACTACCTGGTGGAGGTCTGGCACCGTTCCCCGGCTCGTGGCAGTCACCCCAGGGGGCAGAAAACTGAGTAGCAAAACAAGCTGTCCAATCCAAGCGAAGTGCTCTGTAAGCACCTGGGAGTACGGGAACACGCTAGTCAAGGCTCATTAAAGGAATACATTAGTCCTTTCAGAGCACAACATTGCAAGGCAAAGCCTGTCAATCTGAAGGAGTCTGATTATAAAAAAAGCTTTGATTGGTCTGATTTCAGTGTGAGAGAGAGCGGAAGTGTTTCTTAGCAAATTGGAGCCTGGAGAGGCAGGCAGACACGGAGGTCTAACGCATGAATCACATCAGTTGACGACTTCTGCTTCTCCTTCCTGGATATTTTCCTATGCACGTACGTTCAGTGGAACCTCCAATGCCATGCTTTTTTATTGCCGGAAGGATGTGATGAGCTGGCAGGAAAGGCTCTCTTTGGCATACAGCACTGAGAGCGGTCTGGCAATTAAGACTCCACACTGAGACCACTAACTCAAAGAACAAGGCGGTTAGGATCAGTAACCACATGGAGGATATTGTATTTACATGCTCTCAAATGCATCACGCTCATTTAGCTTGCATGCAGTTTGGTTGATATGGATGTATTGCAAGATGTATGCAACTGTGAAATAAACAATATGGTGACTACAACCATCTGCCAGGAAAACAAGTGTGTGAAACGTGATAATTTGAAATTTCCATTCCAAACAAGCCAAGTGGCAAGACTTTATCAAGATGCTGACATCAAAGAGCCACATTTGTTGCACAATCAGATGCACATAGTGCAGTATTAATGACCTGTAAATTATGCAAACATAGTAGCAAACAAATGGAGAGCCTCATTAGCACAGCTAATTGTCCCAAATGGAAATTTCTATGCCTGTACTCCATAGAAACCTTATTTGTCTTTGAGTAAGGGGTAGAAGTGGAGTGCCAGATTGATTTTTTTCATCAAAATCATTCCTTTGATGGCGCAACTGGGGATTTATCTGAAGATGCACAATTGATGTAAAAGTTCTAGTTAAATCTGAGCCGTGGAGTGCAAATCAACTTCGTAGCTTGCCCAGTTTTTCCTGCTCCTCACGCTGAACTGAACTCCTGTTGAGACTTTCACTGAACTCCCTTCAGGAGCGTGTGGCTGCTTTCCCTTCCTTCCATGCTGTTTGAATTAGAGCTGACTTCAGCACATCTCTGGGCTCTCCTCCTGCTCATTAGGCCAGTGCTAAAGGTAAATACTTCCATTTATAAGAGAGAGGTGCCTTCAGTTCATCAGCCAAAGTCTAAATACACCCCACGATTATTCAGAGCCAACATCTCAAGTCTTGCCACCCAATTAAACAAAAAGTATTCAGCGACTACTCAAACAAGCACAATAATATTGCTTCAATGATAATTAATGAGCACAAGCCCATGGAATCATTATTGATCATCCTGACCTCATGTTTTTTTTCATTTGTTTAGAGCTCTCGCATCAGGGTTCAGAGCCTGCTTTGTGTTTGAGAACTGAAGTTTAGGAATGTTCTACCACTGGGGAACTCATCAGAAGTAACAAATCGCTGATCGGCTGTCTGATTGTCTTACAGACCAGAACGGGAGGTTTTCATAAAGCTGGAAGTGACAGAGGAAGAATTGGAAAAGCCCCTGTGACAGCTGCCGGAAACATTGCCAGTGGATGGAGACTGGTTTTGATGAGTGGCCCTCTGGGCTTTGAAACCACAGTTAGACATTGGGACGAACAGGAAGCGACAGGCAAATTCGAGAGATCGACGTGTGATCTAGCTCTTTAATCATCGGCGTTCGCTTACTTCCTTTGAGAAAACATCAGGGCTCTATTTGAATGATGGGATTGCACAATGGAATCGATGCACAATTCCTTTTGTTGACATCTGTGTGATGTGAATATCACAGCTTGTTGCACGACGCTCACCTACAATGCAAGTGGCTGCTGTAAACACAGCAGGATATGGGCAATTTTGCCAGAACAGTAAATCAGTCCTGACAGAGTTTTGCAGTGGCAATCTAGTGCTCCAGTCAAGAGGAAGCTGAAACGCAACGAGAGGTGAGGGGCTTGTAACAGCAGGGTTTGAATGAACATAGTCCGTTATTAATTTAAAGCTGTTTACACAGAGCCGCTCGATGTTTGCACAAGGCATATCTAGCAATTAATAAATCAGATTCAGGGCTTTCAGAAGGGCGGTAGAGAGGTTGGCAGGGAGTAGTTTGTTCACTGATGAAATAAGCCCCAGCTTTTAAACTCCACTGGTAATCATCTCTCAGAAAAACTACTAAACCCATGGTTGCTGCATTTCAATGGCCCGTCTGCCTAAGCAGTCTACCATTATCAAGGCTGTGTTTTGTAGGCTTGCAAAGTTCAACCCACCCAGATTCTAATCAAGTTGTACGTTAAATAGCAGGACCTGTTATTCCGATACACTCATGCCCTTGTCATGTCTTTGGCTCCATTCAGCTTTGATATAGATTATCCGGTAAGGAACGTGTGTATTGTGCAAACATAGGGGTCTCCAGCCCATAAATCACTTTAACAGGCTTCCATCATGTACTCAGAGCTACAGCGTTGGGCTCTCTGTTTTGTCAAGCTGCTCCCCGACACCTGCTCCTAATCACCATCAAAAGAATAACTTAGACGTGGCGACGTGTTAATATTTAGTAATCCAGCACTCCGTCTCACAGCAGGCGGGTTGGGAGGGGTAGGTACCCTATGCATGTGATGGATGTTGATGAATTCATCAGTTACACTTTACCAAGTGAAAGCAGAGAACCGGTGTCACTCTCAAACCTTCATCTTTGATCCTTCTTACAGTGAAATGAACAAGCCAATCAGGAATGACTGTGAATGAGAAGGCCAGTGGTGGGATTTGAAATGAATAACAATGAAGGAAAGCAATTAAGATTGGTGAATGGTGAGGTTTACATCAAAACCATAAAAAAGGATTTCAAGAAGGGATAATTTAAGGCATTTGGGGGAATATGCAAATCTATAAACCCACCACTCAGTGCAGCGCTTTGAACTATTGCGACCCTAAACTGAATGAAATGCAATGAGTTTTTTTCCCCTCTCCTTCGGATATCTAGCACTACACTATTTCTAATCCCGAATGGACGTAGTCGGACAGACCGCCAAAGCAAGATTTAATTCTTTGCAACACATTGAAAAGCTTCATTAAAATGTGAGAGGGCACTGCAAAATAACAAATCCTCCAAAGGAAACAGATCTGGGCCTCCACCCTATCATATCAAAGTCTTTGTAGCGCTTTTCCCCTGAGAGGTCCATAATGAACAACGTCATTGTTTCTAAACTGCTCAATGTTTCCACAAGACCTCAGTGTGTCCAAATTCTGTTATCTTTTTTAATTCCATGCATCACATGCCATTGTTTAATCATGATGATGTACAAGAGATTAAACGAAAGGGTGGTGGTCTTGGTGGGAGGGATGGAGGGCTGGTGGAGAATTAGTTTAGGCGGTGTTCGAATGTGCTTCAACCTAACCCACAGATGTTCTGTATTGTACAAGAAATGAGAACCACCTGCTCAATCAAAATGCATGATGCTTTGCTTTTCAATACCCCCTTGAAATATATGGATAATTTATTTTAAGTCTGAAATAAAGCAGCAAGAAAAACACATCACTTTCTTGTGGTTCTTAAAGTACATCTCTTTTAGTCAAGAAATGGATTGCTGATCAACCTGGCCTGCATTAGTTCCAGTCATTTTGAAACGATCGCTGTGCATTATCCACGGCACGCTACCTCTGATGAGCATCGCAGAATCAGAAAGGGAGGATCCGGGTAGGAAGCGGCAGTCCAATTCAACGAGACCTGTTTACCTACAAAGTAATTTGGAGCAATTCAGCATGAAGGTGGATAAATCAGGGCTTGATTGCTTTTTAAGTGCAACAAACGAAAATAGAGTTCATTGGCCTTGAATCAAGGTACCCACAGGAAAGGTTAAAGGGGTACGGAGAGATGCAGGATGCATCAAAAACAGGACTGATAGGACCTGTCATACGCATTTAGCTAGGGAACATCTGGACCCCAGCTGTCGAAGACCATATATTGGTCCTATTGAGTGTGCCTACACCAAAGAACACCCCCTGAGGTGGAGAAAGAGAGATGGGCAGGGCTGCAGAGTCTGAGATTGGCCAGCTTGAGTTATCAGAAGTGACAGGGCCAGCAAACCTCCAAGCTCTCTCAATTAAGCATGAGGCAGGATCAGAGCTCTCAGTTTCTCACTCTGGGCACTGGAACAGTAAGATAAGAGTGTACAGTAGCCAGTGTAGCAGACAGTTACAGAAGTATCAATTGAACATTTACTGAACATTTGAGACATTTACTGCATCACTTAATTTGGAAGTCTTGATTATAACCAATTACATTTTGTCAAGTGAAGTGAACATCAGTGAGTAGGGTCCCTGTGAAACAGCATGTGAAAACCCTCTTCCTGAGGGTTAGGATAATAAATGATAAAGTTAGTGGAAGGCAATGTAACTGCTCATCGTACTACAGGGTGAGAAGGAACAAAGCTGTGAATGAAGGCGTTAGTTTACCACCTTCATCACAGTCCCTTTAACGTGACCCTTGGGGCACCACATAGTTTGGGAATGTGTTGTTTTAGGCAGAGTTCCCAAGAACATGTTACTCACCATATATGTTAAGCGCCTTAAAGTTTTCTATTAAGGGGTAACAAAGAGCTTCTCGTGCTCTAAAGGTATCCGCACTCATAATATACTCATAATAATCCATGGGCTCCTGTGAAACACAACAGTTGAGTACTCTGGGTGAGGAAAGGACAATTGACACGTAGGTTCTGATGAACGTTTAAGTATAATACTTAAGGGAGCGAAGATCCTGCAGGACAAATATTTCAACTGCAATTCACTTCAAATATACATCTAGTAGAATTTCACAACCACTAAAGAAATAGTATGTATGGTTTCTTTCAACACGTACTGTAAAATGCAGCTGTTTCCAATAAAATCAACACCTAAGCGTTTGGTTAAGCATTAAGACCTTTCTTCTGGATAATTGCTCTGGAATTCAGAAACTCAAAATTAATGAATTTAAGATGAAAAAACAGATGAGAATATCTAATCTAAAGTTGGCGTCTTCTTCGATAATCAAGCTGCTTGGAAGAATAGCTCTTTTATGGCAAATCCAAAATCATAAAAGTAATACTCATTCTTTTGATGTCTGCCTCACAGATGCAGGCTGTAAACACCACCATATGCGTCAACTGCAAAAAGTGTCATAAACATCACTCATATTTTTCACATTTTTGTTCTTCTTTGATACGTCGTCAACCAGACTCAGAGGCAACACCGAAACAGGCGCTTATAAAAAGCAAATAAAATTCAAAGTGTACCATCCCTTCCTACTGTTGTGTGAATAAGTGAGGAGCCCGGACGAGGCCCTGCTTTTAACACAACACATTCAGATCAAAGGCCACAGAAGAGCAGCTGTGAGTTTCCTTAACCCTGAGAGCTCAGGCCTGACCCGTCTACACTGACAAGTGACTCATCTATCCAATCTGGGAATGAGATGCCTCCTGGAAGAGCATCTAAAACCTTCACCCTCGAGGTTAAGGGTCAACAGCACTTTCAAGCAATCAACGCCAGTCTCCGTTTGTGGGAGTCTCGCTTTGGCACATTCAATCAAGCCTGTCTGGATGGAATTAGGTGGCATGGGATTGCAGGAAATATGGTGGGGTTTGTGTCCGGATCAATTAAACGGGGGCCAAAGGAGGTGTTTGACAAGACAAAGTGGCTCCGATCTGTATGCTACAATCTAGCCAGCACAAGTACCTTAATACAGGTGGGGCGCTAGCTTTGGGTGGTCCTCTACTTCACCTAAATTCCATCGCTGATGCCTCCGGTGCTATAGTGAGTTATTTTAGTAAGAAATGCCAGATATTAGCACCCAGCTCCCATTATTTTGTAAATTATTACCCCATAAAAGTAGGTACCCAGTGACCGCTGAAAGCGAACATTTGTTTTCGACTACATTTTAGGGGCCATGTGTTTCTCATTCGTTGATACACACTCAAGAGCATTTCAACATTAAAAAAAGTCCCAACACAAATATTTCATCACGAACCTGGCATGTTTTGCAACAGACCTGGAAGAGTGACTAATGCCAGCATTCCAGAGAAAACCTCACAAAACACACAGAGCCCCAAAAAAAAAAAAAAAAAAGAAAGAAAGAAAAATGGCACAATCCATTGAAAATTTTGAATTACATATCCATTCTACAGAAAGTGGTCCCGCTCAGCTTACCGGAGGGCCATTCAGGCGAGCGCCGTTTTTGGCCAGTCGTGCTGTGAGAATGGAGAATAGGGCTCTGTACTCTGTATCGCATGCGGGAGGGGAAAAGGAAATGGGACCTGTGCCTGTCTTTACTCTCACACCTAACAAATCAGCCACTCTCGGAGGTTTATCCACAGGTCTATTATGACCCCTGTTTCAGATTTCTTGCTTTGTGGTCGTCGTGGACAGGGATTTAGGGGAGGTCAGACATCGGCCGCAGCACACGGTGGGAACAAGCTGGCAGCTGCTGCGAACGGTGAGTGATTGCCCTGCTTCTGGACAAGTTTTAGGCTCGAGTCGTCACTTGCTCGAACACACAGGTCTGCAATAAACATCTTCCAAGGCCAGGCTCGCTGTGTATTGAAAGGGGATTTCAGGACTTTGGGTAAGGTAGACGCTGTCTACCTTGATAATACTGTACAACATACAGACTGACACACAAATATGTTCAATCTGGTTTGTGGGAAAGATCCAATGAAAAAAAAAAAAAAAAAAAAAAAAAAAAAAAAAAAAAAAAAAAAAAAAATAAAAAAAAAAAAAAAAAAAAAAAAAAAAAAAAAAAAAAACAAAAAAAAACCTAAAAAAAAAAAAAAACAAAAACAAAAAAAAACAAACAAGAAAAACACCTGACATGTTTACATGAATGGAAATAAACACCACATAATTGAGCAACCATAGTTTATGTGTCAAAATAGGTCACAGATTTAGTTGTTCATTTTTAGTTCATTTTTACAGTATCATTTCCATAGTATGTGCCGCATAGAAAAAGTGGAAACGGAATTTGGAGCGTTTTTGCTTTTTACTATGAAAAGTCCTCTTGAAAGATCAATATGTTTAATTACAGATAAAATGCAAAAGAAAGAGCTGCTTGTGCAAACACCTGGCAATTAAATTTGCTAGTATCTTTTATTAAATTACTCTCGGGATTCGTCTCAGTCTCATTAAAGCCTGGCCGGGGTAAAAAGCGGGTACTAATCTATTAAAAACCCACTCACCATGCAGAATAAAAGTGGCAAGTGGCACAGCCAAGTAATTATCACAACAATAATAATCTGCTTAATACTCCACACAGTGAAAGGAGATGAATCAATTTCCATGTCTTATCTCCTTATTAAGAGATAAAAAGATGCAGGAAGCATTAGCCATGTACAGGCTGGGCCGGAGTGATTAGGAGGGATTTAATGGGAGCCGGGAAGTGTAAGGGAACCACATACTTCCAAGAACAACTGATTAAGGTCATTAAAATTCTAATTAAGAGGGGGATGTAGCCACACAGGATGATTCCGGTTGATTCTCTTTATACCGTGTTTTGATGGGTTCACCAAGCTGTGGCGTGTTGGGCGACACGGGGAAGACGGGCTTAAAAAAAGCACTTCCCGTTCCCCTGCATCTGGAAAGCTAATTATTTAAAGCAAGCTGTCATTAAAAGCGTGTTTGCTTGTCAAAAACGGGTGATCAGCAGGTCTCTGAGGTGCACTGACAGACGGAGACAGACAGCACCTCTGTTGCTGTAATCGAGCTGGCTCCAAAACATCTAAGAGGTGGTCACCTGGAGAAGCAAGCAGCAGAAACATGGGACATGGGAAGTAAATTGCTGTTCCAGAGGCAAAATAGGGGAACGGGATGTAACCGAGGTCGCTGATGGGATGTGGCTGTTAACTGTCAGCCAGTAGGCAGCTGCTATGTGGCGGAATCCACAAACTATCTAAGCTGTATGTGTCACCGCAATGTCAAACAATTTCAACACATCTCATAATCTGTCTGCCTGCACATGAGCGGCAGAGGCAGATGACAGAGCGTGCTCAATTTATCAGCCTGTAAAGCTGCAATGCTAAAGCTAAAACAGCCATATAAGCAGTTTGCTACAGAGCCCCAGCTGATACTTTTTTAAATGGCATTTTTGTCACACCAAACAAGCTATAGCAGAAATATACTTAGGACCCTGTGATTTCTGCAATGCGGAAAATACGGACGGAATCCAGTCATAAAAATGGAAGTTACTATATAATACAGAATGTCACGGAATTTTACACATTTTGGATGAATAAATCAAGAGTAAGTCAGTAGGTAAAAATCACCAAAAAAAAACTGAAATGTTATTACAATTGAATCGGAAAAAGAAAATTGATTGAATTGAAATAGAAAGATGATACCATTTTTTGGAAGACACTCCCTATGTCCATGGTAGGCAAGATTAACGCTATAAAAATGGTTGCACTTCCAAGATTTTTGTAAGTATTTCAATCTATTAATTTCTTTATTCCCCTTAATTATTTTAAACAGCTAGAATCTATTATAAGCCACTTCATTTGGGACAACAAGCAGCTAGGATTAACAAGAAACATCTAAACAAATCTAAAGATCATGGAGGGTTTGGGCTTCCCAATTTGAAATATTATTATTGGGCAGCTAACTTAAATACTTTAGCGTGGTGGAGGAAGATTGGTTCAGTGGAGTTAGGTGACAAGCCAGAATGGTTAGCAATTGAAGAAGCTTTATGTTATAAGACTTCATGAACAGCTCTACTTAACAGTCCCATCAAAATTGAAGTAAAAAATATCAATGGTAATATAATCATTTCACACCAAATTAAAGAATGGAAACAAATCAAGGTATATTTGAAAATTCCAGATTTATATCTAAATACCCCAATCTGTAATAATAATGCTTTTCCTCCGGGGTTACATGATAAGATCTTTTTTCAATGGAAACATGGGTATAGCCATTTTGGAAATGTATATTTAAATATCTTTCTGAAGTGTATTCTGTCGACTTGGAGCCTGAGCCTTGTATTGGACTTCTAGGTGCAGAAAATGCCTTTTCTAGTAAATATCAAACACAGGCCATTTCGCTCTGCATGTTACTTGCAAAAAAACTGATCTTACAGATGGGGAAAGCAGATTCTGTCCCTACTTTTGAGATGTGGGCAAGGGAACTGGGAAATATGTTACATTTGGAAGAACTGAGATTTATATTAAAACATAAATTAGCAATTTTACGTCTAGTTGGAAAACAATAAAAAAAAAGTTCTTACAGGCCGATGAGTATTGGTACATCTTTTAATAAAACTGTTTTTGATTATAACTAGTTGGATCGATCGTTGTTTGCCGTCCATCAGGATAAAAGATTGCATATTAACACACTTTTTGGAGGGGGGGGTTGGGGGTTTGGTCTTCATATATACGCTTTCATGTTATTGGCTTCCAAATCATGTCCCGTGTTACAGCTCAGGTTGCTTCTTGCAGTATACTTTTAATTTTCCTGTACACGTTAGCTTATTTTTGTGCCTGTGTGTATTGTTTCAAGGAGAAATTAAAATAAAGAAAAAAAAAAATAATGTCAGAGACTCTAAATCAAACTAGTGTTGTGAATATTACAGCGCAAAAAAACACCAAAAAATATAATTAAATATGAATCCTGCATGTCATGTGTGAATAAGGAATGGCGCCGACAGCCGCAGTTTCATTTAATGACCACCATAATTGAAGCATGCAATGCGCGTGAGTTTTCAGCCTCTGGAGACTACACTATAGGTGTACATGAACACATAAACTATCTCCTAGAACTCCGCCCTTGCGAGTCCGTCATGCGATTGGGTACTGTTCTTTTTGAGAAAATATATCATATCATATTAAAAGAGAAATTAGAAGAAAATAACTGGCAAAATAAAAAGTTTGGGTGAAATGAAGAAAGTGCAGAGATATATTACTTAATATTAATGGATAGTACTACTATACTTAAACAAAAATATTATTAAAAACAGTATTTTTAAGGAATATACCAGAATGTAGGTACCACAAAAATTTTAAATACACAACACAGTATTGCTGAAAAAGAAAAAAAAAAAAAAAAAAAAAAAAGTTTATGTTTGTGTATAAATCAATATTTGAGATGATTTAGATTATTAACATGTAATGAAACCACTAAAATGGAATTCAGAAAATGAATAGAAAACTGAATTTGGTATTTCATAGGGCCTTAAGTTTTAATAAATCGCTGTTAAAATGTGTTAGTTCCATGATTTCAATTTATTAGACATGCTTTTTGATTAATAAAGTAAAATGTAACCATTAAAACAGAGACTAGAAAAAAGTGGAAAATTTAGAAAACGGAAAAAAAAAAAAAAAAAAAAAAAACTCAAAAAAAAAAAAAAAAAAAAAAAAAAACAAAAACAAAAAAAAAAAAAAAAAAACGGAATGCAGAAAATTTATATGGAAAAAAAAAAAAAAAAAACGGAAATTGGGAAGAAAAAATAAATTTGGAAAAATAAATAAAACTGATTCATAGGGACAACTAATATTAATTCTTGTGGTTCCTGATCACATTATATAGTTTAGATGCCCATTACCACAAAGATGTGACCCAATCAGGGAATTAAACTATTTCTAGAGAGGAGCACCAAAAAACAAAAACAGGACCATTAGCGGGCCCCCCACCTCCCAACATCGGTACAGCTATGTTTGGTCTCATGGGTGCAAATACCAGAGGGAGTCGCTAGTGACAAGTCGCCCGGTGATGCTCAGCTATGCCTGCGTTTGGGCTGAGAGGTCAAAGGTCACCCGGCTGACTCACAGACGTTCATCAGGCAGCCGTCAGCACAGCTTCAAAGCTCCTCCTGCTCTATTATCTCCCATGCATCAGTCAAGTGTCAGCTTCAGCAGTTCTCATTAAGCCAAGGAGCTGATTTACTCATGGTATAAAAACAGAGAAACCAATTTAGCTCTGCTTATAGTCTGAAGTCATGCTGGGTGCTCAAACACAGATACGAACCTGCTGGAGAAACAAAAGGAAACTCCAAAATAAACCCAAAATAAATTGAGATCATAGTGAAATGATTAAAAGTCTGATAAGTTACTGAATTCATGGAAAATGGGTGGGAAAAAAAAAAATACAAAATACAAAATAGCGATATATATATATATATTGTGTATTAGGGTGAGGTTGAAGGGGGGGGGGGGGGAGGGGGGGGGGGGGGGGGGGGGGGGGGGGGGTGGGGGGGGTAAGTTCTTATAAACAATTATAGTAAGATGGGTGGAAAATGGACAGAACCTTTCGTTTTTTTGTTTAGAAATATAGGTATATCCTTTCTTTCTCTCTGTTAATTTGAGTTAATATTTTGAACTGGTAATGGTCTTGAAAATTTGATGTGTGGTAGTTATCACTGACAAACTCTGCAACAAATTAAATGAAATCATCTCAAATCTCATATATATAAACATTCTTCAAAGTGTGTTGATAAACCAATTACGCTTGTGATTAAACGTATGCAAAGGAGGTTAGTTAGTATATAAGATATGGTCATCATTCCTGACCATGAAAAATCAAGTGGTAACATCTGTCAATGTAAATGAGTGTGAGAAGAATGCATGATCAGGCAGGTGTCACTGAGAAGTAATCTAGGTATGATGCTTGCACACCCGAAAACAAACGAACAATCCTGCCAATTCCCCACACAATAGACTCCGGAGATCACAGCAAAAATGATTATAGATTACACCAAAACCATGACAGCATGAGACCCGGGGACATAATTCCATCAAAAAACGCTTTACAAATGTTTGAAAGATATTATTGTGTTCAAACTACCACAACCTCGGCATTATATTATGATGTATACAGGTTTTTTATAGTAATAAAAGCACAAGTTGGATTGAGAAAGGCTTCCATCAGCCAAGTTTTATCACTCAAGGCTGTTTTTACAGCATCCCTCCGGAACGTGGATATCATCTCTGAAGATATCAGCCGTCATACAGCTTGTGGAACATATCACTCTATTGGAAGTTCAAAAGAATGACGCTCCATTACATGCTTTAGGTAATTAATAAAGCCGCAGATATAATGAAAGCTGGTTAATGACTTGACCCGCTTATCCATGATCAACAAGGACATTCAAACAGCTCCAAAAACAAACTACCAGAGGAATAAACAAGAGGATGTAGTTACTATTTGTTCATGCATGGGCTCCCTTAAGGTTATCCCGGGACAACTTAAAAACATGTTATCAAAATCTATTTATAAGATTATTCAGATGGACGATATTATCAATCTCTCGAATGGAGAGTTCCTGATTGTAATTAATTGCTGTGAGTTGAGCGTGTCTCTCCCAAGGCACAAAAGTGCCGTGGGGAAAACACGCAGAGCCAGTGAAAAAGACAATCTGATTGAGATCAGCAAGGATATACACATCTGTTTGTGAAAAAGAGACCGTAAAAAACCTTGTGATGAAACCAGGTTTTTTTAGGTACTGGAAATAGGGCGAAAGCGGCATTATTTGGAATCGATGTGTTTGATTATTGATTGGACTCCTCTCCAGATTGGGAGGAGGTAAAGGTAAAGGTGCACCACTGCTATGGCCCAGGATTACTTCTGTAAGGGGGTTACTTCTGTGCATCCGTTCATCCATCAAAGTCCATCAAGCAGCAGAAATACTCTTCCCAGACCAGCAACCTCCGATGTTATTATCACCACACAGAGGAAAGGAATGTGCTGAATCTGAGAATAGACAAGGGAAAATAAATTAATGTCACTGCTAGACAAATGAGGGAATTTGACATTATTCTGCCATACACGTGGGACACTGAGTTTGCTCTGAAAAAAGGTTAAAGGGAAGTTAAACCCAGGACACACTCGTCTAACTATACATGATTCAAATCGTATACATACAAACGTGAAAATGAGATATTCAGCACGGGAAGATTATCAATATTAAACAATAGAATTGTGCTTGTTCCCACACAATATCTTGTGCATAACTTCAAAAAAATTGGAATGTACGCCACACAAGGTAAATACGACTACTACTAATTAAATAATAATTAACAACAACAACAACAACTATTATTATTTATAGGACACTGGACAAAAAGATAAAGGTTCAAATATCAATATTGTGCCCTTGAGCAAGGGGAAATCCCAGTGAATAAATAAAAACCATTTTTCTTTCTTTCTTTCAACTGGACAACAAGTTGTACAGCTTCGAAGTATGAATATATTGTGCCCTGATATGTGAAACTCCCCGTTACTGTACAGGTAAAATAATTATATAAATAGTTATAATATTATAGAAAACTGGACAGGAGGCTACAAGTTCAAACCATATCACTACTGTGACCTTGAGCAAGATGAAATCCCAGTGTAAATAAATACATAAACAAATAAATAAATTATTATTATTATAAGAGAAAACTGGATAGCAGGTTCAGGTATCACATCAAACTGTATCACTAGTATGCCCTTGAGCAAGGTCAAATCCCATTGAAATGTAGATATAAATTAGGTATAAAAAGAAGAAAATAATCCTTATAGATACAAAATTCTACAACACATTAACGGGTTTTCTGTTGTCCATCAGCATTCAAAAAACGCTGACGCGGTGATCCGTTCAAGCCAGAGTCTCATGCTCGTCCTCCCACCCCTGAAGTAATGAAAAACTCTCGTAGCGGTTTTCTCCCAATTTCTTTGACTGCCAATGCTCTTTACCCAGGACCATTCACTATAGCAACACCACAAAGTGTTTGTTTTCTCACAGGAAAATAAACCATCGGCGAAAATATTTGTGTCTTTGCAGAGCCGCCCATCTCCGCAGTCAACAGGGGGCCCATCTCTGCACAATCCTGTTTGTTTTTGCCCAAAGCTATTATTTAAATGAATTCCTCGGAGAAATAATTTTAATTTTAATATAATAAATTTTTTAATTAATAAATATACCTAATTAATAAATTAATATAAAAAAATAATATAAAGCGGGATTCAAAATATATATATAATTATATTTATTTAAGCGGGATGTACATCATGCGGTTATATCTCTTCCATACCACGCACAAATACATTCTCACTGTTAAATGTTTAGATTTGCACCAAAAGTGCAAGTGGATCTGGCGATGCAATGCTGCGGTTTCTTGTGAGTGACTGTCAGCCTCCCTCGCTGGAGGGAATTTTTTTTTTTTACACAGTCCAACTGTCAGTTTTACGACACCACATCTGCTTTGAGAGACCGAGTGAGGTCTATTTATTATTTATGGTCGCCTTCATGATCGTGAAAGTGTTTCACAAATATGTGATGGTTTATTCATTAACTTAATGAATGTGTGGCTGTTTTCGTTCCTTTCAACTACATCACGGCTTTTCCCACAACAACGGGGAATTGAGGCAGAAAGGCCGTAAAGCGCGGCATAGCTCACATTGCCGGCATTCCTTTGAGCTCTTCTGTTGTTGGAGGTGAGGTGTTTTTGGTGTCACAGCAGGTAATCGAACTGCTCGGGGCTCATTTTAACAAGCCTTCCTTCAATACATCGGCTCTTAAGTACAAGACAAAGAGATGTGGGACAGTGCGGTTCAACTTGACGTCAAACTGTTCGAAATCGAAACAGTCAAGCACAGACGTGACCTCCATTCTGAAAACATGAACCAATCATTTCTGTTCTGTTATTAATACATCGGTTTGATAGAACAAACTTTAAGTGAATTAGACGTGTGGTTTTACGATGCTGTCACTTATGGACAAGCAAAACCCTGGACTGAAGACTTCTGACCTCTGAGGGAACTGGGCAGAGGAAGTGAATAATGGCTGTGGAAGATTAGGTCACAGGCTAATCCAACGCCAGAGATATTGTGGCAGTTAATCTAATAAGTCTCAAAAAGTGAATGTTCTTGAGGGAAAATGTTCTCTTTGGAAACATTGCAGCCTATAATTCACAAGAGGCACAAGAGGACACCTGGACAGACCAATACATAAATCAACTGGGTTCCCTTCTTGACCTACTGACCTTATTATCAGAGGTCAGATTCACCAAACATTCTTTAAAATTATATATCTTCTTCACTACCATTTTTTTCTATGCAGGGAGGTTTCTTGAAGCGTCTTGGAGACGTTGTTCTCCACAGTTCTTCTGGATTGAGTCTGTCTCAGTTTGTTCTGTTTCTTCATGTCATTCCAGACAGACTGATGATGATCAGATCAGATCTCTGTGTGGAGCACTCAGACAAAAATCTCAATGGATTATTACAATTAATGGCAAAATGAATGTTTGGGAATGTAAACTGATATTTCCTACTCACACACTACAGCAAAAGATAGAACCACTTAAAACCATTTTTTTGTTGGTGAAAAGGCTTTTGCACAGTACTGTATATATACACTGAACAAATAATATCCTGTATCTTTTTTGAAAAAAATAACTTATGTTTGCTCTGAAGCAGATTAAAAAAAAAAAATATCGAATAGAAAATAAATAAACATCTTACAATTAGGACAGCCATACATACACTGGTCTAAAATCTCAGTTTAATTAATTTAGTGGGATTGTTATAATACTTTACTCTTATAATACTAGAAAACTTTTATTTTCTAATGTCCAAACCCATTAGCAAAATGGTTACCAGTAAAATACCTTCTCCTAATATTGATAACCTAACACTTTACCTAAAAACGTACAACAAGGTACAGTTATTAGTAGTGCTGTCTCAAACGATTTTTTTTTTTTTTTTTTTAATCGCGATTAATCGCATCAAAAATAAAAGTATTTGTTAACATAATATATGTGTGTGTACTGTTTATATTTATTATGTATATATAAAAGCACACACATACGTATATATTTTGGAAATATTTACATGTATTTACATGTCTATATTTATAGTCATAGAATTTATTTTATAAATAAATATATTTAATATATAAAATAACATATTTTTCTGAAATATATACAAGCATGTGTTTGTATTTATATATACATAATAAATATACACAGTACACAAACATATATTATGTGAACAAAAACTTTTATTTTGGATGCGATTAATCACTTGACAGCACTAGTTATTAGTAAGATTTACACATGCTCTTAAGAAAATTTGTGAATTTAAGAATTCATAAGAATTGCACTTGGCATTCTTATAAACTCCTCATAATTTGACCATAAGAACTTCCTTAAATTGTTTCTTAACGGGATAGTTCACTCAAAAATATTTTATTTTGTGTTCAGCAGAAAGAAAGAAACTCACAGATTTGGAACAACTTGAGAGTATGTAAATGATGACAGAATTTTCATTGTGTGGTGAACTATGCCTTTCATTTTTTTGTTTGAGGTTTCTTCACCTAGATATAATCATTTTCTCTTGCGCAGTAACTTCCCTGGCCAAAACAGCAAATCCATTCGGACAGAACAGCGAAAGAAAGCTACACTCATATAGATGACACACTGCACTGTTTAAACACTGAAAACCGACACCTGTTTCCACTTGATCTGTTTTGGAAACATTTGGAGACGCATCTTCCTGCATGCAGACCAATAATCTACAGTCAGTCAAGGTGAGTTGGGGGCGTTGTCGAGCTCTGCCATCACAGAAGAGCCCCTTTGTCTCCTCCCCATCTCAGGAATGCTGGGCTGATGGGAATCTCTCAGCATGAGGCCACATTCTAGTCAACTCGTCCCCAGCACACCTGCAGGGCACCTGGGGTCAGCTGCCGTCACCATGCATCACTGGACACAGGAACCGGGATCGACACAAGCTCTACCTCCAAATCCTCCATAGATCCCAGAGTCTATCAAAACTCACAACAGCGCCATGAAAAGCCTTTCAGACTGAGTTTAGAACTTCTTGGTGACTGGACTGCAGATACATCAATTAAAATACCAAAAAATACCAATGGATGAAATCGAATGCCATTCATGTTTTAATTCTTTGATATGGATTTTAAATTCAAATACATGTAGAAATGCTGACCAGATCAATATCTCACTACATTTCACAAATCCTTTTAAGTGACCACTGTTAGCCTTTGTAGGGTGGGGTGCAGCAGCTAGTTAACCTGTGTCATTACTCATGACCTCGTTAATATTTTTTTCCACAGCGGCGCATCTGCTCAATATGATCTAATATGCTTCAGGACAGAGAAACCGCACTGTCAGGTTTTCTCATCACATCCTAGTTTTTGAAGATTTGCTATATTTACACGTAACTTTAAACCGGGGTCGGCAACCTTTTTGATATGAAGTGTCATTTTTAATTTATTTTGGAAATGTCTCTACCATACCATTTTAAAATAACATTCTATCCTTTGCAAAGTGCTGTTTTGACAGCAGAAAGCAGACTGAAGTGCGTCACCGCTCCAGCAGTACCATGAGTGTGAGCGAGAATGTGCTTTCCAACCGAACCACGAAGTGAAACCAACAGGATCACATGCATACAGAACTATTCAAAAGCGTGCAGTTTTTTTAATGTAAGATTTTTTTTATGTTTTTGAAATAAGTACAATACTGTATACACTGTGAAATATTAGGTAACACTAACACTTTCGTTTAGGGACCAGTTCTCATTATTAACTAGCTGATTATTAGCATGCATATTTCCAGCATAATGGCTGTTTATTAGTACTTATAAAGTGAATATTAATGCCCTATTCTGCATGACCATTTTCTAGATTCCTTAATCATACTCCATATCTAAACTTAACAACTGCCTTACTAACTATTAATAAGCTGCAAATTAGTTTACTGAGGCAAAAGTTGTAGTTACTAGTTAAGAGCAAGAATTGGCCCCCAAACTAATGTGTGACTGAACAAGCTTTTAATAAGATTAGTATTGACCAAGTTCAGAGGCTGCCATATGTGGATCAACTTACTTCGTTGTGTATTTTCAACAGTTTCAATATGAAAAATACTTTTATATTGATTCAATGGATTTAATTGCATTTTGGGGAAAACATATCAGATTTTATAATAACTTTGCAATCTGAAAACCTGGATTTGAATTTTTAATGTTATTATAACCTAAAGATGCTATGTGAAAGGTTTTGAAACAAAAATAGTGGTTTTCATCTTGCCACTTTCTTTTACTCAATAGTACACATTTTTACTCAAATTAATCAAAATGTATTTATAGCGTTTTGGAACCAAACTCTTCATTCAATATATATATATTATATATATATATAATCTATGCACTAACCCCAAACTTTTGAACAGCATGTACAAAAGCATCATCTAACTTGCAGTGTGTTCTTTAATATCACCAATGTGTATTTTTTCTTTCACATTTGCTGCTTGACAAGTGCTAATTTTGATACTAATATTGATACTAAATACTAATCTTGTCTAAAGCTACCAGGCTCTACTTTCAGTGGTTCATGTGAAGACCCTTGGATACCTTGTTAAAGACCTCCATGTGATGTGATTGCCTGAGTGACAGTAAATGACTACTGAAACACGAAGACGGCTGCCCTTATTTTCCTTCCCACATTAGGATGTATAAAAGTGAGGGTGTCGTGCACAGTAATGCACTACACGCTGAACAGATCATGTGTCAGATGAGCACTTCGTGCCATCGCCGTGCTTCGTTTTTGTGACCTAACCGCACCGAGCAACGTGCTTTTGTGGGAAGCAAAACGATACTAGCGCAGAACAACAGGCTCTTACCGCAAAGGCTTATGGCACAATAAATGCACCTGGGCTGCCCTGGTCCAAAACAATCAGTATTTATGAGCCCAGGGACAGCCACTGTTGAAACATGCCCACCCAAATGAGGCTTAACAGTCCGGTGGCCCAGCAAACAAGGGTGTGCTTTCTCTCTGTCTCTCTTTCCCGCCGCTGGAAAATCATTTGCTGGAGGAAGTTTGCTCACATATTGAAAACCGCCAGCCATTGAGAGCTCCATGCTTTCAGAGCAAACAGGAACAATGGAGATTTTTGCAGGGGTTGAGCAGCGAGGTGAACAAATCTCCCTCTTCTACACAGACACAGCCTCGTTTCCTGCTCATTAGAGTTGAGAAAACTCAAACAGCCCCTGCCAGGGCCTCCACAGCCCCAGAGCCCCAAAACAAACAAGCAGCAAGAAAAGAACAAGAAAAGCCACTTTGACAAGCGGTTTGTTTTCCCTCTGTAGAGGAGACAGAAGTCCCAATCTGCTCTCACTGCGGACACAGCTGTGAAGAAGTGCGGGCCGTCCTCTCGTGTGTGGATTTGTTCTAGCGCCCTACTGTCATGGGAGGGGTTCAAACAAAAGGGCTTTAAGGGCAAAGTTAAATTGAATGCCTTTGTAAGGATCCAATAACTCCGCTTCACAGCATGAAAGGTGGTGTTATTGGCCACTCGCATGCTGATCTCTCATGCTCTGTTCTTTAGCACTGCACACGATCTGCAGGACGCAGGTAAAACCCAAACGGGTATTAACATTCCAGGGTTTGGAAACAAGAACCGCTGGTTTTTATAACCCTCATCACCTCCCAAGACAAAACCATCTCACTTTCCATTCTCTGGAGCTGATTTTTTCATTTCAAATTTGTTCGATGTAGGATGAGTGCATCTATTTAAATCCCACGGTCATGTGGCATCTAAGACATCGGATGGCCACTCGCTAATAGACTTCACTGATTGGGACCAGGTGGAGATGTAGTCATACTGACCAATTTAAAACCCAGCTGGTGAATCACAAGCAGGCCTGTCCAAGTTACCATGGCAGCTCACGGCGCACACGTGACAGTCCGAAAGTACCGCTTCGCCTCTTCCAAATGCACACATAAAAAGAGACGGAATTAGATTGCTGGTGCTTAAGTAAAATCAAGAGACCTCGTTCTCCACAGAAATGCATTCTGACACACTACACTATTCGGTTAATGTGCATTAGCGATGATTTCAGCGTAATGCACTGTAATGTACTCATTTATACTGTAGCAATTTCTGCCCTCACAAAGTGCCTTTCTATAAACTCTCTGTAGTGTTTTCTGGTAATAATTAATGTCTGGAAGGATCGATTTCAAGTTAAGGCCCACTCAGCAATCACCCTGTGACTCTGTTTTTCCTCTTGTTTGGTTGCTGTCTGTTTTCTCTCTCTGTCAGAGATAGTATACCAAAGAAAAGATAAAGTATGGCACCACAAGAACACACACAATGCCAAATCCTTCACTAGCAACTACCCTGAGCAGAGACGTCAAAATCAGTAGACAAGGGAAAATAAGTATACATGCACATACTTGCATGTGCAACATTTTGGGTCAGCAACATTTTTTTTAAAGACATTAATACTTTAAGCAAGAAATACATGTATCAAAAGTGCCAGTAAATACTATTTTAAGATGACATTCTATTTCAAATAAATGCTGTTCTTTTGAAAATGATTAAAGAATTCTAAAACAAAACAGCCCAAATGTTTTCAACATTGATAATAATCAGAAATGTTTCTCGAGCAGTATTATCAGAATGATTTCTGAAGGATCATGTGACACTGAAGACTGGAGTCATGATGCTGAAAATTAAACTTTGATCACAGGAATACATTACATTTTAAACAGTTATTTTAAATAGTGATAACATTTCACAATACTATTTTACTGTATTTTGATCAAATTAATGCTGCCTTGGTGAGCATAAGAGAATTTACACCTTTAAAAAAATTCCAAAACTTTTGAACGCTCAGTTTTTTCTGTTGCCAAATGTACACACCATGTATATCTGCATAAATATTAAGCAACGACTGTTTTCAAAATGTTTCTTTTCTTGCGCACTATCACAATAGTTTTCAGCATATTAGAATGATTTCTGAAGGATCATGTAACACTAAATACTGGAATAATGATGCTGAAAATTCAGCTTTGCATCAGAAATAAATTACATTTTAAAATGTATTCAAATAAAAAAAAATTATTTTAAATGTTAATAATATTTCACAATATTACGGTTTTTACTGTATTTTTGATCAAATAAATACAGCCTTGGTGAGCAGAAAATACTTCTTTAAAAACATTTACTCTACTGAATATACATACATGTACTATTATTTATTATATACTGTATACACATCCATGGGAAAGATGCTTATCTATACTATGAATATTATACATACACATTTATTTGTCTAAATAAGCCGTGTGTGTTTGTGAACTCTCATTGTATGTATGTGTGCGTCTGGTTGACAGTGTCTCTCTGCCAGGGCTTGTGTTTGTGTTTAGATGCATATGGAGCTTGCATATGCATACATCGACCATGTAGTTTATGTAATACAGTACCAAACCTATGTCTATGAATCATGATTAAATCCATTTGCACGGTTTCACATGCAATTTAGAGTTCAAGTTCACACAAGCAGAGCCAAACAAGGACAGACGGTGGTGTCTTAGTGGTAAACATGCAGCGTTTTCATCTGGAGCTTCCAGACAGAGGACTTTGTCTCTCTTCAAAGCCACAAGGCTCCATATATCAGCGGCTAGAGCTTGCTGGGCTGTCAGCCACCCTGAAGCCCACATGCTGATTGTGAAATGGGGAGGAGAGAGGCAGGCCTCCTACCAAGCCTTGTTTAGCGCCTCAGGTCTTTGTCCTTCTCTGGCCCACCGCCACCTCATGCCCTCGGAGGCCAAAAAACAAAACAAGACCCTGTTCTTCAGGCTCAATAACAAAACAAGGACACAATCGACACAGGATTCGGCTCTTTAAAGGCAGGCTGGCTATTCTGGCGGACATGCATTTGTGAAAGCTGCGGCACTTAAAGTGAGCAATGAAGTCAGCATTTGACGACAACGGAGCATCAGATTAATCGTCTTTTTTATTAGACTCCAGGAGGAGGAATCAAATAGGTTCGATTTTCATTTGGCTGAATTTATTTTCACAAATCCACAAGGTTTGCTTCGAATTTTTTTTTAAGATATCTTTAATTTTATTCGAATTGGTGAAAATGTTCAAAGTGGTACCAAGATAAAAGGAATTTCCAAATCTAACAAAGCACATCCGTCTACATGACTCCTCTGGGATTGCGCTTGTGATTTGAAAGGCGTAATTGGAGGACAACAATGTCACTTGTTAAAGAAAGGTACAAAGCAGACGAGAGGACCAGAGGAATGCCCTTCAACGGCAATAACTCACGGCTTAGAGTTGAGTAAATTGGTTACCAGAGGCTGGTGTTGGGTAAGGTTCGGCTTTAAGCCACTGCCTCAGAGTGAGGGGAGTACGGCGCAAAGGTTAACTCTATTATTGCAGGTTTCTGAACTGGAAAAAAGGGGGAATTGGAGTTTTGATTGGAAACAAATGTCAGGGGAGATGGGCTTGGCGAGGAAGTGGTTGGGTTCTCTTGCAACCAGAGACTCTATCTGAAATAAATGTGTGCGTGTCTTTGTTAGACATTGGTTTTTGGGAAAATTAACCTATTAAATCAATAAGCACAGAATATTAATACTCGTCTTCTGAAATGCACTGAGCCTTAGAATAAAGCAGTGGCTCCTTGAACAAACACCCACAGGTAGCCTCTTTTCTACTTAACACTCACAGACAAATGTCTCCACAGGTCACGTCAGGCAGAGAGCTTGATGGGACTCCTATTTTACTTCCTGTCAAATACCCCACCGCTTGTGCTTGACCTCGCTCCTAAAACAGCACTCAAGCCTTTCCGCATGGCTGACCCGCAGGACCCTTGCTCTCCTAAAAATCCACCACCTCAGACTGTTCAGAAGCTCTTGTTGTTACTAGTAAAGGAACTTTGAGAGGTAAAGTTTGTCGCCTGGTTCTCCATTTCCCGGGACCCCCTTGTCTTTCAACGCTGCCAGCTTGTCGGCCAGTGTGGCGGAACGGTCACGCTTCTAGCAAGAGAGGAAGAGATGTTTTGTCATCCCCATGTTGAGTAACATACCCAGAGCAGGGTTTGGTATCTCTCCGTCGAAGACGGCTCTTAACACACTTCATGTTCAATTGTGGACTACATACATTATTGTGTGGTGTGTTTTGTTCGAGGCAGAGTCTCTGTGATTTGCGGTGAAACCAGTGTAGTCTAATTCCTTAGTGAAAGACTTTCAAGGTGCTGTCACATTTAATCCTGTCTTTTCAATGGAATGGAATCAATGCAATCTGAATTTTGCATGATTTTGTAAAGGGTTCAAGTTATGTGGAGTTGCCATGTTGACCGACAGACATCTGCTTGGTTTGAAATTGACCTTTGTGGGAGCTGTGCTTCATACATTTCTATAGTACTGACAATAGTCAATGACATTTTTGCCCACAAAAAAAAAAATTCAATTAAAAACAAAAAACAAAATCACAGATATTTTGTTAATTTGATCATACCTTTATGATTTTTTTTTTAGTGAAACAAAAAACAATGTAGTACAATCCCTGAACTATTGACTCAAATGAGCTCAAATGATTCTCTTTAGTGAACTGAGAAACCAGTGTAATCTGATTGCTGAATGAATTGTTATTGACTATACAGTTCCAGTTATAGATCAAACTATGGTAACACTTTATTTTACAGTGTCCTTGTTACACGTTACATGCACTTACTATTATAACAACAACACATTATGCATAATTACATGCAAGTAACCTTAAAGGGATAGTTCACCCAAAAATGAAAATTCTGTCATTAATTACTCACCGTCATGTTGTTCAAAACCTGTAAGACCTCTGTTCATCTTTGGAACACAAATTAAGATATTTTTGGTGAATGGACCTTTATCACAGCGGAACTGATGCCCGTCGAAGCAGTATCGATTCTTCCGGTTATGTATATTTTTCAATACGCTGTAATCACCTAGTTGAATAAAAGCCTGTTAAAACGAGCATCTACAGGATGATTTCAAAATCCAGACATTTTCATAGACAGACGAAGAGATATTCTGATGATAACTGTGCACAGAATTGACTCCAAACTCAACGGAAATTTCCTTTTTTTTTTTATAGTTTAAAAAAAAATTTCCCCAACGCAACTAACCAATATCACCACACTGTGTCAAGTGTTCATTTAAATAGTGACTGCGATGCTGCAGTGTGTGCGAGACCTGATGAATAAGATCAGAATGTACATATTTATTCATTTGTATAACATTTTAGTCATTATTCTGTCATTTTTCATTGACATTCATTCCACTCAATGTAACTCACATATTTATGCCAAAATTCTTAATTAATATTCAAAGTCACGCTGTCAACGCGATATACTGTTTAAGATTAATTAGTCAAAATGTTCGACATTGTTACATTTCTTTAAGGCAGCGCCCGTGCATTCATTCATCTCTTTTAATACTGCTCTTACGAAAATTAACCAAGGTATGTGTAGTAAAACTGTGGCAATACAAATGGAAATCAGTACGCGGAAAAATTTAATAAAACATGGTTACTACATATTCACTATAGTAAAAAATTTTTTTATAAGGGTGTTTATCAGTCAAATTCATTTAAAAAATGTAAACAGGTATGAAATATGATCAGTAAGAGAAAAACATTGTTAATTAACATTGCGGCAAGTTAGTTGGGAAATACATTTATTTATTCAGAATGCACATTTGGAAGGGAAATATATTAATAGCAACATTTCAGCAGGTGATATGAGATGTAGGCCTAAACATCCTCAGTTTCGAAATGCATACTAATAATAATAATATTTTAGAAGGACCTTAATTCATCCCACCGCATCTCATCCGTGTTATGTCAGGAAATCGTGAAAACTAAGGCAGTGTGTCGTTGTTTAGAATAAAAGCAGCCAGGTACGCTGCAGTAACACCGGTGAACGAAAGGAAAGAGAGGATTCTCCCATTAGTTTTGACTGCGTTGCGACGGGACCGGTTGTGGCGATACATTGCTTCACTTACCAGATATAGGAAGTATGATAAAAGTCCATTCAGAGAGCTTTCTGACCCTCCCATAGACAGCAATGTCATTAACACGATCAAGGTCCAGAAACGTAAAGATTGGTAAAATAATCCATGCGACCTCAGGGGTTCAACCGTAATTTTACGAAGCTACGAGAATACTTTTTGTACGCAAAAAAAAAAACAATGACAATGAATTAAACAATTCGTTCAAGTATCCACTGAACTTAAACAGCATATGCTGTTCTGTGTCAGCTGTGCCACGCGGATACATTTTCTACGTTGTTTATGCTTTGATTTGAACAAAAATAACCTATCCACGTGACGCTGTTTAAGTTCAGTGGATACTCTCCAAAATGCCGCTAGAGTGATACGGAGGAGACAAATTGTTTAATAAAGTCGTTATTTTTGTTTTATTTGCATACAAAATCTCGTGGCTTCGTAAAATTACAGTTGAACCACTGATGTCACATGGATTATTTTACCGATCTCCTTGCTTCGTTTCTGGACCTTTGATCGTGGTAATTATATTGCTGTCTATGGAAGGGTCAGAGAGCTCTCAGAATGCATCAAAAATATCTTAATTTGTGTTCCGAGGTCTTACGGGTTTAGAACGACATGAGTAATTAATGAGAGAATTTTCATTTTTGGGTGAACTATCCATTTAAGCCAAACCCTAATCCTAACCATATAGCAAGTACATGTAGTTAATTTATATTATTCAGTACTTAAATATATATAGTAATTACACTGTAACAAGGACACCTTAAAATAAAGTGTAACCGAAACTATTAGACTGCATGTTTTATTTGTGTAAACATATTTTGTAAGAATTCAGTTAGCCTAATTTCTGATTTGCTAACTGATATGATAACAGATCGGAACACTTGGCAACCGACTGCAGAGAGCAAGAGCTGCATTCCTTTAAGCAAATATTTCTTCCTAAAGTACTAAAATAATCGTTAATGGAATAATTAAAGAGCTGAAACGTTAGGAGGATTCTGAATGAGAATCATTAAATTCTTTACGATTTCCATGCCTTTAGCCATCCAGAAACCTACACCGCTCTTTCAGGATATGTGCTGTTGTAGTAATCTAATTTTGAGGTATAAGGTACTAACTGTGTTGTGATCGTAGCTAATCGGTATTCACACGGAGCAATTTGGAGCAGCAAAAGGGCGAGATTCTCATACTGCTGAAGTCTGGAGCGAGTTTCCTTCCTGGCAGTCTCTTTGGAGTGTGTATTATTACTCACACATTTGTATGACATTAGGCACTGCTGGTCTGCTGAGAATAAACCGCAGTACCTGCCAAGCGGCACGAGGACACGCTAAGCATACGTTGACCTTTGTGGTAAAATTCTCACATTAGAGAGTTTTGGTGTAAAAAGGCGTTCATGAATCGTGCATGGCACGAAGAGGGGGCCGTCAGAAGGTTTCAAAACAGATCAGGGTATTTTGCGTCTCTCATTAAATGAATAAATAAACAAAATTAGCATTGCAGCAGCTGGGGCCGTACGACACTTAACGACTGTAGTAATTGTCAAGACAACAACCATTAACTATGACTTTTGCCTCAATAAACTCCTAATTTGCTGCTTATTAATAGTTAGTAAGGTAGTTGTTAAGTTTAGGTATTGGGCAGAATTAGGGATGTAGAATATGGTCATGCACAATATGTGCTTTATAAGTACTAATAAACAGCCAAATATGTTAATAATAGGCATGCTAATAAAAAAAAGGGGCCCCAAAAAAAAACCTAAGGTTAATAGTGAGAATTGGTCCCTATTTTGTTTTGTTTGTTTGTTTATTTGACAAAAAAAGTAGTAAATACACTATATTCGTCAAGGATAACACAATAAAGTTTAAAGCAAAACTTATTTCCATTGTGGTCCTTGATGTAAAGCACAAACTTCACTCCCGGTAACAGGTACACTGGCACTGCATTATAAATACAAAAATTACAATAAAATTCCACATCTACAAAAATGTACAGTCACAAATAACCACGTACGTAATACAAATGCATCAACAAAACAACCTACTTAAGAACAAACTTTTAGCTTTTAAACTAAAACTAACCATATTCAAAATACCTTTAATGTCCAGAGGTAACCTATTCCACAAAAGTGCCCCAGAATATCTAAAAGACCTACAACCATACATATTTTTAAAATGACAATGTAATATCCATAAGACTTTGCCTAGTTTTATAACAATGTTGCTCATTTACCCTAGGAAAAAATACATTAAAATATGAAGGAGCTCTGTTATTGATAATCTTATGTACCATTTTTAATTTAATATGCTCGAATCTGCTTACTATAGGTAACCAATCAAGACACTTAAAGTGGGAAACCTCCACATGTGTAAAACGACTAAACCATGAAACTAACCTTATCAATTTATTCTGAGATTTTTGTAACTTATCCAACCAACCAAGAGGCAAATCAGACATCCAAGAAATGCATGCATATTCAAAATGACATAGCACTTAACATGATGCAAGTAATTTTATATTCTGTTTATCAAGGAAACTAACATGTCTGGCAAGAAATTTTGTCCTAGCATTAACCTTACCCAGAACCTTCATAGCCATACTTACACCACTTAAATCGTTGTCAAGGACACATCCAAGATAATTAACAGAAGTTCTATTTGATATTAAACAATCCCCCACCTTAACAGACATCTTAGAAACCTTATTCAAATTATTTTTAGACCCAAATAATATGGATTCCCTTTTACCTAAATGCAACATCAGTTTGTTTTCAGAGAGCCAGTCTCTTACCTTACAAAGCTCCTTACCTAAATGCGCTTGTATCCTACCAACATCCTTATCTGAAATTACTAAAGCAGAATCATCAGCATATAAAAACAAATTACAATCACAAACTGCTTGCATGTCATTAATATATAAAAGAAACAAAAGAGGGCCTAAAACACTTCCCTGAGGGACTCCATTTTCAACAAACGTTTCCTCAGAAAGAACCCCATCAATTTCTACTCTCTGAACTCTCCCAGTTAAACAAGACTTCAACCAAGCTATCACTTTACTTGAAAAACCCATGACACTTAACTTATCTAAAAGTATCGAAGGATTTCCAGTGTTCAACAAAAAAACACAAACAAAAAAAAAAAAAAACGCTTTATGGAGTCTAAAAGTACCATACCACACATTTTACCTTCATCAATCTGCCTTCTTATAAACTCTGTTTAAATAAAGTAAAGAAGTATCAGTCGAATAAGATTTCCTAAAACCTGACTGAAAATCATAAATTAAACTATTCTTACTTAAATACTCATACATCTGTTTATACACAATCTTTTCTCAAATTTTTGAGGCCACATTAAGAATGGAGATTGGACGATAGTTTCCAGGATCGTATCTGTTACCTTTTTTGAATAACGGAATAATTTTAGCTAACTTCATATCAGATGGAAATATACAATTTTCCAAGGAAAGATTAACAATAAATGTAATAGTTGGAGCTATAATATCCGCAGCATCTCTTAAGAATCTAGCTGGAATATCGTCCAGCCCAGTTGACTTGGACACCTGAAGCTCTTCTAGCATTTTAGTAATTTGATTTACATTAACTTTAGCAAAAGAAAAACTATTTGGCAACACCCCTTGTTTTAAATAAAATCTCTTAACAAAATCAATCCCATAATTTCCTTTGGACAGAGGAAGCTTATCAACTAGACTATTAGCAATTAATGAAAAGAATGAATTAAATTTATTAGCGACTTTATTTTTATCAAATTCTATCTTGCCATCAATATCTAGACCTACCTTAGATACAGAAAATTTCGATTTACCAATTGAATGGAACCTATTTAACACCTTCCACAGAGATTTAGGATCTTCTTTGTTTTCTTGAATTTGTTCCTTAATAAAATTACGTTTTGCCTCCTTTATATTTTTCTGTCCTAAGTTTCTAAGTGCTTTAAATTTTAAATAGTCTTCCTGGTTCTTAGTTCTTCTATAAATTGAGAGAGCCCTATTCCTATTTTTTAATATTTCCAATATTTTCTGATCCATCCAAGGACTAGCTCTTTGCTTAACTCTCACCCTATACTTAAGTGTTACCATTTTTTCTTTTGGAAACTTCTTTTGAGATATATATAATGTAAACCCCTGATTTGTTTTGCGATAATGTACAGTACACAGAAATGAATGTGTGTGAATGTGAAATATAGAATTTAGTTTATATAAATGTATTATGCAAGAACATCCCTGCTAAAATAATATATAGTCTAAGGCTGGTTTTAGAGGGGTTTCAGCCAAACCAGCTGAACACCAACTTTCCCAGACTGGAAGACCATCTTAAACTAAGCTAAAACCAGCTGAGGCTGGATTAAACAGGTCTTTTTAGCCAGGAAAATAGACTGTGGAGGGATAATGGGGACATAAACCAGCATCGCCATGCTCAGTAGGAACAACTACGTTGTTTAATTATAATTTAGCATATTTATTTGACCGCAGAATTTTGTGATTGACCAATCAAAATCAAGTATTCCGGAGTGGCGTGTAGCAGTTAAGCATAATCTCGTGTGATATAAGGCTTATTATATCAATATCAGGTGAAAATATCATCGTGCAACAAAACAAGCGGATATACTTTTTCTAGTCTGTTTGGAAGACAGGAATTGGATTACCCTTTCATGAATGTGTGTGCGCTGTGAGGATGGGAGGAAGTGTTGTCAGGGCTCCAGTTCCGTGACCTTGGGCCAGGAGCGAGTGTAACCAGGTGAGGGCCTGGCGGGGCCCAGCCAGGCGGCTCAGTTTTCACTCAGCAAATTTCATTAATATGGGCTCCCCAAAGAGCCTTTCATGTCCACAGTCAAAAGCTCTTCCGGACTGAGTGGGCTCATTTATTGAGAAGCGTGGCTGTGCTACTTAAGGATGGTGTTCGGTTATTACTGGAACCCAGGGCATTTTTCGGGTGATTAATGTGTGTGTGTGTGTGCGTCACTGTGGGAGTGAGTGACTGTATCAGAGAGCATAATTCTCGGAAATAAGTACTTATAACTGCAGTCGGTCTATGTAAGCTAATGCGCTCTGAAAGTGAAAAATCGTTCCCGCTCTGATGGGATTGTGTTTAAGTGCTATGATGCGTCTTGTGTGAGGGGACACTGAAGGTCAGGACACTCTCAAGGCTAATTGAAGGCAATGAGGCCTTGCGGCCTGAATCCAGGGTTGCCGCTTTAAAAACAAAAGACACTACGTTACAGAGCTAACCGCTTACATACAGAAAGCATGCATGCCAATCAAACAGCCATGCACTGTGCTTTATCTCATTATGAGGAAACCCTCCGGGACAAATATGTAAAGTATTCCCTTCAAAGCTGTGAAAACATCCAAAGTAACAATAACATGGCACAGATGCAGCTTTCACACCCTGAGTATTAAATCATTCAAACAAATGATAGAATAACACTCCAGGCTAGGATAAATAAACATTTGATCTAGATGTCAAAGTCGCTCAAATATAAAAATTTTATGTATTCTCATAACATTCAGTGCCAAAATTTCTTCTACGGAAAAAGGATTTTTTTAGGAATATCCTGGATATTATTTTAAATAAAATGAAAGTGAATGATGACTGGGACTGTCAAGATCCAATGTAACAAAATGGCAAATGTCATAGTGCACATGACTTGCACTTCAAGTGTACTATAAGACACCTGAAGCTGGAGTTGTGTGAGAAATGGACCAAAATTTTTACTCTACTTTTGAGAAAAACTTTTCAATTTTAATTCGGGCTGATTTGGTTCTCAACTTACTGATTCAATGGTCCAGACGAAGCAGTTTTAGTCTGTTCATACAGAGTTCTGGCATGAAACTCTAGATGGCGCAGTCTGATAGGTCTAACACAATCTGACCTAATGACATCATTATCACATGGCACAACTGATTGGTTCTCTCCTGTATCGGTAGCCAATGAGCTCGCTGATCAACATTCAAATATATGACTAGTGCTTGCTGTAGCAGTTGCAGCTTGCTTCAGAAACCCTCCCCCTTCCCCAGCTCCACCTGCATAGATCTGCTACGAGGTGATTCATGTATGCTATAGGGGTTATTTATATGTGTTATATGTGCAGCAGCAGTATTTCCTACATGCTCACAGCAGCTTGTTGTGGATGTATTGGCAGTAGCAAGTCTCGATACTTGCTCTGCCACAGCAGCAGCAGCAGCGTAGCAGATCTATTCCGCCAAGACCAAATATATTAACATTGTCATGTACATTACCATGCCAATCCCTCCGAGAGTTGTCATGACAGAACTCACATAAAGTTATCAGTAGGCTTTCAGAAGATTTGTATGATCCAATTTGAAGACTCTTTAATGGTGATTTTGGCCTATTTGAAGCATGAAAGCTTCATTCCCTATTCATTGAAATTTAATGGACAAAACTGACCGGTAAAGTTTTTCAAAATTTCCCCTTTTGCATTCCACAGATGAGTTAAAAAGTCAAGTTTAAAACGACATGAGGTTTAAAAAAAACTTGTGTGAAATAATCCTCTAAAGCAGAGCTTTTTCCCATTTTATGGATGTTCCCTCAAAAATGGTAAAGAATGCCACTCACTGAACCTTCCTGGAGCTGGAATGTTACAGCAAATCATCACACATGTGAATCATCATAAAAAAGGCGACAGTTTTGTCACCGGAGCCAATGTCAAGCATTCGGCAGCGTTTCCTTAACAACCGTGTTCGGGTATCCTAGAGCCAAGGGAGATTCTTAAGGGATTGAGTTGGGTGTGATAGATTTAAAGTGATAAAAAAATCCTCTTGAGATTTATGAAACTGTTTTTGTTTTTGTTCTAGACAATGGTTTTGTAAGAGTGCATTGGGGATAATTACATGAGGGTTGTTAAAGAACATAATGTCTCTGCAAATTAATGCAATTTACCCAAAAAAGACTTGTGAATGAAAAAAGTCGCAACCATTGCAAGTTACTGAATTCGCTGTTTATTGCATGCAATCAATCTCAGAATAATGATTGATTTGAATGTCTGTTTCAAATTATGTGAATGAAAAATCTATACACTGCAAATGGAGGCTGTCTCTAAATGTCATTTAATCACTGACAGAGTAATTATTCGCCAGGAACCACACTAGTCTATCAAGACTGGGCTCCCCATTCCAGACCAGCCCACAGAATTAAAGCAGCTTTGGGGGGCCATGTTAAGATTAAAGTCCTTGTTCCAGGAATCTCTGCGTTAATGAATGTCATAATTAGAATCAGAGAGCCTTTGCTCAGTGAGGTTCACAGTCCCAGGCATTACACCATGTAATTTGACTTGTTTATCCCGAGGACGCCTGGCAGCTGCCCATAGTGGCTTCCACTGCAGTGAGTCAACGGAGCGGGACACCTTCTTCCTTTGTGACCGTCACTGTTGTGACATCACAACAACTCATTCTGCTTTCTCCTCCTCATTTTGGCCTCTGTTCACAGGAGAAAACGGGACAAAGGATGGGATGGGATGGGCTCTCCAAGCAACCCTAAACCAGGCCTATCTGTGATGTCCCCTAATGAATCCAGGCCGAAAATAAGCGGGACTAAAGGGATAGTTTACTTTCATAATGAAAATTCTGATAAATTTACTCTCCCCATGTCATCCAAAATGTTCATGTCTTTGTTTCTTCAGTCGAAAACAAATAAGGCTTTTGAGGAAAACATTCCAGGATTTTCTCCATATTATCGACTTCAATGGTGGCCAACAGGTTGAAGGTCCAAATTGCAGTTTCAATGCAGCTTCAAAGGACTCTAAACAATCCCAGCCGAGGAATAAGGGTCTTATCAAGTGAAACGATCGGTCATTTTCTATGAAAAATACAAATTTATATACTTTTTAACCACAAATGCTCATCTTGCACTAGCTCGAAGTCACGCATTACATAATCATGCATGCGTGACCGTAGGTGGAAGTACTGATCCAGTGTTTACAAAGCGAACGTGCAAAGAAAGTCAAACGCCCTTTACAAATAAAAGGTAAGAAAAAACGATGTCAGATGATTTTGAAGTTGGAGTAGAAAATGAGATGGCCCCAAACCACAGGTCTGTCAACTGCTCCGTTGACACATCGTAAAAAAACAGCGTCTGCGCGGCCGCCACAACTCTCTCCCGTCACATGAAAAAGCGGGCCAGTCTGGAAGCGAATCAGACGCACGTGCATTAGCGGCCTCTAAGGCTCCTTGATTAGGCTTCGTTAAAAGAGCTTTATAGGTGGAACATGGCCTCAATTAGCATGTTGAGAATCTTGGGGGTTAATTGTCGGGGCCAGAGGAAATGGCGAAAACTTTAGAGGCCACGCATCGCGATAAGAGTCTCAGATCGTAGTACATACACAAATGGCTCACGGCTTGCGCTAATCACCCGCAATTACGAAGCCTTACAGAAACAAACGCATGAAGCCTAATGAGACATTGAGGTTTGTTTCTGTACAGATAGAAGAGGTCGGCCGAACCACATGAAGAAAAACACTTTGCCGGTCAGGGTCAGCGGTGATTACTGAGCCTGCAGCCTAGACATGTACCCTCTCCATGGACCATTAAAGCCACATGGACTGTGCTCTCCAGGCTCCTTACATTTCTGTGAAGCACACACACATTCACCAGCATGACAGTGCCCAGACACCTTTCATAAAACAGTATGACCATATGAGGGAGTGACGCCTGCAGCACCTTGTGCACGGCGGCTTTCAGGCCTACAAAAGGACCTTTAATCAATCTCACATGCTTTTAAATGGGAAGCGTTGATGCGTCGCTTGGAAAAAATGGGAGAAATTCAAACTATGCTCTTTGAGGTCATCATGTACGCACCAGATGACTGCAAATCCCTCACATCAAGTCCATCCCTGGCTTGGATAAAGGAGTAGAGAGTTGACGGACATTAAGATTTACCTCCTTGTTTGTCTCACATTGTAAATATGTAGGTAGATCGGTCTAGTGACACATATGATGTTCAGTCAAAGGACACCCAATCAATGGAGCAGGCCCAGTAAACTCCCCAATGTCTCCTCAGCCAACAGCTAATCAACATTAGGACACACCTAATAAAAGCCTGACATACGTACTCCTCATGGTGGGGAGGGACTAAGAGGCGGATAAGTCAACGTGGCTGTAATAGGTGACATACACTACTTTTCTTCATTCACAAGTCGTCACTCTTGTTTTGCTTACTTTCTTTCATGTGGCCTTGAGAAGTTAATAAGAAATGAAATGATATTATGAAAGTTGATCACAGTAGATATACACTACCATTCAAAAAATTCGGGTCATTAAGATTTCTTTTATGTTTTTGAAAGTCTTATGCTGACCAAGGCTGCATTTATTTGATCAAAATTAATATTGTAAAATATTTGCCAATTTAAAATATATTATTTAAAATATTTAAGCAGTATTATACATGGAAATAAATATTACATAAATAAGTGATTTCCTGATTTATTTCACATTTTTAAAGAATTTGAAGCTTATTTTCCCTTTCCCGTAACATGTCCAGCTTTAAATTTGGACTACAAAATGTAGCAAAAATAATTTTAAATAACTTGCATATATTTGCATAAATTAATTAATTATTAAATGCCTCTCTCAGTTGACCTTCAGTGTAAGTCACATGACGACTGCTCATCCAATCACCCGGACTCCTCAAAACAGAAAGTGTCAAATCTGTGGCAGAGAGCTCACAGCCAGATACTTTTCTGTGGTTTACAGCAGAACGAAAAAGACTTCAGCTTTTATTTTCTTTGGTTTATAGCATTGCAACACTGTCATCAAGACCCTGGGAATTAGGGATCTCAGTTTTCAGTTCACATTACCCCTTCTTCTCCATGATTAATAGGTGCAAGTAAATATATTTTTTCTGAAATTGAGAAAACAGATAGAGGGAAAGTAATGTGGTTGAGTGTGCCCAAGTCAAACAAGAAACATGTTGTTCTAAAATCATCTCCCTTTGCTTACCCCAAAAACCCCTCGCCCCAGCACACCCTTTGGGTGCAAAAGAATCGTCCACAACCTCATCTTTAACGTGTGTTTGTGTTTTTCCAATGTAAGATGAAGCCATTTTTTTGCTCTTTGTAAATAAGACATAGTTTATTGGACGTGGCGCTGGCGCTGATCACATTGTGTCGGGTTTCACATTCATCTCAACCTCTAGCTCCTTGAGGAAACCACTGTCATCATTTCTCAATGCTGCACGCTTGCTCAGACGGCTTTGTAAGAAACACAATCTTCTTTTCCTTTTCAGTGGGAAAAGGCTACTTCAGCGCAGCCTCTATTTATTTTTATTTAGTTTGTGTGTTTCTTTTTCAGGTTGTTTGTATATTGCTTCAAGTCACTGTTGATAAAGATTCCCAAGGCTAATAGGGACCCAGGCTTTTCTGGCCCTGTTATTTTCATCTTGGAAAGCACAGTTAGCCGCTTCTGCGACACATGGCATAATGATCTACTTCTGATTACAGACTCTCTTGGGGCACGTGGCTGTCACCCCATAGTGCATCTTGCAATGTTTGTGCGCCAAGTGTGTAGGAAAGCAGTGAATCACATACGACCCTCCAGAGTCCTGATCATAGGAAGAAAAATCTTGTTTTGTTTTTCTAGGCAACATCTGCATTGTGTTGAAGGTCACTAGAGAAGGCTGGGTGGACAGCTCACTCTCCCACACGCCTTGGGTGTTACTTTACAGTAATTATTTGGTTATTGAAACGATATAGCTGTGTCAAAGTGTTATGTTTTTGACAAAAGCATCTTTTAAATTAAGTCAATACTTCACATCATATTCAATTTTAGTTTGACTAAAATGGCATTACATTTTAGACAAATTAAATCAAATATTCAGTCATTCTATGTATTACCTGTAAGAAAACAGAGACCAAAAATGGCTTCATCCTAAAAGGCTAATGGGAAAAACATGCAAACACAAGATAAAGGGATAGCGCACCCAAAAATACTGTTGGCGGTAGCCATTGACTTTCATGGTATGGAAAAAATTCCATCAACTGTCAACTGTTTTATTCTTTAAACAATCTTCACAAAAAAGGTAAATAAATCTTATGTGTTTCAATAGAAGAAACAAACTGATACAGGTTTGGAACAACTTGAGGGTAAGTAAATGATGACAAAACTCTTTAATTTTTTTGGGTGAACTCTCTCTTTAAGGAATGATTATGATTGAAGAGCAAAGGAGTTTTAAAGTAACTAAAGGGAGATGATTCCACAGCAACTTACATAAAAAGGCATATACTAGTGCATATACTTCATATACTAATGCATATACTACATATACTAGTGCATATACTTCATCTTCTAGTGCACATACTGTACTTCCTATTCTAGTGCATATAAAGGATATACTAGTGCATATACTACATATACTAGTACATACTGTACTACATATTCTAGTGCACATACTATACTTCATATACTAGTGCATATACTTCATATACTAGTGCATATACTACATATACTAGTGCATATACTACATATACTAGTGCATATACTAGTGCATATACTACATATACTAGTGCATATACTATATATACTAGTGCATGTACTTCATATTCTAGTGCACATACTGTATTTCCTATTCTAGTGCATATAAAGGATATACTAGTGCATATACTATATATACTAGTGCATATACTAGTGCATATACTACATATACTAGTGCACATACTGTACTTCATATTCTAGTGCACATACTGTACTTCATATACTAGTGCATATACTTCATATACTAGTGCATATACTACATATACTAGTGCATATACTACATATACTAGTGCATATACTACATATACTAGTACATATACTACATATACTAGTGCATATACTACATATACTAGTACATATACTACATATACTAGTGCATATACTACATATACTAGTACATATACTACATATACTAGTGCATATACTACATATACTAGTACATATACTACATATACTAGTGCATATACTAGTGCATATACTACATATACTAGTGCATATACTACATATACTAGTGCATATACTAGTGCATATACTATATATACTAGTGCATGTACTTCATATTCTAGTGCACATACTGTATTTCCTATTCTAGTGCATATAAAGGATATACTAGTGCATATACTATATATACTAGTGCATATAGTACATATACTAGAGCATATACTACATATACCAGTGCATATACTACATATACTAATGCATATACTACATGTACTAGTGCATATACTACATAAACTAGTGCATATACTTCATATACTAGTGCATATACTTCATATACTAGTGCGTAAACTAGTGCATATAAAGCACATACTAGTGCATATAAAGCATATACTAGTGCATATAATACCTCACTGCTCTTTTTGTTACAATACCTCTCTCTTCATTGTTTATATCTATATTTATGTCTATTTCTAGTCTGCCAATTGTTGTGTGCTGCTAAACTGTTTTTCGTTGTTTTTTTTCAAATAATGAAGATCTATTCTGTTTTATTCTATATTCACAACGTGACATACATTCTGACTAGGACATAACTTAAGTCAGGTTCACTCGTGCAATTACATCATTTTGCGCAAAAATATACAGATACAATAATATTATGTTCATGTTGTTCATATATTTGTAGAATCATATATTTTTTCGTTAACAGTACATTATAGTTTACTTAATTATTGTCATAAAATATGTTTTTTGTTTAGTCTTAGTAAACAGAAATTCTAAAAATACTCTGCTAATGAACATTTTTGTGGGTAAAGGTGTGGTCAGATTTACGAGGATTTTTTTGGCAAATTTTCGCTGACAAAATAATTTAATTTCAATAGGAATCCACATTATTTTCTCCACAAAAACAACTGGTTCGGTTGGTCATACCAACTCACCACAATTTCTTGGTTTAAAAGTGACATCTGTGTGAGTTATGATTCATAAATTGCTACACTATTGACAACAGAACATGGACCTTTTTCCAATGATTTTTCACATTTTAACAATGATTTGTAGGGGATGTTTTAATTTACAACCCTCCCCACTTTATAAACTATTTCCATGATACAATATACAGCCTAAGATCATAAGTGGTGGCACAATTCAACACAGATGCACCCTGGACTTCCCCTCTATGCTGTTTTATTTTCATAGACAAGTACCTGTCCAGCTATGAGTAAACATAACAACTCACTCATAACACCCACTGAAAAGCGTCATCCAAACCTGTGCCAGAAACAACACAAAGCAAACCGCACTTACAAACACATACAACGGCAATCTAAGATGAACTCCTTCTGGGGCCCAGTTTATGTTGGCGTGCCGAGTTAAACAGAGCCAACAGAGACAAAGCAGGGGGAGAGAAACGACATAATGTAACAATTTATCTGTGCATATTTCCCAGATTTGATGTCCAAAGACTCTATTGCAGAGTTCCCAAGCATGCTGTATAGATAGCAATGAAGCATGCATATTCAGCTAGCAGCTTGTCTAAGTGTGCGTTTTGGGTGCGTAATGACCAACCGCTCGGCGTTCGAGTTCAGCCAAGTACCTCCTCGCAATGCGGTGGCCAGAATGACTAATGGAGGTTTGAATATCTGAACTCGCTTTGTGGAGTCGCACAGGAAGATAAAAGAGAAAAACAACAACGAGAAAGTTGAGGAGAAGCGTCTGTTTTCACTTAGGTCCTCTCTGCGCCACAAACCTTCCCATTGTTGCCTGAAGGAGGCTGGCTGCGAGCGTGGCCTCGGATCATAAAAAGAAGCTGTAATTAGCTAAGTGACAATTGAGTCCGTAATAAAAGAAGGGCAGCCTGGAAATGAACCCGAACTGTTAGCTTTCTTTCACTCTCATAAACTGACCAGAGCGTTTTGTTTAGCGTGCCACTCTCACTGTAAACCGGCCCCGGAGCGTGTGTGTGTATGTGCGGGTGAACTGGCAAGCCAGTTCTGGATGGCCGGGTCGGTGACTGGGAAGTTAGTTAACTGAATCGCCTGATCTCTCAACTCAGTTGGCACATCTGGCATGCTGACTGTGCCGCTTTGAGCCAACTCAGGCATGTCAAAAAAAGCTCTGACATTTGACCAGAGCATTTTCGTTGGGATTTCAAGCATCTTGACATCCGCAAGACAAGTGCTTCTATGCTAGAGCCAAGCACAGAAGCTAGACTTGATTCGCTGTTGATTCAGATGTTCTTGTAAATACAGCAGCGTGGTGCAAAAGTGCTGGCCTGTCAGAATGCTTTCCTTGCCTTTTGTGAAGGGCAAAACAGCCCCGCTGCCAGCCAGGATGAGCTCCGCTGCTCTAATGGGGCTTTGTTTGTTGTTTTACTTACCCTGGCTTTTCCGAGATGCACACTTCTGTAGGAAAACATTCCTCGGACTCGTTTTTTTGCTTTGTTCACACTTGCAAAAATAAACGGCACAGTTAATACTTCGGTCAACAGGATATCAAGATGGTTACCAGTTTAAACGAGACCCGAGGAAACTCTAAACCTAAATAAAACCGTGACGTCTAATGTATACAATTACTCTAATGCCTCGAAATGCACTGAGATACACGATACCAGGTTTAACATTGGCTTAAAATGTCTGATTTCCAAGTTAGGTTTCATCCTGTTCAATCTTGTCTATACTCCAGAACACTAAGGCCCCGTCCACACGGAGACACGTTTAGCTGTATACGCATACATTCCTTTATATCGTATAGGCTCGTTATCGTGTGCATACCCTACAAAAGGGATGGGCCTACTCCGGCCATTAAGTTTCTGGGAGAGCTAGAATACAACTCCCGATATTTTTTTAAACAACCTCTTCTCCCGAGTCGGATAAATCCTGAAACCAACCGCCCTTGCATTTTCGTGTGGACAGCGAACTCCCTTATATCTCTTTTTGAAACGATGACGTCATCAGCCCACGTCTCGCCCGCTATCATGCACACTGAACAAACACTGAAACGATTGGTCTTTTTTTAACTAACATTAACAACAGATTATACGTGCTATTGTTCCATCGCTGTTGTTCGTGCTTGTATACTCAGCGCGCGCAAAGGTTTTAAGGCACATAGTCCAAGTCTCGCTCTCCGTTTTAGTGTAGCTCTTGGCACGAAATTACAGCGCCACAGGTACAGGTCTGGCATGTAATTCGACCTATCGTTTTGTGTGGTTTTGTGGTTTTTGTGTGGATGCAGATATTTCCTGAGACAGGGAAAAAGATCGGATAGGTGGAAAGCTCTGGCTTTCGTGGGAACGGTAGCCTAATATTCGCCAGAAAAATAAAAAACAAAAATTTATATGTAAAATTAATATTACACTATTTTTTATCTTTTTAGCAGCAAGATGCATCAAAGTGATCCAAGTGATATTAATCACTTGCATTGTTACATCAACATTTCTGTTTCAAATAAATCTGCTCTTTAACTTCTATCATCAAAGATCCTGAACAATTGATCAGAGTTTACACAAAAATATAATTCAGCCACAACCTTTTCAACATTGATAATAATAAGAAATGTTTCTTGAGCAGCAAATCAGAATAAAATGATTTCTGAAGGATCAAGTGACACTCGTAGGGTGGGGGTGTTGGGTGGGTGTGGGTTGGGGGGGGGTGTCTGTGGGGTGGGGGGGTGGGGTGTGGGGGTGTGTGTGTGGTGCCTAAATACGATTTCCGTCGAAGACTTTAGTAATGATGCTTAAAATTCAGCTTTGCATCACAGAATAATTACAGTGTACCACAGATTTACAAATTTATTTTACATGTAATATTTTCACCGCATATTCATGTTTTGATTAATTTTAATTTTAACTGTAGTTTTAATCATAATTGAGCCTTTGGTGAGCATAGACTTGTGTCTACCAAAAAATAAAACAATTATAAAAAATACACTTACATTTACATCACTATTATAAAGATAATATAGTTTATAACAGCTAACGTATTATTAATAACGTTTTTAAAAATGAAAAATTATTGTTATTATTATTATCATTATTAAAGAAGGTTCTTTTGTTTACTGAATTTTCACTGAAATACACAATTTTTTAAAACTTTTTAAACACACACACACACACAAATCATGTAGCTCTAACCCTGGGCTTTTAATAAGTGGTGTAGCATTAGTGATCTTTACCGAACAGATTAAATCTACACAGTGAAAGTGTGCTGGTTTGTGTCTGGGTGATGTTAATGGGACTATAGCGATGATAGAGCGGCAGCTCTTTCATTTTTCAAACTCAGGAAGAGGCTAAAGGTTCATTTGGAGGCTGTGCTGCCAAAGCACAGCTGAAGGAAGCTCAGAGTGCGTGTTCACTGCAGTGCATTCGTTCTTGCTCTTTCAAACATGTGCAAGCAGTTCTGCCCATTTAAATCCAATTATCTTCTCAACCAGTCGTCATGGGAACCACCTGTGATAAACACCCCAGCAACATAATGGCCCCAAACTATTTCCCAAATTATAGGCGCCCTCAATCAACACAACGAATTAGGCCTTTTCCCCTCTCTCTGCTTCTGTAGAGCGGGATACTCTATCTGAGCGCTCTTTCTCCTGAGACACATCTTGGCTGAGTCCAGAGTGCAGATCATTGTAAAAACTCGAACCAAGTACCAATGCACGCATTTCACATTTTGCATGTTAGCAATTACAGGTGATGTAAACTAAAATCCAGATTGCATGTTTGAACAGAATTTCTTCCTATGCTGTTTCCAAAAGAGCCACAAAATACATACAGAAATGCAATAGAAATTGGCTTGCAGCTATTATTTTATCAAGTCAACATGAAAAGACATTAGCAATTCATTTTACTTCTATTTATTTTGGAATATTTGTGCAAAATATTTACAATAAATAAATTAATAAATTAATGAATTTAATTTTATTTGATTTTAATATTTGATTTGCTTTGATTTTTTATTTTTTATTTTATATTTCTTTTATTTTTATTTTTTTATTATTTTTATTTTAATTTTATATTTTTGCATTTAATTGAATTTATTTAAATATTTTTTATTATTTGTTAAAAAAAATGTTTATTTGTATTTTTGTATTTATTTATTTTTTCTATATTTTAGTCTTGATTTTTATTAGAACGTTTGCAGTTTCACCATTTCTTCATAATAAGCCGTAGTTGGAGTTGAAAAATGATATGCTTAAAACCAATGACATATAGCATAAAAAGGAACAGTAACATTAAAAAGCAAACATGGTCAAAAAAGTGATTTCATGTTTACTCTCTATGCATTTGTGATGTTACTTGGACTTTTAGAATCCAATCATCTTTACATAAATTTCCCTGCAGGTTTCCTCTTACTTTTATCAACAGACTTGTAAAACATTTTATCAACATCATTTATGCAGGGCAACATGAAATCAATAACGAAATAGTGATAATTAATCCTGCCTCTAGCTAAGCTGATTAATAGAGTCACAAGGATTCAATGTCAGATAATCAGTGGAGCTAGAACAGCAAATGCGAAGAAGTCCGAAAATCTTTAAACATGAATACCGCAGTACAAAACCACTTTTTCTAACGCCATGTAGATTTATCTTATCATACTTAATATTGAAAACATCTGGCACTGCTATTACGACACAGCACAGACCATTAAGTTAATTTTTAACAATCAGGCCTTACTAAAACAAAATAAATCAATAGTTTACTCTGCATTAGCCTGACCCAAGATTCTCTCTGGTGGGTCTGTGGAGGCGTGCGTGAGAGCTCTACATCAACAGCACAAGACGCTGGCAGAATCACCACAGTCCAACAGTCACAGCAGTGCAGCTTTAGGAACACTGGGTGGCTCTGCGGGCCCCACAGCATGCAGGAGATTTATTAACGCTACAGACCTACCCCATCTCCCCCATAAATACAGCAACTGTGGCCACAGGCCACCATTTCTCTGAGTCAACCTGTCGTCCAGATCCACCTGATCTCAAGCGTCTGAATAAGGCACACACAGCGTCCAGGGAGAGGATTTGATTCCACAACATGCTGTGAAAGTGGGAAATGCATGACAAGGCTATAAATCAATATCCTTCGGTGAAAACGCATGACTTTTTTACCTCTCGGATTCAGCCATGCAAACCACGGCTGCACAACTGCAAACATACTGCCATACGGCCCTCACGGATCGTACTTTTATAAACCACAGAGGAAACGAAACAAACTTATTTCACATAATCTCGTGTCAACAAAATGTGAAAAAGAGGCCTTAAGTGTATCTAAATTTACTAACTACTCGTTCCCCCTATCGTGCATAATTTCCTTTATTTGGATGCTAAATTGCTTACACATGTAATGGGATATTTCGGTGCACACAACGTCCATAAAACCTCTTGTCCAATAAAATATACAGCCAGCATTTTAGATTTAGCCTTCAGCTGCAAACTATGCATTGTGGTATAGGAGAGAATCTGGCTGCTGACTGAACCTGAACATCTGCATACAGAAGATATTCATGCACACATCTTTCAATAGTTCATAAAAAGTTTACTTACTGGTAGCAATTTATAGGTATGCATTTAATTTAAAATTGTGCACTTTCATATTTGAACAGTTGCATGTCAGCAAAAGGGCACATGTTTGACCTAAACGTAAATGCAAGCATATTTAAAACGCATTCCTGATGAAAATAAACATCCTAAGCTGGTCTGCTGGTCTGTTGGCTGGTTTTAGACAGGATTTAGGCACTATTCAGCTTTGGCTGGTTAAACATTTTTTCTTTTTTTCACTGTAAATATATACACTGCCATTCAAAAGTTTGGGATCAGTAAGATTTTTAATGATTTTGAAAGAAACCTCTTCAGCTCAACTAAGGCTGCATTTATTTGACCAAAAATACAGACAAAAACAGTAATATTGTGAAATATTATTGCAATTTCTAAAATGTTAATATATGTTAAAATATAATTTATTACTGTGATCAAAGCTGAATTTTCAGCACCATTACTTCAGTCTTTAGTGTCACATGATGGCTTGTCCTGTGCTGTCGTAATTCTAATACTGATGTTATTATCAGTGTTGAAACTGTTGTTCTGCTTAATAATTTTGGAGCCTGTGAAACTTTTTTCTTTGATTATTTGATGAATAGCATTTTAAATATGCAATCTTTACTACCACTTTTTATCCAATACCACATCCTTTCTGAAGACAATTTCATTCAAAGAAGAAACAAACAACTGATCCCCAAACTTTTGATATTATTTTCTATTAACCCCAAAATTTTCCATTTTGAATAACCAATTGTTCTTTTACTTTTATTAACAGAGATCCTGAAAAAAATATCAAGAAATATTAAGCAGCTCAACTGTTCCCAACATTGATTATAAACCATCATATTAGAATGATTTCTGAAGGATCATGTGAGCGGTGCTGGGAGCGAATAATGAGGTCTGTCGAATTCAGCTTTGATCACAGGAATACATTATATTTTAAAGTATATTAAAAAAGGAAACTGTTATTTTAAATTGCAATATGGGTATTGTCACACAGAATTACATTTGGTTCTTTGTTTGGGGCGGTTATGTTTAATCAATAAATTCAGCCATAATGGGCATAAAAATCTTAACGACCCTAACTTTTGAACGGCACTGTATAGATTCAAAGTCCGTCGTGGGGTAAGGCGGGGGCATCTAACTGTTTATTTCACACTTTCCATACTTGACATTCTCTCTGTAGCAGTTTTACGAAAAACAAAGCTATGCAACTTCATTCCTTCACCAAAACAGTGTAAACAGGTTTATTTATTCATTCCTCTGTCAGCAGAAACAGAAAGTGCTGCGTGGGCAGTGACTCAAGCAGATGTCCGCTTTGGTTTCTGCCTGACCCACATGTACTTGGTTTCCTCGAGTCTGACAAGGTTAAGAAGCTACCGGCAAATGCCACTGCCTCCACCTAGAACAGCACAGCAGGTCATTAACATTTCTCTGGTAGAAGAATATTAGCTTCCTCTGACTGATCTGCCTTTGGGGGGTCAGCTCACCCATGTCCCACTACCAGGTCCAAACTGTGAATTTCAAAGTCCCTTAGTGTACATCAAGCAGCTCACAACCCTGGGAAGCAGCACAATTCAAGAAAAAAAGTTAAGTCTTCGAGCTTTCTGTATATAGTTGTGTTTCTGTCAGGACTCCAACATCTTTGTAGCTTGTATTTATCTAAATATGTCTTTGGAGTAAATCACAAAGCTGTCTAGCTTTTTGAAACCGGCTGAGCGCAGCCCTATTTTGGAAGACGCTTGGCTGGATTCAGAGAGGGTTCATTCCTCTGAAAACAATCAGTAGGCCTCTTCTGAAAGCCCTGAGCCAGAGCTCTATGGTTTCTGTGCTTGGGGCATGTTGAATTATTAGCCAGCTATTGTGGGTAGACAAACACTGCATCGCTTTACACAGCGATATAATGACAGAGTTACAGTATTATCCCTTATTACTTGATAATCACCATTTATACGGCAGCAGAGCAACAACTGCTTGTTTTTATTATAGCTTTTCAGGACACAAATATTTCAAGGAGTAGTTCACCCAAAAATGAACATTCTGTCATTATTTACACACCCTCATGTCATGGGGATCACGCCAGTTAATTATAATGAACTTGAATTATTGGGTGGGACGTGGGTTCAAGCACTGTAAAAGTAGTTCATATGAATCATGCACTATATTCCCAGTCTTCTGAAGACATACAATAGTTATGTGAGAGGAACAGACTGGAAATCCACCCTAGCTATCTCTCTATGAGCATTCATGAGACTTCTTGAGAGAGGTAGTGATTTGTGAACAGTTAATTGACATCTTTTCATCCTTTCCCATAAAGCAAAAAATAAATTTTCAGGGGTCGTTTTATTGGTGGTTAAATATATTCAAAATGGTCAAAAAATGCTACAAGGGTTCTTTAAAAATATATTTACGGTACATATATATTCTCCACTATATTTTTTTTTCCCGCCATTTTTGGGGGTGCGATTTTAAAACATGTATTTTAACTGTATGCATATATTGTTAAAAGGCATTTCACAATATTTTGCCCTCCATATATTTCAGTCTAAGAAAATGCATTCACATATGTTACATTTGAAGAAAAATTTATTTGTTGTTAATAACAAGTTTAAACATAACACATTTTAATAAAGTTCAGCAAGGAGCATAATTTAAAATGATCCAAAAAATGCAATATTGCAATATATTGGCCATTTGTATTTAGCCTAAATTTTCTTGCCCCTGAAGTACATTTAGAAATATAATTTGGTTGAAACTATATAAATTAAATAAGGTTGAAATTAATGTATTTTATACTTCAAAATTTAAAAAAAAAAAATTTTAATTGTTATATACATATATATACACACTGAACAAAATTATAAAAGCGACACTTGTGTTTTTGCCCCCATTTTTCATGAGCTGAACTCAAAGATCTAAGACTTTTTCTATGTACCCAAAAGGCCTATTTCTCTCAAATATTATTCACAAATATCTCTAAATCGGTGTTAGTGAGCACTTCTTTAGGATCTCCTTGCCGAGATAATCCTTCCACCTCATAGGTGTGGCATATCAAGATGCTGATTTGACAGCATGATTATTGCACAGGTGTGTTTTAGGCTGGCCACAATAAAGGCCACTCTAAAATGTGCAGTTTTTATCACACAGCACAATGCCACAGATGTCGCAAGTTTTGAGGGAAGCGTGCAATTGGCATGCTGACTGCAGGAATTTCCACCAGAGCTGTTGCCGTGAATTGAATGTTAATTTCTCTATCATAAGCCGTCTCTAAAGGCGTTTCAGAGAATTTGGCAGTACATCCAACCGGCCTCACAACCGCAGACCACGTGTAACCACACTAGCCCAGGGCCTCCACATCCAGCATCTTCCCCTCCAAGATCGTCTGAGACCAGCCACCCGGACAGTTGTTGCAACAATCGGTTTGCATAACCAAATTATTTCTGCACAAACTGTCAGAAACCAGTTCGGGGAAGCTCATCTGCATGTTCGTCGTCCTAATCGGGGTCTCGACCTGACTGCAGTTTCGTCGTCGTAACTGACTCGAGTGGGCAAATGCTCACATTCCTGTTTTGTTTGCTGCTGCCGTGTGGTTTGAGTTTGAGCTCCGTCAAGTTATTTCTTTGTCGTCTAATTTTTTATCTTAACATCAATTTTATACACCATCCTTTTTCAGTCCTATAACGTGTGAATATATCCCCTATAAAAACAATCAGAGCGCCTTGTTATAACTAGTTCTATTTTGATTTCCAGAGTCCGCTATTAGCAAATAGCCCGCTAGCATCGCCAGCGTGGTTGCCGCTAATCTCGCTTACTCTAATACTCTATTCACACACATTTCCATTGTTTTACTCACTGTTACTTGCTTTAATGGCGGATGTGTGTCTACCTTTGAGTGCCGGTGAGGACACGTTCGAGCTGCATTCGGTGCCGCTCGAGCTGGAGGCCGTGGAGAAGCAGATCCGTGACTTGGTGGCGAAGCAGACCCATCTGAGAGAGTGGAGAGCCGCGCTGGAATCATCCCTGGCTGATGCTCACAAGTCCGAGGTAAGTATACATCGCGCAGCTACTCTCCCCCACCTCTACTCTTTGTTTCTCTGCCAGGCCCGTGCACCTCCGGGACCCCACGGACCCTGGGTGCAGCCGCAGCGGAAGACGCGAGCCAGGTCCCGGGCGACGACATCTCCCCCTCCGCCACCTCCGGTCTTCGAGATCTCCACCCGGAACCGCTTCGCTCCCCTCCGCGAGACGGAACGCGACGCTGTGATCATCGGAGACTCCATCGTCCGGCACGTCCGTACTACATTAGCTGAAGGTAAAGTGCACACTCACAGTTTCCCTGGTTCTCGTGTTCTCGATGTTTCTGCGCAGATCCCCGCGATCCTGAAGGGTGACGAGAGCCCCGGAGCGGTCGTGCTTCACGCGGGGGCTAACGACACCAAGCTGCGGCAGACGGAGACGCTGAAGAGGGACTTCAGGAGCCTGATCGAGACGGTGCGCCGCACATCGCCCGCGACGACGATCATCGTGTCAGGACCGCTTCCCACGTATCGAAGAGGACATGAAAAGTTCAGTAGGCTTTTTGCTTTAAATGAATGGTTATTGTCATGGTGTAAAGAACAGAAACTGCTCTTTGTTAATAATTGGAATCTTTTCTGGGAGCGTCCTAGGCTTTTTCGCGATGATGGTTTGCACCCCAGCAGAGTCGGAGCGGAACCCATGTCGGACAACATCTCCAGGACGCTGCGCTCCATGTGACTAGTAAGCCAATTCTCAAATAACTGCTATGATGTCTTTTGTTCTACCCACTTAAATGATATAAGTACTTGCATTGTCCAATCTATAAAGACTGTCTGTTTACCGAATAGTGAGGTTAAAATATTAATTTAATGCAGGATCTAGAAAAAAATATGATTGTGATTAAACCAGAAAAATTTTAAATATATGAACAAAAACAATTTTTAAAGTTTAGGCTCCTTAACATTAGATCACTCGCACCCAAAGCATTTATTGTAAATTAAATGATCACAGATAATATTTTTGATGTACTCTGCTTGACTGAAATTTGGCTAAAACCTAATGATTATATTGGTTTAAATGAGTCTACTCCACCAAGCAACTGTTATAAGCATAAGCCCCGTCGGATTGGTCGTGGTGGCGGTGTTGCAGCAATATATAGTGTTATTCTCAATGTTACTCAGAAGACAGGTTACAGGTTTAACTCATTCGAAATACTTGTGCTTAATTTTACACTGTCAGATATTCAAAAGAAATCTATCGTATCTCTTGCTCTGGCTACTGTGTATAGGCCACCAGGGCCGTATACAGATTTCCTAAAGTAATTTGCAGATTTCCTCTCAGACCTATTGGTTACTGTTGATAAAGCGCTAATTTTCGGAGATTTTAATATTCACGTTGATAATACAAATTATGCATTAGGACTTGCGTTTACTGACCTTATAAACTCTTTTGGAGTCAAGCAAAAATTTCACCGGGCCCACTCTTTGTTTTAATTATACGCTAGATTTAATTATATCGCATTGGAATTTATCTTACTGATATAGATATCGTACTTCAAAGTGATGATGTTACTGACCATTTTCTTGTATCGTGCTTGCTGCGTATTACTAATATTAACTATAAGGCTCCGCGTTATCATCCGGGCAGAACTTTTGTTCTAGCCACCAAAGACAGATTCACAAATAACCTACCTGATTGATCTCAACTGCTTTTTGTACCCATAAATACACATGAACTAGATGTAATGACTAGCAACATAGGCACTATCTTCTCTAATACATTAGAAGCTGTGGCCCCCATCAAATTGAAAAAGGTTAGAGACAAACGTACTGCACCATGGTACAACAGTAATACCCATTCTCTCAAGAAAAAAACTCGTAGTCTTGAGCGCAAATGGAGAAAAACTAACTTGGAAGTTTTTAGAATTGCGTGGAAAAACAGTATGTCCAGCTATAGACAGGCTCTAAAAGCTGCCAGGGCCGAGCATATCCACAAACTCATATAAAATAACCAAAACAATCCAAGGTTTAGCACAGTGGCTATATTAACAAATAACCAGACGCCACCCAATATAAATATTCTCTCACTGTTTAGTAGTAATGACTTTATGAATTTATTCATTGATAAAATAGATAGCATCAGAAATACTATAACAAATGTAGATTCTACAGCGTATAATACTTTAGCTTCATTCATCGCACCAAAAGATAAACTGCAGTGCTTTACAACTATAGGACAGGAAGAGCTAAATAAACTTATCACTGCATCTAAACCAACAACATGCCTATTAGATCCTGTACCCAATAATTACTAAAAGAGTTGTTACCTGTAGCAGAAGAACCGTTTCTCAATATTATTAACTCGTCGTTTGTCTTTAGGTCACGTCCCAAAAACATTCAAGCTGTCGGTTATTAAGCCTCTTATTAAGAAATCACAACTATATCCTAGTGAACTGGCAAATTACAGAAATTTCAAATCTTCCTTTTGTCTAAAATTTTAGAAAAGGTTGTGTCTGCTCAATTGTGCTCCTTCCTGCAAAAAAATTATCTCTATGAAGAATTTCAGTCAGGTTTCAGGCCCCACCATAGCACAGAAACTGCACTTGTTAAAATTACAAATGACATACTTCTTGCGTCAGACCAAGGCTGTGTCTCATTGCTAGTTTTACTTGATCTTGGTGCCGCATTCGATACTATAGATCATGACATACTCATAGATCGATTACAAAACTATACAGGTATTCAAGGGCAGGCTTTAAGATGGTTTAGATCCTACCTGTCCGATCGCTACCACCTTGTTCATTTAAGTGGGGAGTCATCTCAATTATCACCAGTAGTATGGAGTGCCACAAGGATCTGTCCTAGGTCCTCTGCTATTTTCGATATACATGTTGCCCCTTGGTAATATTATTAGAAAATACGGGATTAGTTTCCACTGTTATGCCGATGATACTCAACTATATATCTCAACAAGACCAGATGAAACTTCTAAATTATCTAAGCTAACAGAATGTGTTAAAAATGTAAAAGATTGGATGAAAAATAATTTTCTCCTATTAAATTCAGATAAGACAGAGATATTACTAATTGGACCAAAAAGACAGTACACAGAATCTCTTATTACAATTTGCAACTAGACGGATGTACTGTTACTTCCTCTACAGTCAAAAATCTGGGTGTTATATTAGATAGCAACTTGTCTTTTGAAAATCATATTTCCCATGTTACAAAAACAGCATTCTTCCATCTTAGAAACATTGCCAAGTTACGAAACATGATACCTGTTTCTGATGCAGAAAAGCTAGTTCATGCATTCATGACCTCTAGACTGGACTATTGTAATGCATTGCTGGGTTGTTGTCCTGCATCTTCAATAAACAATACAGGTAGTCCAAAATGCAGCGGCTAAAGTCCTTACCAGGTCAAGAAAATATGGTCATATTACGCCAATTTTACAGTCTCTGCATTGGCTACCTATTAAGTTCTGTATCAAGTTACAAAATATTATTACTTACCTATAAGGCCTTTAATGGGTTAGCTCCTGTGTACCTAACTTAGTCTTCTACCACACTACAATCCATCCCGCTCCCTAAGGTCACAAAACTCTGGAACTTTTGGTAGTGCCTAGGATAGCAAAGTCCACTAAAGGAAGTAGAGCTTTTTTTGCATTTGGCTCCCAAACTCTAGAATAGCCTTCCTTATAACGTTCGGGGTTCAGACACACTCTCTCTGTTTAAATCTAGATTAAAGACACATTTCTTTGGCCAAGCATTCAAATAATGCCTCTCATAATCTTTTACTGCAGTTATATCTAATCAAATGCACATTATTATTCTTTAGTTTGGGTTAAACAAATCAATTTTGCTTGGTTGGAACAGCAGCTACGCTAATTATGTTTGTATTTGTTTCTCTGTCTTTTGCCCGTGGTAACTAGGATTTACACAAGCTTCGGTCTGGATCCAGAGCACCTGAGAAGAGATGATGCAAGCCCCTCAGAGGACCTCAGATGATGCCAACCCTGAAACAACATACAGAACTACCACACATTTTGCTATAAGTTTGATTGCATAATATAATTATTGCTGTTAATAGTGTTTATCGTCTGTTTTATTACGTCTTAAATTGATTTTTCCGTACTGCTGGTTCATCTGGCCAGAGGAGAACTGCCCCCCCCCCTGACTGAGCCTGGTTTCTCCCAAGGGTTTTTCTCCATTCTGTCACCGATGGAGTGTTGGTTCCTTGCCACTGTCGCCATTGGCTTGCTTAGTTGGGGACACTTGATTTCCAGCGATATCGTTGACTTGATTGCAAAGATACTATTTAAACTGAACTGAGCTGGATGCTGACATTACTGAATTTAATGATGAACTGTCTTTAACTGAAAATGAGTGTTTACTATTGTCACTTTGCATTATTGACACTATTTTCCTAATTAATGCTGTTCAGTTGCTTTGACACAATCTGTATTGTTAAAAGCGCTATATAAATAAAGGTGACTTGACTTGACTTGACTTGACATTCGATGGCATCTAACAGGTCTCAGCAATTAACAGCCCACTGGATTGAAATATCTTTTAGTGGCAACTTTCGATTGGTTTTTCACACAAAGCTGACTTAAGCAACGTTTGAACAAAGCGCAACTATTGTATGAACCACATTTATGGTATTTTTATGCTGTTTTGGGGACTTTTATGGTATGCAAGCTCTAGTCCACATTCTTTTTAAAAGCACGACCCGCATATTCTTCCAAATTTTTCCTTTTGTCATCAACAAAACAAAGAAAATCACACAGGTTTGGAACGATATTCCAAGGTGAAGGGTTAATAAGCTATTAAACAATTGCGCCATAAGAAGTCATTACAAAACTTTAAAAGCACGGCACACTCGGTAAAAACAGCAATCGTTTTGAAGCACGCTATGGAGAGCTCATTAAGGGAACCAATGAGCTAAATGGCTTCAGAGAGGATGCAGACTTCTGGAGTCATGTTTGAGATCCAGGCTGGAGCTGAGAGATGGTTTGTGTCTGCAAGGCTGAGAGAGCCAGACCCCCCCCCCATCTGTCGAGCTGAACTCCACCGCTTCGGGCCAACAGGAGCGGGGCAGAGCACGAGGGGAGAAAACTCAATGTGTGGGAGAGCGATTTGTTTCTGTTAAACAAAAGAAAACAAACGTTTGGAAGGAAAATAAACTTGTCATGGATAGAACGAGAGAAACAAAAGATGTCCTTTGAGATGGCAAACAAATACGTGCTCTCAGAGGGAAGAAAAATCCAGTCTCGGCACCCAAACTTGAGATTTGATCAATCTGTGTATTTATGAAAGGCCATCGCCGCTGTCCGGTGGTCATTTCATGCCAACCAACTGCCAGGATAATTGCACCCAGAAGATTAAAGAGAGAAAGTTTAAAATTGGCTGAGGGAAAGGGGACATAAGACAAGATGATACATTCTGCTTTCCTATTCCTCTTAATGCACCAATCACATGCAACCTGAACTCGGGTTAATGCAGGGAGTGGCTGGGTCTCATGGGTATCACTGACCGAAATATCCTACACTACCAGCACAGGGGCCCGTCTCCGAACAGGAACTGAGGTTAATATAAGGTCTCATTTAGCTGCACCGTTAATAAATAGGAGCAGGCATGTTCAAGGCTGCTTTCCAATTCGTCATTCGCTTTTCATTATTCGGTTTCACCGGCTAGACGGAAAGATCCAGCCTTCTAAGAACAGGGCAAGGGTGGAAGAACTTCTAGAAGCCTGACCGATCCCATGGATAAAGTGTGTAAGTGTGCTCGCACTGAGTATGAGGTGCATTTTTGAGCCCACACAGTGAAATCTGTAACTCTTCAGACACGATCTGTGAAATCGTGCTCTTTACCTTTCCCTGACCCCTGTCAGTGTTTCCAGTCCTAACCCTTCCTGTGTGCGACACACTCGGCTTGCTTTCCCCAGCTGGCCGCGCTTGAGGTTTTTAATAGGAAGTTTACGGGTGAGGCCGTTCATATCGCACTAACGTCAACCAGCGTAACGAACCCTGACAAGGAAAGGTTACAAACCCTGCCATAAACCGCTCCCGCCCTGGACAATCTTCATTAGGCGTACTCCGGTTTACATTTAGAAAATGTTAAAACAAGATGGAACAAATAAACTGTACTTTAAATTTGCTGTGGAAAAGAGAAGAAGAGACGTTTATAGTAAACATTCGTACTTCTACCTCAGCCTGCTCATTCTCTCCCTGTAATAGACAAATATCAAAATCTAGACAAGTATCAAATATATATTTATAATAGATAAATATCAAATACACTAAGTGCAAATAGCCCAACTTGTTGGCAGAGGCTATTTACACTAGCTCCACCCACCAATGTCTGGTTGGCGTAAACAACATTACAAAAGACGTGTGTTGTACGAAAGGCTCAGTGGCGTCGGCCGTAAAGTGCATGGTGGCATTTTTATTGGGTAGGTGTAGGGAGGGCTTTATTGTCCCAATATATAAGGTGGCTTCCATTTAGTAATTTTAAGAAATATGACAATTTACTCTCAATATGTTATTACCGCATGTTGTTTTATAATGTACTATAATAATGAGAGCCAAATATCTGCCATTTTTTGCACTTAAGTATAAACAGCATCTACTATTTACACTTATTGCAAAGAAAATGCTGCTATTTTTACATGGTGTAAACAGCATCCTTGCTATTTGCACTTAGTATAAATAGCATCTATCGCTGCCTCTGCCTTCATGAAATTAGGGATGCACAATCACAATCTACTTTCTAATACATATTATAACAGCCAAATAGCGACCAGTTTTTTTAAATCGATTTTTCATGTGGTACATTATAATGTGATGCCTACATTCACTTGCAGCTTTTATTAATTTGAGATTTTTAGCATTTTTTTTTCATTTACTTAGACAAACTTATATTTTCATATTATCATTATGAAATTATATCCAAAAATTATTATCGGGTTACCGGTATCAGTTATCAGTATCGGTTATCCATATCGGCTTGAAATCAGGACTGTCATTTCCAATTCTAGTCTATATAATGGCATTAATATCAAGCTAGAAAAGCATGTTTTATGAGTTTCTGGCTGTAAAAAAGATTTGCAGTCCTGACTTCTGTGACCAACCATGTGTCATACAGTATATTCGTGCAATGCAATAGTAGTAGCTTGTAAATGACGAGCTCATGTCTAGAAATCTTTCAAACCGAGGAAACTATTATATAAAAAGCTTAAAATGCCAGTCAATCTAATCTCTGTTGTTTCATGGAAACATTTCAGAAACACAAAGCTGCTCACAGAACTTAATGGTGGTCTAGAGTGACTCCTGTGTCACAATCAGCTTCAAATAAACACTTGTAAAGCTTAACTTGTAAACATTTGCTCCGGCACAGACCAGACCTGATCGCGCTAGTTATATTGACGACTGTAAATTCATAAATGAAGTATCCCCCGACTGCTAAGCCAAAAATGTCCCTGACTCAAAGCAGAGCAGGAAAATATTCAGAATATAAGAATGTAATTTATCCAAGTAAAATATTCCCTCCAGCGCACCTTCTCCTCTCCATCAAGAGCACGGGGAGAGGTCGTGTCACATTAAGCTTGGCCCGGATTCCCGGTCCGTCTAAGAGAATCACATCTGGATGGGCTGACGGAATAACACCCAGAACATGCCTGCACTGACAGTGTCCTTTAAACAGCATTTGGGAAAGTCAAATATTTAAGCAAGATCCTTTCCAGTACAATGATCAAAATTAAAACAGTGGGAAGTTTGACCGCAAGCTTTTCCAGGCACGGATATCAAAGGGAAGCGATGACTTACAGTCGGCCCAGCTTGGGTGTGGATTGGAACAGCAGCTCCGGCAGGACCTGCAGCCGGTTCCGGTTCAGGCGGCTGTGAGGAAGAGAGGACAGGGGAAGGGCAAGAGTTAGTGCGGTCAAAACATCTAGAGTCAGGAGGGAAGAAACGAAACGTAAGACACCGTGAGAATGGCCTTACGCAGAGCACAGATCAGTGGGTAGTTAGATTATCCGAGGCAGAAAGAGAGAGTGAAAACCAGGAAAACAAAGATGGAAAGGTTGCTTGACTTGCAGAGCGACACGCAGGCATCTGAATACCTAGATGGATGAGACAACAAGGCAAACACAAACGACACACGGACAGACCAATCCGTCTTTCTGATTAAAGCAACAAGCCGTTGTTATCAGGATCAGCAGCATCACGACTGGCCAATAGCTACATCCTGGGGTCAGGAGTCACAGCTGTGCTTGGGCTGAAGGGAAATAAATGTACTTCCTCTGAAGATGGCCTAGGTTATCTCCAGCAGTACTCTTTAAAGGCTATTATCACTCACATGAGCCTGGCCAGACTGACTGTGGGCTTTGGTAGGATGACCCTTATCACGGGAGTGTGGGTTTTGATGATAGGATGCAGGGTCACGGAGCAAACCAAAGGTATGTGGAGGAGGAACATCACTAGCGTTTTGTTTTGAGGACCTACAGCGTTTATAACTCAGTTCCTTGCTGTAGCCTTCAAGTAGACTCATTCTTGAAGAAAAAAGTTGGTTTTCTCTTGCTAGAGCCTCAACTCCATACTTGAGCCTGCTTGACAACATCTTGTAATATCAAAAATACTATATAGAAATCTTGCAACAGACCTTAGTCAGGGCAGTCCCATATTTCATTTTTGCCAGGAATGACAAAGCTATGAGGGATTAAATTACAGTTAATTCAATTTATTGAACTGCTGTTTAACAACATACAGATGACTGATGAAACTTCCTTATAAAAACTCCTTTGGTAGAAAAACTCCATAAAACAGTAGTGAATTGTGAAAATTACATGATTTAATTAAAACTCACAGCCTCGTTTTCATTCGCGTTAAATTCAGTATGGCATCTAACCTGATTAAGGTCTATTGTGCTATGCAAATCTGTGCGTCAATGACTAGAATTCTATCAGTTTATTAAAAAATACATTAAAACTGTTATTCACAAATACAATGACCTTAACATACCTTTTCTATGATAAGCATGTCTTAATTTTCTGAATTTGACACTAAACTCTGCTGCTGAAAATGCACAGGAATAAAATGTTTTATTAGAATGTTAAAATATATTAAAATAGAAAGTGGTTATTTTAAATGGTAATAATATTCACAGTATGATTAATTGTTTAGCGTAATTAATTAATCCTTATTCTTAATTATAAAAAGTGTTTTTTTACAACACGCATAATAAAATCAAGTATAAATATTATATTAAATAAAACAAAGTGCTTGCTTAAAGCATAGTGTCTAAGAAAAAACTCACATGTTTTAAAGTAGATTTTAAAAAAAAAATGTTTTTTCGGTAAACTTTAGTAAAGGGACCAACTCTCACTATTAACTAGTTCAGGGCTGTCCAAATTCGGTCCTGGAGGACCGGTGTCCTGCAGAGTTTAGCTCCAACCCTAATTAAACACACCTGAACCAGCTAATCAAGCTCTTACTAGGCATAGAAACCTCCAGTCAGGTGTGTTGAGGCAAGTTGGAGCTAAACTCTGCAGGACACCGGCCCTCCAGGACCGAGTTTGGACAGCCCTGAACTAGTTGCTTATTAGCATGCATATTACTAGTGTATTGGCTATTTATTAGTACTTATAAAGCACATTTTCTGCATGACCATACTCAACATCCCTAATCCTACACAATACCTAAACTTAACAACTACCTTACTAAGAAGTCGTAGTTAATAGTTAATCTATAGCGAGAATTGGACCTTAAAATAAAGTGTGACTGATTTTTCTTTATCGTAGACACTCTTATTTGTCATTGACCTCGGTTCAGATGCTTTGATGTCAGGGTTTGAGGGATCAAGGGGAGGAGTTACCTCACATTTGACCCCTTTGATTGTTGAACCATGGTTTATAATCTATTTTTAAGCACTGTTATTCACAATGTGTAGCATGAAAACATTTCTGTTCTTTCTGTTTCTGTATCATTAATTAGAGCACTTACTGTCATAATGTGGTCAAGCTATTTATGTGTCTGCTGGGTTACAACAACAACAAAAAGTCACACTCGGGTGTCAGATGGAGGGAATGCAAGTGGACGCACTGGCCGTCGAGAGTGGGTCATTGAGTTAAACGCTGTGAAATTCCAAATACGAGTGACACAATGAGGAATGTAGATCTTAAGACCCAGATAAACCAGTCCCACAAAACCACCACAGAGACAGATTCTTCAGCGGCGGTAAACAGACTGATAAACTTCGGTTCTCTGCATGACGGCTGCTGATTTTGATGTACATTCGTCACTAACGTGCGGCGGCAGCTGCCAACGGATTCGGTTAAACACAGACAGAACCGTGCAAACATTTACAAGGAATGAAACGCACTGAGACATGCACACATAAACAAACTCAAGGATGCAAACCACAGTCCAGACATTCTTTGACCTTGTCCAACGGCAGTAATAGCTAGCATGTTTGGTCTGACCCTATGGTCAATTTCACTGGGAAGTGTTAAGATTCTCACCAGAAAAGAGCAAATGGCTGCGCTCCAGATGTCAAGGGGCAAACGAGCACGTAAACCCGCTGGACTTGAAATGAAAGTTATGGAGGTCACCTTCAAAGTCGCAAAGTTCCTTTCGCTTTTGTGAAGATGTTTTAGATTAAAACTGACAAGGTAAATGTGGTGCACATAAACAGCAACAAATTATTTTTGTCCAAAACACACATAGAGAAACATGCAATATGTATCAGGACAAGCAGGCGAGTTTAATCAGTCCTTCAATTTGATACTTACATTCTCTCAAGCTGTTTGAGATCCTGAAATGCTCCTCTTTCGATCACACTTATTTGATTGTTCTCCAGATGTCTGTAGGGGGGAAAAGAACTTCATTATCCAATCAACTCTGGCAATTCAACTTCAACTGACATTGATTAGGTCTCTTGAATGATTGAAATGACAGTTGAAAGTGAACTAGAGGACCTCGTGACTTCGCTTCGTCACAACAGCGAATGATAAGCATGCAGGCTTTCCTCACGAAAACCAGAGCAGATTTCTCTCTGATTTTATGAAGTGTGTGGTTGCCTCAGCAGACCCTCGTTCGTGTCTAGCATGCTTGTGACGACATACTGGAGGGTATTTTCAGAGCTCTCCTCTAGACGCTGTCATATTTCAGGGCCCTTAAAATTTTCCAGATGCATTACAAAGACAGCACATCTCCATGGCTATTTCTTGTTTATATTTGAGTCTCTTTGAATCAGGGCAAACACGCAGTGACACGCATAGGACGCACACAGCCACAGCACCGGATAATACAAGCAATCCTCCAAAAAAAGAGACAATTCTGAAGAAAAGTGCCTGTAAAGTGGACTTCCGCTTTCTGGGGTTATGAATGATGTTTTTAAAGCAAATGTTTAGACACGCAACTGTTTTTACAGCCATAATCCATGTTTTGTCATATCATTCTGTCAGGAAGAGATGAGACACTTGGCTAAGCCAAAGGCTTTTTTACGAATGCCGCAGCTTTAAGGCACAATCCAGCATGGCAGGCCAAAAACACAAGCCATCCAACAGGGCAAGCCTAAATTGATTTGTTCATAATAATTGCATTCTTCGCTGATAACTAACATATCATAGAGTCTGCATCTAACATAAATCTGAGCCTGAGTAACTATCTGGCTCATTCTTACAAATGGGGGATCAACCCCTCCGTGGTTTATGTATTCGCATTAAACATAATCCCTTTCGATCCCGACCAGATGGGTTTTGGTGTATGCTGAAGAATAATAACAGTTCTTTTTCTTCATTTTTCAGCATCTCTCCCTCTTTCTGTTCTTTGTCTTTCTTGTCTTTATAGAAATGTTTTGAAGTTTTGCATGGAAACATATGGGACACAGGCAAACACCTATGCTTTCACAGGGGCTGACAAGGAGAGCAGAAGACCTCTCAATTGATGAAAGGGTGAGGCAGCACACATGGTATTGCTGGAACAGTATTTGTTATACATTTATAACCAAGTGCTGGTTTATAGGAAGGTCCCAGGTCAGTGCAGACGGCACTTCCCCGAGGACTTTTGAATGGGAAAGTTTTAAGTAAGGTCAATTTTTAATTTCAACATCTAATTATTGTTTATTAATTAGGAAACAAAAATATAAATAACATTTAACAAAACTGCTCAGTGCCAATGAATGTTTAAAAAACATTTGTCAATCAAAAGTCACTTGGTGCAACCAAAATGCAGACACATGCTGGGGGGAAAAACCCCCTAATTGTGTGTCAAAGTCATTAAAAAACATTTAAAAAAATTATTTGACCAAGTTATGAAAAGGCAAGGTTAATTCAGGTTATGAAATGTCATGTGGTGTGACTCTCCAAAAACGTTTTAATATTTATGAATTAATAACTGATTGATTGATTGATTGATTGATTGATTGATTGATTGATTGTCCAAGTAATTATTGTATACTTCTTGGGAAAAATATTTTCACAAAATATAATAATGATATTAATAATAATAATAATAATACTGTTAATACTACTACTACTACTACTACTAATAATAATAATAATAATAGTTTGAAAAACATTTGTCATGCATTTCAAAGTCATGTGGTGCAACCAACTGCAGACTCATACAGAAAAAATAAAACATGAGTGCTTTCATAAAGAGAACACTGCAAGAGCCTCATAATTGTATTTAAAGTCATTAAACAATCCATAAATGTGATATTTGTCTTCTATGACAAGGCAAGGTAATTCAGGTTGTCCAATGTTTCTATGATTGACTACCCAACCTACATTCACAAATAATACATTATTAATTATTAATATTATTAATTATTAACGTTATTATTAAAAAATAATAAAACACAGTGCAGCTTACACTTCTCACTTCTTTTAGCATGGGAAAATTCATGTCACAGTGAAGCTAACGCGTGGGAGAGTGCATAGGTGTGATTGGACCTTCCAGAGAGATAAGAGGGTGCCGAGGCTGTTCACAGGGCCCAGGGAGAGGCAGCTTTTGGTGCATGCCATGACTGTTAATCATAAACCACCTTAAACTGCCTCGGTGCTGCCCAGCCGGCCACTGCCTCGGCTTACGACTGCTCTCTTGGGCGTTTATTTTACTCCTCTTTTTTCACTTGTTTATTTTTATCTCCATTCCACTCTCTTTACGGGCTCTCGTTCAGGAAGAAAACAGCATGGAGAAATGCATGATTACAGTCATTAAGCTGAAAGAACACTTTCTCCAGAGGAGATCACCGCTGCCCTGCACCTCTCCGAGCAACCGTCCGTTATTTATTTATTCTAAAGGTTCAAGTTTCTGGAATGGAATATATTGTTACATATTCTTCAAACTTAAGAACAAGTTTGAAGATTGACTGCATCTAAGGCAATGACTTCATGCGAGGTTCAGTCACAGGGTCATGTTAAATGTGTTGGATTTACTCAGCTTAAATGTCAGTTTGTTTTATTATGACTTGTGCCGTAATCCTCCCGGCTTTCAGCCTCGAACCCTTTGATGGCTTTAACTGTAAAGACAACACGGAAGAGGAGGGGAACTTGGGAGTTAAAGGAAGGATTAACTGTAAGAGCGAGAGATACAGAGTGACATCTTACAGCACGCGCAGGTTCTTGAGGCCAGAGAAGTCCACTTTGGTGATCCGGGTGATGTTATTCCGGTCCAGATCCCTGGAAAGAAAAAAAGGGAGAGGGATTGAGAGAAAAGTTAAAAGCTTTTCATTTCACTTATGCTTTCAAAAATGATTTTTCAAGTCTCAGCTCACAGCAGAGTCAGTAAACAGAGAATTTAAATACAGAGGCTCCCTGGCAGTGCCTCGACGGCCCCGACTCGCACCAGATGCCCACAGGGCAACGCTGTTCAAAGCTGGTGTCTGCCAGGGAGCATTAGTGCCATGCTGTGGAATACTGAGTCTGAGAGGCCAACCTTGCCTTGCATTCACTGTGCTGGAGGCGACTCCTATTCAGCATGCTGCTATTGAGCTTCCTCCACTCTAAACGTTCCCATACACACGCTCTCGTGCATGGCTCGGGGTCACGTCAGCGTACACCTGAACTTTTCTGTTCTGCATGTACAATAACTCTATAAAATGCCATTCTTTTCTTAATATGTTTAACTGGGTCAAAGTCCCTTTCAAGGAAAGTCTGTTTACTCAACAGCCATGATTTGCAACGCCTCTGGGCAGTTATTTCGGGCATGCAACACTGAGTCCAATCTACTTGAATGGGGAAATCCTGAAATCTCAAAAACTGCTGGCTGTACTCACAGTTAAATACCATATTTCAAACCAGGAACAAAATTTGATGTGAATTGTGCCAGAAATGTTGCTTCCTATGCTTAAATAGTGTTAAAAAAGCTTATATTTCAGGCTGGTCTGGCCAATGCGCATGTGCAGTCCTAAGAACATAACTACCTGCTTCAACTGTTTACTGTAAAAAAAGGTTTACGATGCATCTCCACTTCCCTCCACTATAGAAACATGAAGCCAAAACATCCCAGTATGGCCACTATCATCTCGTGCCAGTAACGTTTGGAGCCCGAAACTGCATGGTAGTGATTTGTTTGGAACCCGAGTCGGCATAAATAAAAAAAAAAAAACAAAACAGTAGTGATTCATTTAGAGCCCGAGACAACACAGTAGTGATTCATTTGGATGAGTCAGCGCAGTAGTGATTCATTTAGAGCCCAAGTTGGCATAGTAGTGATTCACAAGAAACTGGAGCCAAATCGCGCAGGTAGTTATTTAATTTGGATGAGTTGGCGCAGTAGTGAAAAAAAAATTTTTTCATTTGGAACACAAGGCTGCACAGTAGTGATTCATTTGGAGCCTGAGTTGGCACAGTAGTGATTCATTTGGAGCCAGAGTCTGAGCTGTAGTGATTCATTTGGAGCCCATGTTGGAACAGTAGTGCTTCAGTTAGAGCCCAGGTCGCACGTAGGAATGTCTTTTGGAGCCAAGTATGCACAGTAGTGCTCATTTAGAGCTTGAGTCTTTGCAGTAGTGATTCATTTGGAGCCTGACTCAGTGCAGTAGTGATTCATTTGGAGCCCGACTTTGTGCAGTAGTGATTCATTTGGAGCCCGAGTATGAGCAGTAGTGATTCATTTGGAGCCCATGTTGGAACAGTAGGGATTCAGTTAAAGCCCGGGTCGGCACAGTAGTGATTCATTTGGATGAGTCGGCACAGTAGTGATTCATTAGGAGCCAGAGTCAGAGCAGTAGTGATTCATTTGGCTCAAATTGTGAAACTCGTGTATTAAATAAATTCAATGCACACAGACTGAAGTAGTTTAAGTCTTTGGTTCCTCAAATTTTTGATGATTTTGGCTCACATTTAAAAACCCACCAATTCCCTATCTCAACAAATTATAATATGGTGACATGCCAATCAACTAAATAATCAACTTAAAACACCTGCAAAGGTTTCCTGAGCCTTCAAAATGTCTCTCATTTTGGTTCACTAGGCTACACAATCATGGGTAAGACTGCTGATCTGACAGTTGTCTAAGAGACAATCATTGACACCCTTCACAAGGTGGTAAGCCACAAACATTCATTGCCAAAGAAGGTGGCTGTTCACAGATTGCTGTATCCAAGCATGTTAACAGAAGTTGAGTGGAAGAAAAAGTGTGGAAGAAAAAGATGCACAACCAACCGAGAGAACTGCAGTCTTATGAGGATTGTCAAGCAAAATCATTCAAGAATTTGAGTGAACTTCACAAGAATGGACTGAGGCTGGGGTCAAGGCATCAAGAGCCACTACACACAGTTGTGTCAAGGAATTTGGCTACAGTTGTAGTATTCCATTTGTTATGCCACTCCTGAACCACAGACAACGTCGGAGGTTGGCTAAGGAGAAGAACTGGACTGTTGTCAAAGTCCTCTTTTCAGATGAGAGCAAGTTTTTTTATTTAATTTGGAAACCAAGGTCCTATAGTCTGGAGGAAGGGTGGAGAAGCTCAGATCCTAAGTTGCTTGAAGTCCAGTGTTAAATTTCCACAGTCTGTGATGATTTGGGTGCAATGTCATCTGCTGGTGTTGTTCCATTGTGTTTTTTGAAAACCAACGTCACTGCACCCGTTTACCAAGAAATTTTGGAGCACTTCATGCTTCCTTCTGCTGACCAGCTTTTTGAAGAGGCTGATTTCATTTTCCAGCAGGACTTTTTCAATGCCAAAAGCACCAAAATTTGGTTAATTAGCATGGTGTTGGTGTGCTTGACTGGCTAGCAAACTCACCAGACCTGAACCCCTATAGAGAATCTATGGGGTATTGTCAATAAGAAAATGAGAAACAAAAGACCAAAAATGCAGATAAGCTGAATGCCCCTGTCAAAGAAACCTGGGCTTCCATACCACCTCAGCAGTGCCCACAAACTGATCACCTCCATGCCACGCCGAATTGAGGCAGTAATTAAAGCAAAAGAGCCCCTACCAAGTATTGAGTACATGTACAGTAAATGAACATACTTTCCAGATGGCCAACTATTCACTAAAAATGTTTTTTTTTTATGAAGTATTCTAATTTGTTGAGAAGTGCATTGGTGGGTTTTTGTTAAATGTGAGCCAAAATCACCACAATTAAAAGAACCAAATAATTTATTTTGTTTATTGAATTTATTTAATACACGAGTTTTTCAATTTGAGTTGAATTACTGAAATAAATTCACTTTTCCATGACATTCTAATTTATTAAGATGCACCTGTACTTGTTTTATTTGTTGTAAAGAAATGTGTTTATGCGGTTTAAGGTTTTAAAAAACACATTATTTTCCACATACGGCACATTATTGTTTCTCCTCTATGCCCCGCCTTTTCTGAAAGGCGTCGATTTTTACAAAGTGCGTGTGATTGGCCAATACCCCAGCGGTGTGGAATGTTACGTCCCTACCATATTTGATGCTTGTCTCTCGCGGAGCGAGAGGAGTTTATAAACCTCATTAAAATTGAGGCATGTTTTGCTCCAGTGGAGACATAATTACGATTAAATGACTTTTACGTCTTTTTACGCATGCGTTGCATCGAGCCGCATAAACATAAACCATGTCTGCATTTGTGATCGAGAAATGACAAACTATAAACACTACTCTACACTGCTCAAAACCCGCGTTAGAATCATCAGTGGAAAATCCTTTAAAAATGAAAACATACTTACAGACTGTGAGTCAGAACATCCAGCATTGTAGTCTACTCTCCTTTTTTTTTACACCCAGCGGGATCAGGAAGCATTCCTCCGTAAAATGCGTTGCACGTATCTGAATATTTGGTTTGAACTGTTCGGAACAGTGTTGTAAATACAACTTAACCACGGATCTAGCCGTGTCCTCTTTTGGAAGCCAAACAAAGTAGTTTCACTTTCACAACGAAACACACAGCTTTCACACATGGCGGGCTTGAGTGAGCGGTGGCGGGTGGGCTTGAGTGAGCAGAGGCCAGCTTGAGTGAGTTGTGGCGGGCGAGCTTGCAGCAACCACATGTGACGACCCCCGGGCTGGACTCCGCTTCGTCCACTGTGAAAGCCGATCCGGTGATCCACAGCGCGAAGTTGATGTGTTTTCTCAGCGACCAGCACGGATCAGCTCAGGCATGACGAAGCAGATATCGTCCTCTTGGAACCAAACCAAAGTAATTTCGCTTTCACAACGAATCACACAGCGCCTTCAGGACATGGCGGCAGCAACAACAATACTACAGCGAGAATAAAAGTTACGCCTTCTTTCTTTGTGTGAACATTTGGGCGTCGTTATGCAAATCTTCCCACATCGTGACGTAGACATGTGGGGGGCATGTTAGAACGAGCCATGTTATGTAGGCGTGGTTGACTCGTAACTTTTATTAAGAATTCTCTTTGGATTTGAGACGTTATTCTTTGCAACTTTACAGATCTTTCTTTATGCCCCAAGACTTGTAACACTCCAAAGAGAAAGGAAAATTGAAATCGCATCATATAACCCCATTAAAAAAAGAAAATGTGTTGTTTCATGCTTAACTTAAAATTATACATTTAGTTAACTTGAATTTAGTTAAGATTTAAGTTCTCAACACATTATAAGTTGCTATAACTAACTGCAGCAACATGTTTCACATTGCAACTGGAGTTAAAGTGACACCATTGGCTCTTTTATTTAGAAGGCGGGACTATTCTGCCATAGAATAAGCAAACAAAATCGAGAATACACTTCATAACATCACTCTACAATAAAGAAACCAAAACGAGGAGCATGATCAAAAAAAAAAAAAAAAAAAAAATCCTTAAAAAAAAAATACTTAACTACACGTCCAAAACATAATGTCTGGGAAAAATAGAAAAAAAAAAAAAATTTTTTTCACTTTTTTCCATACCAACAAGACAGCTAAAGCCTCAAAAAATGTCTGAGGAATGATATTTTGCACTGTATGTAAGCAAAGCGAATGAGAAGATGGGAATAAACTGCTAGAGAGAGAGACAGACTGCATGGAAACATTTGTGTTTGGAAAACGTCTCCTCTTGCATCTGAATGAATTATATATTACCAAACTAAGTATTTTTCCACTCTAGTCAATACTTTATCCTTTTCCCAGACTGTTTTATCAGTTGTTTCAAGCGTGTCTCAAATTGTATATACATTCACCGAAATGAGTATACATGCCTATGGACTTCCTCTGTGGACGCTGTTTACTGGAGCTCCGCCACACTGAAAAGATTAACGTTGAGAAATATACAGTGACATATAATGACACACGCATACACTTACGCACTAACATCGGGCCGTCTCAGTGTGTTTCTCATAATATACATAAACATTTATAAATCTGATTTAAAGGCATATTGGATTTCAAAAGATTTCCCCAGAACCACAAAGCGCACATCAAGCAAACTAATATGAGCCATATAGGGAACATATTACAGGGGACAGGCCATTTACAGACCCTGGATTCCATAACATGATCTTCTCCTAGACGTCGGCTGTGTTTCAAAACCTAGGCAGCATTTTTGTGTGTAGAAAGATGGTGATGTCTATGTAGGTAGCACACTTGGTTTTGCGCTGCTGTGAAAACCAACCATGACAGTATCTTTCACACCCACCTTTGGGCATACAAATAAAGAAAAAAGCTATAAGGGGTCGAAACGAAAGACACTGCGAAAAATTCCGAGAGGCAAACAAAAGTGAGTTCGGCCGAACGACACGAAAAATTGATTGTCCCAGCGGACCCAGAAGCCTGTGCCTATGTTGTGTCTGAACAAGCTGCTGGAAGCATGTGTGCAAGAGTCGTTGGAGATGCCTCTCGCCAACCACATTCCCTGCACTGCAGCACATGTACTGAAACTTAAGACGATCTCCTTTGTATTATATTAGCTTGCTACTTTTCTAGCTGACTTTATTTACAGTGTTGTTTTTTGGTTACTTGATTGTCGTATATCGCTCACGCTATTGGTGGGAGCAATGAGAAACTCCCTTAAATAAAAACGTTAGAGGACAATAAAACTAATCATTAAATACCCTGTACAAATACTCTGAACTTTTGTAATATCAGGTTCATGTTGAAGGCAGTATACGACTGATGAGGAGAGTGTACATTGGGGATATAACCTATTGAGCCCAAAGTTCATATTGGGCTATTCAGGCGTCGAGGATGCATTACTATAAATCTATAATATTTCAAAAATAAAAGCTTTGGTCAAGAAACAATTTAGTTCTATTCAATAAAAGTCACGGAATGAAAGGAATTGCTCGTGGAGTTTCCGGGGAGAACAAAACAGCGATACAGGGGGGAGGGGGGGAGGTAACCTGTAAAGCACAGAACACACTAGTATAAAGATGGTATCAACAGAAAAAGCGTGTTGATATCTCAGAACATGATACAAGAGAGTAAAAATAAGGTCTACTACTGGACGAAGTCAGAGAAGCAAAACCTCACACAGCAGCTATGTGTCGTGACTGAGGAAATGCTCGTCAGGATATGCAATGTGCGCACTAACCTATCACCAGGTCGGAACATTACACGGAAATTAAACGCAGAAAAAAAATCGATTGGAAGGGATCGCCAATTCCAACATTGTGTGCTCCATGATATCATGTAGTCACCTGTGTGTATCCTCTGATAGGGTGAAGCATCAAAAAGGCATAGAAAAGACAAGAGCATGGTATAAAAATTCGATGTGAGGAGGGGGATTTACTTAAAAAAAATGCTGGCATAATCACATAAAAAAAGGGGCGGGGGGCGGGCGGCGTAGTGTTTTAACAACACATACTGGCAGCTTTGATGGGGGGGAGCCAGTGCAAAGCAGACTCCTATGCGGCACGGGGCAGTGTCGGTTTTAAAGAGTTGATATCTAATTGCATAACACTATTGTATAAACACGACTGCAGAGAATCGCGGAAGGGGGCTAAGAGTTCTGATTGATACGGAATACACAAAGTAGTTAGTACTGAGGGTAGATATAGGGGTAAGAGAGCGGTGGACTGGGGCTCTTGATTTGATACAGTCTACACTCGGTTAGTTTAAAGCAGTCAGGACGAGCGCGGGTTATGTAAGGGACTTAAACACGTTGGATACCTCTATCCCCTTGAAGAGCGGTAACTGCAAAAATCTAGAGCCGGTATAAAGTTTATGCTCATCGCCTGCAGTGAACGTGCGGACAACATCAATTTACGCAGTCATTGTTCCCGCTTGATCTTTAACTCTCGGACACAATTGATGATAACATACACGAAACCAAGCGTCCCACAAATTCTCACGTCTCCCAGGCTCTCCACCAAATCACTTCTTTCGTTGTCACATGCTAAGCGCCTCAGTATTTCCTCTTCTGTAGTTTTCTGTCTCGTATCTCTCACCTGCTTGTCAATGTATCCCACTAATACACCGCCATTTCCTCCCCCCTCATCCTCTATATCCTTCACATTCATCCGCACCGTGTCAGCCTTTTTTACAGTACGTGTTACAACCCAGGAGCTAACTAGTCCTGCTTCCTCTAGAACTCAATCAAACCTCGTCACACTACAAGGTGGAGTTCACGATATGGCATCCCCCTACTGGCTATTGTTTGTTTATTTGTTGGGGGATAAGGTGCCCATTCAACGGCAGGTGTTTCCCACCAACAATTCCCCCTCTGGGGTCTCCCACGCTCCCACCCACAGCTTGTCCATTGCGAACCGGTCCGTACGAAAACGTACCGACAACAGCCCGACCCTCGTCCAGGATCATGAGAACTTCTGGCAATCGACAGCCTTCTGGTAAAATGTCTTCTCTCTCCGGGGAACTTGGGGGCATTCCGTGTGGTACGAAAGACCGGAGTCAACAAACCATTTCGGTTTGGACGAATGTACTTGGCTGGTGGACGGATACGGGATGTTATCGGTGAGCTGTCGCTTAATCTTTAGAAGCTCGGCGAAAGGATTGGCACGGCACATGCCGACCGAAGTGTCCTCTAAACCTGACGGCGAGAAAAATGGATGCATTAAAAGAAAACAACGCGATTCGTTGTCTTGTTAATCTATTTTCTCTACGACACTATTGCCGTACCTGGAGAGGGGAAACGATAATGTCCCGACCTGTCGGTCCTCGGATGAGTTTCCTGTCGTAATTCTCTGTTATTTTTTTCCTCAAAGCCCACGCTATCTTATTCCTCAGGAAGCTGTCGTGTATGGCGTCCATTTTCGCCTCTCCGCGTAAAGCTCTCACGGGCTGTATTGGGATACTTAAAATGAGTTTCTCATAAGGAGTCGTCCTTGGAGGTTTGGAACGCGGACTCCTGGTAGTAAAGATTCTGCGCAAATCTGAATTTTTTATTACATATAGCCGTAATGTGTCCGCAGCCAGACAAAACAGTGATACCGCAAGTACAGAACCAATAAGAATGATACGGGGATCGTAAGGTTGTCTCTCATGGTCTCCTAGATTAAATGGGGGTACACTAAGCGCCTTTGAGCATAGCACAGATACAGAGTTATGCTTGTCCTGTGCTTGAAATGAACAATCTGTCAGTCATATACTGTCATGAGTGAATTGGGGGCCTCGTGCCCTAAGAGGCCAGACTATTATCTTATATCATTAAGGCATGCCTTAATTAAGTAATTTCTCCTATGCACATGTCGACGGGTACTCCTCACATACGGCATCGGTACTAGGTGGGCGGCGACCTGGAAAATATAAGGCACATAAATGCTAATCATGTCAAGGAGAGACACATCGAGCTCTGTGTCGCGCCTGGTCCGGTGTTCTGCTGCGAGTCAGCATTTGTAGTTGGCTGTTACAGCTATTCCTTGGAATAGATAAAACCCTAAAGTTGCAAAGACTAAGAGTTTCAGACCCAAAGCGATATGCATTTATAAAAAAGTTAAGACTTGTCAGCCAGTTAGACCCCCTCCATAAAGGGAAACTGACCCTATTTAAACACCCCCCACCATCACGTCACTATGTGTGGAAGTTTTGCATAACACTCGCACCATGCGTACTTGATATGTGTTGCGTCTTGTCCCCTACCGCCGCCTGTTGTGAAAAGCATTGGTGCTCTTCGTTGCGAAGAGGTTCTGAAAATACTTGTTGTTTGGCCTTCAAAAGAGGGACACGGCTAAAATCAGTGGTTAAGTGAGATTGATATTTACAGACACTGTGTCGTTCCAGAACAACTGGCGACCCAAAGATCCCAATGTGTCAGTGCGATTCTTTTTAATGGAGGGGCTAGCCTGCTTTTCCGAGATCCTGATGCAGCTGGAAAGAGGAATAGACTCCAAATGATGAATGGCAGTTCGTTCTGACATGTCAAACAAAGACTGTACGCGATCATGGACCGGCGGCGGTATTCATATTTAAAGCAATTTGCACACTGACGATTCAAAACGCGAGTGTTTGAGCAGTAGTAGGAGTCGCACTTAGTTGTTTTGGTCATTCGGCATGCTAGGGCTTTCATGGAAGGGAGGTACGGCTACTACTCGACAAATGGCAGATATTTAAGTTTAATACATTTTATGCGCAACGCGAATGAGGCAAGCACCGACGCCACGGCCAGAAAGAACACATAAAGTATGGGGGAGTACACATTACTAACCAGGATATAAAATAGTCCCCCACCTGGGATGCAACAAATGCCTCGCTCGCTAGCAGATGGGAACACAGGGCACAAATATGGACTGGGGTAACATTTCCAGGTCTGACTGGCAGAGCGCGCGTAGCAGTGTAAGCGAGGGACATGAGATATTCGGCCATCCAAAAGCCAGGTATAGCTAGTCAATCAGAGCACACCTCGCTTTTCAGACCGATGAGCTTTGTAAAAATCGACGCGTTTCAGAAAGGCGGGGCATAGAGGAGAAACAATAATGTACAGTATGTGGAAAATATTGTGTTTTTTTTAACCTTAAACCGCATAAACCCACTTCATTACACCAAATAATGTTCTTTTTGGCAACCTCATATGACCCCTTTAATAACTTTAAAGCGAACAGGGTGCAATTATTTTGTGCATTACAAATGGATAGATGCCTCATTGCGTTCTCCTCACTCTCCCATAACAGAGCTCTTTCCTTTTTCCAGTTTTCTGAAAGTTCGCCGCCGGAACGCTTGTTCATTTGCACTTGTGCGAGATCAAATAGGGGGGGTTTATTACCGCTCTTTCATCTCCCATGAGCCATGCAGCCAGCAGCCATGTGGCTACCATACATCTCTGGACACAAGCAGTCCTGTCCCAGAATTCCTGAGGTGTACCTCCCAACATATTACCACCACCTCAAAAGCTCTTAACAATCCCATATTCCTTGAAATCGTCACAGGGTTCCATACACAACTTTGTTTTAATGCAGTTATTAGCCAAAACCACAAAAATGCAATCTTCTATTTTTGATTACCTGGCATGGCTGGTGATGATTGTTTATTGTCTTTGGTAAAAGCCATTTGTGATAAAAACATAAAATCATCTGGTTTTACTGTTAGAAAAGATTGGATTGGAGTTTGCATAGGGATAAAGGCCAACTCATCACTGGAGTTTCACGATTAAGGCAGTGAAAATGAAGCAGCCAGTGCGTCTTTAAGTTCCTCTTCATTGTTTATGAGCAATGTTGGCAGTTTCCATCTTAGTAAATATTTTCATTACGGCCATGCTTGAATGCGAAGGACGTTCACTTCACACTAAGCAGAGCAGACAAATATTAATTATTTCAAATTTCTTTTTTTTTTGAGAATTTACCCCCTGGATGGTTTATTTTCAAACCCTTACAGCTAATAGAGCAGACGGCCTGGTGTTCTTGCACAGTATATGACTTCTTAAATTACTAAAGTAACGCTTGGCTGAGAGGTGACAAGGGCATCTTCAACACGTCTGTGTGAAAGTCAATATGACAGCCAGGCTACAAAAGGCTCATCAATAACACAAGTCTCATCTTGGACTCCGGGGATAACTAAAGATACCCTCCCACCAACTTTCTGCAGACGTCATTACCGGGAAGAACGGTCAAAAAATGAGTGTCCCGGCTGACCATATTGAACAACAGCCTCTGTACCAGGCCACCATGGGTTTATTTATTTGGCTTTGTGGCGCTCTGTTTCCACTAAGTTTCCTGTATAAATTTCTCCAAAAAAGATTGTTTTTTCTTGTAACGTAACTGATGTTAGGCAGGGGAGCGTTTACTTTGAAGTCATTACTTTCTAGGCTAAACTTTTAGTGAAGCTACTATTTGAAAAGTTAGTTAGCTACACTATGTACCAAACAACTCTGAATATGTAAGAAGACACTATCTTTTTTAAATATTTCAGATAATGTGACATTAAATCGCAGTTAAACGTACATTTAACCTAAATACAAGCAGTGAACTAGAAAAATCATAAATTATATATGGGTATACAATAGACGTCAGCATTTAACAAAATCTTGTGTAGGGACTCAAATGAATCAGTGAATCATGTTTAAACACTTACATGAACCATCTAAACAAAATGATTCACTACAGTTAGAAGAGAGCACATTTTCTCATGGCTGCAAAATACAACGTGACAAATACACAGATGTACTGTATTGTTTTGACACACTACATCACTATGTGACGTCTGAAAAAATGTACTACTTCTAATCCCCAACACTTCCATTAGAGTCCTCTTTCTTTCTGCCTACCGAAAGCCTAGCAAAACCCTCATCAAATCATTCAGAAACTCTGGTTTGATTCTTTTGTTTACTGGTTGCTAGCTGCAACCGAGTGTTTGAGTCCAGGATCCTTACATCACAGTAACGAAATCATAAAACCACACACGGTTCTATTCATATTTGTTAACTTAGCATAAACACTGTCACTTCTAGCTACACTCAGCCACAACTAACAAGATGTACTGATGAGAATAACGAAGCCCTTGATGTGTTGCTCTGGTGACAAAGCGTGCAAAACAAGAGCCCTCGTAAACCTGAAACGGCCCGGAGGCATGCGCATTATCGAATCCAGCCTTCTATTAAAGTATGACACAAGCTTGGAAGATTCACAGACTTCTGAGTCCCTGACATTCAGAGTGACCTCTTCGAGACTTTTGTGACGAGAGGTCTGCTGGCTCCCAGACTCACCAAAGTGAGCGCTAAGCTTTGATGCACTGCCTGAAATGAGACACATTAAATATTTTCCGTGCACGAAAACCTTTTTTTTTTTTTTTTTTTTTACTAAATGATTGGTGGCGAATCTTTCCCCGAAGTCTTTGCCCACAAGCAGTGCCAGCAGCTGTCTGGCAGACTGCAGTGTGTGAACGCGCACCGAGCGAGAGACTTCACATATGCTCCTCATATGCCCACTGAGGTCAGCAGGGCACCGGAGACCACAAACCCACCTCCTGATTCGCTCCAATACCAACACAACAAACACACACACTATCCCGCTGACTGACTCTTTGCGATAATAAAAAACTGACATGAGAGGCATAAGCAAACGCTGACAAACGGATATGCAATCGAGGGCGGAGCTTCCAGTTGGGAAAGCAGGAGTTGGCGGTTTCACACAGAAACTTCATTAAGACACCCAGAGTGTGATGAGAGGAAGGGAATGCTGCCATTCTCTCTCCTGATCCGGCAGACCAAACACGCTACACCAGCCACAAAGTGCCACATTGTTCCTAAAGTGTTAACTGCGAGAGGGCCTAAGACTCCAACGGAGAGAATTTGCTATTAAATGCCACAAAGTGTGTGCGTAACTGGTGCAAATTAGAGCGAGGGAGATGAAAGAGCATGTGTGAGTGACTGAAAGGGGATATTACAGTTGCGACAGGAGCTACTAATGAGCTCAAAATCATATGAGCTGTCAAAGAAAGAAAAGCCTTTCGAATAAATGCACATTTATTAGAGGGAAATGTGCCTGAACTCTGGAATTGTGGGTAACTAGGCCTTACTTAGGGCAGAGGTGCAGTCATTAACAGTTAAATCAACACTCCAGGGTGCTCTGGGAAACCTGGTGGCGTGTTAATCATACCCAGGAGACGTGGAGACGGGTGCTTCTGGACTTTGAGGGGTCTTGAAAACTGCTACTTTGCAGATGCCGAAGCTTGGTGCAAAACATTGGATGAATTGCTTGGTTTTCAATGAATAAACTGGTTATGAGAATATGCAAAGGCATTAACAAAAACAAAGACTTGCATCTGTCTCTAGTTTAAGCAAGACTAAACCTAACATGGTATATTTTAAAACAAATCCAATATACCGAGGGTCATGACCCTTATTTATTTTTCTCTCCACATGAAAAATTCCACTGAAAAGCCCTTTAGGGGTTAAAGGTCGGAAGGTTCAACCAGACCTCTGGCCACTGAACAGATTGGATGTTCTTCCTATCAGATCCCCCCAAAAATATGATATTATACCAGATGGTTGTGATACTTAATGAACTGTCATGGCTTATCACGACAGAAGTGCCGCAGGTGGACACAAGGAAATTAAGGATATTTTCACAGTGAAATTCACCAGTGGTTAGAAGTAATCTAAACACATAAGAGAGTCAGTCTTCAGCTGCAGTGCACCCCTCAACGGGCTTGTGGTTCCCCAACGAATACAGCCAAGGTACATACACACACTCACACCATATGTCCATTAATCATGTTAATGTTTGTGTAAACTCATTATACTGGATGAAAGAATCCGCTGCAACGCTGTTCAGCATTCAGATGTGGACACAATATCTCAAGCCTCATTTAGAACATTCTGGATAGAATCAACGAAATGTGATTTTACTCAAGTCCAAACTTTTCAAACTCTCAATACAAAACTCTGCACTGAAACTCCTCATGCATTAGACAGTTTATAACAGGCTGCATAGAATTTACGTAAGTTTAAACAAAAAACTTAAAACTTGCAGCACTTAAAATTGATTTGTATCCTCAACAGAAAAACATGACACTGAGTATATCCCATACTGATATTAAAATAAATATTTAGTTAAAAACTGAGCCTATGCTTTAAATCTATATTTCACTTTAAGAAGAAAACTGACCTGCTTTAACAACTGCAAAAACACTGTTTAAAGAGGAAACCTGACCGACTGAGCAAAGGTAACATAATGCAATTTTCTTCTATCAACTTTACACATCTTATTAAGAAAACTATAGTAATGTTTTACAATAGTGTCCATATTACACAAAATACTATTACTGTATTAAAGCCCATTTAATCCCAGTGGTAACATTAGTGACCTGCATTCACTTAATGATCTGTTGAGTTACTGATGTGAAGTGAGTTGAGCAACTATAAATGGAGTTCAGACTGTCTTGATTTCATGTGAACATTTTTTACATAGCTAGTGTAAAACGCTACAAGACCAAAGCTGATTTATTCCAGTTTGAGAGAGATCTGAGAAGATGATGTCTTTTAAAGAGCTTATTGTTGATGCATTATTAAATCTGCTCTCTCTCAAATGTTCACAATACATGTAATCATATCATTGACCAGTGGGAAAAGCCAGAGCACAACTGTGATGGATTAATTCCTATTAAAAAATGGTAGATTTTAAAGCATAATTGCAAGTCAAATAAAAGCACTGCCTCTTGAATTACCATTCTATTTTCAGCACACTTGCTTGTTCGTTGGGTAGATAAATACATATTTTAACCTTTATCCTTGCATCTGCACTTTTTTACTTATTTTTTTATTTATTTTTTATACCTTTTAGTAAAAGGCATGCAGCATCACTGGTATCCAAAATGGGTTTATTAAGCTTCAAAACATTTTTTTTCTTTTGATTTAAATTACCAGCCTACTTCAGTGTTTAATACCATTCAATACGTGTAGCATGGACACTACTGTATGTTACAAGCCAACAACAGCTGTAAAAAGAAGATGAAGAAAAAACTTTAATTGCATCTCCCGCTCACAATACATCAAATCGCGACGGTGCCACTGTCTGTGAACAGAGGTACGCGCCGCTGTCATTGCATTATTGGTATTCAAGTAACGCGATAATAGGCGTACTTACAGTCTCTCTGCATTCCTCGGGATTCCCCTGGGCACCGTCCTGAAGCCTTGACCCTGACAATCCACATGAGAGCCCGAACAACTGCACTTATGCGGGCATCCATTCACAGCACAGCACAGCAGCCCGCACAGCACAGCCACTGTCCCCCAATACTTCACCCACCGCATCATAAATCCTCTGAGGCTGAGAGCAGCCCAATAACAAAAGAAAAAAATAGATATGCAAAAACAACAAAATAAACTAATGCGTAAGCTATTTGAAAAACAAATATGTATCCGCGTCTTGTCCACAGCCAATTAAATCCCGCGCGCAAAAAATACAGGTAGGACAAGGGGTGAAAAAAAAAAAACTTAAAGATGAGCTACAATACCAGCATAAAATAGTTCCAACTTTGAAAACTTCTCGAAATGCATCAGAAAAAGCTTTGCTCATTCAAACGCGAGGTTTCATCTGTCTCTCCACACCACTGAAACATACAGATGCGCGTCAAAAGTTAGAAATGCACATCGCTAACTAGGAAAAAAAGCCCTTAAAAAGTCCGCAAAATCATTCAAAATGTCCAAAACGATTCCTGCTCATTCTTCACCAATTGCGATTTTTGGGTCCAGCATGCAAATCCTCATTGATAGTGTTTGAGAAACTTCAGCGGAGCTCGTACCTATTGGATTTCCAGCCCCCCAAACCCTGCGCTCCACACTCCTACTGGCTAATCTGCGTGATGTCACTCTGGGATATTTGGGGTCTCGACTCGAGAAGTTGTTGGGACAGCTTCAAATAACTCAACCCGCTCTAAACGCTCGGTAACTTTGAGGGACGAACACGAAGTTATGAATTAGAAAGCGCCATGCGAAAAGAAAAGACACTTGTGTCATCTACATTTTTTTTTATCACAAAGATAAAAATCGCAATAAAACAAGACCGATATGATTTTATGTTTCAACAAGGTTATCCATATTCACCAGCAAGAAGAAGGGTTTGTTCACGAGGGAACAGAAGTGATTAAGCAGAAACTATATAAATAAAAGATAATTAAATTAATTAATAACACAACCAAAAAAATACCTGTTTTAACTGAGAAAGTATGGTTATTACTAAAGTTGTTATATTTGCATTTGTTGTTGTTATTATATATATATTGTGTTGTGTGTTTGGTGGTTTGTGGGGTGTGTGTATGAACTATAGGCTATATGGAGATTTATGAAGGCAAATATATTTAACTGTATCATGAAGTGATTCAGATACTGCAAAAATATCTTAAGCAATTTATCTATTTTTGTGTAGATAGTTTGAGTCACGTCACTCTTTAAATAGTTTCACGATTTTGTTTCTTTTTTTTTCATGATTTTTAGTCCACATGTTGCTGTCGTAGTGCCCCCGTCTGGTGATAAACTACATCTAAACTCAGTTTCCTTCCTCACAATGAGAAACCACTGGTTTCACCATATTGTGAAGTTTAGAGTGGTTATGGAGTTTTATTTTTTTTCAGCTATGGTTTGTCATTCATTCCTGATGCTTTCTTTGCATATTCACCTGAAATATGCATGATGCAGGCCTTATATACAGGTGCATCTCAATAAATTAGAATGTCATGGAAAAGTTCATTTATTTCAGTAATTCAACTCAAATTGTGAAAATTAGATGCACACAGACTGAAGTAGTTTAAGTCTTTGGTTCTTTTAATTGTGATGATTTTGGCTCACATTTAACAAAAACCCACCAATTCACTATCTCAACAAATTAGAATACTTCATAAGACCAATAAAAAAAACATTTTTAGTGAATTGTTGGCCTTCTGGAAAGTATGTTCATTTACTGTACATGTACTCAATACTTGGTAGGGGCTCCTTTTGCTTTAATTACTGCCTCAATTCGGCGTGGCATGGAGGTGATCAGTTTGTGGCACTGCTGAGGTGGTATGGAAGCCCAGGTTTCTTTGACAGTGGCCTTCAGCTCAACTTTTCTTTTTTTTGGTCTCTTGTTTCTCATTTTACTCTTAACAATACCCCATAGATTCTCTATGGGGTTCAGGTCTGGTGAGTTTGCTGGCCAGTCAAGCACACCAACACCATGGTCATTGAACCAACTTTTGGTGCTTTTGGCAGTGTGGGCAGGTGCCAAATCCTGCTGGAAAATGAAATCAGCATCTTCAAAAAGCTGGTCAGCAAAAGGAAGCATGAAGTGCTCCAAAATTTCTTGGTAAACGGGTGCAGTGACGTTGGTTTTCAAAAAAAACAATGGACCAACACCAGCAGATGACATTGCACCCCAAATCATCACAGACGTGGGAAACTTAACACTAGACTTCAAGCAACTTGGGCTATGAGCTTCTCCATGCCTCTGACGTTGTCTGTGGTTCAGGAGTGGCTTAACAAGAGGAATACGACAACTGTAGCCAAATTCCTTGACACGTCTGTGTGTGGTGGCTCTTGATGCCTTGACCCCAGCCTCAGTCCATTTCTTGTGAAGTTCACTCAAATTCTTGAATCGATTTTGCTTGACAATCCTCATAAGGCTGTGGTTCTCTCGGGTTGGTTGTGCATCTTTTTCTTCCACACTTTTTCCTTCCACTCAACTTTCTGTTAACATGCTTGGATACAGCACTCTGTGAAAGGCCAGCTTCTTTGGCAATGAATGTTTGTGGCTTACCCTCCTTGTGAAGGGTGTCCTTGTGATTGTCTTCTGGACAACTGTCAGATCAGCAGTCTTCCCCATGATTATGTAGCCTAGTGAACCAAACTGAGAGACCATTTTGAAGGCTCAGGAAACCTTTGCAGGTGTTTTGAGTTGATTAACTGATTGGCATGTCACCATATTCTAATTTTTTGAGATAGTGAATTGGTGGGTTTTTGTTAAATGTGAGCCAAAATCATCACAATTAAAAGAACCAAAGACTTAAACTACTTCAGTCTGTGTGCATTGAATTTATTTAATACACAACTTTCACAATTTGAGTTGAATTACTGAAATAAATGAACTTTTCCACGACATTCTAATTTATTGAGATGCACCTGTACATGCATGCAAGCAAAAAAGTCAAGTTAAAGACATTAAATAGTTTGTCAGAGCAAGTTACTTTTAATAATAGAATAAAGGTAAGTGCTACACAGAAAGTATTCACTCCAGTCAGTAAAAGACAACAGATGTCTAGATAGGTTAAAGATTCACTCACGTTAAATGTTTAAACGCTGTGTTCAGACCCTTAACGAGTAGCATAGAATCCTTGTTTAACACACTGAATCAATTGAATCAACGCCCATATGCCAGATTCATTTACTTACATTATTCCTTCCAAAAGCAAAGTGTGGTGCATTAAGCGTCTGCTGAAGGCTGCAGGTACGTGCGTGAAGTTAAGCTGCAAAACATGTGCTTTACACTTCCTTTAATGTACACACACATGGCCGTGAGTCCATAAATCTGTGATTTGTGTCAATAAGGGTGATGTGCCAGATTTACAGACTGCTTTATTCTATTCACTTGTTCACTTCAGGAGTGAGGAATGTCCAGAGAGCTTCCACCTGTGGAACGCTGTGGAGAATGAGCGTGATAGGGAGAGCAATACTCTACATGTGTCTGAGCTGTCTATCAGCTTCTCAAAGGTCAGACTTTCATGTGAAAAACTCTTACCCACGGAGTGACCCTCAAACAGCCATGTTGCACACTTAAGCACGATCAGGCTATACGGCAGCAGAAGTGTTTCTGTCTTACGCACTCAAATGTATGTCTTTATTAAGGAAGAGTGTCATTTTCTTTGTAATTCTCAAGGAACTGGACTGCAGACAGGATGCTTGTGCGCTTTGAGAGGCTGAGAAAAATAACAGCTGCCCTTCAGAAAAACATACACAGTCATAATGTGTTTAAAAACCGAGCACGTGACATTACAAATAAGACAAATTGAACAAGAAAATAAATTGTGACTTATCTTTTAATCATAACTTGGCTGTTCTGAAAAAAGCTGAAATAAGTTAAAAGGTTAGTCATCAAATTGAATTGACCCACGGTTTCATTGAACTACACATAGCAATGAAATATGCACTATAAATGTCAAAACAAAGGATCTTATTTGTAAAATGATACAAGTTTTGTGAGTTAAGGCCGGACAGTTGACATTAAACTGACCTTTCCATTTTATGTATTGCACCCAATGGGAAGCGAGTGGCCAGATTATGGAAAATCTTGGCATGGATGGTGTAGACCAGCACTTCTGGCAGGGAAGGGAAAGGGCTAGCCAAAGACCTGTCTGAGGAAAAAATCCATTAGCATACCATGAGACATGAGACTGCTTTTAAATGGAACACTTGAACATTAAAAGAAATCCAAACTTTTCAGCAATTACGTAAATCTCTCAGCCTATCCGTTTGCCGTGAGGGGGAAGGGGGTTGGTTTGCCTCATACAGATTTTCCCTCACTCCATATATTCCCTTTTTTTGTCAGTTTGTATGCATTTTACATTGTCGTTCTGCTCTGTAGCTTTGTAACCGAGAAGAGCAGGGAAGGATTTCTCATCTTCCTGGGTGGAAATTTCCTCCCTTTATCTAACACAGAACTGAGAAAAACAGTCAAACATTTAATTCCACAGCAAAATTTACTTTATGGCTCATAGATTTCCACTTTTGTCCCGTTTGTATCCCAGCCAATGGCTGTTAACCCACATTATGGATCTTAATTCTTTACCACAAGCAAACGGAGCACGAATGGGAAGCTGCTTATTTCTCTCAGGCATCAGTTTGCATTGTTGTCTGGCACCTCTGTGAACTGCTGCTGGGTGATAATTGGAAAAACAGCCTCCCTCTGTAGCATCCTGCTGTCTGCACAGTGGCCACTTCAACCAGAGGACCAAGCTTCCTGTGTGCGAGTCTCCAGAGCCAACTCTGCGTGTGCCCATGAGGCAACAAGACCTCAGCTGCTGCTGCTACACAGAACTGCTAATTACATGCACATTGTCCTAGCTCATACGAACAGGGGCGGGCAGGAGGCGGAGAGGGGAGAGTATCGGGAGGTGGAGAGTTTTGACAGGGGCCTGCCAGGAACAACAGCCTGGGGTCCTTCGGACACACATGCTGTCAAGGCCTGGGCCCCGTGAGTTTCAGAGAGCCAGAAAGGCTCGGCTCAAGTTGTGTGCTAATCCACAGAATAGTAAAAGAGCTTTAGACGTGTATATGCTCTTTTTGATTCTTGTCCTTCAGTTTTAGCAAACAAACACATTGGGAAACTATGGCCAGATGTTGCCTTGCAGAATGATTTGTTTGTAATTCTACAAGCTCACATTCCATGGGAACTACTCGAGCCCTGCAGACATCATTGGTTATGCCAAACCTGAGGTGTTTTTTTAAACTGAGTTGATCTTTGACCTGGCTCTGATGTCAGAATTTGCAACATTTGATGTTGAACCCTGGGACACAAGCATTCCTGCAGAATTTCCCAATCACTTCTTTTCAATTACTCACGGCTGGCAGGCAAAATAATGTTTAAAACGATGTGCGTCCTACGTAATGCCGCTCAGTGTGGACTAGGAACAATGGGAATGAAACTGAATGGAGAAACTCCAACAAAAACAACAACATCCAAGCCTTTTCTTTCCAGTTGTAGGAAGTGCACAATTAGATGGGCTCAGTGCTACAATCAGAAAGGTTTTGTAATGTGGAAGTGGTTAATATGGTTGATCTTTTTCAGAGAATGGGATGAGGACTGAATGGGTGGGAGGTGGGATCTATCTGGTGCCCTTCCGCTCATCGTGCCTCTATCAGGATTAGCCTATAAACAGTTCCATATGTGGCTAACACTGACGCTACAATGTAAGACTTTTTCCACCGGTATGACTGGAAGATTGATGATCCAATTTACTAGGGAGTTATCATGGACCCGAATGCTCAAAAGAACTCAGAGGAGCGGCCAGCTGTTGGCTCTTCTGCCTCAATTTTTCCTTCGACCGGAATTTCATCTGCATATGGGGAGATGGAGAAGTAATGTTCGTGTGGTCAGATGCAAGTCTCTCAGTGTAGTTGATAAACTTTACACTCCTCCCCTGACTGTTCCCAGAGACTCACTCAGGGGCTAGACCAATATCCATCCAAGGGAATAAGGATTTTTGTAATGGGATGATTATAGGTTACTTGCATAGAGGTCTTAGCAAGAGTCTAATGTTCTCGCTCATCTCAGCGTGCTTTAATCTAATCAAGCAAGAAACCAAAAACAACACCCCACAAAAACACAAATCAAATTTTCGCATTGACATCTCCAGCTGTGACCTCATAGGCAGTCTCAAACATACAGCAAAGCCGTCACTCATTATTAAGATTCTCCCCGACCAAACTGTCCTGCCCGGACTACATTTGTGGTTCAGTAATAATCTGTAATTAACACCAACCTCTGAGATCAGCATCCTGATTGAGTCCAGCATATGCAGGCCACATGCACTGACCTCTGCCTCTTTCAGTCTGCTGCTCAAGAGCTGTTTACATAGTGACGTCCTACTAGCATTCATCAGACTCTCTTTTGGGAGGCTTTAAGAAATTTTGGACTGAACTTGTACTTTTTAGCCAGGAGCAACCGTTAGCGATTGGCCATCGGAGAGCTATTTGTAGACATCACAGCCAGGCCTGTAGACACTGCAGCCTTCGGTCTTCATGGGACTGCGGTTGACAGAGCTGACCCTGTGCTGGCCAGTATCCATCTCTCACAGCACTGTGATTGCCTGATGGTCTGTTTTTGATTCTCTCCTGAAATTCTGTCTGACCAGAAATTGTTATTAATTATCAAATCTTTGCTAAGTCTATCACTTTCCGGCTTGGCTGGCCACACGATTTCCCCCCATTGGCTTTTTTTTTGTTTTGTTTTTCATGGAACCAGTCAGATGCAACACAAGTAGACCTTTTGAGGGTTTCACGGATTTAAATCAAAGAAACAACGTTTTGGGGGAGCGGAACGGGGGTGTGTAGGACAAGCTATTGAAAACAGCAAGGTTTGAAATCCCCAGCAAGGCATTTTAATTAACCCGACTTGAAAAAGTAAATTTTGTCCATGAGAGAATAGTAACAGGACGGAGGGCTAAGGGGTCTCTGTTGGTAACAGCGAGAGGTTGGTTATGAAAGCCTCACGGTTCAGAGAGGGTGAAGTCACACAAAGACTCAACAAGGCTAAACAATGACCTCCTTTTCTCACTCAGACTTTTGTCAACATGAGAAAATTAGAAATGCTACGCATTATTAGGAGAACCCTGAAAGGTGGAGGTTGAATGCCAACCCCTTTTTCATTGACAGGAGAGTTTAGCAGCTGTGTTGCTGTTTACTTTGAATGGGCTGGAAATGCCTCGAGTAGCCTGGGCCCAACGAAAACAATGTTCAGTGCTGAACTGGCAGTGGGAACTCCATCCCTCAGCAAGCAAGCGGGCTGCAGTCTGACATGGGCACCAACGCTCTGGCTCTATCAGCCTGATATTATGTTTACAGCGGCTCCACTGTACAAAGGAGGAGAAAACAGATGAGAGAAAAAGGCTGAGCTGAGCAAACGTAACACTGTGTGGTGGCTAAAATGAGTAGGGAAGGACTCCAGTCCATAAAACCGCAATTGTGTGCCATTGAAGCAATAGTCTTGAGGCTGATTGAACCAGATCAGTTGGCCTACTTCGTGGGACAGTGTGGGGATCGCAGTGCTTTTGCAACTTTCTTTGGGAACTTCGACAGCGATTACCACCGAGTGCGGCACTTTAACAATGGCACTAGTGTTGCAAGGCATATGTGGAAAAAGGAATTTGACAGGATTCCATAGGAAGTTAAATGTGCCAATTCGCGGTGGGTGCTTTAAGTGTGGCTTATAAAAGGAGCCCCATTGGTCTGAATGGGCTATGTGCTTTTGATTCTTGTTGGTGTGATCTACAGGACTGATTTCATTAATTTATTCCACCTGACTAAATATATGCAGTAAGCTGTGTACTCCTACTGCTTGGGTCCGATGCAATGCCTTTGCCTTTCTCTCCTACTCTCTCTCCCCCTGTCTTTTTCTTTCTCGAGTAAGGGCTTGTGTGGATTCTGGATGTGGCGGTGAGGTGAAGGAAGTGATTATCAATGGCAGACTCAACTTGTCAGAATGTGTTATAGCTGGATTTAAACTATATCACCACTTTGTATCATCACTTTGAGAGGGGACGCCCTCCCTGCCTTGCCATGCCCATCCCAGGCTTCAACTAATCCAAAGAGAGTATAAATAACCGCTGTCAACCATCGGGATGATTCATAATAAAAATAAATAATCTTAAAATTCTTGGACTGGTTTTGTTTAACTTGGATTGGCAAGTGATGCTAGGAAACAGGCTCAGGTTTGAAGGGCCAATCTTAAACATGACAACCATGAACTGAATGTCCTACATTGGGTCTATCTATCTAGCTTTCTGCCATTTCTATTTAGCCTTGAGTAAAGTGATGACAGGGAATGCTAGGGAAGAGAAGGAATAAGATCAGGAAATGTTGCAGGCCAGATCTCAACTTGCACTATCAGCACCACACTTCAATGTGTCAGAGCATGGGCACTAACGTCCAGCTTCCAGTGATCTTTGATCCCTTTTTCAATGTAGAGAGGGAAATAGTCACAGTAAAAACAGAGGCCTTACAAACACAATTTTTTCATTACATTATTTACACTTGGTATTAAGATACGTTTTGGTCGATCGGATCACAAGTGGACAATGGAGACACATATCCATTTACATCTGGCACTTCAATCTGACTCTTCTCTCCACTTTCGACCACTTCTGACCAGATTACCCCCCCCGTGGTTCTGATTATGTCAAGAGGAGGGTAAATGGGCGTATCTCCCTGTCTGTGTCAAAACACGAGCGGGAGGGCTAAAGTTATCGCGCACCTCTGCTTGTACTTACTGCTGCTGGTGTTATTAGCAAACATGCTGCACAAAGTTTTGTTCAAGTACATGTATGGGCTTTTTCAGATATTTCAGACAATGGAAGACATAAGCTCAGACAAATTTTACACTTTCACAAAATTAGACAAAAGAGAAACATGCGGAAAGCAGCTGCTTTCGTTTCGGCCCGTCAAAGTTTAAATCCTGTCTGAAAAGCACGTGTCCTTGTAAGTCTTGCAATGATCACACGTGTATTAGGTCAGTAGGTGGAGAGTAGGCGGTCTTTTGTGGCTGCTCGAATGCATTTGACCACATCAGCATCTACACCACGAAAGCAATCCGGTCAATGCGTCTTCGACTACCTCTGGAAGTGTTCAAAAGTGGACAAGCTCAAAATGTTTCAAACCCCGTTTACACCTGTATTTAACGTTGTCCACTTGTGATCCGACAGACCAAAATGCATCTTAATACCAAGTGTAAACAGGGCCTAAGAGGGGCCAGCACAAAATTGCTCTTTCCTTGTTTGAACTGCCAGTTCCATTCAGGTTCTCTGTAGACTGATGGCAGAACCACAGAGGAATATGGAGCTTCCAGAGACGAGAGCCCCTTGTGTAAAACCCAGCTGTCATTTACTAGTTCCTGAAATAAGAGTATCCTATCTTTTCTGCAGAGTGGCCATAATAAGTGTGATATCCCCAATTGCATTAATTTGAGTGATGGATGTGACTGGCCAGAAAAAAAATCATTTCACTCCCATGCAAACTCTAATGAGAGGAAAAGACTTAGTCTAGATAACAGTCATGTACAAAAAGAATTACGAACATTTCTCAGAACTTGCGTAAAAGCTCCAACAAAAAATGAGTGAAATCTACGACAGACCCGAGGTGATGCGGTTCACTGTCCCGGTCAAAGTGTTGACTGGAGGAGTACAGTGTATCAAGTCCATGGTCATTTAATACTAAAGAGTCACAGCTGTATCTTGACCCCAAGTCCAGGATGGAAAACGATTCCAGGAGTTGCTGTTGCATGGCTCTATGTTACCGAGCACTATCCTCTAAACCCGCAATGCTAGGCTGTGTAGTGGGGCAAAGATGCAGTGTAGGACTATAGCTATAACACACATACCAAGGAGTGAAACTAGCCTACTCACTAGCCCACCTACTCTCAAATGAACTAACTGCTGTCAAACCACAGCAATTAGCCTCCTACACTTACCAAGGAGGCCACGGATACCCATGCCACAAATAGTGTCCTAGTAACCCTACCTGGCTTCTTAAGCAAAACTGGCTATCTGCTGAACTACACCGTTGTACTGGTACTCCAGTGTGCCCAGCTTAACAAACCAAAACCAGCATGGAAATGGAATTCAATTATGCAATTCCTTATATTAAATTAAAAGTAATCTGACATCTAGAGGTTGATATTCTAGCAATACAACCATGCGACACATAGTTGTTCATGACACCTATCAATATAATATACACACATAAAAGCTGTCTTTTAACATCCTCCATTCAATTAACTGCCTTTTTTCACATGGCTGCAACATACATTATCACCCTCCACCATCCTCAGCTCCACCTATTGTCTGACACGTCTTAGCCTCTAGCTCTGTTCCCTGTTGTTTAACTTGCACTCAGGGATTGCAGTCTGGACATCTGTTTAATCTATCTACTATTGTTTTATTGCACCTTGTTTTTGATTTTCAACTCATTAATTATTGTATGTATTGTTTTATGTTTCTTTAAGTATACTGGACCTGTTCTGTTACCTCTAGAGGTTTGATTCACTGCATTCCGCATGCATGACTGGCAGAATGTTTGCTCAGAGGATAACTATATGACTATCATTACCATAATTGCTTCAGTTAATAAAGAGATGTTTATCTCAAGACAGTGGTCTGACTGAATTAACGCAAACGCCTCCAGTAACTTGTACAGTCAAGCTAAATTTACCTTAGGGAATCATCCAACATATTCAAGTGGAATTTCCCTTTTGCAATCCACTGAGCAATACCCAAAATCCACAATTCAAATATGAATTGCAAATATAGTGATATGCAACTTAACCTAAACTGTACAAAAACAAATCCTGATAAAATTATGTATAAAGCAAAGTTACACCATTTTTCGAACATATATGGTAAGATAACTTTTATTAAACCAATTAACAGGATTTTAACTTTAGCGTTACTTTCTCTAAAAATGGCAAACATTTTTTACATTGTAGAGAACTATAACAATATATGACTCTTTAACTGCTCAGGAGCTCTTGGCCATCATATCTCAGATTTTTAATAAATACCGGATCCCCCACATGATGACATCAGTGATTTAGAGTTGCAGTCTGGTCAAGGTTACAGTCATGTTCATTGCACTTGGCCCAACCACTGCAAGTGTGGTCTGTAAATGGGATACTGCCCATAAAATCATAAAATCAGAGGCAATTACTGTTTCTGGGGTCCACCATCACTCCAAATCCTGTAAAGGATAAATCAGTGACAAATTCAGAGACAGCTGCACAGCAAGAGAGCTGTTTTTTTTTTTTTTAATTCAAATTTTGAAAAAAATAGAAAAAAACCTTCGGAAAAAGTCTTGCTGCAGAATGGCATGATGAATAATGATCTAACGATTGAGGTTAATTGTGAACAACTTATTTAGTTTCTCAACTATGCAAGACTTTAAATAGTTGAGAAACTAAACGCAGACCGCGCGCGCCGGCGTTGGTATCTCACGCCACATTTGTGTGAAGGTTTGGTAGATATAGTTTTGTGAAATGCTGTAAAAGGTGTGGCAAGATGTCAGATATTGACTGGATACACATGGCTTTCTATGACTTTGACAAGATTCAGGACCAGTGTTAATAAACATTACTTAAAATGGGTTACATTATTGCATTCTTAATAACATCATTGTTATTCAAATCAAACATCAAATGTAAATTCGTCAAGTTACTACATTTTTTAGAAGTATCTTCCAGAACAGCAGCATGCCTGACTTGCAGGCATTTTGTTCAAAATTTGTAGAAAAATGTAGAAAGTGTTGTTCATTTCTGTCAGAACCACTATTGTCAAAGATGATTGACAATTAGCATACAGTTTGGATTGGCGGTATGGTTCTGTTCTGGGCAAGGACTCCCTGCGCATCCATGCAGCCTAGCATGGATGAGAGCAGGGAGAGCAGCGATAACGCCGCCAGGGTAAACAGAACAGAACCAACATAAATGCACTGCAGATATCGTTAAGGTTCAATAATGTTATGTACACATTTTAGAATTAGTCTGATTCAAAGGAGAATCAGAAGGCTGAATCCTGACTGACAGAGGAGAAGTTGGGGATGGAGGAGGCTAATTAGCTATTGAGCAATGCGAAAACTGTTGACAATACTGAGGGACCTTATATATGAATACTTAGATAGGTGTCGTATTCCTATAGGTTGATGGGGATCAGCTGAGAGTCAGCTGATGCGAGCTTGACTAACGTGACCTGCCAGAACTAACGCTACGCTTGATTTTTATGAAATTGTTGCATCACATACAGTATGTGTGTGTGTGCATAGTAATGTAAAAAAACGTAAAATAGCATTTATTGCAAAGTAACAAATAGACTACAAATTACAAAAAAAGTGGGAAAACGTTAACATGTTAACAAATAACACGTTAGCTGGGTTACCTAAGGCAACCTACTCCCAGCTTTGAATAGTAATTTTTAATGATTGTAAGTACTATTATTAGTAATATGAAGTTGATTCAAAACACATCTACATATATAATATTTAGAAATATTTAAAAAAAAAATTTAAATCACTTAATCATTCTCTTTCTTTTTCACATGTACTCATTATTTTACACTAGAATAGCAAATAATAACAAATGAAAGTCCATATAATCTTCATATGCAAATCCTCAATCCCATATTTTAGGTGTGCATTGACATTTTGAATTGAGGTCAGGAATGACGTTTATCCTATTTAATGCTAGTGCTATTATGAAATCATTATCAATATCCTTCTGAAACCCCCCACCATTATTTTGGGGTCCACCTCATAATACCGGTCTGAAGAAAAGAAAATGTCAGGATTGGGAGGCTGAGTTGCTTTTGATTAGTGTGGCAGATCTAAAGGCAGGAGCAGAGACTCAGGAAGAGTGAATGGATGGAGGTCAGTGGCTAATAGAAAACACCCCTCACTGGGGGCTGAGCAGGGGGTCTACGAGAGGGGCACAGTGGGTGTTTGAACCAGGCTAATATAATGTAAGGGAAGGGCTTTGTGCAAGGTCTCTGCCAGACCTCCACTGAGCCGCTGCTGAGCCAACATGTCTTCCTGGTCTTCCTGCTTTCACAGTGCATCTCCCGAGCTTCTTGATCACAGCTGAGCTCATTTAAAGCTCCTGCTTCTCTGCATTTCCTCTCCTTTATCTCAATCTGCACTCCTTACTAAAGACTTCCCTGGCTGGCTGGCACAGGTGATTCTCATTATGTGGCTTTGAAGTGGGAGTGGCGCGGGAGGGGAGATGGTGGATCAATGATAAGCCTCCGTTCTCCTGCCATGGACCTATTCCCGATGATTCCCATTACTGCCGTGGCCCAGCCCCAGCATGGGCCTGATGCTTGCCATTAAGACTCCTCCATGCTGATGGATAGAACTTTGTATCCAGGAAAAAAAAATCTGTGAAAACGCATCTGTTGAACAATGACAAATCGTTTCCTTGTCAATTCTGAATAAAGCATTGGTCATGGAGACCACGTGGACGATCTCAGAAAGAGTTCATGAAGTTGTGTTCTGTACTGATTCTCTAGGAATCCAACATTGCTGCTCTACATTCTAGTGCAACGTGGTCCTGAAAAGCATGCTCACATTAACGGTTCCTTTATCAGTCATTTAGTTGTAAGCTACTCCCTTGTCTTCTCATTTACATCCGGGTTTTGGAAACAACACAGGGTTGATCTAGGGAACAGAGACAAAGACGTAAGAAAACACAGTCAGTGAAGCTGAAATGGCCCCAGTCGAGGGTATTACAGGCATTTAGCACTGCCAGGGAAAGTATTTGTTTGAAGCCTTTACGTTTTGGTTAGCTGCTCTTTGTATCCGGCACGATTTATCGCTGTTTTGATTGCCCTTTCTGTTATCGCACCGGCAGTGTTTTCAGTGGCCGTGAGGAATGTGAGCAGGAATGTGTTGATGTTACTGTAAAGACCAACACGCATCTCCTACTCAGCACCTCCATCTCTGACCGATAAGAGCCTCTATCAGATTGGAAAGAATGTAACTAGCACAACCTGCCAGATGTCTCGCTGTAACCCACTCCCTGGAATTAGGGGCCCCTAATACATACTCTCAAGGAGCTGATGCAAACGTTGGAGACAAACTTTTTGAGTGATACAGAAACTCAAGTAAATCAAACCATCAAATGGGACCTTGTACCAAATTCTAGGGCTGTAGGGAATGATGAGAAATGCATGTGGACCGTTCAGCTGACTCTAATGCACCGTGTCAAGTGGGCTTTAAGATAAACACTTGACTCACTGAACGGATATTGAACATGTGATGTTGGGTAGGATCGAGTATGGAGCACCTACAACCCTGGAAGTGAGGGTTATCTGGACAGACTTGCTGGATCTCGATCAAGCTTTGCTCTATCTTTAACACCCTTGCAAATCCACACACACAGGTTCCTTTTTAATGAAGCTCAGAATACGAGTCGAAGAGGTCAACTTTACAGCTATGCTGTCCGCCAGATCTGATCACTGCAATCCTACATCTGAGAGCATAGCGTCTTATTTCGAATGCATCCAAACTCGAGAAGAAAAATGACATTCCAATTCTTCCGCAGGTTATTTTTCATGCTGCCACATCCACCTGCTAGCATCATAAATCAAGGCCTGCCATTGGAGGATCTCCATTCAGGTCGTTTTAATCTCCAACCCCTTTTATCAAATGAAACCGTCCCTTTCCATGACATTGAAGCCTCCCAGCACTGGGCTACTGCATCTCACCACCTGCTTCAAGTTACAGCAGACGTCTGGCCACTGAGAGAACTTCTAACTTGCCGAAGGGGGAAACGGAGGCTAGTGTCGGGTGTCTCAGTTCCAGGTGTGACGTTCTGTTATTGGGGTCTCCTCCTTTTCTTCTCTCTCAAATGTTCTCTCCCTCCCTCTCTCTAAAGATGGGGTGCCTCTGGAGTGGTGTTTGTCTTGAGGTCACGGTACAAGCTGTTGTCTCCAAATGAGGCCGTAAAGCACATGATGTAAAACATTCATCTTGCGTATCGCTCTGTCTCTCCTCCTGCCAAGGCTGGGTGAGCCGTACCATAAAACATCAATGCTGTTGTCTGACTCATAGCCGCATAAGGCCATGGAGGAAACACACACACACACGTGATTACAGCCATGTGTGTCTGTCTGTGTGTTACCGAAAACACATCTGACAATTATACACACGCCATCTTAACGGATTGATAAATGATGCTGCGTTTGAAGAGCAGGAAACTTTGACCTTATAAACTTTGAAGTTTATAAGATTGCACTAAAGTTACATTAAATAGGGAACTGTTAGGGTAAAATTTGTGTGACATGGAGAGAGAAAATGCATTTATCTTGATTTTACAAAGAGAAAGTAGTCATTTTGAACATAAATCCATGTAATTATCCAGATGCCCGGGTTGAATGTAAACTAAATTGCAAGTTGTAATACAATGCTTGACGTGAGCTGATAACTGGGGAGGCTAAGCTGCAAGTTTTCCCGTTGTGGTTCTTAATACTAGATTTTGTACTTAATTTCATTTTAAGATTTTAATTAAGATGCTTTGCACAGTAATTTCAGGTCAATTTATTGAATTATAATCCAAGTGGTATGCCTTCAGTTTTAACACATGAGGATGTTATAAACCCATTTATACCTTCATAATGTTTCAGTTTTCATGACCTGTCATAGATTTCCTTTCCCAGGATAATAATAATGAGGAAATGGCACAAGCTTGTAAAAAAGATATGTGGTGGGATAACCAGGATCAGTCTCGTGATTAATCCTGCTTTGACTAACTCCGCTGGGAATTCCATCAAAAGGCCAGCGATTGTTTAATTGCCATCCCTGTTTTTCCCAACGCTTTACCTCCCTCCTTTCTGCCGGTGAGGGGGTCCTGCTGGAATCCGGCAGCCCCCACACACAGACTTAGAATTGCTTTCAGATGTGAAGATCAGGTTCGAGAGAGGGGGATGCCAGTGTACCTTGCATGGTTTAGGACTGGGCGAGTGCTCTTCAGTGCATCTGGGTTCAACATATTTTTCCTGGGGAGAAGATTCATCCCCATGTCCCACTGCTGCTTTAGTCTGATCAAAGAGGCAATGAAAACTGCAGATAAGACGTACGGATTTGATTTTAGCTTTTCTTCAAACGGCAGGCTTTATCACGAGTCCCAAAGCCATCAGATTGAACCACTCACAGCGCTTTACCTCATTCATCTGGTCTGTGTTAAAGATAAAGCCAATTTTAGGGCCAGTCTACCCACTTTATTACTGATGGATCCAATAGGGGTGGGGAGCCGGATAACATCTTGCTTGTTGATATTTGTAAATAGTATTTCAGTAGAAATACAACTGACGTGGGATTCTGAAACAACAGGACATCGAACTACAGAAAGCTCACTGCATGCCCATAGAGGCATGATGAGATATCCATCTTGCTCTACCCTTTTCAAGATTTCAAAGTGAAGAAAACTACGTTGTGGAGGAAAGGCTGCTACCATGTTGCCATAGAGTGGGTGTTACTGCACCACCTTATCCAAAGATTGACAACTGGAAGATAATCAACAGCTGGTGCGGTAGGGGAGGCTAATCTCGGTTTGACAGTTAAATATGACTAATCTTTTTTTTTTTCATTTTTTCATTTTTCCCTTTTGATAAAGATTATTACACTTGCGAATGTGAAACTATATATTGGCAAAAACAAAATCAACAAAAGAACCACAAATAGGAGGCCTGGCATCTGTGACTAAAACTACGTTAAATACCTTCATAAAGCACCCCATGTCGAGAACAACTGCAGAAAATCAAAGTATATGGAAAGAAAAGGAGTACTAACAGCGTGTTAGCTGAAACGGCTATAGTGGTGTATGGTATTCTTGTTATCCAAAACTGGGGTGTCAGATTATAATCAGCGCCACACCTGCTGAGCTTTCCCAGAAGCCCCTCTGCATGGGGCCAGTATTAAATCCATCTAATAGCAAGTTTTCAAGTGAGACTGGATGCAATTTCAGCATCTGATAAATCCAAGTGTTCCTATTGGATGCATTTTTGGCTTCTTATTTAACAAGCATGCATTTAGTAACAGGCTTTTAATCTGCCGGACTCTTTGAAGAAATTGTTCACAATTAAAAAGAGCCAAGAATAGAAGCTGCTTGGGGTGCTGGTTTATTTGTTTACAGTTGTTTAGAAGGAATTCAAGCAGTCGACATTCTCTCCTCTACAACTCCTGCCTAGCACAACAGCCCAAAGATGATTCTTTTACACATTTTACTGCCAAACAGTGTTGCAGGAACACAGTTTGCCAAAACACATTTGGCAGTGAAAAACACACACTATAAAATGACAATACATTTTTTTAAAGATGCTCCTGAGGACCATTTTTGACTTCCTTTCCTCTAGTATCCACAAGTGCCAGCTCTTTGGGTCCAAAGGGCAATAACCAGCCCCACAAAAAGGGCTTTTTGGCAACAGATACAGACTGGTTTGAGTTAGGGAAAAAGTAGCATGAAAAACAAATGCATGCTGCTTGCTCACGCAATCAAACAGGCATGGATGCCACAATGCTTATGGCCTGTAAGGCAGAATAGAGAAATGGTTCTCTTCCTCAGTGGCCTTCTGCTAATGTTAATTTTAAAGGGGTCATAGGATGCCCATTTTCCAGAAGTTGATATGATTCTTTAGGGTCTTAATGAAAAGTCTGTAACATAGTTTGTTTAAAATTTCTCAATGGTAGTCTAAAAAACACCTTTTTTACCCTGTCAAAATCAGCTCTGTTTTCAGCACGCCGTTTTAGTGCATGTTCCTTTAAATGTAATGAGCTCTGCTGACCCGCCCCTCTCTTCCGAGCTGCTCTATGAGGGACTGTTTACTTTAGCCGCATTCATCGTGAAACTTGCTAATTAGCACATTATTAGGAAAGGCAATTTGCAAAGATTCATTACAAAACATACTCACTTCTGTAGATGAGGCTGAATCATGAATGATTCGCGCGAACATAGACGCATTTAGGCAGATCGGGGGAGCATTCCCTTCAGAAACAAACGAAATCCACTGCGAGTTCAGCAGCTCAGATTTCGGGAGTAAATGACGACTGCTATGTTCATTATTACATCCAAACAAACAGAACACCTCAGTCGCTTAGGTGTCATTCTTGTCTACATCTGCTCCGGTGTTGAAACAATGGCGGACTGATGACAGCTTACTCAGGGCGGAGCTAAGGTAAGACACCAGTCCAGTCTGTGCTGAAACGCTACTGTCAATCAAACTATCGTGGGAGGGGCCTGTCTGTGTGACGTCACATTTTAGATCGGCTCAATTTGAGAAAGGGGAAAACAAAGGGGAAAACATTTAACCAGATTTTTAAAAAAAACACTGGATGGATTTTTATCATTATAGGGTGGTTTGTTTACACACACTGCCAACACACATTTCAGTTCAAACAACTTGTAAAAGTGCATGTAGCATCCTACGACCCCTTTAAGATAATAACTACCTTTGATTTCCTCTAGTCAGCAAACAGCTGCATGCCTCAAACCAAATTTCACACAGAATTTCTCTATTGATGTTTTAGAGTACGACAAAACAAGATAATTCAACAATCTGCAAACTAATCAGGTACACATAGGGTAAGGAACAAAACGTACTACTAGGGGTGTGCCGGTATGAGTATCGGTACCGAACAGTTCACGGGGCAAATTCCAAATGGAACTGATCATCCCTATCCTCTTGGAGTGGGAACTTTGGAGTGAGCAGGGCACATGCGTTCCATTATGTAGTCGTTTGGAATGCACTGGGCAAAGGGAGCGACGTAAGGGTGCCTCGTATTCTTCCTTTCGGCTCGCGGCGCGTTCCCATGACAACGCAGCACGGTGTCCGTCAGCAGATGTTTTACTGTCATAAATGTCTTTTTATTGTTATTAGCATAACTGTTGCAAATAAACATACATTTTATATTTTAAAAAGTTTTTAAAATACGCTACATAATATATAAAATCTAATATATATAAAACTTTTTAAAATATAAAATGTATATTTTTTATGCTGGTGTACGTGCGGCATGGTCACGGGAACATCCCAGCTGAAGATAATGAGGAAATAACGTCGCTCCCTTTTCCCGGTGCATTCGGTACTGATCCGAACCGTTCGGTACCGATTCGGTACCAGTGTTCTGACGATTTGTGCTACCCTCTCAGATTGTGCTACCTCCCATTAAAAAGATAGGTAGCACAAATCAATAGCGAAAAATGCTACCTATCAGATAAGTGCTACCAGCATCTTATTCATGTGGTTTGAGGCTTATTTTAATGTCCATACCTACTTTACCCCTCAAACAATGAATATATTTTAGTAGCACACTTGATTGTAGCCTGTTTATCGCACACCGGCACACACCTACGTAATGAATATGCACAATGGTACAGTAATAGTATCTGATTATTATTTTTTTTTTAAATGCAATCACAGTGTTACTATCACAATATTTTCTAATGCCCCTACAAAACTATACTAATGGGTCACCTAAGGAAATTCCGTTTCTCCTTTAAGTTGATATTTCGACTGTAATGTATTTCCATAAAATCATAAACATAATTTTGCTGATAAAATACGACATACAATGCATAACATTGCTGACTTGTATGTAGTTTAACACATGATGATTTCAAAATGATCACCATCCTTGCAAAAGCGCACCCACATTAACCAGATAATTCTTCCATGGAAACAAATCAGTAGAATTGGCAACAACAACATAGAAAACAACAGAAAACCAAACGCTTAAAAGTTGCAAGCCATAAAAAGGGGCGTACAAGACGAATGAATGTAAAATATTCGTTTGAAAATGCAGCACTGGCCCAAAAGGGCAAGTGACAGGTCAACTAGCTTTGACAGTAAAAACTGTTTGTTTGTTTGTTTGTTTAACATTAACATCGATATGTACCTGACATGAAACCTCCTCTTGTTTCCCTTAAAACTCAAAGCGGGGATATTCCTTTAACGTTTGAGCACATACTTTGCACTGTCCGTTAATACACAACAACCGTGCAAAGTGTTGCAACAAAACCACATTGCTTTGATTCAGTGAGATAAAAAGCGCGCCTAATATGAAGCGGTAAACTCTGAAGCGACGGCGGCTCGTAAAGGACACCCGCTCTCTAAACTGTCCCAGAAACGCAATCAAACAAATAAATGAAGGTAATTAATATATGATATAAATGTATTCCACGTAAAATAATAATCTTAGAACTGTAAATATGCATATTACAGAAGTTACTAAACTTGCTAAAAACCTATTTATTTATTTATTTATTTGATTGAGTGAGGTAGAAATGACAAAGACATAAATGACTGTAATATTTGGTTTGGCATTTTGAGAATTATCCCATTCTGGTACAGACTGAGACAGCTGTTGTCTCTTTAAAATAACAGGCCAGATAATAACTTGAGTGATGGATCACATGGCAAAACACAACTGACTGTGGAGGGAAGAAATACAGGTCAGCAGTGCAAATGGGAAGAAAGACCACCTATTTCTCTCTGTTCAGTTGTGATCCTGCATGTCATTTCAAATACTGTACACCTTAATTTAAGCAGCAGTGTTTTATGTGAACGTGCACGGACCAGTACAGTCATACTCTTATATAACTATATGTGCTGCAATATATAACACACAGCACTCCTGCATGGCTAGCCTTCTTTTAACGTGGTGTGGAAAACCTTTAGTAATAAATGATCAATGGAGACACAGTGACCTGGTCAAAAGATATCAGACATTTTATTAGGCAGAGAGAAAGTGAATCTCACTCTAGCACCTCTAAAGGCAACATCTGGACCTTGTCAAGGATGAGAGATTAGTGTTGAACAAAAAAAAAAAACTAGAAAAAATAGCCAGAGTGAGACCAAAAAGGTTTCAGTAGTTCTATGAAAAACATGTCATTCAGGTTTACCCTAAGGCTGTTGTTTTGTACAGCTCTGCCAAGATCCTCATCCCAAAATCAGGAGGTGCTGAACTGACCATAGTGGAGATGAATGGATAAAGAAATGTGGCTTATGTTAAGGGTCCTCAGCCTCAGTAGGACACAATTTCATTGTTCAGGCTTTGCTCCCCTAAACTCCGGCCTCTCCTGTTGCTAATCTCAGGAAAGCAGCAGGTCTAAAGCTGCAGATTTTGAGAAAATTAGGCTTTTGTTTAAACAAAATGGGGTTGGTGCAGTGGCTCGGAGGCATAAATATAACCACTAACCACATAATGATACAGCATGACTTGCAATGAAAGCCATCGCTATAAATTCACTTAAAGAGTAGCTGACATGATTTTGTCATTTTTGGATCCTCCAAATATCTTTGGATCAAATTGCTGTTTTGTAAACAGCGTTTATTTGTCTTAGTGTGTGATCCTCTGGCCGTGATTTGTTTGCCCATGTTCGTGATTTGAGGCTTGAATTTCAGAAGAACGCTTTTAGACTGTAGAAAGCCAATCTAACTCTGTGATTAAAGCATACTTTACTTCCCTACACTACTTGTAATTTTATTCATCCCAGTCTCATAATATGGATATAATATGTGGATGGATTTGTTATAAACAAAAGAGCCATGTTGTTGGGAGCTTTATTTCAAAGGAAATGTTTGCAATGTCTAGTAAGTGAAACAGTACTCATTATAGCATTTTAAACAGTAGAATGCTATATTGTTGTCCTTTGACCTTATCATGTTGCAAGTTTAATGCTGTATGTGTGCAACAGAAATTAAAAATCGTTTTACATTTTTAATCCAATTTTGTGTAAAACTATTACAGAGAACATTCACAGAATATCTATCTATCTATCTATCTATCTATATCTATCTATCTATCTATCTATCTATCTATCTCTATCTATCTATGTCCGTCCAACCATCCATCCAACTGTAAGGCCACCTTATAGCTAAAAATTAAACTTGCAGTTTTTTCTTTAAAATTACATTTGAATTTCAATCCTGATTGCTATCTTAATTCAAATTTAGGAGTTGATTTAAAACGTAAAATTAAGTCTCAAAACATTACTAAAACTCTTCTGTGCTCATTTTGGGTGATTAAACTGTAATTATAAAGGAAATTAGGAAGGCTCTTTACATTACCCAATTTGAGCCAAAGCATGGCAAAAAAATAATAATTCTTGTTTGCCCCATGTGAGGCATCTGTGGTGCCTATTTTTGAGCACACTGCCCCCTTGTGGAACATTATAATGATCTTCGCCTAGGTCATGGCATCTAATTTGGCAACCAAGCAGATATTTTTGAGGCACGCAGGCAGACGTTACCATTGTTTGCTCAGGGATAAATCACGACCTCATGGGGCGCCACAGTCTAGAACGCTTTCGCTGTCATGCCCAGACACTTGCCATTTACCACATAGTTGTTTTGTTAAGGCAGCTCAGTTCTGCTGAAAGTGCTTCCCTTAAATCACAATGGGCAGAAGTGAAATGAAGATAAAGACTGTGGAAATGGTAATCTAGACTGCAGGAGAGACACATGGGGACCAGGATGTCACCTCTCCCAACCCCCTACTCCTCCTCACACAGCTCACTGTGGAAAAAAAGTGACATGTCAGCCCTTTTATAGGCCACGGACTCATGGAGTTTGCCATTAGGCCACAATCTGTTTCCTCAGCACCTTCCCAGCAGCCCAATAATTCTGAGCATTCTGAAGCCTCCCGCCCCCACCCCCCATGCGAAGCTTGGTCATCAATCTCTCACACCACTCTGGAATGGAGCCTCGGTTTGTTAAGGAGCTCGACAAAGCTATTTTGGTTTTGCGTAATTCCACCACTCCTGTATAAATTTTGGTTTTGATTTATTGCATGTGTTATTGCTTGTCACACACATATATAAATCAATCAGAATTAATCAAGCAATAAAAACTCATCAGGAATTCCCGTAAGAGCATGGTTTGAGAGATTTCTGTTGGATCTTCATAAAGAGAATTACATTCTATGATATCATTACATCTGTCAGATTAAATGAGGACACAGACTGGATTTAATTAACTACTTGAAACATAAAGCATAATTGATTGGCGTAACTCAAAGAATGCAAGCTATTTTGCTGGCTGCAATAGTCTCAGCTATTAAGGAATTGCTTATTACCAGAAACATTTCTCAGCTAGAAAAACCGGAAAGCTGTTATGACTATAATCGTTCCTCAATGGTTTTTCGAGAACTTTATGGAATGCAGCCCCTCTAAACATTTAGTCTTTTCCTGAGATTGATCAAGTTCAAATATAACATGTTTCTGAAGTTTATATGACGTGAAACATTTCTTCCTGTGTGGCTACATTTCTCAGAGATTCCTATTCCAGGCCTGGAATAACTACCGAGATTCCTGAGTGGGAAAAATAATTGGCGTATTATTTCTGCGGATGCCAGAGTGCAATGTACATTTGGCATGTAATCAAACATGAAACTCGAACCAATTTTTATCTCTGCGAAAGCCGATTACTGAATATTTTAGGAATTAAAGGTGGAACATTATGCGCTTGTCATAATATTTGCAAACTGTGTCGAAAAAATGATTCCATTTACTAGTTTTCAGTTGACTGCAAAGGAAACCAGGTTGAGAAATTACTCTTCATATGGCCTGTTGATTAAAGGGGCTGACACTAGCTTAGAACAAGCTTATACTCTACCATATGTTTATATAAAATGGATTTAAAATCATTCTGATCATCATTTTTAAGAGCCTGCTCTTAAAGTAATAACCTTAAATATGTATTACATATATGTTTGTGCTATTAAAACAGCAAATACCTTAAACGAACGCAATATTTATGGCAGAGATGATGGTATGTAACATCAACAGCAGATTTAGCCTCTGTATTGCACTCATTTTTTTATTTCACTTTGCACAGGTTAAATTTGTGTGAATGGCCTCTTATATACTAGAAACACTGCATACAGACACATTAATTCACAAACTGAATGGGATCGATACATTTATTGGGGTGTCTGATTAACAAACACATTATTTTTCATTATCTCATGGTTTAAATCATATTGAACAGCTTGATTGCACTGGTCTGTCACCGGCTGGTCTAAATAAATCGAGGTCTTGGGTGAGGTAGAGGCATTTAGTGCTACAGCATTACAAGGTTGTCTGGAAAACATCTAAATTAGGGAGAAAAGGAGTTGTGTTTTTTCTTGAGAGGACTGATGGTGGTTCAGACTGATAAGAAATCAGACGAAACAGAGGGCTAGACCATATAATGGAGAAATGAGCAGAGTACATCTGCTGAACATTATGATCCTCAGAAGCACATCTGAAAGAACAGGCTAATGAAGATACTAGGCTCTTTTTATTAAAGCTGAAGTGTGTAATTTTTGGGATGTTAAAATACTTTTTCCTTGCAATTTAATATGCAGAGACTATAAATAAGTCCTTTGTAAGTTCATTTCGCCAAAGAGTGTAAATATTGTCAGGCTATGCTTTCAAAACATTATGAAAACAATGTTTGTTAAATCAGTGGTGGAAAGAAGGAGGCTGTATCCAAATATACATCTACTTTCCTACTATATAGTAGGCACAAAACAGGTGATAACAGTATGCACAAAAAAAGGTGAAAAGAGTATGATCAAATTCATGATATTCATAAAACAGCAGATGAAACACCAGAGAACCTACTACTTCTGGCAAGATTCTGAAGTGCGCATCCAGTGGACACTTTACCATCCCATGAGGCCACGGGAGAGGAGTTGTGTATCTCAGTGAAACAACGCAACTGACACTGGTAGGTCACATGACAATGACAATATGACGAATGTAATACATCCGGATTACATTCATACTATACCTTTCTTGCAACGTGGAAGTAGCCCAAGTTATTTTTTGTGAATGTGCGAGACCTCTGATTCAGTTAAATAACTAGAAAAATAACAAAGTGCAGTAAATGGTAAAATAACAAGTCGCAGATTCAAATTTAATTTAATTCCAATTTTAAATTTTTTCTATATATACATAGAATTGCCATTCCGAATGCCACAATTTTCAATATAATACTGAACCATGCGGTGCAACATCCACGGTTCAGTAGGGGCTTGTGAATTTATGAATTACTGTATGAATGAAACACATTACATGCGTTTATAGCGCTTAATTAATAATGGCCAATCGATCCTATTTTGGGTAAAAATAGGAAAATAGGCTACTTCTCTCAAAAGAAATTTGAAGTAGACATATTCCTTTTGTTTGTTTGTTTTATAAATCACATTTTGAATCATAAATAGCAAAATACACTCTGATGTGATGAGCCTAACTGAAAACCTTGTTTAAAATAGCCGAGGTACTGAACCGTGGGCTAGCTGTATTGTTGCATCTCTTCTATATATCTATATCTATCTATATAAAGCCTATATATAGAGTAGTATGCAGATCTGAAACCACCATGGTGGTTGTTAGTGGTAGAACAATTACACACTTTAACCTAGAAATAAAAATTATCTTCTGTCATCATTTGTTTACCCTCATGTTGTTTCAAACCTGCACAACTTTATTTCTTCTGTAAAACAGATGATAAGATAGTTTGTAGAATGTTTCAGCTGTTGTTGTTTTTGGACGACTCTCACAGACTGCACATATAGCTTGGTTAGCATCAAACCTTTCGCTAGCATTTTCGTTCATCGAAAATCAATGACAGTTTTTCAGCTGATGAGCGGTTATGAATTATTTGCAATATGCTGCTTGCAAAAAAAAATAAAAACACTATGTGAATGACCAGATGGTGTAGTAGTTACGATATCTACCAGCGTATCTACTGGACCACACTAACTAGCCAAACCCTGTCCCGTTGGTATTTGACTTAGCATTGTGCTTACTTATAATTATCAGCATCATAGAAATCAAAGACATCACATCCCTCATAACAGGGCCTGGATTCTTTGAATCAGTGTGAAATGCTGCAGTGATTCATGCTAGGACTGGTAATCTCTGAAAAATCTCACAAAGCATTCCCTCCTTCTCATTACAGAGCTCTTAAAATGCAGGGCCACAACAACAACATTGGCAGCAATAGCAACAGGGTAAACAACAGCAACTGTGTGACGACATAGATGAATGGCCTTCGGACCACAGCGGATCTTCCCCTGTCCCGAATCTCTTCCATCAGCAGGTAGATTATACTCGTCACCTGCGAGCACTTCAAAGGCGCGTTTTCTCTGCTTGTGCTTTCGCAACAGTCGTCATTGAAAAAAGCAATAATTGTTGGAGGTGTTGTGCAAAGAAGTGCCCTTTTGTTGACTCCTGTCAGTGCTGGAGATCTGACCGCAAGCGAGCGCGTTATCCAGCGGCGGGATCGACATCGGGCCCCGTCACGCCGAGTCCTGTGTAGTTCAGCCAGGGGGAACTGGGCTGATATCCTGAAAAGGGAAAGGAAGAGGAAAGAGCTGGAACGCTTGCGATGATAGTCACCTTCCCTCCCCGATTATCTTTGGTGATTGAGGAAACGTGCCTCGCTGCAGTCCACACACCCATGCACTGTCAATGGAGGAAAAAGTCTTTAGTGCTCCCTTACAAAAAAGCACTTTTGTCTCCTATCTGTTTTCAGGAAAACCAGGGGTGTTGGAGATAAGGTAAAACAAACACAAAGCACACACTCCATCCAAGTTTATGTGCAACAACACTGGCTGAGGTAAGCGCCTGGCCAAAGGTTTAATCATTTGTAATTCCAGGTGAGAGAGTGGATATTATGTACTGAGGGCGAGAGCTCTTTGCATAAATGAGCCTATAAAAGATTAAAACGCAAAAAACAAGCGCTTTAAATCAGCACGCTAGGCATATAGGAAAATAAAGCACTTTAAATTGGTATGCTTTATAATTCATAGAAACGACATCAGTGTGGAACGCTTTTGCTGTGATCAAACCTAATACATTTTTCATGCTGGAACACTGTTGATAAGTATGGATCGTGACAGATGATTTACAGGTAGGCAAACCTAACGCAACATGGAACGCATACGGAGCAAAGAGTCGCTGTTTTTGTCCTCTCTGATTTTAAATTCAGTTTTTCTGAATAGTGGATATAATAATTCTGATAATGCTGCATGGTGTTTGTCACCTTGTGGCAGGAATAGTGTTTGTGTTGAGCTTTCTTTTCCTCCATAAATTCTGCAGCATGCATTGTACCAGCTTAATGGGTGTGACTGAGGAACAGAGCGGCTATAAATCTTCAATCCGACCTCTCGGCAATGATCTTGTGACCGCTGCTCATCAAATACTGCCAGCCCTTTGCAGTTTGACTCGAAATATTTCACTGGTTTGTTATTTTTGTATTTTCCATTTTTACTGCGAATGCTTAAGCGGCGGGCATGTGTGTTCGTGTAATTAATGAACTGTACGCTCACTTGTGTGGAGTGTTGCGGTAAACATGATCTTTACGAGTGCGGTGGCAGAAATTTTCTGACACATCCTGGCAGGCCCAGTGAAGAAGGAAAAGTGTAGAGTATGAAGTCATAACCTTGACGTTAGAGTATCTTTCAGCACTCATAAAACAGGCCGGTCAGTTTGAGTGACCTCAGCGCTTGGTGTAAGCTGGCATAATGGTTTTGTTCGGAGACAACTATAGAGGGTGTAAGAAAAATGATGAAGAAGACGTTGAAGATCTTGATGAAGAATAACTTTTATTTCAGCATAGCAGTGACAAAGTACATGTAGTACCTTGGGTTCAACGGAGCCAGAATGAACCTCGAGCATCCCACGCTCAAACATTTTATACTCTATTACGTTCATCTTCCCACTTTATCTTCCCACATGTAAATTAAGTTTCGTCTTAAATGTAAATTGCGGATAACAATGAAAGTGATAGCCTTCCGTTCCCACATCTTTGGTAGTCTTTCAGGTGGAAACAAACAAATGTTAAAGGGGTCCTATTATGCTTTTTCACTTTTTTAATTTTAGTCAGTGTGTAGTGTGTATGTTTGTGCATAAAAAAGATCTAGAAAGTTACAAATCTCTAAGTCCACTCCAAAGGGAGATATTTAGTTTAAAAAAAATGTATTTTCAAGAACTACAGCAAATGGCTTGTTTGGACTACAGTGTTTGGTTTCCGGGTTTTGTGATATCACAAAGCGGCTCATTGGAATATCATTACAAATAATTCCCGCCTACAGAAATTCGAATGGTTGGGGGGTGGGGAGGGGCGAGATTGTGGTTAGAACGCTTGGTTGAGTGAGCGCATCAGACGAGACGACGAAGAAGAAGAAGTGCTGCTGCAGAGTTAGTGCATCAGAGAAAACCAAGAAGAAGAGCTGCTGTGCTGTAGCTTCAAATTTTCAACATGTCTAGAACAATTCTTAGTATAACACGACGTAGCTGGGCACCGCGGACAGACGCTGAACGGCGCAGCCGGTGTGCCTACACTCATAGAAAATAATGTATTTGAATTTTAAAGACGTGGCGCGACGCTGCGCTTCTCGTCCGGTGCGCGACCGCCTGAAACGCTGTTTTTTTCACCTCCGTGCCCAAACGTCTTTGTTTGGGCTTCCGAAAGTGGATGATGTCAGGAAACAGTGGTTGCAATTTTGTTCCTGAGCATTATAACCCCAATTTTCTATTGTGGGCTGCGCATTTTATTGAGGACAGCTTCCACAACATGAGGGAGTACAGTGCCTGCCGGATTCGCCCAAAAGCTTTTGTTGAAAGACTGAGCAAGGGGAGGGGCAGTACTGAAACACCGTCTAAGTTGTTCACCAATCACAACGCACTGGGAAAGTTAACCAATCACAACACATTTTGTTTTTCGGAAGGCGGACCTTCATCAAAGCCAGAACTAATCGAGCCGTTTGTGCCAGGCTGGGGAGAAAGGTATTTTAATAATGTAAATTATGTGAAAAATAATGTAAATTATGTGAAAAATAATGAGAGCATGTTCTAGTACAGCCACAAAACAAAATCAAGACTTTGTAAAAGAGCATAATAGGACCCCTTTAAGGTGATAGGATTATCTAGAATCCCTAGCAATTATATTCAAGTACCCTTTTGGTCAGCAGATGGTTCTTGATGGTCTACTGCCGCTCCCACGCTATAGGTGACGAAGTAACGTTCAGGAGATACTATTTACATATTATTGAGATCGGAAAGAATTATTTCTATGATAATTAAGCTCTTTGTAGAATAGTCTACATGGAGTGGAAGTTTGGTCGAGGCAGACTATAATTTCTTACAAGGGAATCTTTCAAATCAAAGTAATGAAGCATCTCATGGCCTATGATACATGTTTGTGAGTATTATTCTCATAGGAACCATAAAGGATAGGACGTCAAAGTAACAAAAATTATGTATTCAGTATAAGATCAGTAGTCTCAAATAGGCAGAGTTTTGAAAATCTGTTCCACATTGCTGCTTATAATGGCCAAGAACCACCCAATTATGCCGACTGACATATAAAGTTACTTTTTGTATTTTTACATGCTATTTAGGGGTGGGTTATCTAGTTGATACCACAGAAATAGGCCAAGGTAAAAAATTATTCAAATAATTGCACAGCAGTGTCAGTCAACGGGAAGCTAGGGGAAATACACCAATTAAAAATACTATAAATAGAATATTGTATAAATAGCCTTTCTGGCAAACCATAAGTACATTTCAGAAACTAAATAAAAACAGAACAATTCTCTATCTGTTTACTTGCTGCTTCCGCACATCTCTAAATGTGTTTTCAAGACTGATACCACTAATCTCAACAGATTTTGGTAAATGCAGTAAGAGCTGTTTCTCAAAAATACTAACATTTTCATAAAAACAGGTCAGGTAAACTGTCACTGGTTTCAAATGCTATTATCTACTAATATGTACTTTTAAAGTATTATTATGCACTTTTAAAATACTAACATGTACCCTGTTTACTGTCAGTTCCACTTTTTGAGCATAGACCTGAAAATGACATTTCCAAATTAAATTGTAAAAATTAAATTACAAAAAAAGTTATAGTAGTTTACATTTGTGAAAACATAACATGTAAAATGTAAACATTAAAATGTTAATATTTTATATAAAATATGTTTTACAAAACATGTTGGTCTCTAAAACTGCTAGAAAATCAAAGCTAAAATCTGACGAAAAAAAGTGTTCCAAATTTGAGGTTGATATTTCAAAGAATTAGCTTTCGGTAAGATTTTATTTGGGCGCAGCACAAAACCTTTCCACTAGATGACCAAAAAACTCAATTTCCATATATGGTTTGAGTCATTTGAAACACATTTTTACATACTTTTCAAAATATTTATGAAGTAGATATCATATTCAAAAGTATTATGGGCAGTATGGCAGTATTTGATTTGAATTAAACCTCTAGCAAAGACTTGAGGTGAGAACCCTGGACTTATTTGCTGCTGCATCACAAATAGGGAATTTATCAGTTTTTATTTGCATTCAAATTTTTTTAGACCTTTTTTATCAAAAACCTTATAGGGTACCTTTTTTCTGAGAGTGTATAATGGGTGTTGTTTCTCAAAAATATTAATTTTATATGTTTAAAAATGAAGGGAACACAAATGATTTTGAACAATTTCTCTCCCTCTTATTTCCACATTTATAAAATATCATGTAGTGTCAACTTTGTACATTGCAGGGTGCATAGATTTTTTACCCATGGCACCTCAAGTATGTAATTAGAAAACTCATTAGCTTTTCGCCCATTTTGTTTTAACACAGCAAAAAAAAAAAAACATAAATCATGTAGGAAACAGACTCAAAAATCACAGTAGCCAATAAATGGAGTACAATGCTCTCTGAGGCTGAAACTATAAAATTAGTAGACAAACATCAGCAACAGTCACCATGGGGAGTGTTTGAGAAGATGTCATAATCTGGAAAATCTCACTACAAGTCTTTTCTAAGCGAGTTTTCAATCACACCTACAGATGGAGACACGAGCAAGCAACACTTTAATGAGCTAAACAATGACACGTGGATACGTGGAGTGTCCAACAGTTGCCCATTGTGTAAAACTGGGAACATGGTCAAAGCGAGAGATACATGTGGCACGGTGTTTGAGCGGTGACTAAGAAACCCACACGGTTGTGATTACGGTGTGTATGAATGCTCATTGAGTTTGTTAACTCGGCGTGGCTGCATGTAGTCATCTCTGGGTCAGACAAGGTAGCCTCCGGCTATGTTGAGCAAAATGTAATACTTTTACAACCTGGCCCATTACATTTTGATACAGTTTTATTTCCCCAGCTCATGGTAAATCTCTTCCCTTTCCTCAACAAGCCCCCCTTACCTGGCAGGGCCAGTTCTCTAGGTACCTGGTTATATCAAGCTCAGATCCAGATGTGCAGGAAGAAGAGCACTATGGCTGACGGAGAACGAGTCTTCTTTATCTCATTCTGCATTCTCTGTACTGTTTCTCTGAGAGGGCTGAGGTCAAATGTACTCGCTAAGAAACCCCTTAAAAGGGACCTGGAAATTGTATTGCCAGCCGCTTTCAGTTATTTGTGCCCTAAAAATCCTGTAAAAGGAAAAAGTTCAAACCACAGCAGAAATTACTGAATTCTTTCATAAATGCCTACATTGGTTCTTGCCTGCACCATTACGCAATAGTGGCTTGGCTAGTGCATGCCTTGTTTCTTACACTGCAGGACATGCATTTCCACCTTTAAATTAATATATTGCATAGCAACTGACCACCATGTCTTTAAACACAATTAGAATAGCTCAGATTTTCATTCAAATTCAAAACTGAAGCTCATTAGTAGGATTGGTTTAAACATGTTGATTTAACCATGCTTCTGAAAAAATCATTTTATTATGCAGTGGGATTCAAAAGTCTGAGGCCACATTCAAATCTGGGATTCAATATGTCTTGAAACCTTGAATGCAATAATAATGTTAAATAAAACAAAGAAACTTCATGACATAATATGAATACGTGATTCTGATCGGTCAATCCTGGCATCCAGCGGTCAGAGAATATATTGTTTGCTATGTTCGTCTTATTACTAGGCCGATTGTTTTGTACATGGAATCTTATTTCTTAGTGGAAGCTACAGTACATACTGTGAAATATATTACAATTTAAAATAAGTTTTCTTTTTGAATATATTGTAAAATGTAATTAATTCCTGTGATGCAAAGCTGAGTATTCAGCATCATTACTAAAGTCTTCAGTGTCTGTAATCATTCTAATATGCTGATTTGCTGCCCAAGAAATGCTGAAAATGCTTGTGCTTCTTAATATTTTTGTGGTAACCGTGCTACATGTTTTTTTCAAGATTTTCTGATGAATAGAAAGTTCAAAATAACAGGACAGGATTTATTTGTCTTCTGCAATAAATACCTCTATTGTCACTTTCAAGTTAATGCATCTTTTTAAGTTTCATTTTCAAGTATTATTAAAAGAAAACGCGATAAAATATATTAATTAGGTCCTGATCATCTCAGAGTTTATTTTGTTACAATTACCAACTGACTGAATATTATCCTTTACATGTTTAAGATCCATAATCATAATAAATAACAGCATTTTCACCAGTACTCAGACTTTTGAACTCCACTTTATTTATTTGTTCATTCTTTTCTCCCCTCTATCTTGCATTCCCTGATTTTATTAAAGAGAACATGTTTGTTAGCGCTGCCAAACCAATGTGAGGCATGATATGCACGGCCGCGTTTCCCTACAAACCTAAATTTGGACTTAGAGACAGAGTGTTGTGCTGAATCTCGATTATACAATTAGACAAGGCAATAAACGTGTGACTTATATAAGCAAAAACCATGGGCAGCACACCAGCAATATTTTATTTGACATGGATACTCCTTTGCTGCAAACAAACCACAATTGCCTCACATCAACCCAGACTGTTCGTTCTCATCATTCTGCCATGATTGCTGGCGAACTACCAATTAGCAGCTTATGGGACGCAGCTATGTAAATGCGGCCTGCCTGGGCTTAGTCGCCAATCAATGGTGGACTGAACTAAAATCAATGACACAGTTGACATGTTTTAATGGGCTCTGGGTGAAGCCCTGCACGTCTCTGCCAGCCAAGAGATTATTTTTGCTTGTGGTAAAATGAAATGGAGCCTTACTCTCAAACCCAACAACCCCTAACTCTTCCTGCTCCAATTCTCTCTTTCGCTTATGACCCATTTCCAATCTGACCAAGTCTTACTCACAGAGAAATCACTCAGGTAAGGAAATTGTGAGCCAGGGACATTCTACCAATCTTCAAGCACATCTGCACAGGAATCGAGACAGCCAGGAGGAGGTTGTGGACCGTGCCTCTGTCTGGCAGGCGAATAAAAGCCCGTCGTGATGTATGTTCCGATACTGCAGTGCCAATCAATCTGAACGCCCAGCCTTTGGAGGAATGAGCTCACTGTTTACTCGCTTAGCGCCGGTCGCTTCTCGTACACTATTTATGTGTTTGGGCACATAATATGACAAAAACTGACAGAAGCAAATAGAAAGTGGAAATATTCCTATTAACAACGACCAGGGGAGTTTTCTAGCCTGTGGCAATTTTTTTTATACTATTTTGGACATATAAATGGATATAAATCGCCTTTACTTGCAGCACAGAATCATTTACAAGCTACACACGCAATAAATAGCTGCTTCATCTTTGACAAACAATAAGACATTTGCAAGTTTTGTTTCCTACAGTGGTTTGGCCAATATCACACGAGCAGACACACATCAGCTATCCTGGAAGGTCTCTCAGCCAATCAGATTTAAGGACCAAAACAAACTGTTGTATAGACCTCATGAAGCCCCACCACTTTTCAGTGCATTACAAACATTACAATGCTCATGACAACTTCCGTTAACTCTACAGTAAGTAAATCCACTTCACCAGTTTACTTACTCTTAAACAGTGATGTAACAGTAATACAGAGCTACCGCAAAAATAGACCAAGGGTGTAGAATTTAGTAGGGACGGTAGGGACATGTCCCTATATCCAGCACCTACTAAATTGTCAAACATTCAAATATATGTGTATGTAACCATTGTTGTTGTAATATTGGCCGCATCTGAAATACAGTACAGTAGTTCATACCATAATTCCATTGATACCTGAGAAGTTCAAGTAAATACGCTAGAAATCACTAGAAATGCGCTTTCAACTACATATATTTAATACATGTGCAGAGTAATAACATATAAGGTAGCCGAAGTGTTTAAAACATATGTGCACAGTTCAGTTGGATGACAAACATCATTTACAACTGATTTCCTATTGAACTGTCATCAACTGAACTGCAGCGGCCAAACTATTTAAAAAATATATAACCAAAATTTAAAAAAAAATATATATATATATATAGATATATATATAAACAAACTTAATCACAATGCATAATGTTTCCAACTAACATGTATTCTGAGGTGCCACTCGCCTTTTTAATGGAGTCTTTTCACTAGTTAGCAGTAAACCCCGCCTGAATATGTGCGTAGATTTCTGTTGGATATTGTCTTTGGAATGGAAATATGGATATTTTATTTGTAAACATAATAGTTTTTTTGCTTATTTCGGTTAATGTCATAAAACTAGTGAGCTAAGCCAGTAATAGTAGGCCTACTGACAGTGTCGCGTAAACATGGCTAAAGACGCGAGGAACATGCAAACTGAATCAATTGAGTGAGTAATTTACACTGGAACCGCTCCGATTGATTCAAACTCATAACTTCGATCATTCACTTCGATTCACTAGCAAAATCAGATTAAAAGAGCCATTCATATTCGAATTTTGACATCGCTTGTAATGATTTTAAAAAGCACGTATATTGGGTGAAACGAGCTTTTCGAAACTCTGAATCAGTTTGCGTTGCAAAATTTTATTAGACCTAGAATAGCTATTTTTTTTAATAACCACAGTTTCACTACAAATATGGTATTGTTAGTGTATCAAAACTATTGTTATTTGTGGTTAGGCTATATGGTTTAACTATTAGAAACCACGTTTTTTTCACCTTAAGAGGACACATAGGATGAATATTTTCATTGCAGGATTAACAGAACTTTGAATAGTTTCCATGTATTTGTCTAGATCAACTTTGTGTTTATGTATGTAAAATTCATCTAGCAGGAAACACATATATTAATCAAGTTATATTTCCTATATTCACTTACGAGTAGTCAAACAATCCAAAGAAAACATCTTTAAAACAGAAAGAAAAGTCGCTTACAAAATGAGATTAGATGCACATAAAAAAAAATTAAAAATTCTCTGAATGACATCTTCCTTCTCACTTCAGAGTTGTGACATACTAAGTCAAGTCAAGTTTATTTGTACAGCGCTTTTCACGATACAAATCATTGCAAAGCAACTTTACAGCAAATTAAGTAAGTTTCTACAATATTTAGTGGTAGCTTATCAGTGGTGACTGTCAATTAATGTACATATTATGTGTATATTAATTACATCCATAAGCTTTTTGTGAAATTTGGATGAACTCATTCATCTGTTGCTTGACCTCTTCATATTTAAGGAGAGAACTATAGTTTCCGAAGTCAGACTCAGACATCGCTTGTTATGATTTTCATGGGCATAAAATTTAGTAGGGATGCTATGGGGATGTCTGCCGTTATGTCCCCACCAATGCCAAAATCAAACCAACGCCCTTGGCTGAAATATTATCAGAGAAAATGACTCTTAGGTTGGTATACGTCAATCCCATTGCATTTCATGCCCCTGAGACCCGCTCAATATGATGGTCTCTCTGGTGTTTGTGTTGGGTGTTTGGGGGGACTTTAGGTACCGCAAATTCATATGTATGAGTGTGTCTGTGTGTTTATACAGTATGTGGTAGGCTATAGTGAAATACAGGGCAAAACATGTGGGAGAGCTGGAACAAGCCCTGAAATGCATTACTCCAGGTTCTCTCGTTTTTCTAAGTTGAACTTCAAAGGTAGCTGGACCTGGCCTGTCCTCAAACAGAAAGAGAAATATTCGAAAGAAGTACGTTCCAGTCTATTGGCTGCTGCAGAGTATGAAAATCAATGGAGCATATGAAAAGCAAAGGACAATCGTATTCCTGAAACATTTTCATAAACAAAAACATATAACTGATCAAATAAATCACGCCTCTAGTTCAGACAATTGTAGTAGGCTTGTTGTCATTTCCAAACGCTTTTCCTTGCTCATACTGCTCCCTCCTGGCCAATACAGGAACACAGAATGTTTATTGTCATTCATTGGCTGTGAGAGTCAGACTTCTTACCTAAATTGACCCCCTGCTGAGAAACTAATTCCCCAGTCCTCAAAGGACATTATGGTCAGCATTTAACATAAATGACAAAGGTGACTCATGCTGTTGACTATCACACTACAAATGATGGGGATCAGGAGACAAGGGACTAAATTAGCCTTTTCTGGTCTCCTAGTGAGTGATTCAGCTGCACTCATTTTGAATGAATGATTCTAAATGAAAGAAAATATCCACTCTGAAGGGATTTCTGCTCAACTTTGTCCAAAGACAGATGTTTCCACTAAATATATATACAGTATGTAGGAGGAAAGTAGTGATATCATTACTGAAAATAAACAGTAATTACTCACAGGCCTGTTGTTTGGGCCTAGAGCATATGAATTATTATGATTACATACCATAAGCCTTTTGATTACTATTTTTCTGTCAGGATGAAAACATTATGTTCATTTAGAAATGCAATTACACCTTACTCTTGTTTAGTGCAGACAGTTGTGGTTAGAGGAGAGAACAGGTTGCTGTTTCTGTGTGCTGTAGTTTGTTTCTTGGGCTGTTATCTGTTGCCATTGCAATGTATAGTTGACCTATAACGCGTGTGCAGCCTCCATTCTCTTGTGTCGAATTGAATGTTTGTTTGTTTTTCTCGGAAGGAGCTGCAATTTACCTCACCAACATCAATAACCTGGAAACCACGGCAGGGAGTTGGAATCAAGCATGCATTCATGGAAGATTTATGTATGAAATACACTAAATGCCAGAAAATAAAATGTGTGCATAGTCACGACTTTATCTTATTTTTTACTTTCTCAATTGCTTGTGCAAAATTTACATGTAATATTTATCAAAAATAGAAAAAATAGACCTTTCTAAGAAAAATGTAAGATGATTTATGATGCTGTTGTCAGAAAAGTAGCTCTGAAACTGTTAATTCTATAGTAGCATGTAAAGGGAATTTTTTTTCTTCAATATATACTGTATATATGAAGAGTTTATTTGCAAAAACACAACTCTTTTTTTTAATTTTCAAAAATCATGTTTTTTATTATGTAATCATGATTTTATTGTGTCAGTTAGCTGTAATTTTTAGTTATTTTTTTAACCTAATCCAAATAACCCAACTGCAGTTTGATTGAGATTAATTGGAATGCACAATGAAAAAAACATGATTTTTGAGAATTGTTAAAAACTGAGTTATCTGTTTTTGCAAATGAACTCTTCATATATATACAATATATTTTTTTTACAATGTACAATATATTTCTTTCTTTCTTTATTGCTTTTGTGCTTTTCATTTAATAAAGCATGTATGTAAGCCTACAAGACAGTATTGGGGAGTCAGTAAAAACACCATACATTTAACTAATTATAGAAGTATAAGACTCATAGAATGAATGAATATTGAGGAAAGAAAAAACTGTCTGGTTTGTGGTTTATAATTTGATGTTTGGTCATGTTAATTGATGTAATTTATCCACTCAAGCCTTTCATTTGCATGTTTAAAAAATGATAAATATTGTGACCTACTAAAAAATGACTAACAATGTCACAACGTGTTATGATTTTTTTTTTTAAATTGCTATAGTCTTCATATATTTGTACAATAGTTGTATGTCTTCAATTTTATTTGCTGTTCTGATTTAAATCTGTTTGTTGGTAAAGCATTGTTATGTTTTTTTTCTCCCTAAGAATTAGAACGGCTAAAATTAAACAAGGGTCTTAGTTGTATATGACATAATGTCATTAAAATAAAGAAAATTAAAAAATGTCCATATTTCCTGTTAGGGTGGTTTGTGGTAAGAACAGCACTTGAGTAATCTGTATTTGTCTATAAATCTAACTGTATAGGGGGGGACAAAAACTTTTTAAAATCCAGATTTACAATATTAGGCATATAAGACCGTGAGCAACATAAATTCAATAACATGTGCCCCAACATTTGACTGGCATGCATGTAAACTCAAAATTAGGCTTAGACCCTCATTTTATATACTGTTTTTGTATGAAACCATACACTCTAAAAAATGCTGGGTTAAATACAACCCAGTGCTGGGTAAAATAGTGACAAACCCAAAACCCAGCAATTGGGTTGTTTTGACCCAGCGGTTGGGTTACTACCCAGAAGGTTGGGTTAAACTTTTAACCCAACCGCTGGGTCAAAACAACTCAGTTGCTGGGTTTGTCCCTATTTTACACAGCACTGGGTTGTATTTAACCCAGCTTTTTTAGAGTGTATGGTTTCATACAAAAACAGTATATAAAATGAGGGTCTAAGCCTAATTTGAGATGTGGCCTACTGTACATAGATTGCATAAGCACTCAGCTGTACCCCAGGCGACCATGCGATGTCTCTGTTTCCCAAATAACCGGAGTGAAGCGCGCTCTTTTACCTTAGCAACGATTTGTCCTCTGAGTCTGCATTATTCCCCTCCTGCAGTGCGTGCGCTTAATAGATATCGCTAATAATATGTCTAGGAAATCAACGCCACATCTCTCAGATGCCACTCTTCCGCATGCATTCGGGTTAATATGCGAATAACAAAAACCATTATGTCATACTTCGCATGACTAGCGCACCTCTCCTGCCTGCGCGGTATGATCGGAATGCGTGACGCGCGGCCTGTGCGTGAACCTGTTCCGCGCGCCAGGACCGTAAGAACAGGTGATACTGAAGGATTAGAAAGCAGCATCTGTCAGTGTCGCTTTCGAGTTCAGTTGTTTAACTTCACAGAGCGTTGAAATGTTTGTGGTTGCGGTGTATCACCGTTCTGCGTCCAAGGAAGCAACGCTGTAAACACGTTCAGGTAAGAACGCAGGTGAGATGCAAGCGTGTAGCTGGTTTGCATTAGTGTCAGCTGTGAACATTCACTCAAAATGAGTTAAAAAAAAGTCCTGTCATTATTTACTCACCCTCGTTTTCTGTCTAACCCGTTTGACTTTCTTTTTTACGTGGAATACAAATGAAGGAGTTAAGACCGAATGGCAGTCTCAGTCATCATTTACTTTTATTGTCTGGAGAAAGATGTATTAAAAACGAAAGGCTGTCCGTCTCTAGCATCCTCTCTGATGTCTCTTCATTTGTGTTGCTAGAAAGAAAGTTGAGGTTTTGAAACCACATGAAGGCGGGAAAAAATACTTTCTTTCTTTCTTTCTTTCTTTAAACAGTGTTGTTTTCATATTACACTCTAAAAAATGCTGGGTTAAATACAAAGCAGTGCTGGTAAAATAGGGACAAACCCAGCAATATGGTTGTTTTGACCCAGCAGTTGGGTTAAATGTTTACTACCAACCTTCTGGGTCGTAACCAAAACCGCTGGTCAAAACAGCCCAATTGCTGGGTTTGTCGCTATTTTACCCAACACTGGGTTGCATTTAACCCAGCATTTTTAAGAGTGTATGTCAAGTAAATATAACTGCTCAAATGTCATTAAGGAGTTTCTTAATATATTTTTATTATACACTCTAAAAATGCTGGGTTAAATACAACCCAGTGCTGGGTACAATAGGGACAAACCCAGCAATTGGGCTGTTTTGGCCCAGCGGTTGGGTTAAATGTTTAACCCAACCTTCTGGGTCGTAACCCAACCGCTGGGTCAAAACAACCCATTTGCTCTGTTTGTCACTATTTTACCCAGCACTGGGTTGTATTTAACCCAGCATTTTTTAGAGTGTAGGGCTAATTATGTATCATGTTATAAATGCAAATGGATTGACGTAGAGGATTATTTTTCATAATCAGTTCATTCCGTGAATTGAAGTGTTTGATTCTCATATGAAAACTGGCTAATATAGATTCATGAAGTTTTTCTTATACGTTTTGTGTTATCGCTTAAGATATGTTAAAACCATACTCATAGTGTGTAGTGTTGTGTTTAATTTTCTTGGTGTGTTACATTAATAAATAAACTGAAAAAAGCCTCCACATTATACAGCTGCAGTCTGAGGGGATTTGTGCAGTTGACATGAAACCTCAAGGAGTGACAGCAGCGTCTAACAGTGTAATGTGCTATACATCTTCTGAAAACTAGTTTAAAGTTGGCATGAAATGGAAGTTCACCCTGTCTATTTACCACAACATTTTATTGCATTTACAGTTCCAGTTATAGGACAAATTATTAGACTGTAATTGTGTAAACGTATTTGTAAGAATTCAATTATCCCTGCTTTGTTAACTGGTCCAAAGCCATTAATCTAAACATTTGCCAACATTTCGCTGAGAAATGTTCTTAAGGACTTCAACCAAATTTTGTTCCTCTGAAGTACCAAAAGAATCATTAATGGAATAATTCAAGAACTGAGTCATGAGGAGAATTCTGAATTAGAATCATTAAATTCTTTATGACTGATTTCCATGCATATAGCCATCCAGAAACCTATGCAGCTCTTATCAGGATATGTGACATAATAGTGATTTAATCACGTTTTTGAGTTACAAGATACTATCGGTGTTGTGATTGTAGCTAAACGTTATAAATGCTTCATACTTTGCTGCTCTTATTGACAGTAGACCTTTCATTATTTGGTTTAACCCACTTTTGCCATACTTGCATGCATGGAAATATGAATATTTTTGTTTATTCATTTTATGTTCCAACTATTTTTTTTTGTCTATTTTTGTTTGTCCAAATGTTTTCAGTGTGGTCTCAAACAGTGATGGGTAGATTGCTTGCAAATTGTAGTCTGTTACTGTTATTGATTGTTATTGATTCATGACAAAAAATTTAATTAGTAACATTACACATTTTATGTAATCTAATCAGACTACTTGATTATATGAATGAATTTGTGCGTTTTAATGTGTTTGAAATACAAAATCCTTCCAAAGACAAAGGATTGTGTGAATAACGTAATCGTAATCAATAAAAAAAAGTAACTGTAGTCTGATTACGAGTATTTTAAAATATAATCTGATCACAAGTACTTCATTTTTGGAATAGGATTATGTAGTCCAAATTACATGTAATCAGTTACTAACAAGCACTGGTCTCAAACTTATAGACTGTAAGCTTCAAAGTTTATGGTCTCACTTTATATCGATTTTCACCTATAATCTATAATCATGTCCATTTACACCATGGAGTTCACTCTTAAAAATAAAGGTTCCAACCTTTATTATATGGTTTTCACAGCGATGCCATAGAAGAACCAGTTTTGGTTCCCCCAAGAACCTTTCAGTGAACAGTTCTTAAAAGAACCTTTTTTTTCTTATTGTGAAGAAAATTTTTATAATCTAAAGAACCTTATTTGCACTGTAAAGAACCTTTTGTGGAATGAAAAGTTTCCATGGATGGTAAAGGTTCTTTGTGGAACAATTGATGCCAATAAAGAACCTTTATTTTTAAGAGTGTTGTTAGGATGTATCTGAAATGGTTGGTTTAATGGCTTTTGTGCTTTAACGACTCTGACCATCAAGTTGGTGAGAATTTCCTGGCCACATGGGGCATTTGTTTACTGCCATTGAGTGTGTGTGTGTGTGTGTGTGTGTGTGTGTTGTGCACCAGCTCTTGAACTCCTGCCGTCCAATCAGCTTCATCCTGCACAGGCATCACTTCCTTCCCAATGGCTACTGCAGTCAATCTGTGTATTCATCAAAGCGTGTGTGTCTGCAGTGGTCCTATCCGGATCCCCACTGCTAAAATCCCACCTCCTCCCAGCTGACCCTCCCATCCCCCTTCCCACACACCCGTGCCACATGAGGCCCTGCAGTGTGACTCAGTGGACAAACTTACACCAGTCTGAGAGTCTGGGCCAGGCTTTCCCAAGCCACACACCTCAGTTTGCCAGCGCAAGAGACACCCAGGGTTAGGCTTTCCCATTCTGTAAAGGTAATGATGCATTTGGTTGTTTTCTTGGGATTGTTCTTGCAGTAAACCTATCATTTCTTTACTCTTTCTTAAGTAGGGGTTTGTCATACTGCAGTGCAGAACTGTGAGAGATCTCGGCGCATGAGCGTATGCTCTGTGCTACATGCTGAGTTTGTGGTTTTCGCTTTGAGCATGCTGGCCTTGAGCACTTGCTACAAGTATGTTGTTTCCTTATTAATGTCTACGGATGTGGTAAAATTGTGCTTAAGAGTGTTTGGTTATGTGTAGATGTTTTTGCAGTTTTGTGTGCATGTAGGTGTAGCTGAAATTTTAACAAAGGTGTTTATAATTTATAGACCTGTAATTATCAATGGCTGCACAAATATCATAAAGTTTGCTTAACCAGACTTTGACCTCACTTGTATTGTACTTGTATTGCAAGTTTTAATGATTTTATCATAATGAACTGAATTGCAATCTAAAGCTGTCTTTGGTAGCATGTTTTTTTTTTTAAGTCTTTGGACACACGGAGTTTCACCCCCTCTGGATAGGTGACAATAGAGCACTCAGCCCTTTATGGGTGGTCCTTATAATGTGTGATGGCAGAGTCTGCATGGTTTATGTGTGCAATAGGCTTGATTGATGATCAGTTTGAACTTCTTTGTGATGAGTGAGCTTAAAAGGTGAGTTCATAAGGGGCATTCACACTGACAGCAAATTGGACATACAAAGCAATGAGAAGTCTTGGAGTCCTGGCTGTTTGAGTTCATATTTTTCAAATGCTCAGTGACTTTAAGTGGGAAAGCTCTAAATATGGTAACATGTGCAGTTATTATTTTGTGGGGTTTTGCCTAATTGAGCTAGTATTGTTATTGTTGATAAACTACTTAAATTATTTAAACTATTTTCATTTTTAATTTGTTTAAAAGTGTTCAGTAATTGACATAAAGCTCTCTCTCTCTATATATATATATTTTTTCTGTTAGTTTTAAATTCAAAATGTATCATTTTAAAGTTTGAGTTGAAGTACTAGTTGAAGTGCAAGTATATGATTCATAAGACAGCCTTCGTGCTTTCAATGTGGAACTAGGCAAAGCTAGACAGTCATTCTTCTCAAACCTTATAAACAGTAACTTAAACAACACTCGCACTCTTTTTGCTACTGTTGAGAGACTGACAAACCCCCCCAAGTCAGATTGCCAGTGAAATGCTCTCCAACAGCAAATGCAATGAGTTTGCTTCCTTCTTTTCTAAGAAGATCAATAATATCAGAAAGGCGATCAGCACATCCTCAAGTTATGCAGAGGTCATACAGATTCAACCGCAATATCAAAAAGAAAATACTATGTCTATTTTTGAAGCAATTGATAGCAACATTTTGGAAGAAATAGTACAGCACCTTAAAATCGTCAACCTGCTATCTTGACACACTTATCCACATATTTTTTCAAAAGGGTGCTTAACTGTTTGGAAGCAGATCTCTTAGAAGTGGTGAACGCCTCACTTCTTTCAGGGACTTTTCCATACTCCCTGAAAACTGCAGTTGTTAAACCCCTTCTGAAAAAGAGCATATTCATATACACCCCTTCTGCATATTGAGCAACTATAGACCAATATCAAATCTTCCTTTTATATGCAAGATTATTGAAAAGGTAGTCTTTAATCAGCTGAACAAGTACTTAAACTCAAATGGATACCTGGACTTTTCAATCTGGTTTTCGACCGCATCACACCACAGAGACAGCACTCATTAAGATAATAAATTATATTCGCTTAAATTCTGAATCTGGCAAAATATCTGTGCTGGTACTACTAGATCTCAGTGCTATGTTTGATACTGTCGGTCAAAACATACTACTAGAGAGACTGGAAAACTTGGTCGGGCTTTCTGGGATGGTTAATCAAATGGTTCAGGTCATACTTAGAAGGGCGAGGTTATTATGTGAGTATAGGAGAGCACAAGTCTAAGTGACATGCGGAGTCCCACAAGGCTCAGTTTTCTCTTGTTTAGCCTGTATATGCTCCCCCTAAGTCAAATAATGAGAAAGAACCAATTCGCCTATCACAGCTATGCAGATGATAACCAGATTTACCTAGCCTTATCTCCAAATTACTACAGACCCATTGACTCCCTCTGCCATTGCATTGATGAAATTAACAGTTGGATTTGCCAAAATTTTCTTCAGTTAAACAAGGAAAAACTGAAGTCATTGCATTTGGAAACAAAGATGAAGTTCTGAAGGTGAATGCATACCTTGACTCTAGGGGTCAAACAACTAAAAAAAAAAAATTTTACCACGGTCCCAGGAATCTTGGTGTGATTCTGGAGACCGACCTTAGTTTCAGTAGTCATGTCAAAGCAGTACTAAATCAGCATACTATCATCTAAAAAACATTGCAAGAATTAGATGTTTTTTTTCCAGTCAAGACTTGGAGAAACTTGTTAATGCCTTTATCACGAGCAGGGTGGATTATTGTAATGGTCTTCTCACCGGCCTTCACAAGTAAGACCATTAGACAGCTGCAGCTCATAGAACGCTGCTGCCAGAATTCTGACTTTTTCTTCTTCTGACAGAAGTCTGACTTGTACTTTTACTCGTTTATAAATCACTAAATGGCCTAGAACATCAATACATTGCAGATATGTCACTGAATATAACCCTAACAGACCACTCAGATCATTAGGAACAAGTCAGTTAGAAATACCAAGGGTTAACACAAAACAAGGGGAATCTGCTTTTACCTATTTTGCCACCCGTAGTTGGAATCAGCTTCCAGAAGAGACAGAATGTGCTAAAACTTAGTCACATTAAATGCGACTCAAACTCATCTTTTAGCTGTTGGCCTTTATTGATGAGCACTGTGGCAATGTCCACACGATTGCACTATATTTTATGTAAATCATTTTCTATTCTTAAAACCCTGTTTAAATTCATTTTAAACCTCTAAATCATTTTTAAATATTTTCCTAAGTTTAAATTCCTTGTTTTATTGTTGTATTGTGATTTTTATTATTCTTATTTATTTTATTTTATTGGGTTGATGTAAAGGCACTTGTGAATTACCATTGTTGCCTTACTAAAATTGTAAAACTGAAATAAATTAAAGCTGAATAAAAAAACGAATAAAATGACAAAATCACATATCAGAATTATTAAATTATTTAAAAAATTCACAATATTAATGCTATAATAGTATACAAATAATATGAATCAAGCTACAGAATATTGTCCAAGTATATGACTCATAATTGCATATTTGAAGGGTTTAATACATGTTGTGCATCACCATCACACTTTTAAATACATTTCATTAGAAATGTAAAAACCTCCTCAATTTTCTTGTTAGACATACCTGCTATGGCGAATTCCCTGAAGGTAAATGTAACACTGACGGCAGAGGGGGAGATCTTAGAGGAGAAAGAGGGAGCTAAAGAAATGGTTGATACCTTGGATGAGCCTGCAGAGGAGGAAGAGGATGAAGAGGAGAGGAAGGCACGGGCCGCAGTGGAGGAGGCAGCAGCCAGAGAGAGAGCCGCTCAGAGGCAGCTCATGGCGATAGAGGAGCTGGTGCAGACTGAGAGGAACTACCTGAAACATCTGCAGCTCTGTACGGTCACCATCCACAGCAACCTGCAGAAACTACAGGTAGACAAGCTCCCTAGCAGCCGTTTCACACATCACGTCCATTAAATTGCAGTAAAAGTCCTGATTTAACTTATCCGGACACATCTGTTATTCATAAGACCAACGACTTTCTGTGTTTTATGTTGCTTCCACCACCACTGAAATACCATCAAAGCACTCTGATATCATACTTATGTTATTACAAACATTAACAATCTAATCAGATAATACAACAGTTAGTTTTGGAAAAGTTATATTTAACACATGGCCTCTAAATTAAAAAAAAATTGCAATGGATTTTCAGAAGGTGCTGTGTGCGTGTGCGCGCGTGCATTCATTCAAATTCAGTGTTTGTTATTTCATTTAGAAACGCATGAACATCACAGAATTTTTTTCTACTTACTTTGACAGGCCACAACTATTACCAGAACATCGTCAAAATCCAGCAAACATCATACCAAGTAATATTTACGGACAAAATATACATAAAAATTATGATGACCACATTAACAAGATAATATATATATATATAATAATTTTTTTCAATCAGCCTGATATGACTTTGCAATAAAATTGATTTTTTTTATTATTATTATTATTACTGATGTTATACTCATAAAGGGATTAAATTATTGGTAGCTGTTGCTAATATCATATATCTTGGCGTCTTTTGCAGCCTCATCCTCCAAACCTGGAGAAATGTTCCAGCACATAGATGAAGTGATGGATGTTTCCAGCAGACTCCTGAGCCTCCTCGACCAGGCACAGATACATCACAGCCACCCAAAATACCTGGAAGCACTCTGTGAGTACAGCCGGACCGACTGGAATTTCCAGTTCACTTTCAGTTTACAGTCACACTCTCTGTGTCATGCCCACCCACAGATTAAACTACTTTTTACCCTTGAGATCATGAATCAAGAATCCAGAACTTGAGTTTCAAGATGAAAATGATGATGTCTGATGTATGGAATGTTTACATTTCTTTACATCCTTTTTGGAGCTTGATAGTCTAAATAACCATACACTTCCACTACTGTTTAAAAGTTTGGGGTGGTTTAAAATGTTTAGTTTTTTTTAAAGAAGGCTCATGTTCCCAAGGCTGCATTAGTGATGATATACAGTAATCAGTAATATTTTGAAATATTCTTACAATTTAGAAAACCGTTTTCTATTTGAATATATTTTAAAATGTAACTTATTCCTATGATGCAAAGCTGAATTTCTAGCATCATTACTCCAGTCTTCAGTGTCACATGATCTTTCAAAATTCATTTGAAAGTAAATTGGTACCCTTATAATGTCTTCTGTACTTTTGAAAAAATTAAAAAAAAAAAATTTAATGTGTCCTTGCTGATTAAAGCATTTAATTTTTAAAGCATTTTTTTTTAAATACTGACCTCAAACTGCAAACTGTTGTATTGAAAAGATCTTGTTGTATATTAGAAATTATCTTATTCTTTCTCTTAGGCGATTCTTTCCTGAGTCTGTCTCAAGACATAGAGATGGCTTATAAAGAGTATCTTGCCAACTACAACAACATAACAGCCCTAGAGAACAGCTACAAACAGAAAGAGGCGCTGTGGGTGGAAATGATCCGAATCATCAAGTCATCTGCGTAAGTTCGTAAACAACAACCTACTGAGCTTGTGTAGAAACTGAACACTGCTGAGAGCAGAATGAGTTCCTAGACAAATATGCCAGTGTATTACCCAACATTCTTGTCATTTTTGACCCCTGATCTTGTCTGTCTTCAGTCCTGATGTGAATGCATCCACTCTGAGCTTCTTCCTGGTGATGCCGGTTCAGAGAATCGCCCGTTACCCGCTGCTGCTCCAGACCATCCAGAAACACACAGACCCCGGGCACCCTGCATACCCCATACTGGAGCACGCCGCTCACACTGCGGTCCAGATCAACTGCAGGATCAATGAATACAAACGCTTCCGTGAAGTTGGTGAGAACATGCTTACAGTTTAGAAAGCTAAGTTTACTGAACCAAAGTATGCCAGTCCATTGGGAACATCAGTAGGGCCCTTTGAAATCTGTTTTATTTTTTCCCAAATTCCATTTGATTATTTTCCAAATTCCATTTTTTCACGGTTTAATTACATTTTTTATAAATTGTTTATTAATTTAATAAATTTTTCTTGACTGTTTTAAAGGCACAATATGTAAGATTTTATTAAAATATCCAAAAACCACTAGAACGTCTCAGGTTACGTTGTAACCAGGTTCCCCTTCAGGAACTTGAGCTGCGTCGAGATTCGCTTTGGGAATGCTCTTGCGTGACCGCGTTCTGAAGCACGGGTCAAATCCGTCCAATGGACCAGCGAGACGTCACGAGCAGGGTGACGTACGCACCAGAAAGCATAAAAGCGCATCCAGCAGAGCGCAAACCAGATTTGATGAAGTAGCGCCTGCAGGGATGCCGGGGGTATGGCAAAGAGACGCAGTGTCTCGTTCCCTCGGTGAACCATGGTTACATACGTAACCTATAGACGTTCCCCTTCAGGAACTCGAGCTGCGTCGAGTCGCTTTGGGAACGAGAATACCAACTGTGCCATATTACCAAGTCCCTGCCTGTGTGTGTATTTTATGAGCACATCACGAAGAGAGAACTTTGGAACCTGGGGTAGATGCCAGGTCTATGTTGTAAAAGCGGACAAAAGTGTGTGGCGAGGACCAGCCCGCCACAGNAACACAAGGACAAATCAGACAGACCGGAAGAGGTAGGTATAGTTTGAGTCAGTGCCATTGGTTTGGGATTACTCATCGCTGACTGGACGAGATATCTGTCAATCAACGTGTCTATTTACATTTAGTTACAACATTTAGTTTTTGATTATTTCCTTAATTTTTTTTGAAAATAAATGCCTTTACGATGTGAAACGAGATTTGAAAAGGGAGAAAAAAAAAAGTTTGCCAAAAGGCAGATTCGAACCCAGGTCGATCGCGTCAAAAAGCCAATGTCAAAGTGATTGCCTATCGATGCCACTGGACTGGATATTTTACAGCACTTTTAACTTATCTAAATATACACCCCCGTCTTTTTGAATGGACCAGATTTGGGTCTAGTCAGCGTGTGAGTAGTCACAAACAATAGCGCTGTCTCAAACTCTACCTACCTTTCGGTTGGTACGGTGGCCGAGAGAGCTCAACCGAGCAACTAAGAAACACATGCAAATTGAAACAAACACCAGCAAATTAAGAAAACTCTTCATCCGTTTGAAACACCACACCCGCTGCAAATCCTCACAACAACATGCAAAGAAGAATGCGCGCAAATCCTCAAAAACACATGCAATGAAGAACGCGTTGCAAAATCCTCACAAAAAACATGCAAATGAAGGAAACCGCTGGCACTATCCTAACAAACACATGCAAATGAAGAAACGCGTGCAAATCCCACAAAACACATGCAAATGAAAAGAAAACGCGCTGCAATTCCTCAGCAAAAAACCACATGCAAATGAAAGACAAGAAACGGGCTGCCAATCCTCACAACACCATTGCCAAATGAAGAAATTGCGCTGCAAATCCCCAAACACATGGCAAAGAAGAAACGCGCTGCAAATTCCTCACAAAACAGGCAAATAAGGAAACGGATGCAAACCTCACAAACACATGGAACCACCACGGGGACGCTTTCATAGTGTGTGTGGTTTTTAATAGGACCGGTGACAACCGCACAGAGTAGCATTATAACAGAACTTTCAAATGTATCTAGTATGATAAGACAGCACTGCTTTATCCCGCATACGCACGACCGGAAGGAGCGGAAATGGTTGATTGTGGCATAATAAAAGCTCCGCTGCTTACGAGCCGTGTGTCACGCTCGCTCAGCGGCCTCGTTTCGCGTCGACTGCTTTCAGCCTCACCCTGTTTCATTCTACTACGTTAATAAATCATAGCTCATCCATGAACATGATTTCTGACATGAGTCCAGTCGGATTGCATCGGCTGTGCGGATGAAGACCACAACTCCCATGATTCCACACTCAGTCACAGCGTCATCAAACTACGCCTACATTCCATCTGCCTTTTACGCATCCGCACAGAAACATGAATAAAGTGCTTGAGGTTTTGATTTGCGTCATTGTTATCATTCTCTGACTGTCACAGCTGACAAATACAAGAAGACAGAGAACCTGACCATCAAGGACAAGATCAATCGGTTGAGTGGCCACAGCATTGCCAAGAAGACGGCCCGGTTCAGCCAGTACATAAAGCATGAGACAGGAATGGTTCCAAAGGTAACTGCCTAAGAACAATGCTTAGTGTAAACAAAGGAACAGAAATGTTTGGCATGTTGAAAGAACCACATTGTTTCCATAAAACCTATTGCCACATGAGATGTTTTTACGATAATTTCTTAATTTATACTTTTATATTGTAGTTGAAAGATGAAGAATTCGATGCCCTTGCTGGCTTCTTCTTTGTACTGGAGAGGGGCGTCTCAGAGCTTCATGATAACCTGGAGGCCTATCTCCACCATCTGCAGGTTTGGATTTAACATTCTTACTCTTAATGAGTGTAGTTAAAAACTCGAAAAGAGCTGATCCTCTCATTTGTTTTGGTGTTCCCCCAGTGTGAAGCCAGTACGCCCATGGATCAACCTCTTAAACATTTTCCATTGTTATTCCAGCTGCTAAATGAAAGGAAAATCTGTAGGAGGGTTGATCCCAGGGCAGATGGATGGGGTTACTGAAGATTGAGGTTCAGAGGATGGCTGTGCACTTGAAGTGTTTGTAACTGTCTGAGCTGTGTTTCTGTGTACAGAGGTTCCTCAGCTGCAGACCAGAGGAAGCAGATCTTGATCTGGAAGGAGAGAAAACCACCTTGTTCTCTAAAGAAATCACAGTGGCACTCAGACAGTGGATTTCTACCCCTCATATGTCAGACCTCCACTATTGTTGTGATTAAGCGGTTGCAGCTTCTATTGGCGATTAAATGTGCAGTAAGTGATTTCTGAGAAACGCTGTTGAAAGTGGATCAGACCGAGCACCAAACACATTTGTAGCCAATCCCAGTAAGGGGCGTGTCCACTCGTGATGGGGGAGGTGCCTGTGTTGCATTGTATGTTCGTGAGTTTGGGGGCGGAGCTATCAAGATAGGGGTGTGATCCATTTGGGTAGGGCGTGTTTGATTTGTTCATTTAAAATATCAACAACATTTCTCATAAATCGCTTACTGCACCTTTAAGATTTCTTGGGAATAATTTAAAATCCTGACCATAACCCAGCTCTAGGCTTCACAGCTTTTCCAACAAAATGAGTATAAGACTTTAGTTATTTAATATGGTGTGAATGAAACAAGGCTGTGAGTGACAGAATATCAGTCGACCCTTTGCAATGGCCCGCCCCCCTTAGTTACTGTGGCATACGTCACACGCTAAGGCAGCTCTCATTTTTTTTAAAGAATTAAAACAGAAATACCGTTTTGAGTCGTTAATGTTTCGTGATCCGATTAAGTTGCACATCAGTTCAAGTGGCAAATGAACCCCTCATCTTTCTAATTTACTAGTTATGCAATGAATGACTGAACATCAGAATGTACCTTGTTAACAAGGCAAGGGTGTCAATACACCCAGTTTCAAGTCAAGTCCACCGATGTAATTTGGACCTCCTGGACTGGTTGTTGCCAAATGGTTCCGCTTCGGTGTTATGATTGGTCAAGATCACTGTCATCACAAATCCTGGCGAAATGTCAATTCATATTTTTTTTGTGTAAGGTAATTTGTGTATGCGCCTTGTAAATTAGGATGAAACCGGGTTCCCTTGAACAACAAGGCTTAATGCAGAAAATAAGCTCTGTGACCAACAAACATTTGTGATATGTACATGTTTTGTGTGATTTTAAACACTGTGAGGCTGTAAAAACAGACTAGTGGGTAGATGAGTTTACTTGTTTGCTGTGATGACGTTTGATGTCCCCAACAACCTCTTTCCCTCTAGCCCCATTAAGCCACTTGTTAACAGCCACCTTTTCAAGAAACAAAACGTGAAAAAAATCGTTGGGTCATATTGATTAATTTTCTTGTAGAATACGGTGTGAAATGATTTTGAGCCTGTGTTACAGACTTTATTTCAGACATTAACCAGAAAACCCTTTGACTTAGGGGCCATGGAACTGGAAGTGCAAAACTGCTAACTCATTTCAAGGCTGTAGTACTCATTCCTGCAGCACTCTGTAAATCTGTCAAATTAAATATGGCATCTCTGACTAAAGTCTGGAACACCAACATTTGTCACAGCTTTGGTCATGAGACAGTACTTCTTCACTGTGGTCCTTCTATTTGCCACTTTAGTGTTTCTCCATATATCAGTGTCTAATCCTTCTGGAACAAATACTGCTGCAAAAACACCATGTATCATGTAAGAGTACTAATTTTTCCAAGATCTTTTAACTGTTTACCAGCCATTGAAATTATGGTAGTACACAGCACCCATTTTAGTGGTATGCTTTTTATATGAGAAGGCAGCAGTGATTTATTTAAAGTAGGGCTGTGCAATTAATCACATGCAATTGTAAAGCGCATCTCGTCAGTAAAGCCGGTCCCATGATTACTAGTAAATCTCCATCACCTGCTTTCAAATGGAGCGGCATTTACTACACAGAGCCATAGTTCACTGACAAGCTACGCAAAAAAATCGGTTATAATCGCGAGGGGCGTGTTTCGATTGCGATTATATGAACGTGATATTGCCGATAACGCTCCATCTAAAAGCAGGTGATGGAGATTTACTACTAATCACGGAACCGGCTTCACTGACGAGAAACGCGTGACAAACGCATGCGATTAATTGCACAGCCCTAATTTAAAGTAACTAGTTTTTATTATATCGCTGATCAATTGTCAGTAATTGATTAAACATCTCTGGTATCTTGCCTTCTGTACTTACTTTGTACATCTCCTTTGCTGCCACTTATAGGAGGACCGTTTGAAGACTTTAGTCTTTAAGCCCTTGAGCTCACTGCGGGAACTGATGGCAGGACCACGTAACCTCATCCGCAAACGTCAGGACAAGCTTCTGGACTATGAGCTAATCGAGGAGAAGAGTAACCTGAACTTTGAGGAGCAAGCCATAGCAAACACCTACAAGACCATCAACACTCTCCTGCTGACCGAGCTGCCACAGTTCAACAGCAAAGCCCTGCAGCTCCTGTGGGCCACGCTAGAGGCCTTCAGCTGCCTGCAGAGAGACCTGGCGGCGGATATGGAGCAGCTGGCCTCCAGCTTCACCCATCAGGTACTTTTTACAGAAGAAGCTAAAATATTGAGGTTTAGAGATAACCAGGTGAATATTTAATTTCTGTAGTACCTAATTCTAGATATAATCACAATATACAGTGGTGGCCAAAATTATTACAACACTAGAATTTTCTCCAGCTAAAAAAATGGTTTTAAGTCAGTTATTCTATCTTTTTCTGTAGTGTGTCAGTTGGAAATATCAGTTTATATTGCCAAACATTCATTTAGCCATTAACTGTAATAATTCCAGTGATGATTTTGTCGACAGCAGCCAGGGCTCCAACACAGAGATCTGATCTGATAATCATCAGTCTGTCTGGAATGACATGAAGAAACAGAACAAACTGAGACAGACTCAATCCAGAAGAACTGTGGCAGCATCTCCAAGACATTATGTCATATGTCATAAATATATTTTCTTTATCAATTAACTTCTATTAACTAAATGAAATCAACATTTAGTGTGAACATCCTTTGTGTTTAAAGCAGCTTTTGCCCTCGGTGCACTTGCGCATAGTTTTTCAGGTAGCTTTGCAGGGAGGTTTCTTGAAGCGTCTTGGAGACGTTGTTCTCCACAGTTCTTCTGGATTGAGTCTGTCTCAGTTTGTTCTGTTTCTTCACGTCATTGCAGACAGACAGGATGATGATCAGATCAGATCTCTGTCTGGAGCACTGGCTGTTGACAGACAAAAATCTCACTGGATTACAAAAATTAAGGGCATGTTTGGAAATGTAAATTGATATTTCCTACTGACACACTACAGCACTACTATAGAAATAACTGACTTAAAACCACTTTTTGCTGGTGATAATACTAGTGTTCTAATAATTTTGGCTACCACTGTACGCTGCCAAGCCAAAAATGTCGCCATCTGAATTTAAATAACCAAGTATTTAATACAAGTACTTCGTTTTAGAATGAAATCATTTTTGCATGTTACAGTATATGTTTATGCAACAATTCTTTTAACCCTAATGCAGTGCGTAGGTTTTTTATTTCTCAAACAACCATGTCAGAAACGTACTCATATCCATATTTCAGGATGACAATGCCAAGATTTATCAGGCTCAAATTGAAAGATTGGCCGCCACAAAGTCCAGACCTTATCCCTATTAAAAGTCGTTGGGACGTGCTGCAGTCCACTTTACACTGTCTGCTAAAAAAAAAATTGCACACTCTAATATTTCATTGGACCAACTATAGCTTTCATAATATTGTGCTTTGTTGTAGCATTGTTTAAACAACATTATGCAACATCACAACATTTATTTACATCAAGAATTGCATTTATTTTTGGCTGAGATATTGTATTGACAATGGGAGAGCAAACAACTCTGTAAAGTCACGCCGTCACACCTAAAGAACTTCAATAGGAGTTAAGCGCAGGGCTCTTGGGACCACACTCTTAACATGAAAATGATTCCCCAGGATCACGGGAACCACTTGGTCCACAATTTGGGTGCCAAAGAATCTTTGAATTTGTACCTGGAATATGAACATAATGTTGTCGACGTGGTGTTTAGAATGGGAAAGTTACACCACTGCATCAGGTAGGGTTAAAAGATTGGTGACAATCATATGGACAAAAACATTGCAGAAACAGTCCGAAACTTGCAGTATTACTTATTTTAATCCAAATTGTGAATGTTTTGTTGGCCGGCAATGCATTAAATGATCATACTAACTTGCAAACTCATATCCTGTTTTTATTCTTCTGGACAAAAATTATATACTGTTATTTATATTATTTATTTACTTATTTATTTGTTGGTCTTCATGAGATTTTTTGTGGAGATTCACCTTCACAGTCATGTAGGTCTCATCCTCGTGATTTTAATTACACTTGAATACCCATCAGTTTCAGAAAATGTTGGACATTCTGTGCAGTAATCCACCATTGAACTGCAGCGCAAGCATGTACTTGGAAAAGTGTTATTAAATTTAGCTCTTTGCAGGCTGGCAGTGTTTATAAATTGCTCTCTGTCTCCCGGCAGCTCCCACACAGTTATTTGGAGGATGGTGAGTTCTGGAAGTGGGCAGAGACTTCGGTGCTGGAGGGTTCGAGGAGGATGGAGAGCCTGTGTCAGAGTGTTCAGGATGAGCTCAATGCTCCCATTGTGCAGGTCAGTTCCAACACAGAGACGCACTATTGTCTGTATTTGGGTGGAGACGTCTTCCTGCGGGACAGTTTGTTTCCCCTTACTGCAGCTTAATGCTGCCTGTGGACAGTGCTGGAATAAAACCACAGCCATTCATTCATCTTGATATAGTTTAGCCCTCATGTGTTTTGCATCAGTCTATCCATTAATTATAAACATACCTTAGTAAAATATATTATGTCCTGAGGTTACTGTGTTATGGGTGGCCCTGAACAGCTGCCTCACATTTAGTGAAGTTCAAATGCAAATTACAGTGAAAATAAACTACCGGTCAAAAAGACACATCTGCTCATTCTTTATTATTAATATTACCTACATTTTAGAATAATAGCATAGTTATTAAACTGTCCAATATTATTACAAATGTAACTATGGGAAATACACTATCATTCAAATGTTAGAGGTCTGTATTGATTTTGAAATAAGTCACAAAGGCTGAATTTGTTTGATCAAATATACAGGAAAAACGAATATTATTAAATATTATTACAACTTGAAATAACTGTTTATTTTAAATGTAATAAATGTTCTGCATCATTACTCCAGTGTCACATTTTTCAGAAATCAGTCTAAAATGCTGATTTGATGCTCAAAACCCCAAACTTTTTTTGGTAGTGTAATAAACTTTTTTTGTATGTGTATGTGACCAAAAATATTTGGGACTGAGCATGATTTTATTTGGGACTGAGCCTGATTTTTTATCAGGAATAGATTGGTTTGTGATAAGTTATTTTAATTTTCATTCATGCAACCAACTGGACAAAGTGAAAATATTGGTCTATTCGAAGATCTGGAGAAAAAAAGTAATATCAGGCATTGGACAAATTAAATGCTTCAAAATGAATTATCAGAAAATAAAAGCTATTTGAGAGGAGATTGTGAAAACAGATTATGAAAGCAACCTTACAGTAATTTGCACTGATGATTGCACTATTCTTCTATTGACAGCATACGCAGAGACAGCACCATTGTCATGTTTCATATTTCAGAGCAATATTAATATTGTGTGTTGGTATGACTTCTCTGTCTTGATGTCATGTCATGTCATGGGCATTAGGCCATTACTACAGCTAATGTCAACCAGATGTCTTTATCCAGAGTCTAATCAATATCATGTCTGCCGTCATAAAGCCATCAGTCCTGATGAGACAGGAGGATCAAAGAGAGAGGTGCTCTGTAATCTTCAGAAGGGCTACGTGTTTGCTGACAGGGATCAGAATGTAGATCACGGATGTAAATCATTGGAGTGTCTTGCTCTCATGTTCACTTCCTATCTCATTTTTTTGTGATCCAGCACTGTAATTACTGCACTTCTACTCATTTCATGTACATTTGCATTCTAAATGGAATATATGCTGCTGTATGTAATTTCACATTAAGTATGAGTGAGTAGGAAATCAGGGTTTTTTTCATGTCTGTGTCGTCTCAGGCGCTCAATCCCATGTGTGAGCGGCGTCTCAAGGCTCTGACCGCCAAACACGGCTCGGAGAAGATCTACCAGCTGACAGGCCCTGTGGTGGGCACCCGTGACCTCGACCTGACCCTCAACAAGGGAGAGCTGGTAGCTGTCATCAGTAAGATGGACACGCGAGGAGACCGTCGCCGCTGGCTGGTTGATGCAGGAGGTAAAACTGGCATGTGGAGAAGTCATAATCCAGTTAAAAATAACCGAGCTGGTTTTATTGTGTGATCAAGACTGATCCATAAAATGCATACAAATGGACCTTAATTCCTGTTTGCACCAAGAATATACTGAAAAATGTTTAAATGAAATTCAAACAAAAGGTATTTTTTATTATATTGGTCTTTAAAAACATAATGCAGTCATTCACATTCTGTATTGCAAAATACAAACCTTTTGATAATAGTTTACACTCACGCTAATGCTCAATAAAACTCATCCGAAAATACAGATAACACTTGCTCCGGCAGCCATATCACTCTGCAGCCCAAGACCGGTTGCTCGCTGGAGCTAAGCAGGGTTGAGTCTGGTCAGTACCTAGATGGGAGACCTCCTGGGAAAACTAGGTTTGCTGCTGGAAGAGGTGTTAGTGAGCAGCGGGGTTGTTTTTTTTTTTTTTTTGCTCAACCTGTGGTCTGTGTGGGTCCTAACGCCCCAGTATAGTGACGGGGACACTATACTGTCAACAAGCACCGTCCTCGGATGAGAAGTTACACCGAGGTCCTGACTCTCTGTGGTCAATAAAAATCCCATGATGTCTTTCGAAAAGAGCAGAGGTGTGACCTCGGCATCCTGGCCAAAATTTGGCCAGTGGCATCCTAACAATCCCCATATCTGCTGATTGGCTTTATCACTCTGTCTCCTCTCCACCAGTAAGTTGGTGTGTGGTGGGTGTTCTGGCGCAATATGGCTGCTGTCGCATCATCAAGGTGGATGCTGCACACTGGTGGTGGATGAGGAGATACCCCATGACAATGTAAAGCGCTTTGAGTGCCAAGAAAGCTCTATATAAATGTAATGAATTAATATTATTATTCAACAAAAAAACATTGATCAAAACTGATTTCCTTGCTCTAAGGGCTCATGAACTGAAAAACTATTTTGTTAGTGTTATCTGAGGTCCAAGTTAATGTTATCAAGATTTTTACATCATAAAACATCATAATTTAGAAGTAATAGGTTATTTTCTGTCCTGTTTTTGACCCCCCTCATCCTCTTCAATCTAACCTTCAAAAACATATTGTTTTAAATTTATAGGCAAGGCTTAATACTTAATCAAGCAAGCATTCAAAGATCGACTGGACAAAGTTTTATCATTTCTTTTTTATGTTTATTCATTAGGTTTGTGTGTGTACATTTCATTGCTGTTGAAAGTCTTTGATAGTGCTGCGAGTGACATCTGCTGGTTAAATACAGTTAAAGCACATCAAATCTGCTCTTATCAATATGCAGAACAGAAACACTGAAATGTGCAGATTTGAGTATCTTCATAGGTTTTCAATTTTTTATTTTTTTTCAGGCTCCGCGGAGGGGATATGTGCTGCTCAAAAGCTGGCACTGTTACCACAAGATAAACGTTGACTGCCCAGTTCTCATTATGCTGAAAGAACACCCAGCGGTCCGGGCAGCGAAGACACTCCTACACCCACGGAGACAAGCGTTTGAACACCAGGCTACGGTCCCTGTGTGCAGGTGATGGACCACAGACATGCCTTGAATGTAAGGTCATGGAGACCGCCGCGTTCTAGGACTGAGGCGTGTGTCAAAAACAGAACGTAGACCTTGGAGACTTGATTGGAAGGTATCCGATCGCCAATAATCAACATCACATCAGGCATTTGTAAAGTCATTATGGTGGAACAGAATGAACGCCGCTCTTTCTAGTGTGTAATTTCAGCAGAGTGAAAGTACTCTATCACGGACACCTACACAAACACCCGGGCAACCCACACACACACCGATTCCTGTGCATGATCTGCATGTTCACAGCTGCCCTAATCATCATGGCTCATGTAAGAAAAAGCAGAAAAAGAAAATGTAGGAGGGTAGCGTCTGACTGTGAGGTGGGAGTACATAGATGTTGTGACGTGTCAAAATATGAAAAGTTTTTGTCAAACAAATCTTTTCACGAGCTTGTTTATCCTTGGGAGAGTGCAAATGATAAAACAGACCGGCGAACATGACTCCAGATGAATTAGATACCCGGTTTGTTGTGCTCGAGTTGGAAATATATCGTTTTTCAAAACCCTAATATTTTTGAAGAAAATGTGGATGGGTTTTGCCCATGCAGGAACTCGAAACCATGATGCTAGCACAATGTGGAGTGAATTGCAAGGTGTTGCTTTCAGAATATGCTAAGTGGTTATATGGTCAAGTAAAAAAAAAAAAAAAAAGAATCTTACTAAATATGATTCAGGGCTCTTTTGAAGAGATTTAAATTTTTTTTTTTCAAATCACATTTTTTGTTGTAATTTAATTTTAATTTTATGTTTATTTTATTATTAATCATTTTCATGTTGTTGTTTTTTGGTCAACAATTATATCACTGCACCGGCGTTTAAAGTATAATTTTTTTAATGCATATTATTGATTGTATTTTTAATTATTCTTCCATAACCAATTCCATCATACAAATTTTTTTTTTTTGAGAATACATTACACTCAAATGCATGCCACAATACAAAAGAAAATATCTTCTGCTACTTCAGTTTCATTGCAACTTTCATTTTTCCATGACTTTAACATTTTGGGTAACCCGATGAGCAAAATATGATCAATAAGTGGCTACACTGTAAAAAATGTATAGTGTTTGACAGTAACATATACTATAAAAAGACAGTCAAGTTAAAAACTGGTAAACTGGGTCCAACAGGTAAGTTTCTATACTAAGTATATTCGGGGAATAATGTAATACATTTAAGTAAGTTTACTAAAATACTGTTTATTTTTTTTGAAAGTGAAAAAGAAAAGTCATTGTATAATTTACAGTGAAAAACGTAAATTGACACTCCCAGAATTCCCTACATTTTTTTTGTTGAATTAACATGTTTCTTCTTAGTTTTTTCTTATCGGTTGTGTACATTAGGGTTTAATCTTAAATCTAATGTTGTTAAATGAATGTTTATTGCATTCTTTCAGTTTCATGTGTGTTACCAAGATGGTGTTTTGTGTTTGCATGAATGACTCTGTGTGCACCTTCTATATATAAATATTGCCTTCAGCTCGTAGAAAAGCTGTTTGTGATGAGTTTTGGTTCATCGTGTGACTTTCTCATTACCACCAGTTTTTGGTGGTTATCATTGCATTTCAATGGTTCAAAACAGATATAAACACTTCAGTATGATGGTTTATTAACATAACATCAGTTAATGAAATACAGTATTTAATTGTGAATTTAAGTTAAGTCTGTAAAAACCTAAAATTTTGCTACTATATTTTTTACGGTGAAGTTCTGGAAACCACAGCTGCCGGTATTTTACCGTAAATTTCACAGATTTTTTTTTTTTTTTACAGTGTAGCCTTGCAAAAAATGATGCTATGAACATGATTCATAACAAAATCTGATCTTAACCACAAGGGGGAGCACTTCTTCAAACTAATTTATCATTTCAGATTTTCTTCACAGCTCTTTTTTGATGTGTCTCAATGTGTCTCAAGCACATGGTGTAACACTGAATACCACTTACCTTTCAAATCTAAAAAGATGTTGTACATACTCCACAACAGAGCACTCAAAAAGCACATTCGTCCTCTAGACAGATTTTAACGTCTCAGTTGTTTAGTTTTGTTGTTTGTGTGGGTTTTGGCAATGACTAACTGTCAATCTTTTCTTCTAGCTTTTATTAGAGGCGAAATCTAACAGAAGGCAACTTTTCCCATTACCAACCACACTGAAACTCTCCATTCTCTATCTGCAGGTGTATGCGGGCTATGACTTCACTGCGAGGAGCACTCACGAGCTTTCTCTGAGGGCCGGCGAGCAGGTGCGGGTGGTGGAGCCTCATGATAAGCGTGGAAACAAGGACTGGAGTCTGGTGGAGGCGCGTGGCCAGAGAGGCTACGTCCCCTCCAACTACCTCGCCATCCTCCCCTCTGTGATTGCCTCACCCACCTTCCCTTATCGCTAGAATAACCTGGAGAGCACATCATCTGCTGCTGATACAACTCTGCTAGCCAGTATCCAAACACACACAGACCATGAGAAACACTTTCCCTGAAGGGCTCTTCATGCGTGAGGGGGCGGATGGCTGCTGTTTGGCGCGTCATTTGACTGGTGTATGTACTGAAGTGCTGTTTGGGCCCTGCTGTGGAGTGCTCATCCATATACTTGATCTCTGCTTTTTGCCTGGGGCTGTTACTGGTGGAGAGCATTTTATCCAATGAGAGAAGTGCTGCAGGGGCAGCAGACATGCCGTTGTAGCACATGGCTGCTGGTGGAGTGTGCTGTTTCCTACAATTACCACTTGAATCCACACCTCAGCTGTCCATTGGAATGACGCGTTTGGCGGGCCTGCTATTGAAATGGAGAATATTTGGGTTTCTACTACTGACAATGGATCTCATTTTTATGAGTCAGACCTCTATTGCACTGGTTTGCAGCCCACTTGAGATGACTAACATGCAGACTTGAAGATAGGATTTTTTACAAAATGCTTGTTTGTGCACCATTTTAGTAATACTTGATGGACAGTTTTAGTTATTTAAATTTGTACTGTGGATCTAAGATGTATTTGGACACTTGGGGTATGCTTAATGTATGCATGTCATTAATGCATAGATAACGAAATATCAATCCAAGTGATGTTTAGTTAAAAAAATGATCCAATAAATCTTTTTAAGCAGAACCTTTTTTTTTTTTTAAAAGCTTGTTAAATTCAGAATGATTAAACAATAGATATGCAGCTTAAAATTAAAGCAAATAAAAAGCTGTTGACCAATACAATACCAATATCACCTGATATTTTATGTTTGATTTAATAAGCGTTGGAAGACTTTTATTTTGACAGTGATGAAAAGGCCAACACTTGGAGATACATAAAAGCGACAATTTTCAAATCGGATGCACTTAAAGTCGCATTGTTTTATATATATATATATATATAGATATATATCTAGAAGATCTATATATATATATATATATCTAGAAATGATTGCTTGTAGCCTATATCCAGTTGGCTGATATGTCATATTCATGTCTAAATTTAATGTGTACTATATATGAAATTAGCATTAGCTGGTCTTTATTTGAGAAAATATGATTCCCAATCCACACAAACTTCCCAGAATACTGAGTACACTGTTGGTTACAGTCTTTACTTCCTTTTAAAAACAATTTGAATAGTACTGTAATGCAATGACAGGAATATAGGAAGAAAAATATGTTATGTTACAGATTTTTTTATGTCAAGTTAATCAATTAAATTTTCATATTGATTCCTTTTTTTTCTAATTTTGTAAGATACTAAAACTAAATATAACATTGACTGGCTCTCAACACATAACAGCTTTGAGACAAAACTCATACCCGCGAAGCATTGAAAAGATTGAATAGCTTTCTGGTTGTTCGTAATCCAATCTTTTTGAGTAGTTCCGTGCTTACTGTATATGCATAATCCACATAAGGTGATGATTTTGTTTTCAGATGTTCATTTTTTGTCCCGGTATTGATATTTATTCTTAGCAAGGCAATTTTACATATTTAATTGTGTCTCCCGGTCCAGATACTCGTGGCGCGCGTGGGCTCTTTTTTGGTCTGTCAACACTTTTTTTTTTTTTTTTTTTAACGCTGATCGATATCATGAGCTATTTCTTCATTGCTTGCATGCAGATTCAGTTCTGGCTGCTGCATTGTGCTTGTATTGTGACCTCATAATCTCTGCAATGAAGAACCTACTCAACCCATATCAAAAGATGCAAGAGTGCAGATGATTTGCTGCAGTGTCCGTCATGAATCTGCCTGCAGTTGCATCTGCTTTCCACTAGAGGCGCCAGAGCATCCTCTGTAAAGCCTGCCATTGCTACCTTAATCCTGCAAACAGACTCGTATATTATTCATCTGATCCTCACAATCGCCTTAACAGGGACCCAGTGAGAGGCAGTTCATCCAACCCCTGAATAAGGCATCATCTGTACAAGTCACTTTGAAGAGACATTTATTTTATTTATTCCAAATGTCATTAAATCGATTCAGTCTTGAATGAACAAGACTGTTGTCCATCTCGTATTTTCACACTTCTGCTATTCTGAGATGCGTGACCAGAAACAAAAGCAGCTTCGGCTGAGGGTTTCCGCCTGACCTCTGAGTGCTCTATTTATGCCCAGCAGATTAAAACATTGACGTGAACCAGGCGGAGTATTTCCGTCTGCTGCAGAGCTTTGTTTTGGAGATGTGCATTGGGTTTGAGGCCGCTTTTAGCCCGAGTGCAGCTATTCCTCTGAGAATGTGCAAATGTCACGGCAGGGCTGATGATGACTGTGTTTTGTCCTTTTGTCACGCTGCAGGCAGAGCAGAGATGCGACGTCCGAGAGAGCGCCGCCTGTCAATCGCTCCTGCTTCCGTCAAGAGCTGCTTGTCAGCAGAGCTTTGATGCACTGAACCCCCACAGCTTCCGCTTCCTCTATGCGACAGAACTCAAAGCTCTATAAATACATTTCTCTATTCAATAGTCTAAAAATAGCCTGCTTGTCGGCAGGAGCCCTCTATGGCTCCCCCTGTTGGAGCAGTTGGGGACCGCAGCGGCCCTTCCTCTCTCACTCCTGTGGGAGGTGCGTCTCTTACGTTACATCGAATCGTGCCCTGGCCTTACTCTCTGTCTCAGCTGAAGAGCCATGGGGAAATGCTACGGTAATTAGATATATTATGTATCCCTCACAGCATTACATACTATGAAGCATTTCCTTGTGGGAGAGCAAGCAAACCCACCACCTCTATTCCAGCTCCCTGCATTAGATGTCTGTTTGAGCTCGTATTAGAGAGAGAAGAGAGGATGAGCCAGGCAGTAGGGGTTTTAGAAATCTGCAGCAAACCTAATTTCCACAATTTAATTTATTGGCTATTTTGGTGGCCAATTTTTTTCCCCCAGCTAATTTTACAGTAATAATATCTGAACATGCTTTAAACAAGATTAAATAACTTGACATTAAGATGTTTTTTAGAGTTTATTATTCTTACCTCACTGGATTATTCATTAATTCATTCCTTTTTGTATTTATTTAATTATGTATTTATTTTTGGTTGGTTGTTTTTAGCATAAAACTAACAAAATGTTAAGGGATTTATGGTTAAAACAAACAAAAATGTCTTTGGGGTAGGAAAGTGAAATGATTTATATTCACTAACATTAGGCTGAATATCAAATAGGCTGAATGCCAAATAATGTTAGATTAAGATATTAATATATTAAAGTAAATATTAGGTTAACATTGTTTCTCAATAGTAAATAAATCTTATATTATGGTATGCATGTCTGAGTACTTGTAGTGTTTTCCAGTAAAAATGGTTATTTTTAAAACGAGATAGATTTACTTTAGAAGCAAAATTGCATAAAATAGGGAAACTTTTTTTCAGATAACCTATTGTATTTAAATTAAAATGAATTAATACTATTATCTAATGAAAGTTTTTTTTTGTTTTAAGCATAACTTTTATAAGGCCATGTGAAAATAATTACACCAATACAATCACTGGGTAAAGGTATGTATTAAAATTGAGGAAATTATTTTAGAATTTGTCAAAAAGAATATTTTTAGTATTAATATAGTTTACTGTAAGGAAAGACAAAAATACTGATATATTCATACACAATTTATTTATCTTTATTTTATTTATTTATTTTTGGGGGTGAGGGATTGGAAACATGATCCTTTTTCAATATCCAGGGAGAAGTTTTTTTCCCGGCACAATCAGGAATCCTTGCTACGGAAGGTCATCATAGAAAAAGGTGTCAAAAGCTGCTGTGTAGAAATAGACACTGTGGCCTTGTCCGGCTTAGTGCCGGGACTGTATTTAGTAACTTTTTGGCACTGGAGGCATGATTGTGTTAGTGCTGTCAGCTGATCTGTGGCACAACCAACTTTAAACTTATCCGAAGCTCATCTTGGCCAGAGCTCAGGCCCAGCTGAAGCCCCTCATCATGGAGAAATTAAGAGTTTATAGTGCAAAGATGCACGTGAGCTGCTTTTCCCATGAGAAATACAGCAACACTCCTTGAGTGACCTCTGTGAGAGAGAGAATGTAGACTCAACAGATCACGCAGCTGTTTAAAGGTCTAAACTATAAGCTTATGAAGTTCATAGGTCAGCGTTTAGGGTTTCTTGTCCAGACGAACATGCCTATCTGACATTAGAGGCTCGTGTATTTATAGAGCACACAATGTGAAAGTCTTGGCATTTTTACATGGAGATGCATTGCAAATCGTTATAGAACGATCGTGTTGTGTCATATTGACATACAGAGATGATGAATGTGCATTTTCTGGGACGTCGTGGAAGGTTTACATGTTGACCTTCACAAGTGCTGGGTCATTGAACTTTCGCTTTCATAAATCCTGTTGGCCTTTAAGTGTGTGACCAGGTAGTCGTGAATCCCGTCCAGTACAAGCAGATTCAATAAATCAGCTCAATGAGGCTGCGATGGAGATCCAAACATCTTGGTTGATGTTCCCTGAGTGGTTAGCATGATGTTTTCTCTCGATACCGGAAAACACACTGCGAAATGTAGCATCTGAGTGTCGTTTCCCCTTGATTTTGTAGGTGTGAGTTCTTGAAATTTTGAAAGCATGCATACGTAACCCTCCTCTATGGGTTCCTGTGTCTCTCTCAGATCTCTCCACCTCCCCTCGCTCTTTTCGCTCAGGCTCTTGTAAACAGTGCTGGCCCTGAATCTCAATGATGTCAGGCATCAACAGGGCGGTGGAGGACTTTGAGCTTTGGAGTAAAGGGTGTGTGTATGTTTAGGGTCATGTTGACGAGTGCTCTATAGTTTGCAGCGCGTGTCTGCTTTGGAAATTTGATATGATACTTTATCTTTCTTGTCTGATGCTCATCTTACAGGCTGTTGCTTATTTTTAACTGTAAAGTTCAAATGTATTGCATCTGAATGCTTTGATCTGAGCAGCTCTCACACTCAGCCAGTGTTGCTGTTTTTGGTTTTACTGGTTTTACTACTTTTGGTTTTATGCACGAATGATGCATGTGCTATTAGTTTGGGTTGCTTTTAACATACATTTGGGAATGCAACATGCGCCAAACTATCTTCCCTTTGTGCTGTAAACTAAATAAATATATATATTTTTTCCTTAAATACACATACTTACATCTGACAACATAATGTCTAATGTTTTCATATTTTATTACGCAATGTATAATTAGTAGTACTTACTTTGTGACAGTAAAGATAATATAATTAGTGCTGTCAAATGATTAATCACGATTAATCGCATCCAAAATACGTTTTTGTTTACATGGTATATGTATGTGTGCTGTGTATATATATTATGTATATATAAATTAACACACAACATGCATATATATTATTTCCAGAAATGTTATGTTTATATTCTTAACTATATATTTATAATATATTATATGAGCTACCCCATACAAATGTAAAATATTTAAAATCATATACCTGTATGTTTGTGCATTTTCTATACATAAAATATACACAGAACCCACATATAACTGCAAACAAAAAACTCATTTAACTCTTCATCGCGATTATTCGTTTGACAGCACTAATTAATCCATTTTTATTATTATTTCAATTATGTATATAATAGAATTTTATTATAATATTGGTTATTATATTCATATTCTCTTATCATAGGTCACTAAATCAAAAAGGTGCGCCCCCACAGCAGCCAGATTAATACCATTTTAAATCAAAATCACATTTGTATTAAATATTTTCCCCACATTCAATCCTAATATCAGACTTAGTTCAGCTCCTAGCCAGAAACCTCATTAAGAACATCTAGTATTGTTAGTTGCTGATATAGAAACAGGCTGTTCAACAAAAAATAATCTTTAAGAGGGCCCCTCGTGCTGTAAAAAAAATATTATTATATTTTATTTTCATTGAATTATTACAATAGTGATGTCTTTGTTTCGTTTTTTATGAAGTAATATAATAATAATTAGTAGTAGTAATTATTATTATTATTATTGATAGTATGAATATCTTTTAGTCAATTAAATTGTATAGCTATATAATCAAAAAAGGTGTAGGCCCACAGCAAGCAAGTACACATTTTAAGTCAAAATCACAATTTTTATTAGAAAAATCTGCATTAGACCCCACTTAATGTTGTTTTCTGATTGCAATAATCTTAAGACCTTTATATTGTGTCATATTTTTGCGCTGTCAAGCTGTGAGAACACTTGGCAAGGCTCGACGTATCTTAGCGGCCAGTAGCATTGATTGAAGGAGCCACTCAGCTTTGCAGACTCTATCTGTGCTGCATTGTAATGCAGTCTGGATAGAGACCCTGTCCTATCTATTTGATAACACACCAGGCAGATTATAGCCATAAAGGAAGCCATAGCCACAAATGGAGATCTTAATGGCGGTGGGAATGAAGTGACCCATCCACTCGCCCGCACAGGTAAGATCTGCTGTCCTTTCAGAGTCCATTTCACGCCCTCATATCCAATGTTCCTGCGGTTGTCATGTTATATGGAAACCTGTCCTTCCTCTGATCATCATAAGGACATATGATGTAACTTTGGGAAGAAAGTGCTCTTACATCCCGTTCATTGGGTCGATGTGTTTTAGATGCCTGTGGAGATTATGGTGAGGCATTTATAATGGAAGTGAATGGGGAAAATATTTGCACATATGTAGAAATGTGAAGCTTATAAATTTATAAAAGCACTTTCATTAATTAATCTGTTAAAGCTTGGGAATTATTTAGGTTGTATTGTTGTTCATAGTTGTACAGTCATTTTTATAGGTTTTATTGATTTTAATTTTACTTTTATATTATTTATTATTATTTTTTTAAATGAATGAATTCATTTACTTATTCTGGAACCCTGATACTTTTCTCTAGGATACTTTGAAGACTTGAAGTTCAAAAGGATTATTATTTTTTTTAATAGAAAGCCTTTGCAACATTATAATTGTCTTTATGGTCTTTTTTGATTTTGATTTAATCTAATGTGTTAATTTTTCTTGGAAAAACTCTAACTGGGGGAAACCCAATCCTTTCACTTTATTATTTATCCATACTAAAATCACTGGCCATGTTCACTGTGCTTCACTGTAACCCAAGATTTATTTTACTTTTTTAAGAAAGTTTTTTTTTTTTTTTTACTATTTTAATATTATTATTTATTTATTTATTTTTGTGGGGTCATCAACATTACCCCACAAATGCTATCAACCAAGCTAAATGGAACTGAGAATATTCCTTTTATAGTTCTATATATTTGTCAATTCATTACCTACTCAACTAGAATCCGCTATTTAATTCCGAGGTATTTACACTGTGTATTAATCAGTAACACTCATAATATTGGTTGCTTGCTGCTTATTTCTGTTGTTTTAATGACTCAGTGCTGGTGGAGAGCTGTTATTGCTGGCAGTTTGAATACCAGCAGCAGCCATCATTCTTTGAAAACTGACACGCGCAATCTTTTCATACAAGTGTGAAGAAAATAGCCCTGTCGTTCACCTTCCCAAAGGCAGCTGGCTGGGAAAGCATCCAGGCGGGAGATGGGAGAGGGGAGGGAATGCTGCTGCTGCTGCGGAACCCAGCCCAAGTTGATCTCACGGTGTGTTTGTTTTGAGACACGGTGATCATGTGACCAACTCCTGTCTTCCCAAATCCATCATCTGCTTGTTCTTGAGTTAGCAGCTTTTCCCATCCTCACTTTAAGGGGCCTGGTGGGAGATGACTAGACATTGTTTGAGCTCAGCTGTTGATGGGAGACGGTGTGTTTTGTTTAGATGTTTTAAGAACTTGCGTGGAGGAACTTTGAGAATGTTCTGCGGAGCGGCAGAGGAGATTAACAAAGAGCAGAGTGTAAACACTTAACTGTCTGCCATGGAAACTCCACGGAGCTGCTGCTAACACGCTTTCATTAAACAGCTCTCGAGCATCAGTAAACCTGTCCGTCCTAAAGCATCCGTTTTGCATAGATTACTTACACATTGTGGTCTGTTACTGATTACAGATTACATGATGAAAAAAATTGTAGTCCGTAATCTAGATTACTCATTTTATGTAAAGTATACGTATTACTTTTGGATTACTTTTAGATTACTTTTGAACTAACTTTGATAGATTTGAATGGGATTACTGTTATAAAAAAAAAACAAAGAGAATAAAATATATTCCATTCTTCATTATCGACCTCATGAAATGCATTAAACATTACATTTCGCCAGGGTTTCCCCGAGTAAATGAAAGAACTGAATTATTAAAATAATTAACATTTTTACATTGTGTGACCATTAACCGACACCGGAGAACTGTGAACATGTGAATGTGTTGTAAAATTATTATTGACTGAGAGGTGCTTTTGTTCTCAAGTTCCCGAAGCATGGATCGCAAGTTAATTTATATTACATTTACATGGTCATTCTATATGTGAATATTCGAAGCTAAACAATATGACACAGTCAAATTTATTAGCGAGGACATTTTAAAAGAAAAAGGAGGAATTAGGGAGAATCGATGAATTATCATTTACAGCTTTTGTGTAAATAACTTGTAATAATGTAATCCATAAAAAGTAACTGTAATCTGATTATAAGCATTTACAAGTTCAACATTTTGGAATCTGATTACGTAATCCAGATTAACAGCACTGTCTTGTTTAGCATTACTGATCTACATGATGCATTATAAATGTAAACTAGGTTTTCACGTTTTGTGAGGAAAACATAAATGGTGTTTGCTACTGCAATGCTAGGGTGTTTACAGGTAATGCATATGCACTGCAGTGTGATTTGCTAAGATGTTCTGCACTGGCACTGATGGCGGTTGATAGGCAATGGTGGTTTTGTGGTTGTTAACACATTCTGGTGGTTGTTTATGTTTTGCTATGAGGTTGCTAAGGCAATTTTAGATGCTTGCTAGTGCATTGATATCTGGTTGCTAGGGTGTTCTGGTTACTGCTGCTCTATTCAAGGTTGTCAATCCTTTGATAGGTGGATGCTGAAGTGTTTAGATGGTTGCTAGTGTGTTCTGGTGGATGACAGAATGTTCTGGGAGGTTGCTAGCCCAAGTCAAAAGAGTCATCTATTTGTGCCTTGACTTCTTTTTTTTCTCTCTCCACTAGCTGAACACCGCAAATACTTTCCCCTAACCAGCGACACGATTTGAGGTATCATTCACATTCGTTGCACAAATGGAGCGGGACGAGTTACACAGTGATGTTTAAATCCTTAAGTATGAGCAAGTAATAATAGTAAAGCATGGCACCTCCAATCATTCTTCATTTCAAGAACAGCTTCCTCATTTGTTAAACCATTTAATCATCTCATTTCCCCCTGTAGGTCTGGTTTCTGTCTTATCTGTTCATCTCATTAAGTAACCTTTTATTTTTACGCTTGCTGTACCAGCTGCCCCGCTGCCACTCGGTCAAGGTTGCTCAGGAGCTCAAGGTCAGATTCACAATAGGGAATGCTACTGCTTTAAAATGTCGTTGGTCACTGGCGTGAGGGCAGAGCTCTGTGCAGCCTGCAACCCAGAGAGATTACGGCTCCTCATGCGATAAACACAAACCACTGTGATGGAGCTCTTTTAGACCTCTCTGTCAGTGCTGGGTAGTAGTAACTGATTGCATGTAATCTGGATTACGTAATCAGATTCCAAAAAATAAGTACTTGTGTTTAGATTGTATTACATTTTAAAATGACTACAGTTACTTTTTTTATTGATTACATGATTACATATTATTCACTCAGTAGCAATAAATATTCATAATTTCTTGATTTTCCCTAATTCTTCTTTTTCATCTTTTAAATTTTCCTAAAACAGCCTACCGCTTATATACAGTCAGAAAATCTTTAAAGAGCGTTTCAATATTACATCAACTACTGATAAACACGCAGAGGGTTATTTAATCATGTATTACTTTGTCTTTGGAAGGCTTTTGTATGGTGGCCGAGAAGTGCTGAACAAATCACAATTATGAAAACAAAATAGCAAATTGCAAATGCAAGTCTAAAAAACAAAAAATAACAATTCAGAAAACACAACAACAAGTCAGAAAACATTATAACAAGTCAGAAAACACAACGACAAATCTGAAAACAAATGAACAAGTCAGAAAGCACAACGACAATTCAGACAAACCTGAAGAGGTAGGTATAGTTTGAGACAGTGTTATTGGTTTGGGATTACTCACCGCTGATTGGACGAGGCATCTGTCAATCAACGTATACAGGGAGAACCAGCTGAAGAACAGCAGAGTCCTGGTAGATAGTTCGGATATGGTATTAAAGTAGCTCATTTTAAATGTATTGTATGATTTGCCCTTATTATGGAATAAAAAATACGGGGTGTATTTTTACATTTAGTTAAAAGTGGCTGTGAAACATCAGCTTCAGTGGTGCAGATGGATAAGTGCGTGTCACTGCCTTTTTGGCGCGATCAACCCGGGTTCCATCCCGCCTTTTGCCGAGCTTTTTTTCCCTCCCTTTTCAAATCTCGTATTAGCAATGGATTCTATTTACACTAAGTGAAAATAGCAGTATTTTTAACAATATGCTATTTACACAGTGCAAATACCTATTTACACTATGTTAAAAATAGCAGGATTTCTACTATCAAGTATACTACTTGTTGCAATAGTGGCAAATATCTGCACATCAGTATTGTAGTACATTATAAAACCGTATGCAATAATAACTTATTGAGTGTAAATTATAATTATAATTCAAATTATTAAATGGATGCCACCTTATTGGTACAATAAAGCCCTCCCTACACCTACCCTAACCCTACCCCATACTTTATTTTCAACTTTTTGATTATTTCTTTATTTTTTATTGAAAATAAATGCCTTTACGTTGTGATACGAGATTTGAAAAGGGAGAAAATAAAAGTTAGGCAAAAGACGGGATCGAACCAGGGTGGATCGCGTCAAAAAGCCAAGGGCACGCATTTATCCATCTGCGCCACTGAAGCTTATGATTTATAGCCACTTTTAGCTAAAATTAAATAGACACCCCGTATTTTTTATTCAATAGTAAGGGCAATTCATACAATACATAAACTGAGCTACTTTAATACCATCCCCAAACTTTCTACGACGACTCTGCTGTTCTTCGGCTGGTTCATCCCTGTATACGTTGATTGACAGATGTCTCGTCCAGTCATCGGGGAGTAATCCAACCATGGCGCGGTGCTTTTTTTTTTTAAACTATGCCTACCTCTTCCGTTTGTCTATTGTTTGTCGCTGTGTTTCGCTTGTTTATTTTTTTTCGAATTTGTCATTTTTTTCTGACTTGTTATAATGTTTTCTGAATGGTTGTTGTGCTTTCTGAATTGTTATTTTGTTTTTTAGACTTGCATTTGCGTTTGTAATTTGTTATTGTGTTTTCAGAATTGTGATTTGTTTAGCAATTCTCGGCCACCGTACTTATTGTCTTCAACCACATTAAAGCACAAATTCTGTTTTCTTATTTACATGTATGCGGGCAAATCCCAAACATTTTTTTTTTTGTCAACGCAACCTCTTTCACCTAATATATTTACTTGAAGTATACCCTGAGATTTTAAAATATATATTTTAATTATTAAGAATCACATTTGAATGTTCATGGCTCTCTGACATTGGTTAATTGTCATATTAAATAAAGGTAAACTAACAAATTATTTGAATGTGTTTTATTTTGATTGAGGTTGTTTTAAATGGATTTATTTTAATTTAACATTTTTATGACTGAATTAATTATTAGCTTAAACTCACAAACCCCCTGCATTTTCTTTACGAACCCCAGTTTGGGAAACTTTGACATAATGTAATGTTTAATGCACTTCATGTTGTCAATAACAACTAATAGAATATAATGTATTTCTTTTCATTTTTATGTAAATATGGTACAAGATTTTCCTATTTAAATCCGTGTGAAAAACGAGTTAGTAGTAAACTAAAAGCGATCAAAAATAGTCTGATTATATTAGGCTACATACCAAAAATGTGTGATGCAATTACATTCCTAATTACAATTTTTGTCATGTAATTTGGTTTACAATTTGTAAGTAATCTACCCAGCTCTGCTCTCTGTTGATGTGCCTATGGGGTCACCTTTGGCTCGTCACCCAGTAATCGCACTTGCCGGAAACACCTGTTTCAATAACGCCAACATAGTCTTCAGCGCAGATGAAGAGATTTCAGAGTCTAATCTTGGCATTTACTGGCTTTTTTGAACCCGGCCCCTCTGGACAAATGCACAGCGTTCTGCAAACACATGACTTATTGTTTTGCCCCTACTGTAATATGCTTTATGTGTAAACACAGCCCGCAACAGAACCCTGTTTATAGTGTAAATAATCTGCAGGAGACAACTGGAAATGCAAACACCGTCTAAAGCGCTGTTGATTAAATCATAAACTAATCCCGAGAAGCCATGAAGGAAAATTCACTTTATCTCTAAAATACTCCAAGTCCTTGTTCTCATTTTAACTTTATGAAAGCTAATCAAGCAGAGCAAAGGTGTAAATCGTATTGTGCTTGAATCTAAACTAATAGTATATTAAAATGTGCCGTTTCTGTAATAACTGCCTGGCCTTTTGAGCTAAAGCAGGAATTGTGATGTTCTCATCCTCCATCATGTGAATGATTGCTATTGCTGTCTGGAGTTGTGTTTATGGACTACTATTGTGAAATGCGACCACTAGGGGGAGTTTTGTGCTGTTCTGTCTGCCTTTGCAGCAAAACAAATAAACATACTGCTTTTTATGTGTCTCATCTGTATTAATCTGCCTGCAAATCACAACAAGCAGATAATGCTTTTCCATCGTGGCAGTAATAAAACGCTCCGCACACTTGCTGAGGCAGCGTGCCATATCTGAAGGTTAAGGTGTCCTCCACTTCCCGCCTGTGGCGAATAGAGATTTAAATTAACCAGTCATTTTCCCAACAGCTCCTTGATATTAAATGGGGAAAAAATGACGAGGCAAAGAAATGAAAAATCAGAGTTGATATCCGTGAGCAGAATTCCGTTTTGTGGAGCGCAGTGTCACTAAAACCCAAGAACTTCAGGAAAGAAGTCATTTTATCAGCGTGAAATCACATCAAGCGGCACTCGGCTTCGGTTTACTGTTATTGCTGTCAATATGGAAACAGAGGGGCAGGTCAGCTGGCGAGTTTTCATAAACTGAAACGGGGTCATTTCAGTGCCCGCAGTCCCTTGACCTCTGTTCCCTGCTGGCCTGCTGGGATTTGCGTCAGATTATGGCTTGCAAGGAAACCGCTTTCCTTTACTCCCTCTCTGTTTGCGCCGTGCTGCAGCAGATGCATGCAGCCACTCAGGTTTGCTCTGTCAATGGCAAACCCAGCCCTCTTATAAAGCCTCCGGTAAGAGTCTTAAGCCTAATTTGATTACATCATGATCGACAGCAGTCGTGTCCGACAGAGTACCGGATGAGATTTGTCCATCCTTGGCTTTAAGCGGTCCAGTGAAACATTGACACAGTGGAAAAATGATGATGAAATGTAGATTTGTCAACACTAAGACCCCATGACTGTATACGTACATCACCTGTCCAAATGTCACACAGATATTTTAGCAAATTTCCCATGTAGCATTACTTTCTCTTGGCCATGTATTTGCCCATACTCTTTTATTTTTATATATTTATTGATTTTTTAAATTTTATTCTATATTTACTATCTTTGTCCTTTCCAAATATCCCATACAACCATAACTGTTGAACCTGCTTTGTCCCCATGATGCAATGCACTGGACTTCTACTCTACCTTTATTTCTAGTGGGGTGACAAATGAGAACGTATATCAACACATTTAGCATTTTGAAAATGGATTCATTATTTACTTAAATTATGACTTTTTTCAGAAAATATTGGCGCAAAAATACAAAATGACATAATCAATAATAATAATTAATTAATTAATTTATAAAATACACTCTACCATTCAAAAGCATGCGTCGATAAGATTTTTATTTAAATGTCAGTCTCTTATGCTCACCAAGGCTGCATTTATTCAATCAAAAATACAGAAAAAACAGTAATAATGTGAAATATTATTACACTTTAAAACAGCTGTTTTCTATGTGAATATCCATTCAATGTAAATTTATTCCTGTGATCATTACTCCAGTCTTCAGTGTCACATGATCCTTCAGAAATCATTCTAATATGCTGATTTGCTGCTCAAGAAGCATTTCTTCTTATTATTATTAATGTTTAATACAGTTGCTGTTTGAATGGAAGTGTATGTTGTCATACCTGTACAACTACCTGTACATTAATTTTATTTATTTTTTTTACTATGACTGTCCTATTTTTGCAGTATGCATACAAATATGAATGCAAATTTTCTTGTGCGTGAATTACACTGATTGATGAATTACCCAAATATTTGAATTTGCCCAAATGTGCAGACCACGTACCTCAATGCAATGCATCTGACCAGTGTCACAAGATATCCAGAAACTATTTTAATCTTGTTGGTTCATTATTTATTATTTACTTCATTTACACAAAATTACAGTACAAATACAAAAGAACTGTAAAAGAACTAGAGTACTCTCTAGAAGAATTTAACAAGCAGAGAGTCATGTGACAACAATATAGGCATAGTATACAATGTTTTGAAATATTTATTCAGCATATACTGTTACACATATTGCTTTTTAAAATAAGTTTGTTTGCACTGTATGCACTTTATAAAGTGTGATATGCAGTAAACAGTATGCTAACATTCTTTCCGAACATAGCCAAAGATATCATCCATTTGGTGTAAACCAAAGCTGTTTGTCATTCCAAAACCTCAATGACGAACTAACAATCTAAATTTAATATAGACGTAGTTTAACATAAGCTGCTGTCTGGGATCTCTAAAAGCCCTCTCCACATCTGTGTATGTAATGAGTGATGAGGAGACGCCATGAATAGCATACCTTTCTGGAACACCTGTAGGCTGGGCTCTAATCTAACAGATGGCTCTTCTGATCAGCACTGCTGTTGAATACACTACAGGTTTAATGCTTCTGTAGGTTAAAGTAACTGCTGGATGTTTTCCCAAAGATGTTTTGGCATTTGTGATTCGTGCTTTTACTATTGATCGCGCAACACTATCTGTCGAGATTGTTTGATAACGTTGGATAACTCAATCGATTGCGCACACTCCCAGCTTTCATTAAACTATATATAAGGTGGAACAATGTTGATATGCTGATGCAAAAAAAAAAAAAGTATTTGTGCTGCTTCCTGAAACTCTTTCTGAGAGTAACATGATGCTCAAAACCTCCCCCTCACACATGAGGAGTCAAGAAAGCAAAGCATAATGTAGAGTCAGCTGTCATCATCAAAAAATCAATCTATACACAGCGATCAGGACTTTTCCTTCAGGTTTATTTTTTGATTAATGACAACGGCCACATTCTTTCTTATGACACAGCTACTTAAAGTAAATTGACATGACATACTGATTTGAGATTGAGTTCATAATGTCAAAAGTTTAGGAATTTGGAGAGTCGGGCACAATGCTCAATTACAGTTTATCCATCATTATGGATACATTGAAAACATGTGGTTTTAGAAGTCAATATGCTGCTAATTTCCTCAACACTGAACATATGCTTTTCACTGGCCTCCATTCTGCAGTTGAGTCTGTCTAAGGTACTATTAGGGCCCGTTCACATTGGACTCATCCTTGTGTTCATCTGCACAATTTTTAATGTCTTTGAGCATTTTGTCTAGCTGTTGTTCTGACTGCAGACTCACAAAAAAGGTGGTATATGTCAAGCTGGAATTCTTCTGATGGTATGAAAATCACCTAGCAAGTAAAGAGGACATGATTGTATTCATTTTTAAATGGACCTTAATAAGCGTGTTAATTTGCTAATTAATGGCATCTATCTTTGAAGGTAACTCAATCCTCAACACAAGTGTACGGTAATACAAGAATGCATGTTAAGCAATAGTTCACTCAGAAATGAAATTTTGTCCAGAAGTGACGATTTAAAGTTAAAACGCCTTTAATGATGGATTTGTTTCTTCCAAACAAACAACTTTTCACTTCACCATATGTTAACTGATGGACTGGAGTGGTGTGGATTATTGTGATGTTTTTATCAGCTGTTTGGACTCTCATTCTGACGGCACCCATTCACTGCAGAGGATCTATTGGTGAGCGAGTGATTATGTTTACATTTTCCAAATCCTGCTGAAGAACTCACACATATTGGATGGCCTGAGGGTGTGTACATTTTCAGCATTTTAATTTTGGGGTGAATAATTCCTTTACAGGGATAGCTCACCCAAAAAACAAAAATTCTGTCATGATTTAAGAAAATATCTTTAAAAAGACATTTTAAAGAATGAAAATTGTATTTTGTCTGTATTATAAAAGTCAATGGCGTCCAAAAACACTTAAAGGGTTAGTTCACCCAAAAATGAAAATTAGCCCATGTTTTACTCACCCTCAAGTCATCCTAGGTTTATATGACTTTCTTCTTTCAGACAAATCCAATCAGAGTTATATTAAAAATTATCCTCTTTCAAGCTTTATAATGGCATGGGCGGGTGTTTTTGTTAATCAGTCTAAAAGTAGTCAAATAAAGCTCATTCGTCCATATTAAAACGTGCCTCACACGGCACTCCGGGGGTGAATAAAGGCCTCCTGAAGAGAATCGATGCATTTGTGTAAGAAAAACATCCATATTTAAAACGATATAAACAGTTTTGGGTAACTTATGTATGTTCAAGAGAGACTGCCTTTCCGGAGGATGACGTAGAGCATAGGACATGTGAGTGTGAGTCTCGCGAAAATCAACGTTTATTAACAGGAGCAGGAAAGGAAGCAAAGTTTCCTTACTTTAAAAAAACAGTTTCCTCTTGGCTTATATCGAAAATCTCTGACATTTTTCTTTATAAATCCTCATTTTGTGCTTCTAATTCGTGACTGGTGTTTTGTTTTGTTCTCTCCTCTCTGCTTCTGCGTTCGTCACTTCTCACTGGCGCATGCGCTACGCATACGTCCTACGTCATCCACTGGAACGGCTTCTGCTTATGACAGTTAGCAGAAGTGAGAAAAGGGTGTTTATATAGTTTTAAATATGGATATTTGTCTTTCAAAAATGCATGGATTCGCTACAGGAGATCGTAACAAAGTTCGTAGTTCGGGAAGAAGGAGGCGGGAACCGGCGGACATTTAAACAAACTTTAATAAAATAAACAAACACAAAATAGCGCGACAGCCCCTCGCGGACGACTGTCGCGCACAAACAGAACCAAAACACAAAATAAAATCCAGGCCTGGTCCTCTCTCGTCCAACACTGTCGTCACTCTTCCTTTTTATTCTTCCAGAGCTCCTCCGTGGGACTCGAGACCGTGAGTGGCGCAGGTGTTGCTCATTACCATTAAACTCCACCGGCCTCGCTCCGCTCCCACGGCTCTCGGCCCCGCCCCACTCGTCACAAAGACCTTTATTCACCCGGAGCCGTGTGAGGCACATTTTATTATGGATGTGCACGCTTTATTTGACTACTTTTGGACTGTTGAACAAAAACACCCGCCCATGCCATTTTAAAGCTGGGAAGAGCCAGGGACATTTTTGAATATAACTCTGATTGGATTTGTCTGAAAGAAGAAAGTCATGTACACATAGGATGCCTTGAGGGTGAGTAAAACATGAACTAATTTTCATTTTTGGGTGAACTAACCTTTCAAATGTGTCCTTCATGTTTCACAGAAGAAAGTAAGTTGTACAAGTTTGGAATGACATGAGAAGGAATAAATAATGACTGAATTTTTGGGTGAACTATCCCTTTAAAATTGATATTTTCTTCCATATTGTGACATACATTTCAGTGAAATGGTTTATCAGAAAAGAAAAAGTAGGGTGGGACTTGGTTCAATGCATCAGTTGTTGATTTGATTTTTTGTGATGTGGGCGTTGCACTCAAATCTGAAGGAAGATGTTAAAGTGAGTAAATAAGTCACTTCAAATTAAATAAATCTTGCATACATCACCAGAGAGAACTCTGTCATTTCACTGGAAGGTCCAGTCATGACATTGTGATTAAACATTACGTAGCCTGAACATTTAGAAAATGAAACATATGCACAGATGAACTGTCTATAATAATATCTATAATATGCATTTAGAAAATAGGTATAGAATAGATCTATTTCGTGCAGACTTCAAGTATGTACCTTTGCGCTACACGTTGCTTATGCATTCATGTCTGCTTTGCACATACGTGTTATGAATTACATGCATTCAATACTGCAGCCTTCAAGATACAGCCAAGGTTTAGATGCTCCGATCCAGATATCCAGGCTTTCCCTCCAGAATTGATGCACTCGTGCGGAGGAGGTGTGTTTTCCGTGTCCCTGGCGTGCTGTGTGTGTGCGCGTGTGTGTCAGTGGAGAGCGTGATGTTCTCATCAGAGCTGAGTTCTTAATCCCAGGAGATGGAGCTGCCCATCCCCACGAGCTGAATAATGGATGCCCGCTTCATCAGTCCAGCAATCCACAGCTCACCAAAGGCAGGACAGGACTGTCTTCCTGTGCTTTCCACGCTCACAGGCCATAGCTAGGGAATACCCTGATGGTGCAAACCCGCTCCCTGGTGCACCGATGTCCTGTGCTTTGCATGATGTGTTATGGTTGAATTCAAATCAGCTGCTACACTGTAAAAATGTAATTTTAATAAGTTGACTGTAATCAAAATGCAATACTCCTTTTCCATATTTCGAAACCTCCATCTCTGGCCTCTAATCTGATAAGCAAGCAGGCAGATGTTTATCCTGCTTAATTCATCCTCCCAGCTGATGCACGGTGTAATCCCACAGAGCGTATCCCGCCGTGACATCAGACACCGGGTCACGTCATGTGCTGTGTGCAAGGATATAGCAAGGATGATTTCTTTTTCCGTCCCGTGAGCAAGCGTAGCTCGTAACGTTGTTATGACAGCACAGCCTCCAGCAACAGAGCGTTTGCTTGGTCATTAATGTGTTCAGGTCCTGTTTTTCGGCCTCTTTCACTTCCACGACCTGTTTATCACCCGTATGCCCTTCATGCTAAAGTCAACCAGCAGATCACGTAGTTAATTCAAAGCAAACTATTAACAAAATAATGAATGCTGTTATCAGGATAAAGGTGAGCTCGTAGCTGCCAGCGCAATCTGTAAATGATTTTCTCCCAGATACGACTGCTGTGACCTCTGGATATTAAACATGTAAATATGCTATTTTTCACTTATTGTAGTAGTAGTAGTAGTATGGGGAGATTTGGGGCATGTATAACAGTAACTATAAGATCTGGTGTCAAAAGTCCAGTTTCACAAATTGTTCAAATGATGCTGGTTTCAAACACCTGGGTCTTAAAATTAGAATCATTTGTGAATTCTGTGAATTAAAGTTGTTACATGTAATTTTATACACAAGCTAATTATATTATCTGTAGGCTGAAACAATTGTTTGATATCTCTGTTACCTACATTTGTTTCACTGGTTAAAATTGGCTGAAAAGCAAATAGGGTGTAGACAAGTTCTATTGTGACAACTTACCCCAAATGGTGTGTCATCATGCCCTGCTATTGCGTTAAATAGATAGTTCATCCAAAAATGAATATTCCTGTCATCATTTACACACCCTCATGTCTTTCCAAACTGGTTGTTGATTTTCACCAAAATGTTATAAACACTGATCAATGCACAGACATACAGTAGAGCACATCAAATATGGTAAACATAAACTCAGATGTGTAAGAACCAATGAGATTTGTTCTTGCATGTCAAGAACGTTTGAGCTTCTATTAACTTGTATGTGTGTTGATCAGTGTTTTTAATGTGAATACAAGCCTAAATTAAATCTATTACACAGCTCAGTGGAATACTTCTGACTGGTCAGTCGTGTTTTTTTTAGGTGTGTTATTCCCCAATAATAACTGTCATCATTAGCAGCCCGAATAGCACACACTCGTACGGGTATTTGAGGCTGGTCTATAGTTTCATTCATATAGTTTAATAGTAGGACTGCAGTAATATTGTTGAAGTGCTCGTCTTGTTGCCAGAACAATTGTTTTGTACCCTGTAAAGGATTTAAAAGAAACTGAACATTGTTTTACAACATTATTACCTGTAATCTATAGATTGAGTCAAGGATGATGTCTGGTTCACAAATGAATCATTCTTTTGAACTGGTTCTTTTTGATGAAATAGTTGAACCAGTTCACCAAATCGGACTGAATTGTCTGAAACAGTTCACAGGTTGAGGAGCATAGATCTACAAGTTACTCAATCAAAACTCACTTTTATTTAAATAGTGTTTAGGTTCTTGCACAGACCAATCATTTTGCTTCATAAGACATCTATATGGGCAGTCGCTGACTTGCATTTTATGAATCAGCAAGGACCACGGTTTCAGCTAAAAATCTTCTTTACCGTTCTACTGAAGGAAGAAAGTCAGCTGTATCTTGGATGGCTTGAGAGTGCATAATTTAACAGCAAATTTTCATTTTGGGGTGAACTATCCCTTTAAGTCATCTTTCTCTCAGTAGCTTTTCCTTTTAGACTTAAATGTAAGTACGTGAACAGAAAATGAAAATTAAACCCACCAAAAAACATTCACTAGAGTAAAAAGTGTGTGACAACTAGTCCTAGTCTCCTTTATATACTGTAACGTCATTCCAAAGATCTGCAGAAGATTGACAAACACAGCCAAACCCTTTTACTACAATGAGCTTAGGTAAATAAATCCCTCTTTGACTGTAAACGCCCCTGTCATAAATGTCTTAGCTTTGATAGCACTAGACTGCCCCACCCAAACGTCTGATCAGCGTGAGCACGACGCTGCTCCTGTTTACATTTCAATTTCACATTCTTAAAAAGATCCCAGACAGGACATGTAATGCTGGTTTTATTTCGAGGACCGATTTTACTGCTCTTTAGGGCTATGCTAGTTAAGTGTTTGCTGCACATGTGCATGTTTGTGCGCTGGCTATTTCAGCTGACTGCATTGATGCAGTGACCTCTGTGTCCTGGACCGGAACTGTACTGCTCAATAATACATCAGCATGCTCATATGAGAAATGCAGCAGTTGAGGTAAACCCGGCAGTGTTGGGTTTGGGGTGCATGCATTTTTCAAAGCCCACCTCTTCTTCTGTTTCTTTGCTGCTATTTTTTAAGGCCCTCTTGCATCTCGCTCCATTAGTCATCAGCGTTTTGGTCTCAGCTAAAGTGAGTCAGTGTAGCCGTACCAACCACATGCCACAAAAACACACACACATTCACGTACATATCCGTGTTTAATCACTACAGAGGATAAAGACAAAGAAATAGTCACTCCTTTATTGGATATAGTTGCATAATTCACTGTGAAAACCATTAGATATGCTTGAAGTGTTTGTCTTCATACAAATCATTCATACTACAAACTACCAGACTATGATGTTTTCCCCTTGATTCAGTTATGTTGGATTATGCGTCACTCAGCAGGAAGCAATGTGTGTAAATATGTAAAAACGTACGTTACTATTGATATATGGCATGTCTGAGTGCCATACTGTATATAAGCTGTTTTTTTAAATAATTCTTTTAAAATTTATATTTATAGAAAGAGAGAGAGAGTGAGAAAAGTCCAAGGACAACTTTCAGTCAGATTAATAAATATCAGTACTGAAAATGTTTTAATGTTTTTGAAAGAAGTATGCTGCAATTATTTGTTCAAAACAAAGCAATAAAAATAGCAACACTGTGAAATATTATTACAATTTAAAATAACGTTCGGTTACGTATGGTAACCCTCGTTCCCTGAAGGAGGGAACGGAGACGTCACGTCGGATGACCGACTGAAAGGGAACTAAATCATTTCTGTGATGGCAAAGCTGAATTTTTCAGCCATTCAGTCTTTAGTATGGAAGCCTGTTTCCTCCTTGGAATAAAATAACAAAAGCAATTGCTACTTTTTATCTCACAATTCAGAGCAAATTTTTCACATTTTTTACTTACATCTTTCAACTATGTTTTTTCCACCACTAAATTGTCTCACAATTTAGTTTATATATATATTTTAAGTTTATATATTTTCTTTTTTTCTCTAAGAATTGTGAGGAAAAACAGAATTGTGAGATAAAATTCAATTAACTTTTAGATTTTTAATTACATTTTTAAAAAAAAACTTTATCAAGTAACATTTCTTTTTATTATCATCACCGTTAAAGACAGATGTGCTGCGTAATATTTTTGAGGAAACCTGTGATTTAAAAAAAAAATAAAGATTCTTTGTTGAATGTAAAGTTAAACAGATTTATTTGAAACAGAAATTGTTTGCAACATTGTCTTTACTGTCTCTTTTTGACTAATTTAATCCTTGCAAAAAAAATCGTATTGACCTCAAACATTTGAATAGCGTATATTTATAAATAGGCTAAAAGAACATGTGCCTTAGTTCATTTCTTTGCTTCAGTGATTCTTGTGACACGGTTGAAGTGTTAATTAAACCTCTGTCGAAGTGGGTTTCTGTGTGTATGCAATCAGAATGGCCCTTCAGCAAGCGTTCCCTCCTGATTTACAGGTGCATGGCGTGTGCTGTGTCTAATGAGAAGCCTTCAGCCAGGTGTTGAGGTGGCTGGGGTTGCCTGGGCTACGCTGTGCATCTCGCTGAGCTAGCTGGAAGCGTCGAGCGCTGAGCTAATGCAGGGACACTCTGTTCAGACAGGAACAGTTCCACAGGGAGGCCAAGGGGAAATATAGAGACGCTGCCTCCCTCTCTCACTTAGTCTTCTAGAATATACTTTTCAGCCACAGTCTGTCTGGCTCATCATCGCTCCTGCTGTTCACTCCGCAGAGTCAAAGTATTGAATCTAGCAGGTTGAAAACTTGGAGTGTTAACAAGATGCTGCCTTTGAGTTTTTCTCAGCAGCTGGACTCTTGCAGCGAGCCATACCTGAATGATTTTATCACATATGAGAAATATCTATAGACTATGGGTTCATTTGCTGTTTTTTAGATGTCAGTATAGTGCAATCGATCTTAAGCAAGCACATACATTTTTGTTTGCTTATTTGTTTATGGCATGAAATTTCTATTTATTTAGTAGATTTTTCATCCAGTAGTTTTATGCAATATTGCATAAAACTATTAAAGATCTTTTTTTTTTTAAATACAGATTAACTCAAATATAAATATTAGATTAAAAAACTTAAACATAAATAAAACTGTGAAATGTTGCCTTGGCAACTAATTAAAATAAAATACAGTAAGTTAAATTACCTAAATTACTAAACTGAAATAAAAATAAATCTATAAAACAATAAAACTGCAAAAGCACATGCAAAATCTTTACCTAAAATCAAATGAAAAAAATTGAAAAACTATATATAAAAAGATCATTAAAAATATCGTTAAATGCTATAATAGTACATAAATATTAATAAAATTATACTAATTCACATTAAAACACATGAATGGAAGCCTAGCTACTCTGAAGAGCAAAGGACACACACAAGGACATTTGATTCAGCTTTAGAAAGAATCGTAAAGTAAATCACGAATGGTGCAAAAATACATTTGTTTCATATATTGGTGTACATTTGGGCCTCAAAAACCTTAGAACAGTGGCAACAGAAAGGGAGAATAGATCATGTTAAAAGGTTTTTTAAATTTTATATTTCTACTTTCCAACCAGAATGTGATATGAACCTCATTTAAAAGGCCATGTGAACAACCACTAAGAACTCAAATCAGAATTGCACGCTGGTTTGCGGTGTGAATGTAGCCGGTGTTACGCTCTGGCTGTCTCTGTGTTTTGCTCTCATCACTTTAAACATTCACGGCTACACACATGTTTGCAGAGCTGTTCTGCAAACATACATGCAGTAGAGATGCAGCTGGTTCCCTGATCTGCAGTACTGAATGATTCAAGGCCTGAATCCGCTGTCATCCCCTGAAACCGCATCTCTCTCGCTCTCACACAATCAGCTCTCCTGCTCTTTTTCCCGGCACGTCACTCACTCGCTCCTTTCCCTTTCTCTGTTGCGCTGTTTGTGGGACATTGATGTTACATGGGTTATTTCTGGAACTGAGGTTCACCTTTGAGAGTTGCATTTCCTCCATACTGGAGAGAGCACACGGATCCATTCCTCCTTTGTGACAGGCAGCTATTTCCAGAGCAGATCACATGACATGACAATAGGCATGCATGCACATCCCTGCTGCCCCCCCCCCCATTCTGCACTCTGTGTACTAACAGCCAGACTGGAGCCAAACTGCATGCACTTGAGTGTGTTTAAACTTTAAACAGAACCTGAAGCGAGAGACGTGCACGCTCACCAAACACCCAGCTGCTTGGACCGCTCTATTCTTGTTGTGTTAAATGCACCGAGTGTTTTCCACTCTCCACATGCGTGCGATCGAGAGAGATGCATGAGTCGCATTAACTCTGGGAGCTCCTCACATTACTAGCAGCACGTTGCTTTATGAGCTAATCTAATGGAGCTACATCTGTTGGTTACACCTGCTGTGTGCATGTGTTTTCCATGCTCTTTGTTTTTTGTTCTTCTCTGTTCACAGGCGAGAGAGACAAGCGAAAGTAAACAATTGAAATCTCTGGTCGAACTGTCCGTGTCGGATCATGTGATGCACTGCTTCATCTTTGCACCAAGATGGGACCCCCGTGAGGTCCTCGTATCAACCCAACACAAGCACAGCTGCTTCAGACGGGCTTTACCCACACACCAGCATGGGTTTGTTACACCTGCAAAGGGTTAAAGACCATGTGAGGTCTGTTTTCCGCTCCATCATCCCTGTGTACATTTTAAACAAACAATACTGGATTTAACCTTTACATGCCGTTGTGATAACAAGCGAGAGTGGAGGGGGAGTGGCTGGGGGGCGTGGCCACAGAGCCTCAGCGAGAGGACACTACGCTCTTGTTTTGAATTCCTCCGATACAACTGTCCAAATATCCCGGGAAGTTGGCGAATGGTTCTGGTTAGTCACGTGGTTGGTAGGAAAAGTACAGCTGTGGGCCAGAGGAAATATAGAATTTCAGGTTTCATAAAGATCTATCTGCTTTAAAAAAAAACTGGTGACATTTTAGGAGTAAGATTTGTTAACATTTGTTAATGCATTAGGTATCATGAACTAACAATAAAGATATGTCATGACCCTGGACCACAAAACCAGTCATAAGGGTCAATTTTCTAAATAAAGCTGAGTAAATAAGCTTTCCATTGATGTATGGTTTGTTAGGATAGGACAATATTTGGCCGAGATACAACCATTTGAAAATCTGGAATCTGAGGGTGCAAAAAAATCTAAATATTGAGAAAATCACCTTTAAATTTGACCAAATGAAGTTCTTAGCCATGCATATTACTAATCAAAAATTAAGTTTTGATATATTTACAATAGGAAATGTACTAAATATCTTCATGGAACATGATCTTTACTTAATATCCTAATGATTTTTGGCATAAATTACAAAATCAATCATTTTGACCCATACAATGTATTTTTGGCTATTGCTACAAATATACCCCAGAGACTTAAGGTTTTGTGGTTCCCTTTTACAGGGTATTACACAAATTAGTAAGTGATTCATATAAATAACATAATAGTAAGGATAGGAGGGCCGTTTCTAAGCCAATTTGAAGCCCTAGGCGAAATCCCTAGTGGCAAGCATGCACATAATTACACATAAATCAAAATAAATAATTTATACATTTTGATTGGATACATATTACTAACTATCATGATTGTTAGATAGTATCAATGGTCTTTTTGTCGTTATCTGTTTTTGTTCAATTTTGTTGTGGTTGTTTCTTGAAAACATTGATTAAGTGTCAGTTATTGCAGTATTATGTCAGTTAAAAACCTATAAAACCCCTTTGTGACCCCAAACTACAATAAAAGCTTAGCAGGGCATAACAGGAAACAATGCTGTACTTAATCAGTTGCTGTCATTAAGGGTGAACGTCTCTTTTAATAAACGTGACGCTTGCCCTCTATGACTCTGCTCAATTAAGCGCTGGTTGGAAAAGTGAAGAATTGACTTCAGCATTTCGAAATCTCGTAAGGATGTAATTTAACTCGCAAAAGCGGTTATAATAAGGATGTATGATCCGCTGTGAATAGCACAATTTTACTCTACAAATATTTCTTAATTGGATGATGTTTTAAACGTTTATATGGGAATATTACATGAACACTGATCCTTAACCATGCATTGGCGCAAAAAACACACACCTTTTGGACAAATCTGCCACAAATACTGCCTAAACAAAATACTGATTAAATTGGCCTTTGAACTTAGCTTTATTGTATGGCAAAAAAAAGTGTTACCTTTCCAAAGCACTGACAGAGCCCATGATATAATGGCGTTGTTGGTGCTCCAATGCCAACTTGCATGCAACCAATCAGGAGCAACGACAGCACTCTGATTAGTGGCTACAGGCATCGTCAGATTGACGCTACCACTAGCCCAATAATGTGGGGGCAGTCATATTTCAGGGTGACCGTGCCACTCTTTATCACAACCCTGCTAAAAGTGCCAGTACGTGCGCTCATTGGTGTCCCTTCAGCTGGTGCTATGCCTAGAAACGGCCCTGGGGATAGGGTTTGGCTAGTTGCTTGCAATGAATTTGTGCATAAATACATGTAATGCATAACAAGGACATATTGAAATAAAGTGTTACCAATAATCCAGTAAATCTATGTAATTGGTACATTTTACTTTAAGGTCCAATTCTCACTTTTAACTAGCATGCATGTTGCTAACATATTGGCTGTTTATTAGTATGAATAAAGCACATATTAATGCCTTATTCTGCATGACCATATTTTCGATTCCTTAATCCTACCCCATACTGTACCTAAACTTAACAAATTCCTTACTATTAATAAACAACAAATTAGTTGATTATTAAGGCAAAAGTCATAGATAATAGTAAGTTAATAGTGACAACTGAGCCTTAGAATAAAGTGTGGCCTAATGTTAAAAATAACATCAAACAACTTGATTTATATTTCTATGATAAATGAAAATGTATGAGCATGTAGTATGTAACCTAGATTAATAAAAGATGTGAATGTATTGTTCATTGTTCTTTCTGTTGTTTATGATACTTAATGCAGTAATGTTAACAAATTAATGTTGAAAAAAAAAGAGTTATTTCACAATAAAGGGGTGTTAGTTATATGTAAATATCATTAAACTATGCACTTTTGATAATGCCTGAGAAACATATTGGCGAGAAAATAAAATCTAGTTCACATGTTCTGTGCTCTTAGTTTTGATTCCCCTGTGTTTACACTGCTTACAATAGTGCTTTTACAAGTCACCTGCTTTAGTGCATCGGAATGCATGATGATTGCTTCAGAAGTGCGCTGAATAAGGGTCTGAGCAGCCTTGAAACGGCCTTGCCGTGTAATTAGATGGAAGCTTATCATCTCCACTTGTATCCCCCTCCCTATGTGACAGTGCACAGCCATTGATCTGTGGGCTGCTGCTCCATTGACCTAAACGAGAGTCTCTCTCAGTGCTTTCCTTGGGGAGAAACAGAGGAGCCACTTCAGGAAAGGAGAGAGTTGTTCCGATTCAAGACACTGCTGAAATGGGACAGCCACATGTGACCCAGGAAGCAGGACGACGCTCTAATGTAAATGGTGCTTGGAGGTCACCCTTTCTGAGCAGCTGACTCTGAGACATGGAGCGACACCTCAGGAATGTTGGGCCATTCGTGCGGAACTAACCTTCTACTTGTGGCAGTTGTCCTTGAGCAATGAAAGTGTTTTGAGCTTGGGTTGCTGACAGATGCTTTTTTCCTGTGCCGTAGGACCAAGCAGGCTGACCTTTGAGCTACCTCAGCCAGGGCGGATTACTAAATGAACAAAAACCAACAAGCGCTTTCTTAAATCTCAATTTGATCCTTTTTGAACTGAGAGAATCTGACAGTTGTTATTTGGAGCTGCCGTAAAAAAAAATGTGAGTGCAGTTACTGTGAGACCAATCCCTCATCTGGAACAGAGCTCAGAGGTCAACAGAGTTTCAAACAATGCACCTTTCCTCTCAGTACCTTTACAGGTGTCCATTAGCTCCAGACTTCCATGTGAAATGATTTCTTAATCGGACACTCTCTGAGGTATTCATCCAGAAAGCAGTAAAGCATTAGTGAATAATGATCTGCGGATAAAAGGAATTAGAGCAGCATCTTGGAATCATTTCATGCACTCCACTTTCTTTTGTAGACAATAGCCAACAGGGTTTTATGACTTTATTTCTCTTTGTGATGTATGCAGCATTTCCTCAGTGCCTCAACACTTATCACTAGGTTGATTTAGTCAGGATAGATAAGATAATGAATGCAAACATTCCAAGTCACAGAGGTTGTATGGTGTGGAGGACAGCGGAGAACTTGGCAGTCTTCAATATCACAGGACTTGCGCCGAATGAACGCTGTCCTTGGATCCCATCAGAGGAATAATAAATAAATGACGATGCCACGCCAGTCACCCTAGTATTAATTCAAATATCAAAAAAAAGGGAGAGAGGAAAAAGAGACAAGGAGAAAGATGCAATTCAACTGTAGACATACCGTAAAATGGTTTGAATTATGCATACAATAGTTTGACAATAGAAGCTGTTCCCAGATGCTTTCTTATGGGTCATTTTTAAGCATTGCACATATTCTTTGTGGAAAAGGCAATCCCAGAATGCAATGTGAAAAAAAATACATTTATATATTTAAAAAAATAATAATGGTTTGATAATCATTATTTTGTTAACTATAATGTATGTACTCATTCAAAAGAAAAGTATCGATAAAAACAACATTATAAGAAAATATTTTCTTTTGCTATATTTTTTATGCTTAGAGTATTGCCATTAGCTTAGCAACTATAAATCAGGATGCTTTTCTGTTTCTGTGTCTAAACCTGTAGTATTTGAGAGTAAAATAAATCACATTAGCTGCATTTGCATTTGTTGTTCAGAGCCTGAAATAAATATACATACAGCATCTTGCACGGAAAAACACAAAAGTGAAGAAGAATGATGGCATGCACAGACAGTTGACTTTTTGTGTGTTGTTCTGTTCCTTTGATTCTCATTTTTGCTTTCCCTTGTTTTCTTGCAGATAGGTCTCTTTCAAATGCTGCTTTATACTTATTTTATCATTTCTAAGAATGCGTACTGCTTTGAGATTTGATAAGTATTCAATTACACTGCAGATAAACTCCAGTTTTACAGTTCTTGAAAAAGGATGGGCCGGATTCTCGATCACAGTGACCAGAGGTCAACTAACCTGCTTAAAGACAAGTCTCAAGTACCTCTGTGGGAACAGAAATTGAAAACAATAATGTCTGATTAGATAGACTGTTCTTAATTCGATGTTTAATATCAAATCTGTATTCATCATGTTTCATTGGACCAAAAAGAGAGACCGCAGAATTACGTTACTGTGTTATTCTTGACGAGAGAGAGAGACAGGAAGATGATTGTATCTACTATAGTATTAGATGACCATGTCTGCGTTGCAAGGGTGATCTTGCCTAAACCTGCTGCACTTCCTCCTCCTCCACCGATGAATCAGGATTCACTTCCTTGTCTTGTGGGAATGTTTTGTCATAGACCTGTCTCAGCCTGATTGATTCTCACACTCCCCTCAGCAGGGAAAATCCTACTTCCCTTGTATTCTGGCTTTTTGGCTTTGCTTTTATGAAATGGCCAGGTTTTGCTATTGCATTTTTGTGCTAGCTTTGTTTTTGGGTTGCGGATTTTTCAGTGGGTCATGTGCTTTATAATCTTTGTGTAATTGCAAAAGCTCTCATCTCATAGCAGCAGGTCACAAAGAGGTAAGTCTTTGCTTCAATGGGAGTATGCAATGTGCTGTAGGTACATTTTAAGACTAATCCTTATCTGTTTTCTTTCAGTTTTATTAGCATCATTCTTTTCCCCCAACTCTCCTCTCTCTTCTTTCCTCACAACTCATCTTACTTTTCCACCGGCCAAGCCCCCAAACTTTCTGGCCAACTGGAAAGGAGAACAGCAAGGGGTTTAAGGTCAGAGGATGTACCTTAACAGATGACCAAATACACATTAATTACGTTGCGATGGCTGGCGTCCCCTGGGCAGAATGAACCGATCATCCCTCTACCCTTCGGAGCTGTGCTTACATTAAGCAGACTTTGTAAGCTGGTGTTCTGGTCCACCTCCAACAACAGCTGTTAAGAGAGACACAGAGGAAATCAAAGACACTGACATTGCATAAGACGTTTTTCCCCATATGCAAAAACGAAAATAGTGACCCATTCCTAATTGCAGTAGTATTCTCAATGAAGCAAAACATCTATGTTCCACTTAAGGGATAAGCATATACAATGAATCCCAATGGAAAGCCCATCAGTTTGTCGGTTTGATGAGCAATTTTGTCTGCTGGAAGACTGTTCTGTGTTAATAAAGTTTCTGAGGGTACGGCACTTGACAGCATGTGCGCATGTAAGCGGCGTGGCCACTAGTCGTGACATCCTGATAAAAGATGAACGGCTTTGTTTTGGCTGTCAAGGATTATCCAAGTCACATGGGACGGTAATGCAGAGACTAAATATAAGTTATAAGATATTTCAAACAGCATGGAGTTGGAGCTCACCCAATGGCCTCAATCAAGTGTCAAAATCTTGTTTCATCATCACAGCAAAAGGGGTTATGAAGGAGCTAGTCGTAGCAGTCAGAAATGTACGGGAAGAAAAATCATCTTTAGGGAAAAGCTCATCTGTGAAGCCTCTTACGTAACAGTTATGACAGTACCCATCCTTGGTCTGAGTTAAATGCTGCAAGTCACGTTTACACGTGATAATCTTCATTGCTGCAAATGCATTGTTGACCTTTCCAGAGATGCTGCTGTCTGCATTTATATTTAGCTCCATTTTCCTGCTTGGTGAGCACAAGGTGGAATGAAGTGAGTTGTAGCTGTTGTATAATCCCTGTATGACTAACCACTGCAGCAAGGATTAGACCAAGAGCATCATTCTGAAAGAAGAAGCCTGCAAACCCAGTCACCACCTAACCGTCCACTTTTTAAATACCATTCACAATCAGACAAATAGCCTTGTGCGTGATTCAATTACCTACGGATTCAGCACCAAGGGAGTGTGCTTTTGTGATAAGACGGTGGGGTTATCGGGGCCTGTGTCTCTTGGCTCCAATGTGGCAGAGAAATGCAGAGAGTCAGTTCCCTCCATCAATCTGCAGTTATACTGTTGGGACTGGCTCAAAGCGACCAAGCATTTGGGTAATCACTGGCTATTGTGTGGAATTAATTTGCATATAGTCAATTTTTGCTAAATGTGTTTGAAAGTGTGAGACTGTGAGTGATGTGATCCTACTGCTCAGTCATGAGCAAAGTGAAATTGGTGTGAATGTCACATGTGGAGAGAAACTCCCTTTGCACTGTTTAGCCTTCCTTCAAGCTCGGCTCTGTTTATGATTCTCCATCATGTAAATGTCAAGATATGCCTATGATATCTCCAGATACGCCCCCGGGCTTCCAAAGATTGCATAAATGTTAAAAACCCATCTTCCTCCCATTCTTGCCTGCTACTCCATCTATCCTCTTTCTGAGGTGACAGTCTATCAAACTCATATAATGTCCTTCAAAAAGCACATTATGCATCCTGGTGCTTTATAGAACACTTCAGTGTGGGCTCTCTCATGAGGTGCGCTCATATATGTGTGTGCCTCTGCTTGTATCCAAGAGCTTGCAATTCAAGGTCTTCCTTCTCATTGAACAGGATCAATGTTTATGACTCTGATTGTTAAGCATTTTCCTAATATTTCTAAACGTGGTTGTCACTGAGCTTGTGAAATTGTGCTGTCGGGATTAGAGCCATTTGTCCCTCTTGGTGCTCATGGCCATAAATCAACACGTCTCAGGGGAGGCCGAGTAACGTAGCACTGGGCCGTACAGAGCGAGAATGGAGGAACACTTGACTGCACATTGGTTCCAATACTAATCTGGCCTACTTTGGCTGGGCGGCATCTGGCTGTGTGCGCAGCGTTTCAGCAGGTGGGCTATCAGCACAGACTATAGCTTAACCTTTCCCATGGCCTGATAACACTAGATCCTCCACAAAACAAAGACCCAGCTGAGACCCAAATCAACCTTGTGTGATGTGACCATTTCAAAATGGCAGGCAGTTAACATGTGCATGTATAAGGATAACATGTATGCCAGTCGATAAAGGCATCTGCCAAATGTCTAATTGTTACAACACTGCCACTAAAACACACTAGCAATCCAGTCCAGAAGGGTCTTGTTCCAGTCACTTGTATCCACTGGAAAGGGAACCCTGGTCTGGGAAATTTCATACTCATTAATTTTTAATTGCTTGGGTGGACAACAGACCAAAGGGAGGCCTTACTAAATAACTCAGATGGCACCTTGTTAGGAGACCGAATCTGTCATCTGATAGGCTAGGATGGGCATCTCTTTGTGGAGCTACCCTGCAGCTGTCTAAAACTGTCAGCAACTCTCAAAAGGACACCAGGCCTAAGATCTTTATTCCGTAGGGAGTTTCAGACAGATTTGCGCAAAACTTTGGCGATATTTTCTGAATGTCGATAAAAAAGTATTGCGACATGACGGTGTTTCCATTAACCAATGTTATGCGTCTAAAACGTAACCTTTTGCCTCTCGCGACAAGTCATGTCAACGGATTTTGGTGAGATTTTGATGGATTTTGGCTATATTTAATCAAAGGATGCATATGCGTGTATCTTAACAGAAGCAGCGCGGAGAGCTGCTTCAGAAACGTGTTATGTGGCGTGGCTGGAATAAACCTAGGATGTATAAATAAACTAAACACAAGCATTGAGAGTGGAGTAATCAGCTTCAGTGACCGATCAGAGCCAACTGCACGCGATGTGTGCAGTGGTAAATTGTATAAGTCTTAATAGTAGGGGAAAGCCCCTTATACTGGAGCACGGCCACTGATGAAGTGTTTCTTGGAGGTTATAGTACATTGAAGAATGGTCATATTACTTTTTACATACGCCATGTGACCTGTAATGGAAAAAGCCGTTTCCACTGCAGAGTGTTGAAATAGTCATACTTTTTCGAATTGCCGGAAAACCACCTTCTGCAAGCGCAAAAAACTTTTTGCGATATATGGCCGTTTTTGTGAAATTGACGCGTTTCCATTAAGCGTATTTTCAATTCGCAATTTCAGTTTGCGCAATTTGAAGGGTAATGGAAACGCGCCTACTGTCACAGTGCTTTCCAGTGGTTTGCAGCAAGGCGTCAACCAATCCTACCCATATTGATGCAAGGCATGGTAATAACTCAGCCGCTGCAACAGCCATCTTCTTTCCTGCAAACGGGCATAAGTGTAAATAGAGCATGTAGGTGGGGAGATGCTGGTTGCTACAAGTTTGGTAAATGCATAATTTACATTGAATTTCGGTTCTTTGCACACAGCCTAGTTCGCAAACACACTACATTAGTGTGAAGGCGTTGATGGGTGTCTTTGAAGACTCTTGTAGGTTTAGTGATGGAATGCCACCCATGCAGCAGTGTACACACATGCTGTGATGACTAAGGCTCAGACACTCTCAAACCAATGCACAAGGCCCTGCAGGTCAATCGCCCACAGACCCCAGACAGAAAAAGCCTCTATCCTTTGTCCAATGCAACCCCTTGTTTTGATATGCGCTAGAATAATGGAGAATTCCAGATAGTTCAGGTCAAAGATAAAAGTGAAGCATTTGGTCTGAGGATTCAAGCTTCTTGAACAAAACTTCCATTTTGGCTTTCACCTATTCCCAGAAGACAGATTTCTAAAACGTCTTGTTTTTCCCCATTCAAATTAAAACACAGAATGTGAATTCTGCTAAGGAAGAGATCTATCATTTATTTGTATAAACATATGCTGTAGTAGAGGGGTTTTGTGTGCGCGCGTGTACTCAAGATCAATATACACCACAACAGAGATGTTGCATCGTTTTAAGTCAATATTTCAGACATATTTCACTCAACTAAGGTTTGGTTAGTCAAATACAAGATCATATGGTATTTGTTGTTGCTTTTTCAGGTACTACACCTATGCACAGTGAATGGGTGCTCTATTACTTGTAATATATTTTAGCCATAAATACTAATATCTAAAATTCTAATATAGGCTATATTTATATCCAGGAATATCTGATTATATTTATTTTTTCAGAATTAAGCTACATGGCAAAAATAATGTTTTTACTGGTTGGTAAGATGTATTTGTATCAATATACTGTAGGTCTCTATATATATCTCCCACATACATGCACCTACACACTGGTAGTATCTTATGATGTCCTTACTCCTAATATATTTAAAATGAATATGTATGGAAAAATGTCATCTGCATGGTCAAATTGTTTGTCACCTTTGCTCTTGGGTGTTTTTGTAAGATTAGACCGTTTTCCTTTCAACTTTCACCTGTGCAATCATCCTTGTCTTTTCATCTAACTGACACAGCAAGCATAAGCACTATTCACGGTCAGGCGCCGGCGGTGAAAACGGGAGTCATGTGACGAGCAGGCACGTGTTTGCTTGGGGAAGCCAGTCTCTAATGCAGCCTGCTTTACTCTACTCACTCCTTCTCCTACTATGCACAGAGACAGGAGGAGCTCTGGCCAATCACAGCGTGTTCTGCTTGCATGCTTTGCATATCTGTTGTGTCCCGGGCATTTCCTCCAATCACGACCCAGCTTTTTTTGAACTATGCCTACTTGAGGGCAGATGCTTGTAACTGGGCAAGGACACCTAGTGGCACATTCTGCCAGTTAGACTTTACCCTTCAGGATATAATGGTCACATATTTCTGAAGTAAATGCCCAGTAGTTCTGAAGTAGGACAAACTTGCTTTCTGAGGGGCTGAGAGCATAATCTTAGCAGTGTTCACATTCCCAATTTAGCAAAAGAAAACAAAAAAAAAAATATCAACAATATACAATTTATAAATATTACGTTATGTATTATATGAAGGTATATTATATATGATCAAGTCATTTAAGTTTTGACAAACATTTTGAATATACAGTATATAATATAATATATAATACATGGTGGATCTTCTGTAACTGATCTAGAGTATATGATCTATTGAAGGACTCTGAAACACTGCATTGTTTGTCTCTAACACTCTGTCAGTGGAGTTTGAAGTGCAACATCAGCTCAGCAGGATGTCTGCTGTGACTTATTTGACCAGCTGATGATCATTCTTCACATACAAGGTGTAAGTACTTGGCCATTTGTTTTCATGGACACAACTGTTAAGATACTAAAATAGCTCAGTCTTGCCAAAATGAAGAGTGTTTGATGTTGTCTTCAGAAGTTACACGCTGGCTTTAGTTGCCTGCATTTTCTTATCCTTATGAAGGTTTTTCATTTAAAGCATTTATTTGGATTAAAAAAGACGAACTGATCCCTGCAATGCAGTTTTCCTCTGTTGCATTTACATTTATTCTTAGAAAATTCAAGTAAACAATAATGAGATGAGGAATAAGAAGGCCACTAAACACTAAGATGCAGTCGTAATTGCGAGTATAGAATATATGGCAACACTTTAGTTTAGGGTCCAATTCTCATTATTGCTTATTAGCATGCATATTACTAGCATATTGGCTGTTTATTAGCATTTATTAAATCCTAATTCTGCATGAGTATGCATTTTTTAATCCCTTAATCCTGACCCATACCTAAACTTAACTATTAATAAGCAGCAAATTAGGAGTTTATTGAGGCAAAAGTCAGTTAACAGTTAATTGTCAGAACTGGTCCCCAAACTAAAGTGTGACCAAATTTGCACAATAATATGAGTAGTAAGTAATGCCACAATAGGCCATTTTCAAAACTTCAGGGCTCTGAAAGTTTCATTCTGAAAGAACACCAGTGTCACAACAGTCCTCGGTGCATTAGTAAGTGTGCTCTGATTTGTTTTCTCTCAGAGTTCTGTCCATTCACACAGAAGCCCCCATTAAATCACCTTCCAGCCATAAAGCACAGTGAGAGACACGCATGCACTCAAACACCAGCGACATGCTCTCCCACTGGTGGTAGCAAACAAAAACATGAAAAAAAGCATCATGCATGCTTCAATGTAGGAAAACAATGTGTGAATTCTATTGATTGCTGTCCTTGGACAACTGTAGCTGAAGGCACAATGTTGTTGACCTACATACATCAGGGCATAATCAATGAAATGATATGACTGATGAAACAGACTCTTCTCTTGACTGATAACTCCAACATAGAACAAACTCCTCCAGTCTGACAGCTGTCAGAGACACCCACCAGACGCTCAGGGCTGTCAAATCCCTTCAGTGACCTTTCACACTCTTATGGAAGGTGGGCTTGTTGGCTTAAGTAACAATCGAAGATCCTCTCTAAAAACAGCTCTGAATGTCACTGGAAGTTTTTGATGCAACTGTCATTCCACTTTAATTCCCTCTACATGTATCTTTTTATTATATATATTTTTTTTGCTTTAAGAATTAGCGCAATCTGTTTATCGATCAAGTATCTAAGGGCATGCATAGGATTTTTTTTTAATACAGTGTGTTTTCGAAGAGGCAAATTTTCATTCTGACCTCAAACATTCAAACGGCATGCATTTGGTCGATAGCCAGTAGGCAGCACACAGTTCAATAGACTGATGTGACCTTGGGGTAATTTCAGATTTGACTGAGAAATTGTAATGGTCCTTCAACGGCTTGTCAATTTAGAATGCATTGGATTTGCACACCATTCAAACAATTTAAAATCTATAAGTTTTGTCTTCGTGAATCAAATATTGGATGGTTTCTTTAGCAGACTTGCCTCTTCTCTTTACTAACACTCAACTGGTGATTTCTGGGATGCCACTCTGAATGGAATCACTTCAGTTAAGCATCTCGATTCATGATAAAGTACTATGTTACTTGAAACAGTCCAAATCCCCACATCATAGTGAAAGTGAGTGACTGTAGGAAAACTGCACTTGACAAGAGCAGCCAATCAATGCGTCTGCTGATTAGAGAGTAATTACCCTAATTGTTTACATAGATTTTAATGTGCTACTCATATATCCAACTTTATCACCATAACAAGCTTTGATTTTGATCTAGGTTCCAGGACAAAGTCAGGCAGGGCACTGGCTTTATCGATCATTATTTTTGAATATGTAGTTATAGGGTAGATTTGAAAGCTAAATTTTTTTCCAAGTCAAGTCACCTTTATTTAAATAGCACTTTTAACAATACAGATTGTGTGTCAATAATGCAAAATGACATTGGATGTCATCATCCTGGTCAGTTCAGTTTAAATAGCATCTGTGCAATCAAGTCGACGATGTCGCTGCCCAACTAAGCAAGCCAGAGGCGACAGCGGCAAGGAACCAAAACTCCATCGATGACAGAATGGAGAAAAAAACCTTGGGAGAAACCAGGTTCAGTCTGGGGACCAGTTCTCCTCTGGCCAGACGAAACCAGCAGTTCAAGTCCAGGCTGCAGCGGAGGTCAGATTGTGCAGAGGACTCGTCTGGTTCCTGTGGTCTTGCCCTGGTGGCCATCTAGGAGACAAGGTCTTCACTGGGGATCTCAACATAAAGGGTCAAAAGTAGCACACTTTTAATACTACTACTACCACTACTACTACAATTAATAATAATATGACAATATTTGCAGTGGCCAGTTGTAATATATAACTTTGATAGGCTTATATAATAATTGATTAAATGCAATAATGGCTAATAAGATGCACATGATTGTTAAATCAAACAAGCACTCAAATAATAAAATATTATTAATACATTTAAATTATACAAAGTTTTTACTATGATTAGCAAAGCTGTCTTTGGAGCAAACTGTATAAAACTGTAAAGCATAAATATTGGCTGATGTTTCGATTTTGGGCACCATAAGCAGCATGCCCAGAAAATAATGCTCGGTTGTGTTTACTGCATTGTGCATATAAGGAGATACTATAGTAAAGGATGCAACCACATACGCTATTACCTGCACAAAGCATGGACTTTAGACATCATGAACTAGCATCATAAATGAGTCATAGACACTGTAATCCAGACAGCACAAGCAGGTTCAGTTACAGTTGGGAACATGCATCCTGCACCTAGTCTCGACATCCTTCTTCAGCCACCACCAACCTGTGTCTAACCCACCTGCACCTTCAGATAATTCACTTTTTTTCTGCTGTTTTACTTAACCCCGCCATGATTACGATTGGGAAGCACTGAGGCACCTCAGCACACTGCCCTCGGTCGGTTATAGATCCTCACTGCACGCGGGGAGAGGAGTATAGCAGCGCTCTCTGGCTCCTCTCATCTCATTCTCTAGAAGATGGCGGACTGCGCTTCACTGTTAGACGAGGAGCTCTCTTCATTTGTCTTCAATTACTTGACTGAAAACTCCGGCAGCCCGGTAAGCCATGCACCATTTATGATAGAGCAGAAGCGTGGCTGTTTTTCCCCGGGTGTGTTTTTGCACGTTACTGTCTGTGGCGCGATATACTCGCATCATTTCATCGATGCTGTCAGAGCGTCTCAGCCGGCGTCTGGAGTGCCTGACGTCTGCGCTTCACGTGGAGTTCACAGGAAATGATGCATATATGCGAAACGTGACTTACTGAAGAATATTGTACAGATAATCGTTCTTTTGAAGTCTAGCGATTAGGGGAAGGTTAGTACGTTCTCAAGCGGAGTTCAGATGTGTTCATCAGTTTGCCAAAAATCACACCAATTTCCCGGTGTGTGTGTGCGACACGTGGGTGCTCTGGTGAACTTGACTTTAAGTTGCTTGCTGTAGTTTTAATGTATTTAGCGCTCTGAGTTCATTGCGAGGCAGATGCAAAGTAATATAGATCAAGTAAACTGTGGGGTATTTTCTCAGTCTTTAGGCTATGCATTGCGTAATTATTCGTCGGTGCAGATGATACTACTATTAACGCGCCTATTAAAAACGATCAGTGTTTGTATAATTATAAATTCATACCTGGCATGCTTTTTTGTCAGATGAGCTGTTAAAAAAAGCTGTAAACCGAATGCATTATGTCACTTATAAAGTTGAGAAACTGATACGCAGCGCTGTAGGCCTATGTATACCTGTACATTATAGTGCAGAGATCGGAACTGTTGCACAATTGACGAAATGTATAGCTTGCGTAACTGTTACAAAACGAGCTTGATGCTTATTAGAGGTAGTCAAACGATCTTTGCGTCGGTGTGTGCTGTTGTTGATATTAATAAACGCTGTGCATTTTGCACTTTCGTGCTTGTCATGTCAAACAGGCTGTTGTCGCACCGCAAAGTGTTTATTTATAGATACAATACGCGTAGAATATGGAGTTACAACAATATGCCTAACGTTACTTTGAAACATACGGATGCTTAATCGCTGGAACGATACACTTAGGAGAAAGATGGGGTTAATAAGACTACATGAATTTATTATTTCAAATTCAAAAACTGCCACACGCTGGTAGTTAAAAGTATCAATTGCGTATCATAAATTAAATAGTCAGTTGTGCATGTTTACAAATCGCGCTCCGTTTACTTTGTGTCAGGTGTCACTGAAAGGTTGACGACTCGTTTTCAGACTTCTTAAACCGTGTGAACGCTGTGAGGAAACGCTCGCGGCTGTTTGTCCTTTGTCCTTGTGTCAGCGGGCATATTGTAAGCGCTGTAAATGTGCTTGAGCTCGCTGTCTGGTCAGTGTAATAGTACTCCATCCTCGTGACTGGAGTTACAGAGCACAGTTGCTGCAGTCATGTGCTCTTCGCCGTTGAACGTAGTAAAATGAGCTGGAGGCGGGGCCATGACGCGCTTGCATGTGACTGACTGCCTGCCTGCGCAAAGTGGAGCAGCTCAGATCACGACTAATAATTCACCATCCATTTTTGATGTATAAACCGTATTTATATTCATGCACAAAATTGCCATTCGTTCCGGAACGTATTCGAGGATTTAGACGGTATATTTAATCTGCCAAATTCATTATCCAGGGGCAAGTTCAAGCTCAAACCGGTGTGGACCGTTTTGCTACTGTTTCCGGTTTGAATGACATGCTTCCTGGAAACGGTGTGCAACGGTGTGCAACGGGGTGACATGCGTTTTCTCTTGTTTGGAGGGTGTGTCAAACATGTCAGCCTAATCAGCAGCAACATGTATTAGCGGTATTAAAGAGACAGCTTGCACAATGTTATTAACATCCAAATAAATTCACAAGAGCAAGAATATTGTTTGCACATGTTTATTTACATTAAAGGCAAAATAACTGAAATAATACGAGCACAAGTATAGATCTGGAAAGTCTGTCTAAATATAATTTAGTAATTGCATTGTCTTCTGGTCCATATCCTTTCCTTAGGAAGGTGTGCTAGAGGACACTGAGTATGTAACATAAAAAATACTATACTATTTTATATTTTGCATTGTATTATGGTGACAATTTCATAAACTTTTCTATACTGCTTGATTATATAATGGTAAATGTTACAATAGCATAGCACAACAACAGTGATACGCCTAATACTCACAATAAAAATAATAAGGTCATATAGATCATAACACAGTCTCGGAGGTAAGAAGTGGATAATCCTTCATCCTGAAATGCGAGGCAAATGTTGGATCACAATCATTAGGAACCACAGTGTGCACAATTCCCTTCATTTGATTGGGATGCTCTCTTTTATTCTGGAGGGCAAGGGCAGTGACTGTAACATCGAGCGTATTTTGCATTATTAAAACACAATTATACGATTTCGTCAGCTCGAAAAATTCTTCACAAAGAATGTCTTCCAGGTGCCTAGTTTGCCAACTATTGCGTTTTTTTTCATCAGAACAGGGTGTTCAACGCACCACTGTTTCCGTTTAAAAAACGTTTTGCACCGTTTTTGTCTGGGCTGAACGCAGCCCAGTAGTATTCCCTGTTTTGTATTGCGCGGAGAAATGTAAAGAGCATCTCCCACTTATTACACTGCTGTTGTTACCAGATAATTAAGTAGAATATAGAGTATTGATTTTAATTGACAAAGAATATTGATTTGAGTTTAAATTATTGTAAGAGGTGTAACAGAATTGAGATAAATATTGATTTGCGATCATGTCCGGTTGTTACACGTATTAAATGGTTGCAATTATTTATCAATGTGATTAAAACGAGTTAGAATATTTGGCTGCAGAATGCTGTGATTGACCAATCAGAATGAAGAGCTGTGCAATAAAGGCTAATTGTAGATTGTTCCACTGTATTTACTTGAAGTTCACTCAAATATCACTTTAAAAAAAAGTTAATTTTCCAAGATTGTTGGCTGATGCTGAAAATGTCAGAATTGTCAAATAGCAGCCAATTAATGGAGCCTGTCCTATGGGGAAAAAAAGATTTTCATTGCATTCCAGTTTCAGTCCCCCCCCCCTCACTGCATCCTTCCATTCTGCTGTTGACATTTACACATTCATTGCATAAAATCGGAACATTTTAAGGTTTTGAAATCCATCACACTGCACACGGCACTGCAGTACTATGTGTTCAGCTTTCGTGATATGGGCTGAGTCACCTAACTTGACAGAGTCAGGCAAATGTATTTACACCATGAAATGAGTCCCTCCACCCCCAGCTCCTGTCAGTCAGCTGTGCCTCCCCTCATTTCCACTCATAATTTTATGCTCGTTTGAAATCATAAATATGCAGGGTTGACATGGTCTTTACAGCGAGTTCAGACAGTTGACTCTGTGTCTGCTTGTTTACTGAAGCATTTTCTCTATCATTTGCCTTATCACTGTGAAGTCGAACCATAAAATCAAATCAGCGGCAATGCAATGATGCTTTAGATGTTCTGGTTGGAATTCACTTGACATCAGATTTGAAGAAATTGCTCATTTTTAGTCTATTCATTTGAAATCCACTGAGAGCGAGAGGAAAACGAGATACCATAAAACATCACAGGAATATAATTTGATTTGGTTTTCACAAAAAGGCTGAAGCTCTGGCTCAATAAATTGGCTGCAGCCTCTGGATCGTCAGTTTATGTTTTGCTCTTTTCACTCCAATTGCTTTACAGCGCTGTCTCATGCCTTGCTCAGGGTGCACTTGTATTTATTAGAAGGGCTGTTTCCTCTCCTGAAGCCCCAGAGGTCCATCATCTGGCTCCTCCATCTCTCTTTGGGGACGTGAGGAAGTCTGGGAATGCTCTGTAACAGATCAATGTCAATTTCGGACTGAAGGGGATAGACTGTGGAAAGACAGGGCCTTGATATCAATAATGCACCCATACTAATCCATCATCAGCTAAGAGCTCAACTGGCATCAAAGGTTAAAAAACCCTTTCATTGAGTTGTCTGGCCATGGGACCAAGGGTAGGATGTTTTCTGTAACTATAGTCCTCAGTCTGCTGTAACATAAACTCTCTTAAATAGATTATCTGGATGACGATCTATAGATGTACATTCACTTTAGTGTGGTCTGTAATTGACACCCATGTTCATTACATTAGCATTTATGTACACCGTTCTGCAGTAATGATTGTAGGGTCGTTCTCCCAAAAATAAGGAAAAAATCACATTGAGCACAACTCAGTGTGAATAAATGATCAGATTTTTCATTTTTGGATGAACTATCATTTTTGCTATGGAAGCAGCCATTTAGTTTTATGCTATAGTTTCTCAGTCTCAGTATTATCACCTTGGATAGGTCTTGGCTAATAGCTCTTATTTTTTAGAGACCGATTAAAGCTTTCACTGCATTTTTATGCAGTGTATCCTGGAGAAATGCCTCATGCCAGCATTATCATTTTGCTGTTGTTTTATATTACAGTATTAAGTCTCAGCAGTTGCATGCTCTTATTAAAGCTCAAGTGTCCTAATCTGACCTCAGCTGAAGAATAAAGAAGTTGCAACCTTTATATTCTGGGACATAAGGTTATATCTTAATCTCCGGCACAGATTAGCGTGATATGTGTTTTGATTGGTCATGTAGTATGCATGAGTTTAGTAGGGCAAATGCAGGAGCCATTTGCATGGTTGCAGGTTGGCCTGTATATTTGCAAGCTAAACAAAGTTGCAGGTGTGTTATTCTAATATCAAATCAACCCCCACCTGTACACTGTGGAAATAAAAGCACCGAAAGCTTTTTGTGTTCGATTCAGCCTCTCCTCTGGCGAGTGCATTTGGGGATTATATAATGCACACTGTGTACTTTTCGATTAAATGTACCTGACTATAAAACTCTAGATGTTCTTTATTATCTGGTCCCTGTCTTTAGATCTTATAGATGACACACACATCCTAAGTGAGGCTGAGTGGTTTGGCTAAAAATGATATCTCAATATTTTTCAGCCTTTCAACAGTATTTGATAGCTTAGTTTTTGTGTTTGCTCCAAAATGACTTTAAGGGGTCATATGATGCTGCTAAAAATAACATTATTTTGTGTATTTGGTTTAATGAAATGTGTTTATGCGGTTTTTTTTTTTTTTAATTAAATAAAAAAAAACACAAAAAAAAAAAAAAACCACATTATTTTCCACATACTGTACGTTATTGTTTCTCCTCTATGCCCCGCCTTTTTGAAACACGTCGATTTTTACAAAGCTCATTGGTCTGAAAAAGTGAGGTGTGCTGTGATTGGCCAGCTATCCAGTGCATTGTGATTGGCCGAATACCTCAAGCGTGAGACAGAAATGTTACGCCCCTCACCATACTGTGATGGCGTGTTCCAGCCGGAGCGACGAGACAAAAACATTAAAACCCATTACAAACGAGGCATTTGTTGCATCCAGTGGGGACATAATTACTGATTCTAATGTCTTATACTGTCTTTTTATGCATTGAGTTGCATCCCGCCAAGTAAACATAAAACCATGTCTGCATTCATGATCGGAGAAACGACAAACAACAAGAGCTACTCTACACTGCCCAAAAAACCTGCTTTAAATATAAAAACTCTTTAAATATAAAGTACTTACGTGGTAGAACAGCCGGCATTGTAGTCTACTTTACCATGATCAGGAAACGGTCCTCCATAAAATGTTTTGCACACATCTGAATATTTGGGTTGAAAAGTTCTGGAACAGTGTTGTAAATACAACTTAACCACTGATTTGTAGTCGTGTCCTCTTTTGGAAGACCAAACAAAGTAGTTTCGCTTTCACAACGAACAACACAGCGGACTAGCGAAAGCCACAGGTGTAGAGTGAGCTGAGGCCTGGCGTAGCGTGAGCCGAGGGCGGGCGGGGTTGAGAACGGCGCAGGGCGGATCCGCGAAGGAGCGGCAAAGCAAATGATGAACCCGGGCTTCGTCCACGGTGAAAGCCGATCCGGTGATCCACAGCACTAAGTTGATGTATTCCCTCAGGGACCAGCACGGATCAGCTCCAGGCATGACGAAGCAGATATCGTCCTCTTTTGGAAGACCAAACAAAGTAGTTTCGCTTTCACAACGAAGCACACAGGGTCTTCAGGACATGGCGGGAAGCGGCAACAATACTACAGCGAGAATAAAAGTAACGCCTTCTTTCTTTGCGTGAACATTTGGGCGGCTTTATGCAAATCTTCCCACATAGTGAGGTAGACATGTGTGAGCGTGTTAGAACAAGCCGTTTTAGGTAGTGGCTGACTCTTAACTTTTATAAAAAGAATATCTCTTGGATTTGGACTTTAGTCTTTGCAACTTTCAAGATCTTCTTTATGCACCAAGAGCTTGTAACACTCCAAAGAGAAAGGAAAAATTTAAATCGCATCATATGACCCCTTTAAAAGAGTCTCAAATGAATCTGAGTTTTGAATCAGTAGTCTGATCCACTAAATTGATTCAACCTTTCAACTCACTTACTGGCCAAATAAAAAGACTCGTTAAAATCATTGTTTTATTAACAATTGTGCTTAGTTTTATATCACCAGCAATCTGTGATTACATTTCTGATCTATTCTCTTTCATTTAGATAATGCAAGAACTGTGATGTATTCAGACCCGTTGTTTTTCTGAAACTGTGTGTTAAGTTCTTTGTCTTAGATCAGATGCAGCAGAGAAAGCAGGTTTTGAATAGGAAGGGAGCGTACCAATCTTACCATAGCAACGTGACATCAAGGAAGGGCAAGCTCAGACTGGCAGGGACTCACAGTGGGCAAATGGGAACATGTAGGCATCAAAAAACACAAGTCTTTGGCTGATGTAGGTGTGTCCTGCTAGCCTACATTTTAAATATGCTTTAAATATTCTTCATATTCCTTGTCTATTTAGTCATTTTATACTGATTTGGTGGATACTAATTGGTGGTAATGTGGATTATTATATGATAATAATTAAGAGCGGTTACCAAGCAGCACCTAATGAATATCACAGGTATACAAAAGAATCAGCAGGATTATATGAACCCAGGAGAAAATCTTTAGACCAGCACTCCACTTATAAAGACTATTTTCAACCATCAATAAGCCTTAATTAATTTTGTTTGTATTCTTTCTGATGTAGGGGATTTTGGGGGGCTGGACGTAGGCAGGTTCCCCCAAACCCTAAAAGGGTACTCCACACAAAATGAAAATTTTGTCATTAATCACTTACCCCCATGTCATTCCAAACCTGTAAAAGCTTAGTTCGTCTTCAGAACGCAAATTAAGATATTTTTGATGCATTCTGAGAGCTCTCTGACCCTCCAATAGACAGCAATGTAATTAACACGATCAACGTCCAGAAACATAGCAAGGAGATCGGTAAAATATCATGTGACATCAGGGGTTCAACCATAATTTTATGAAGCTACAAGAATACTTTTTTTGTGCGAAGAAAACAAAAATAACGACTTATTCAACAATTCGTCTCCTCCGCATACCCTAACGCCATTTTGGAGAGTATCCCCTTGAAACGTAAACCAGCGGCTCATAATGTTCTGTGTTCATACCGCAACCCCATATACGTTGTGTTCGTTCAAACTACAAGCGTAATAACGTAGGAACGTTTTACGCAAATTTGTCTGCTTACAGGACACGAACAAAGCTTTTACTTTGGTTTTGGAACAACGAACATGAGGTTTAAGTGATAATGGACAAAATTTCATTTGGTTGTGGAGTAACCCTTTAAACGTGTCATTAAAAGTCGGGTCCATCGTGAAGATGCGGTACACCCGTAAATCTATAGTCGCACAGTATGGACACATTTATGATATAAGTAACTTGTCATCGTACTCTAAGGGGTCATATGATGCGATTTCAATTTTTCCTTCCTCTTTGGAGTGTTACAAGCTCTTGGTGCATAAAGAAAGATCTGTAAAGTTGCAAACACTAAAATCTCAAAACAAAAGAGATATTCTTTATAAAAGTTAAGAGGAAACCACGCCTAGCCTAAAACGACTAATTCTTAACAGCCCCCACATATCTACTCACTATGTGGAAGGATTTGATCAGCTTCACCGGGATGAAGCGGAGTCCAGCCGGGGTGTCAATGTGGTGGCCGCAAGCCAGCCGGCCGCGCTGTCTCAAGCCCACCAGCATTTCCGAATATCAGGCCGCGGCTCACTCTAGGATGGTGTGTGACACTTTGTCGTCTCGTGAACGCGAAAACTACTTGTTGGACTTCACAAAAGAGGACACGACTAGAAATCAGTGGTTAATTGTATTTACAACACTGTTCCAGAAACCCAACCCAAATATTCAGATGTGTGCAGCACATTTTATGGAGGACTGTTCCTGATCCTGGAAGAGTAGACTACAAATGCTGGCTGTTCTGACTCACAGTCTATAAGTAAGTTTTCACATTTAAAGAATTTGCCACTGACGATTCAAAGCAAGTTTTTTGGGCAGTGTAGAGTAGCACTTTGTCATTTCTCTCCATCACAAATGCAAGGACATGGTTTATCTCGCCGTGCCGGGAGACGGCATCAGAGAGTGTGTTAAGGGGCGTAACATTTCCGTCACACGATTGAGGTATTCAGCCAATCACACGCACTGGATAGATGGCCAATCAGAGCACACCTCACTTTACAGAACGATGAGCTTTGTAAAAATCAACACATTTCAGAAAGGCGGGGGCATAGAGGAGAAAAAATGGAATGTACAGTATGTGGAAAATAATGTGTTTTTTGAACCTTAAACCACATAAACACATTTCATTACACCAAATACACAAAATAATGTTATTTTTAGCAGCATCACTTTAAGAGTAATTATGAATAATAAAGCTGTTTTGATGTTTGTCATTTGTTAATTAAGTGTATATATTCTTGGTTAACAGTTATCTGTATTTAAACAACAGGAATGGACCCACATCTGGTCTTTTTCATTTCACTGTGATGATTGAGTAACTAAGTGTAGATGTTTTTGCAGTGTCATACTTTAGTTCCATGTTTTATGTAATGTTAATGCAGACTGCATTCTAGAAGATCCTGTGCAACAGGACTGTGAAACAAATTCATTAGGAATTGCATTCTGTGATGTGCGTTAATAAACATTTGACAAGCAATTAAAGACTCTCCCAGCAATTAAACAAAAAAGTTTGTTGCTTGGAAGAATCTTTAATTCAGTTGTAAGAGATGGAAGAGCCAACCAAAGTCTGAGAAGGCTATTGACTCCCATGACAGCAACAATACACAGTGTTCCTTCACAGAATGTTCTGACTTGAGACAGTAACCAATCCAAAAGAGCCTGTTCATTGACTCCTGGTCTTTTTGTAATACAGCGAGCACCTGACTCTCTCACCCTCTTGAAAACTTATAAGAAAACTTGAGTTTCACCGGCATCTCCAAACACACACTCCGTGACAATGACCTAATTCAAACCTTTGGTTTGGCAAGCTTTGCCCAGTTTTGACTGCTGTTCTGGAGATTGCCAGTCTTGGGCAATTTCAGCTGTCTGTGTTAGTAGTTGAACTGCGTGATCTTTATACACTGTCCATTTTATTCACCTTTCCATTCTCGCTCTGTGAACTGAACTTAAGCTGGTTCTAAGTCTTGTTCTGGTGCCGCAGTAATTATTAGCACTCCACCCTGCTGTTTCACTGTAGTAAAAGAACCTGAACCCACGTCTCCGTCACATTCTGGTTTTTCAACGTGTCAAATGTGGGTACAAAGACTGTTTTGAAACACTAGCATTCCTTTCACTAGTGAGGACTTGCAAATGATTGGATTGTAGACACTCCCAAACAGGTATCAGAAATGTCTAAGGAGTGAGTGTTATGATGTAATTTGGGAAATGTGTGTGAAACAGGAACACAGAAAAAAAAAAAAGAAATCTCTCTCTCTCTCTCGCCTCCTATATAGATAGACGTATAAATCTATATATCTTATATCTATTAGATTTTTATATATAACACAACATTATTATATATACACACAGTAGATATATATATATATTATATATATATATTTATATAGTCAGAACCACAAACATATTTAGGGATGTCAAGTGTGTTTAATAATCTTGTGTGTGCATGTGGATATTTGTTATGTATTATGTATTATAAAGAACACATGAAGGTATATATTAGAAAAATTATATTCTTCTTAAATATATACAGTGGTGTTCATTTCTTTATATATAGATATATATATATATATATACACTGTGTATATTCCGTATATATTATCCTATATATCTATATATTATGTGTGTGGTGTGTGTTGGAGTTATATAGACATAATAAATATAAACAATTCATATATTATGTAAACACAAACTTTTATTTGAATGTAATTATACATTTCTTCAGCCCTAATATATGTGTGTGTGTGTGTGTGTGTGTGTGTTTGTGCCACTAATAAATAAATAATAAATTGTGGAGATGCCACTCCATCTGTGGCTTAGGCAGCCCTTCTCAAACAGACAGAGTGAGATAAACTATGTAAGACAAGCTCTGGATACAGTAGTTGTTCATTGCCACAGGGCAAAATATTAGCAATCGCTAGAGAAAAGTCAGTTTTATTCTATGTCAAACACTTGAATTCTACCCACTATACTGAATGTGTTTCCCCCTTTTCCATTAGCCCTTTCATGTACTTTCACAGTACTCTATGTGCTTTTCAGAGTCTCCCCTGATGCGGTGCAGCTGTGTGTGACCCTATTTCTAGACTCTGTGCCTGGACGAAAGCAGGCGTAATCTCAATGGGTTACATTAGCATTTTCATTACAGTCATTTGAATATTTGCTTTGCCTTTATGATACCACTGCACCAGATTCATGTGGAGGATTTGGTTAGAAGACGTCTATGAGGACCTGACGTCTAGAGGAGGTCAAACCCATGTCATTTTGGAACCTAAGTATGAAATATTAGGTGTTTACCAGATCTAAATGTAGTAATATGAAGTTTACATATTACACATGTCATATTTTCACATCATGGATGAAGCAGAAGTCTGAGTTATTTCTCTCAGGAGGAAGACAAACATTGCTGGAGGTTCATGGGGGAAGTTAACCTGCCCGTGATGGGTTATTGATTTCTTTGAATGTATTTCCCTCAGGTTATTTCACCCAAAGAAAACCGTTCACCCTCAGACGCTCTTTTTGTGACAGGTCTCTAGAAATGTGTTTTCTTCTTTTCTTATAGATCTTCAGGCAGGCTTTGAAGATTTCACAATGCAAAATTTGTGTTGCAGATTCCCAAGCTACATCTCAGATTTAAATGGGAAACTATGCTTTCCTGTCGAAGTCTCTGCTTTAAAGCGGAAATCCGAGTTTTTAAATGCCCACGGACTCTGGCTGCCAGCATGATGGCATACAAGAGCCCAATCACATGACACGGGACAGTTGCCAACTGGTGGTAGCTCATATAATCCTGCCTACTTAGAAGTCGGGTCATGGAGGGGTTGTAGTGATGGTCTTTCATGTGAATTGTACTGCTTTGTTTTGCTGGCGTCACAACAGAATTGTCTTTTGCTTTTGGAGTACGGAAGGGTCGTTAGGATGGGTGAGGCACACTAGAGTGTTTGTTTCTTCAAGACGCATAAGCCGGGAGTGTTGAGGACCTGAAGGAGTTTTCGTTCTCGCCTTCACAGAGCTGTCAACACTGGATGTCTGTACGGACTTAAAGACAATGCTAAAATTATTCTAATGAGCGTCTGTTTAAAAATATACGAGTATAAAAATGTATGTCTAATTGCATGGGCAGGAAGCGTCTGTGTGCAAATGAATGCTAAAAACGACACGCTGTTTTCCAATTGCACTTGACTCGTATAAGTGCATCCTACAATTCCTGACGCCCACCAATTCACAATGACAGAAAGCCTAAAGATGTAAACTCCCACTCGCTTCCACAAATACGTCAAGTTGCTCTTAAGGTGACACAGAGCTTTCCCGGGATGCAGCATCCGCAGTGCTGGCGGGGCTGTTTTGCTTTCATTACAGTGTGCAACACACATTAATATGTAAAGCCTAACACAGGGGTTTGGTATCAGACACTGCTTTTCTTGCATTAAAAGCACATAGGGAGAAGAGAATAGACATGCACAGTTCACTGCTATCGGTGGAAGGTGCCTGAGGGAGCCATTAGTAGAATGGCTTGGCTGTTAGTGCCAGAGAAGATGTGCCCCAGAGGTCCACCTCAGCTGGGACTGACCGGAACACCGGTTGTACGCAGAGGACGACGACTAGCCAGTGCGGTGACGATTGGAGCTGTGGCTGGGTGTGGTAATCTGCTGATGAGTGGGGTGATATAGTAAAGAGGCCTTGGAGATGAATTACTCACAGGCCATTTCTACTCGTGTGGCACAAAGTCCCACAGGGCTTTCACAACACGACGCTGCTTTGAGTTTGCAACCGCTCTTATCTCTTAAATGAACGCGGGAAAGAGTCCATATTGTTACTACATGTTCAAACACAAGCTGTGAGTTGTAAACAGAGTGAAATAGATGCAGGGCCCTGTGATTTCCGCGATGTGGAAAACGTGGACAGAATCAGGGAATCCAGTCGTAAAAATTTAATTTTAATGTATTAACATGGAATGTCATGGAATGTTCCTAATTTTGGATGAATAAATAAAAAATTTGGTCAGTACACTTAAATCAAACAGCAACATAGACTAGTGTCTGTGAATATTAAGCCTTAAAAAATGCTATTTAAATATGAATCCTGCATGTTCTGTGTGTCTCTGTGTGAATGAATGGCGCAGACGTGCGGTTTCGTCTGGATTTCTGCAGCCTTAATATATCTGTACATGAACACATAAACATAGGTTTCTTGAATTTTCTGGAGAGTCACTTCATGAGAATTTTTACCATCGAGAAAAGCTATCGTCATATATACAAACAGAAACTTAAAGGTCTTCACAGCAACCCGTCAGTTCAGAAACTGTGAAAGAGATATACTGATTAATTAATCGATGTACGACTACTAATAAATCAACATTATTTTTAAGGAATATTTACCAGAAAATGATTTAGCTGAAAAATGTAAATGCAAAACATAGGTATGCTGAAAATATATATATTTTCGAAATTAAATAACGAATAATGTTTTGTTTGTTTTGCGTACATCCATTAATTAGGGATGCTTTTGGATATTAAAATAGGAATAAATATCCTAATAAAATATATAAACAATAATAATATTATTAATATTTAATGAAACCATGAAATGTAATCCAGAAAATTAATTGGAAAACAGAAGTTGAGAAAAAATAAAACTGAATTTGAGAAAAAAAAAATACATTTCATAATAATTGTATCAACTTTATAAATTAATGTTGAATGGTGTTGTATTCCTAGGTTCAGATTTTAAAGGGGTTCATATGAGCTTTTTTAAAGATCATTATTTTTTGTTTTTGGTGTAACAGAATATGTTGACATGTTTTAATGTTCAAAAAACATTATTTTTTTCAAATATTGTACATTATTGTAGGTTCTCTGTGCCCCGCCTCTCTCAAACTCTTAGTTTTCTACAAAGTCCCTCCTTACGACAAGCGCAGTCTGCTCTGATTGGAAAAGCTGACCCAGTTCATTGTGATTGGCCAAACACCGCAAGCACACGTCGGAAATGTAACGCACCTTTCCATAATCGTGAGCTTCAGCTTTCAAAATAAATGTAAAGACAGGGCCCGAAAGGGGAACAGAGTCGTGTGATAGACACAGTGATGAAGCTGGTATGTGGTTGCAGTACACAAGCCACGGTTAAGACACCTGACTCCACTGTGATGTGACCCTCTCTCTCTCTCTCTCTCACTCTCTCTCACATCACACACACAACACACACACACACGATGCGCAAAATTCCGCTTTTGAACAGTCAATAGCAAATACTTAAATAATAACAAAACAGTAGCTGATTCAAAAGCACCAAATTGTCATAGCAAAGTCAGAATAACCTCCTCTCCTAGCTTCACGAAACGATCGTCCATAAAATGCACTGCTGTTCTTTAGTAAGTAATCTTAAAGATTCCTAAATAAATCTACTTTCGGAAGGCCAAATAAAGAACTTTTGCTTTCGCCTAGAAACACACAAAGAAAGAAGCACTAACTTGCTTCAACACTAACTGCGGTTACTGAAAACACGCCTTCTTTCTTTGCGTGAACATTTTCGGCGGATTAGCAAAGATTTCCACATAGTGATGTAGATATGTGGGGTTGTGTTAGAACGAGCCGTTTTAGGTATGTGTGGCTGACTTTTAACTTTTATAAAGAATACATCTTTGGGTTTGAGACTGTAGTCTTTGCAACTTCAGGGATCGATCTATGCACAATCAGCTTGTAACACTCCAAAGAGAAAGGAAAACTTGAAATCGCATCATATGACCCCTTTAATGAATTGCTTTTGATTCTTTTAATTTAACGATTAAAACAGAGTCTAGAAAAAAAGAACAAAATCCAGAAAAATTTTAAAAGGAAAAATGGAATTTGGGGGAAAAAAATAAAACTGATTTCATAGGGCACTATAGATGCAATGTGATACCTTTATATGAAGTAACATGGACAGGGAAGTTGACACTTGCTGGTGACCTAATTATCCCATCATGAGCAATCCAGACGACCACTGATTTAGTCTTGTTTGGAAAAATCTCCCCCTGGATGTCCAATCAGGTGAACGAGAGGTCAGTCAGTCATTAGATGGAAGGGATGCACCTTGCAGCCGTCTCATATTATTTACTGCGAGCTTTAGGGGCGTATCCAGCTTTGGTCGCAAAGCCTGATCCAGTTTGAACCTGCTTGTCAGAGATTTACTGCAGAGCTTTTGAAAATGGCAGAGTTTTACACGGTTTCGTGGTTATGAGAAGAGGGAGATGGACATTTCCCATCCTCTCCAGGGTCAGGTTCTTTTCAAGGCCGAATTATCATCGTTTTTCAGATGTGAGCTCGGGATGAAAAGGGACGTCACTGAATGAGGGGGGTAGATGCATCAAAAAGAACAGGTGTTTCATAGCCCTTCGACTTTTGTCTGGCAGATTATATTTACATGTGTTATGGCTCCCTATAGCAGGATGTAATCTGGCGTGATTGAATTTGAAGGCGCGGATTGGGACAACAGAGCAGGGAATTAGTTGTTTTGGAAACGCAAAAGTCCGTCCCCTTTGATCAGATAGCTGTGAAGTTCAAAGTACCCCTCCTCGTACGGAAGAGCACATGTGCTTTTGCACACGATTAGATAGCAGATGCAACGATAAAACATAACGCTTATCATCTGTGTCTGTATTCAAGCCCACTGACGCAATGTTTCTTGGATTTCACCTTCTCCCGTGAGGCTCTGGAGTTGTCGCTTTAAGAAATGAATGCTCTTTGTCTCTATTTGACTCAATCCAGTACTTATTCCTAATATGGTGCTGTGTGAACTCCAAAGTCACATGCACGTCGACCACACAGATCAGTGACATTGCTGGTTAAACAGGACTGTTTGACTGTATAAACAAGTTTTCTGCACTGATCTCTTCCCCCTAGTTTTAACACTAACTTAACAGATAGTTTGCTTTTGCAGACAGAAGTATATTTTTACCAAATTGATGTTTGTACTTAACCTTTAGCCTCTTCTAGTAATGGTCTAAAAGGAATTTTTATAGGAACTGTTTAAGAGTCATTTTGCACCTGTTCAAAGAGGATAACGGCACTGAAGAGGCCAAATTAGGCAAAGACTAGTGTAATACCTAGTGCTTCCTAACCTTGTGAACTGCTAGAGCTTAACCACTAAGCACTGGTTATCTCCTCACATTTGGTTAATCTTCCTTCACAACTTCTATTTTGATTGATTCTTCTTGACCCTTTGCCACTTTGCAAAGTAAGGCAAATAAGCATGCTACTTTGTTTTTATACATTTGATACATTGCATTCTATGCTGCATCTTGGAAAATCCTCCTCAGTGGAGGAGTCGTCTGAGGTGAAGATGGGTTAGGCAGCCCTCCTCCCCTTCTCTTCCCTCCAGGCGTCCGTGGTGCCGCAAGCCTAAGGGAGCACATCTCTCCGCATCTCGCGCTAATGAAAAGCACCCAAATGTCACTCGCAGCCACCGAAAATAAACGGATGCAGGCCGATCGCCATCGAAAACGACACAACGGCCTCCTGAAACAGGCAGATTGTCAACCGGCGTGCTTCACTTCATCCGTTATCACTTAGATACAGACACTGCAAGCAAGCTGCAGCCAGGAATCACTGTGGCTGGGTTGGGAATCTTAGGGCTGTAACTCAAGTCACAAGTGTGTAAATTACGTGCAAATTTGTTTACATGTTGACCACATCCCCTGATCGTTGAGGGTCTTGCGGGGAGCAGGTGGAGGGCTGTGAGTGTGGGCTGTATTGTGGGTGATTTACCAGGTTGAGATGATGAGTGCAGTACTAGCAGAGGTGAGTAATGACCTGGCAGCTCGGTGATGATGTGTCACAGAGGCATTCCTCAAGTTGTGTTTGGCTCCCAAGGACAACTCTGCTGATTGTGCTGGCAGAAGCCCAGCTAGATATTGGCAAGTAGCCGGCGGGGGGCTTGTGTTTGAGGGCTTGTCATTTGAGCACACTTTCAATTGAAATCTCTCCTACTGTGCGCAGTTTCAAGCACAAATGACACAAAATGTTTGCGCTCAGCTAGTGTTTAAATAAAGTAATATAGTGAAAAGATTTCCTACATAATCATATATGCATTGTGGTCGGTAAGCTAAAGTAATTACAGCAACAGGTAAGTAAATCCTGGTTTGAGACAGATGCTAAGATCTCCCGAAATGGTAGTTACGGATCGTAAAGGATTAACAACGAGTTTGCCGTAATGCGTGAGTGACAGGATTCATTGTGGACAGGGAGTGGGAGTGTGGGCAGAGTCATAGCTTCTGTTGCGTGTCAACGGACCAGACCTTGGCAGGCATAAATAGCACACGCTCAAGAGGAAAGAACAGCATCTGTTATGACCTTGTGGCATTCACCAAACATGGCAGCCGCTGGATTTATTGCACACAAAGTACTTAACGCTTTTGGTGTATGTGCGTTTATATGTGCAAGTCTTACGTCTCGGGTTGGGAAACATGTATTCTTAAGTTTACATTTTAAAAACAAATGAAACAAACGTGTATTAAACTTTTAAATGATCTTAAGGCAATGAAATTTCATTTTGCAAAATATTTATTCCTTACAAGTTCTTAAACTCTTGATGGAACTGTGAAGGAACTGAAATCATTAATCATGAAATCATGGTTCCTATTTCCCCTTTTTGTGTCTTGTGTTACAGTCTGTGTTATCTGCATGAGATTCAAAGCTATTCTTGTATTATTAGCAAAAAAGTGCTGACATGTTTTAGAATTATTACTTCCGACTTTGAAGATATGGATATGATAGTGACCAAAGGTCTGAAGAGATAACACGAACAAAGGTTGGAAAGTGAAAGCAAATGAATATTCTGCTAACGCTGCTGATTTTTTGCATTTTTAAAGGATGTGGGCCTCCTCAGATGACTGTTGACATGGCCATCACTTAACTGAGTGAATTACAGCTCAGGAACTGATGAAGTAATGAAGCTCACCAGTGGCTTTTTGAGGAAAGGGGTCGTATGGCTGCAAGAGGATAGCTGCAGGCCTCAGATGCCTGGAAGGGCACTTTACTTAATTAAATGCGTCTATAATGAAATAACCATTCAGCATTACAACTATGATGAGTGTTCAAACCAACACAGAGGAAATATTGAGTGATTCGATCATAGCATAGTGTTTTATGCAGTTCATATTTCTACATTTTAGTCATTTATGGCCACGGTAATTACAGAGTCATTTGGTGCATTATCAGTTGCTCTAATGCATATTCTGGCCTTAAGTTCTGTTTTCTTCTATTAAGGGCTCTCCAGGCACTCTCCATCCATTTCACTGTCTAATTAACTTAGTTTTTCAGGTGTAACAATGTGTTAATATTCATTAAGTGACTTCCAATGGAGTAATTGATAATCATGATGGAGGACGAGATTTAAGATTGGCATCAACCGAGGATTTGTTTTGGCTCATGCCCAGAGAGACTATGGTGGGAAGAGGAGATGACGTGTTTGTGAGATCCTCATACAATGAATCTGGGCCGTACAAGTGTAATAGGTCTTGGGGGAAGAGGAATACTTTCTCAAGACTCTTACCAGACGGCGGAAGGACAGGTAATGCGGATCTGGCTGCCACGCGACAGAGCGCATACCGTCCTTGCACTGAGTTTGCCCTCGACGCTTTGTGCGCATCAGCAGAATTTTGGTAGGTGATGTCCCGCTTTGGGCTGGGAGCCCAAAAGGTAATCGGGAGTCACCTCAGGCGACAGCTGTCTGTTAGACACAAGTGCTGCAGATAGCAGCTCACAAACTGCCGCTGTGATGCCGAAGAGAGAGAAGAGGATTGGAGATGTGGGGGAAAAAAGGAAAAGCAAGAGAACGGAAGCAGTGAGCTGTGAAAGAACAAACGTGATGCACCTTGTAATGGTGCCGAGATAGAGTGAGAGAGAAAAAAACTGTCCATAGAAAGCATCCAGCTTTTGCTTTGGCCTACTTGCTTCGCTATTTGCTGATGCTCTGATCTCTCTTTCCTTTTAGCATTTGCTCTTTTACCAATTCCCTCTGCCCCGCACTCCCTCATACAGCTCTCACTTCAGTCGCGTGTACGTGGGTCGGCTGAGGACACGAGTTCCGCCTCAAGTCTTTCATTCTCTTAGACCAAAGCAGCTGATTTGAGGGCCCTGCTAAGATGCGAAAGCAGTGACTGACCGCTGAAAGAATTAAGCACTCATTCTACAACTCTTTTGGTCAGATAGAAGGACTCACACAACTGCAGTTACTTCCTCCGTCTGTGACAGAAAAGCTACATGGCCCGAGCCCTGCCGAATAATGATGTGAAGTGTGAGGGCACTGGCAGCATAGTATTAGTGTGTTGCGTGACAACCTTTTTTTTTCTCTCCATATAACAGACCTTGCACCTTTAAAAAAAAGTGGAAAGACTTTTTTCCAATCATGAAAATCCGGTTCAGTCTGAGTGTGTGAATGCAGAATTACTGAATGGGTCGAGATTAATCACCTTCAAAAACCATTGTGGATTTGTTTGTAAATCAGTTACCAGGATTGGCCTTGTTTCACTTCAGTTTCTCAGCAACAGGTTTGGGCATCGGTAGCTAAATGTACCAAACCTCATTGAATTACTGTGAAACAATGAATGGGTCAGAACAGTTTGGCACGATGGACATATCTCATAGTCATCACACTACAACCCGACAAAGCCATCCAAGCTGAAAAGCTGCCAAGGAAGTTCAAAGCCCACAATCAAAGCCAATTAAAGGTTTTTCTTTTTTCTTTTGGTGGCCTTTGAGCACTTACTCTCTGGCTTCACTAATGTTAGATCCTCAAACATTAACAAGTTCCTTGTGTGTTTTCGTGTTCCTTATCACAGCAGCACAACAAAAGCTATGCAGGATTCTAGGGGAGAGCGTAAGGCCGGAGGATTACACAGTACAAACTAGCCCTCGCTAAGTTAAACCTCTTTGTTTTCCATTTGAGAGCCCGGTCTGAGATCAGCTGAGCATTAGGAGCTATTAAAGGCTTTTATTATGTGGCCAAAGTGATGCACAATACACTGAAGGTTGTGCTGTTTGGAATAACACATGCATTCAGTCCCTGCCCTTTTATTCTTTATTATTAATGGGTTCTGCCAGAGGAGGAGATCATGTTAATCTGATACTGCCCAGGGTGGACTTTAAGATGTGGTTGGTGGGGTTTTGTGCTTAAAGTCAGGTATTGTTACTCTAATACTGGAATCTTTCTCCTGCCGTGCCAACAGATTTGGAGAGATCTGTTACTCATGTAGTCCCATGCCAGAGATCCTGATATTTGCACCAAAAAAACCTGACCTTATCCAGAAGGAATGCTGAGACTAACACTGCGGGGTTGTCAAGGGATATGGAGTACTAAATCTGATGTACTCACACTCACACTGAGGAAAGAGTGCAGGTGGCAGACCAACAGTCTGGCTTCAGAATGATACCTGGCAGTGTTTGATAGACTAACAAACACCTAAAGCATTTAGCACAGAGAACTCTAAATTTATACTCATTAACATATTGTGTAAGAGAAAAATATTTGGGCTTTCTGATTTTAAACAATTTGGCCAGTAAAGGATCAGATTTGAAGCAAGGAATGCACAATTCTACACAAATATCCCTAGAAATGTGGTGGAAGGGTTTGTCTTGGTGGGCTGCCAAAAGGAGAATTAATAACAATTTGTCAAAGGGAGCAATTTATTCACTTGGAATTAGTGTGGCTTTGAACTGTCATGGTTGAGTACACATAGTGTAAATGCTATGAGGGGCCCTCAGACCTTGCACTACTCACATAGCCGCTCTGCCAAATAATGAGTTTCAAGTAATCAAAGGAAACAATATCAGTACACTTCATCTTTGGGACACACATGGGAAGAAATAAGTTCTGTTTCCGTCATAAAATGTTGGGTACGTCATAGAATACTTTTGGCAGTTATAGCAGAAAGGAAAATTGTGTAATTTTTGCCATCACAAACATTCCATACGTGTTTGGAAATGCTTCTGGAATTCTTGTCTTCAGGAAAGAAAACAATGAAGCAGGTGAATTGCTATACCCCCCGAGAACGTCTCTAGGCCAACACTGTCAGATAAAGAGGCATATAAATTGTAAGTTAATGGTTTGTTATATCCTGTGTAGTACAGAATAGGATTTGGAAATCCTTTGGGGAATTGATTAACCTTGCACCACCACAGGGGTGTGGATGGCGAAATTGTCATTTCACCTAGTAAAAATGCAGCTAAAAACATTCAGCGGACTGTGGTATTTCTATGGGCTGATTCCTAGCGCTGCATCTGTTACAACCTTCAGTCCACTTTCTGTTCGGGGGTTGAGTCTAGCGTATGTGTTATGCTGGTGTAATGTCCTTGACATGACAGCTCCCTCGCTTTATCATAGAGGGAAACTGAAGAAGCACCCCGCCATAATTACTCTTAATGACCTTAATACATTAATGTTCGAATGCAGCTTGTTGCCACTGCTGACACATTCCACCAGTCAAAAACCTGCAATGCTGTCAGCATCACTACCAGTTAGATGGTTAGTGCTAAATGTCTTTAAAACACTCCCTTGCAGTCTGTTTGATATTTCAACCCAACATTAATTGGAATAAAGCAAGCAATCAGCATTGTTTAACATTTGCTCTGATTCAGAGATGAGCAGCACGTGAAGGCCAGAAGATGCTACACTTAGCTTACAATTCATGTCAGAACATCGCACAGTAACAAACTCTGTTTGCCGCTAAAGCGATGGCTTAAAGATGAGGGCTGGCAGATGGCTTTGCCTTCTGTTTGAGCATTAGGAATTCAGGGTGAGTCATCTTCCCGCTTCAGAGCTCACCCAGAAAGCCAGCGCAGAGATGTCCCGTGGACCACTCAAGATTTGCCTGAAGACCACAATCAGCAGTGCTGACTCAGAAAGTCAGCAGTGAGTATTCGGGGAGAAGGTTAAGCAAGCTAAACACTGCCTCATCGGATAGAAAAGTAGGAGCATGGATGCAGTTGCCAGGCAGGTGTTCTGTGGATTAACTTTTTCTCAAAGGTCACTTGTTGATGGCACAGTCCACATGAGGGGTAGCCAACTCTGCTCCTGGTGGACTACCATCCTGCAGAGTTTAGCTTAAACACCATTCAAACATACCAGAACCAATTAATCAAGTTGTTCAGGAATGCTTGACAATAACAGGCATGTGTATTGAAGCAGAGTTGAAAGTCTGCAGGACAGTAGCCCTTCAGGAGCAGGGTTGGCTATCCCTGGTCTATGTCTTTAGTATGAATTACAACATGTTACCTTGTTTGTGCAGATGTTTGTGCATCTTCTTCAAAACGTGACTGTGTCTTTGTTGACTTGAACAGCCAAAACAGAATTTGTTCCATCTTATATATTCACAGTGGTTATACGTTTTACTTGTGACTAGGCCTGTTCATATTTTTGTATCGCATTTTTAATACAACCTCTCACATCAGAGCACTGTCGTGCAATTCCATGTGCGATTTGAGCAGCTGTCGGAGCACTGTCCTTTCAGCCATAGGATGCAAGAAGCAAAGGTCACCTCTGCATTTCGGTCTATTCTTGGATTTCAAAACAAACCCTGTGCTTGCAGAATAACCCCCTAAAATAGAGATGGGAATATTCTTTAACTCGATTTCTTGGCCAACAGCGAGAGAAACTGGAGATCAAGATTAATGGCGGTAGCCATGACATTCTGCACGACAGTGTTTTTAGCACCAGCGCACTTAGCCTTGTTCTTTTGTCCCCTTTGAATACCCACCATGCTGTGCATAGCCTGGTTGAATTCAGGAACTAATGTTTAACTCTCTCGGCTTTTTTCACTTCACTGCATTGGAACATTCTCCTAAGGGACAGCTGGAGAGCAACCGCTGGACCACTGCAGTGGAATTTTTTTTCCATATTTAGTCTTAGAGATGCAGACTCAGTTATTGATGCAGTCGAAGGAGGAATTGGGGGTTCTTTATCTGAGGCAAAGACCTGCGGGAGTGAGCCATGGTTCTCTCCTTGACACTGCACGCAAGTTAATGTGCATACTCAGAAATAGATACCAGGCATTTATATATAAGTTAACTGCTATAAAGTGTTCTCCATCATGTCAAGGCACATGTTGTCTGCATGGTTATGTGGAGGGACCGTTTACTGAGGATTTAGGGGTTTCGACTGGCCCCTAGCGGTGGTCGTGAGCTGATATCGGTTGACCCAGACTCATGACCTTCACAACAGATGGAAACAAGGGGCATGTAATCCTATTAACCCAGTGTTATTGCTAAACACCCATCAATGCAGCATGCATTATCTGTATTGTGTACGTTCACTGCAAAACTGCAGTAGTGTGTGCAAAAAGGCTGTGATTCCTAAATGGGGTTGGTGTGTAGGAACACAGCGTAGGTATGAAACATGCATCATGGAGAAAAATGCCAAGGACAGAACAGCCTCAGATTAACCTTATTACCGGCTTGCAGGGAATGGTCACTTTAGACGGCCCCTCATATCCCGAACAATGTCTTGTGCCCTCACGCTCGAGCAGAGTGAGCAAGAACACGTCGTCGCAGCTTCCGTGGCACGAAGAGCCAGTTGTTGATGACTTCCAGCCCTGAAGTTCCTACCCCTGAGCATTCGACCTCTCAAGTCCCCAGTGCCTTACGAACACGTGGGTTCCCGTACGCCATCTTCTTTCGGATTGTAGATGTCGTGGCCTACCGTTATCGTGCCGCCTCTCTATGTGAGTCTTGTCCAATGCGTATCCACTTTTACACTTTTTAGGTGTTTTATTGCCCCTATTCTCATCCCGTCCGCAGTCTTAGCCGACCGTTGAACCACTTAGCAAATGCGATTGCCGCTTACCGTAATCCAGTATGAGCCATTTGCTTATTTGTTTACGCTTTTATCAAAGTAGCTGGTAAGTTGTATTCAACGGGGTCTGTGTATATTTCTTTGTTTTTGAAGTACTTTTCTATATATACTGCCTGGTTGTGCGTTCTGCCTGGAACCCGTGTGAATTGCTCCTGCAGCCCTTCGCCCCAGTCGTGACTCAGGTAACTTACCTCCCTGTGAGGATGGCCACGGCCAGTGGAGCTCCTGGAGGGGTTGTGCGCACACACAGTCTTGACCCTGGTCTTGCATTGCTGTGGCCGGACAACTAGGGATCATTCGCCAAACCGTATATCAAGGCTTTGAAACCGAGACTAGTGCTCTCAGGTGTCAGTGAAATGATCCGGTTAGACCCACGCACGAGGATTTTTAGAACTGGATACCTTTTGGATACTCCTGATGCTTTTTTCCGTTATGTTTTTTTGTCCGCGGCATGCAGTTGATTCATATTGTACCCGCATGGGCCTCTATTTATCATTGCCAGTGGGGTATGCTTCATGTGCGTGGGGCCTATGGCTGTAGGGGACTTGCGAGCTTTGATTCCAGTGACTGAATCGGTCATATATTTAAGTTGGAGATTAGTCTGTATAGCAGCCATAGCCAATCATTTTTAGCATAGATCAATTATAATATTTATTGGCATCTTATTGGGTCTGAGAGGGGGTTTTCAGGAGATGAGCTTGATGGTACGTTATAAATACGCAATCATGCATGTAATAGCAAAGACCTCTAAAACTCCTTTGTCCTTCTGTTTTTATTTTTTTTTAGTTTTTACAAACAGGGAGACTGCCTTTGCTGATTGCTGCATTCGGTACATCTGATTTTCCAGTATTCTTGAACAGGAACTGCTCCGCCAAACCCCAACCCGGCCTACTTTTGCCCCGCGTTGCCGAGACTGTTGACTTGCTAGCCCTTACACAGTTGTTTGGTTAGACTTTATTTTAGGGCAATTTGCCATTAGCCCCCAGTAACTATGCCTTTCCTCCATACACTCCTAATTGGTGCTTTAATAGTTCGTCTGGTCATTGTTAAGTTAGTCTTGGTAGGCTTAGGGCTGTAGCGTATGTAGAACCTGGCTCCTCGCGTACTCACCCCAGCTATCGTTCCGTATTTCTCAGTCTAAGCACTCCTAGTCCTAGTGAGTGGTCCGCTATCCCTCAAGGAGTTCACTGTGGTTTTTACCGACATCTCGTTTTGGCACATACCTCATGTTTTTACCTTGTTTGCGCTCTCGAACAGATGCATTTTTTCATGGACCTTAGCGACTTCGCGCCACCCCATGTGATGGCCTTGATCACGCATAGCCGCTTTTGCGCATTATGAGCGTAACTGCACGTTAATAACAGTTGGCTTGATTTTCTATAAAGGTCTCAAGCATCCCGTCGCCCTATGGTCGCCCCTCTCTGGGAGACGTACATGGAAAGGACCCGGAGCGTGGTAGCAGCTGTCTATTAGGATCGTTTTCTACCCACCCCATCGATTTTAGATTAGTGGGGCTTGAATCATTAGACATCCCCGTGGCTATTCAGGCAGAAAAATGAAATACGTTGGGTAGCCTTCCTGGCCCTTTACACCAACTCGCCACTTTTCTCCAGTTTTTCCCCCCCTCACGCATTATGCAATTCATGCGCTCTCTATAAATGTAATCCATTTCCGACAAGGCTTGGTGCAGTGCAGATTACCCTAGTATGTCTACGCATGTTATTGAATATTCTTCTCATGTACGATTCTGTGGCTGTAATGCCCCTGCACAGTGACATACACATGGGACCCAGATCAGCGAATACTGCTGCGGTCTGCACAGAGTAGGGTGAGGATATAGCCTTTAATGCCTCCTTAAAATATTGTCTGGAAATATCCCTTAGAAAGATGAAAAAACATTTATTGATTTACAGACATAACACTTGACCAACTTCATAAGCTGTCTGCCAGAGTGACCATATGAAGTATTTCTAAAGATTGATTTATTTTTTATTTTTTATTATTAACCCTTGTGATGTTTGGCCTCTCCTAACTTGTAGGTTTCTTATTACACCTCTAAATCTTGTTAAGGACTTACAAACATGCCTTTAGTGTCTATGGATTATCAAGTGATGTCAGTTAAGAATAATCAGGCTGCAATAATGACTGTCATGCATTAGATAACACATGTGACAGGAAGAACAAGTAGGCCTAGATCGGTGACAAGTCCAGATTGATTCTCCAAAGAAGGACAATCTGAATGTAATAAACACATCTTGATTACCATAAAACATTGCTTAAGTAATTTGTTTATGAGGGTTTTGCACTCTTTTATACAGGGTGATTTCAAACAAAACATTGATGCATTCATTCATTTATAGCAGTGGAGCCTTTAAACATTTAAGCCTATTTTCCATTTCCCATGTGAGTCTAAAGTCACAACTGAACTGGCAGTCTATCAAAGCCCTGTCTCTAAGTACAGAATCCGCTTTCTAATCAGATCTCATTACTGTCCTACCTGGCTGAAGTGGGGTTGCGTTCGAGGGCACTAGCTCTCAGACTTTCTGCATAATAGTGTCTCACTCGCACCAGTGACATTGTCCTTGGTTTGCACTTGATACCCGTCTCAGCCTCCAAGATGTAGACCGAGTTTGACGGGCAATCTGAAAACAATTAAGCAGGATTAAAATTGGGCTCTGTGACTGTTAGATTGCCTCTCAGAAAACTTCCAGGACACAGCCTCAGACTTGTCAAAGTTGATGCCAAGATGTTTTGTGATTAAAAATCTATACAGCGGATGTTTCCGATGGAAGTTAATGATTCTAAGCTGGTTTTGAGAAGTGGAATATCTGATAAGTCAAAAGGGAAACTTTGAAGATCTGAAATCTAAATTGCCATGGATTGTCAAAATCCAAACGTAATACTTTCAATCCTATTGAATCGTATTTATAGGTTAAGGGTGACAACACAGTCAAATTGCGGTAAAAAAGCAGGGCGTGAATTTTTGTCATTTTTGATTGCATTAACCAATGTCTCAACAGTTGATTGCAAAACTTTGTCTAGGAAGTCTAACAGAGAGTATGAGGAAATTTACTACATGGGGATTGTTAGCAAAAGGTCTGCAGGATGAATGGGTTCAATAAGCACTACATTTATCGGGCTAGGCTGGCTTCAGAATGGAGAAGATAAAGGTGGCCTGCTTGGGATAGTGAGGTTGTGGACAGTTAATTCCTAGGTAGATAGAAAAGAAAGGTTCCTGGCCAATAAGGTGTCATGAATCTGCTTTTTATCGGTCTCATTCAACTGTACATGAGTGGCCCAGATCTTCCTTTAACTGCCCTACATCCAATGGCCCGCTGTTAATTTGGGTTTTCAGTATGGGTCTTGGCAGAAAGCTCCAGCTAATTTAATTAACGCTCCTGTTTCAGTTTAGCCAGGCCGTGGGATGCGGGTTTCATTCAGTAGTTTCTGTTTACTACGGTCTAACATCTTTATTTCGTTTACAGTCATGTGGCGAAGGGTCAAACAGTCAATAGAGGTCGACAGGATGTACGCTGCACCTCATGAACCCATTGCTACTGGAGGAATGGTGCTTCAAACTCCTTCCTGTTTGAGGCCGATTATCTACCTCACCCAAGTTTTTTATGGATTGAGTCGTGAGGGAATCCATTTAACAGCCCGGGCAGGATGTGTCTCAAAGGGCCGCATGTGTGCATGTCTGCGTCTTTGTTTCTGGGGAAGGAGGTTTAGGAGAGAGCCGCTAGCTCCATCTGCATTTGGCATGGGCAGCATTCAAAGCCTGGCCCGTCACAAGCAGCTTGTGTAAGAGCCAGTCATGAGACTGAGGATAACGGCTATATATAACATCTTAGATAGCAGTAGGCTCAAAGGGAACAGGGCACCCAGATAAGAGCCTATTAGCTCGTAAATGCAAGGAATGAATGAGTAACCAGCTCTACTAGAATAGCGGCGTAACTGAATTGTGCTCAGATCAATCGGTCTATCTCTCCATCCGTAATTCCAGTGGTGTCTCAGATGCTGCATTCGATCGCCGTGCAGTAGGAAATGACAAACAAACTTATAAAGGTCAAACTTTGTGTCTTTTCTTTTGCTAGTTTTTACATGCTTTGCCTCTAAATATCCTTACATTTATTCATAAAATTCCCCAGTACACTATCAGCAGTAGGCCAGCCTTTCGTTGATGTTAGGACTTTATGATTTCCGCGATGCAGAAAACACGGAAATGGAAATTTACCATATAACGCAGAATTTCACGGAATTTGCCACATTTTGGATGTATGTCCAAAAGTAGGTCAGTACACTTAAATCAAAATGCGATATGGATTAGTATCGGTGAAATATACTAAGCAGCAAAAATACTTTTACATTTAAATATGAATCCTCAATCCTGCAAGTTCTGTGTCTCTGTGTGAATGAATGGCGCAGACGCGCGGTTTCGTTTACTACACACATACTGAAGTGCGTAGGACGCTCACGGTGTTTTCAGCCTCTGCCGCCTCAATGAGGACATAAACACATGAATAATCTAGAAATGTTTCAAGAGCCTGTTTGTAAGCATTGTAAGTTCATTGAGTTTTTTTTTTGGTTTTTTTTTTTTTTTTTTTTTTGAGAAAAACTATCGTCATATCATATACAAACAGAGACTTAAAGGGTTTCACTGCAACCCTCTGTCAAAATAAAAGTTTGGTTTAACTTAAAGAAACTATGACAGAAATATATTACTTAATGTAATAATAATGTAATAAAATTGTTTTTAATATTTACCAGAAAAAAACATTTACCAGAATTTATTTACTAGAAAAAATGTAATACACAGTATTTCTGAGAAAAACTAAATAAATAAAATAATAATAGATCTTTTTTTTTCTAAATCAATCAATTAGATATGCTTTTCATTGTGCAGATTTAAGGAAACCATTCAAATGCAATCTAGAAAATTAATAGAAAACACAATTTGGTAAAATTAAATCTGAATTTGAGAGAGAAAAAAAGGATTTCATAGGGCCCTAAAAGTGTAATCCTTTTAATAACTTTTAATAAAATGCTGTCAAATTCTGCAAGTTTCGTGATTTCAATTAATGCTTTTTCATTTAATGAAATTTTATTTAACATTTAAAACAGAGTCTAGAAAAATTAGAACAGAATAAAACAGAATTTAGGGGGAAAAAAACTAATCAGATTTTATTGGGCCCTAGGTTGTGTCTTGAAGATCAGGTACTCCTGGGCCACATGGCTAGGGTTGCTTTTTGCACCATGCGGCGTATATTAATGCTGATGCAGTAAGCCTGTATGCAAGTGTTATCTTGGCGCGCCCTCGGACTCGGGCTCGCTGTGCATACTTGTATACGCCAAATGCATACGAAAATCACCCCTCGCTGCCTGATTGTTGCGTGTAATGACCTTTCTTGTTATGAGAGATTCGTGGAACATTTTATTTAATGGAGAGCGAATGGAAAGGTCATTCTTGACTATACAGATCACTGATTAGTCTTTACTGCTTTTGCCTTGAGTAGGTCAGCTACGCTCATTAACTTTTGTTAATTTAATAGCATCAGTCTAGCGCTAACTGGTGGGATGTGTCCTTTTTTGGTGCACTGAAAATGTGGCTGGATTTTGTCGCCTCATAATAGCGTGATGATCATGAGAGGTCTGGGTGCAGCGGACTCTGTTAATGGGGTGAACCGGGGGTTTTATCTGCGTGTGAGTTGTGCAGGTGATTCCAGCACGTGAACAGCACCTCTGAAAGCGTGTGCAGCCGATCACAATATGAGTACGTTCATATTACTGTAAATAGTATGTATTGCAATATACCTGAAATTTATATGGTATGTATATATGGATGGTCTGACAGTATAACTGGAAAAGCAAAGTCACTTCTTCTGTTTCATGGCATATATGGTCATACTGCCCAGCCCTACCTACACTGCAGCATGCACGCTCGCACTCGTGACCTTAAACCTTCAGAGCCCAAGGAGCTTTTTATTGATTGATATTGAGACTCTCCATAACACAGAAAAAGAGAGCTAGAGAGAGCAAGAGAGAATAAAAAGGTTGGGGGGAAAAAAAAAGATTGATTAGCTGGAGCTCGTGTGCTCCTGGGGAGGGGGCTGCTCAAAGGATGGAGATGAGTCAGTTGCATGTGAGGGGGATGCGTAGAGTGCTAAGTGTGTGTGTTTGCATGCTGTCTGTGTCCGTGTTGAGTGAACACCTTCATTGCACACGTGTGCACATGCACAACACCTCAGGGCTTCTCAAGTAGTCCTTTAAAATGCTGTAGGCAGGAATGGATTTCCTGTTTTTTAAATATTTTACATTTGCAGAAGCCTTCCTGCTGTGATTCCTGACGTTGATTTAAACCTGCATTAATTCTATAAGCACATCGCACAGTATTATTAGAAATAGACTGATGATAGGTTAGACCATAATGGTTTTCTTATTGCATGTGATGTATTGTTTGCAAGTAAAAATTTTAACTTTTTAGACTGAAGAACATTTGCGTTGCATAATAGCATATGAAAAAGTATTGATGATAGTTTATATTTTTGTTCTATATGATTTGTTCTAAATTGATCAATAAAGGCATTTAAATGTTACAAAATGATTTCTTTTATAAATGCTGTTTTTTTTACTTTCTATTTATCAAAGAATCCTTAAAAATGTATCAAGGTATCAATATTTTACAATATTACTGTTTTTATTGTATTTTTGGTCACATACATGCAGCATTTGTGAGTATAAGAGACTGCTTTCAAAAACATTGTAAAAAAAAAAAAAAGACTAATCAATGTAATAATAATGTTTTTAATTAAATGCATTGTTTATTCTATACCTAAACTGGTCAATTTTAGTTATATGTATTGGTATCATTCTCTGGTCTCAGTGTTTTCAACACCAGATTAATCATCTGAAGAATTTTTCAACAATAGCTTAGCGAGGCGGATTAAAATGCTGCAGATATAATAAGATTGGGCTGAATCGGTGGGGAGGTATGGGCTACAGTATGTGACCTCATTTCATCAGAGCTCAGCAGCTGGTAATAGCTGCTTTAGAGACGCTCGTTGTAAAATCTTTGCTGTTTAATTCCTCGCTGCTTTTTAAAACAGCGACATATATGGCATCCTGTAGTTGCCTGCTCGTTTTTGCACACCCGCTCGACCAGGCCTAGTGTACGAAAATAAAGGGAACTGAATAAGCGCAATCATCAGCTTTGTGAAACAGAGAGGGGAGAATTCGTGCAAGAAGTCATCAAGAATACATCGCAGCGGCCCTGTAGAATACTCATGCTACGGCCTCCTGTAAACCGAGGCAGCATCGCACCAGGCGTCCTCCAGGTATCCTCTCTACAAACAGACAGGCACGGGTCGGGTGTGCTAGCAAAATGAGCCGAGTGCAACATGCAAACTCCTCCGCTCACTTGGAGATATTAAGGCATGTGTGGTTTTCTGCTGTACCCCTGGGGTTTAGACCACTTCCCTTCTCACAGTACTTATTGACACAGACACACACCCGCTCGGTTCTTTATATCTCTCTCTCTCTCACACACACACACCAATTTATCTCTCTTCTCGATCAAACGTGCAAAGGATGTGCAAAACTGCACATTTTCTAAATCAGCTTGCATGTGGGTTGCCGGAACAACTAGTCGACCAATATATTTCAAGGAAGGCTGAGTTCACCTGACCCCAATCAGACTCACGTTTCAAAGGGACCTTTACGTTAGACACGTTCTTTTTTTCAGAAGTGCTTAGATGGAGTACAACATCGTGAAACAGAAAATGGGTCTTGAGAAAAGTCATTTTGAGACTATTTTTAGCATAAAACACTCACATAAATGCTGCTTTAAAGACACAAGCGAGAGGGCTTTACCACGAAAACAGTCTGCATACACACTGTCAGCATGTTAAATAAAGTGTAGACGCTCTAAATACAAAAACTAAAACTAAAAAACATCTAAAACTAGTCAGTTTTTGCATGACTTATTCCTCTTTCCTAACAGTTTCTTCTGCCGCAAACCCCAAAACCCATAGCTATGGTTTTTAATTCAAGGATGTGCAACCGTTGCTAAATCCAGGGTCAGCTTTTTGTCTTCTTTCAACTCTCAGTTCATTATCTGTAATGAAGTTGTGCTGAGGGTTAGTACTAATTCAGATGACTGTTACGAGCTCGGGAACTTCACAGTCACGACATGTCTATTGATTTCCCAGCCTTTACGGCCGAGTGCGTTCTTTTTAGATGTGTCCTCTGATATTGGCCTTTTGACCTATCATTTTTTTCTTCCTTTCATTCTCAGTATGGGGAAGAAGAGGTCTGCTCAGACCGCCTGGATGCTGACTTCCCTGACTTTGACCTCTCGCAGCTGGACACCAGTGATTTTGACTCGGTGAACTGCCTCAGTGAGCTGCATTGGTGCAACGAGCACTCAGATCACTCCCCTGCCTCCATACAGTACAGCGGTGGAGACCCAGAGCTATTCGAGGTGGGAACCGTCATCTGTACTTGCTTTATTGTGCACATGTAAAACAATCTTGTGCTGATTAGTGGTATTCGTAATTCTGCCCTCTTGTTTTTAGTTGGACAGGCCCCAGTAGGTCACTGTCCCAAATGATGCACTTGCAGTCTGAAGGCCTTTTTGTGTTTACTACCCAACAAACCTTTCAAAATTTTGCCAAGACTGGACTTGAAGGGCATTAATCTTAAAGGGATAGTTCACCCAAAAATGAAAATTGTGTCTTAATTTACATACATACACACACACACACACACACACAAAAATATATATATATATCCCTCTTTTTTATAGTTTTGTCAATCCAATGAAGGTCCACGGAATCAAAACTTTCAAGCATCAAAAAGTACAAAGAGACATTTTAAAAGTGATTAATATGAATTGAGCACTTTAAACAGAAAAGTGCTTTAAAAGTGATTAAATATTTAATTTAGGCTTTTATTCACATATAAACATTGATCAAATGTACATACACAGAACACAACAAATATGGTAAATGGAAGCTCAAACATGCTTGATTTATGCCAGAAAAAACATCATTGGTTCTCATGCATCTCACTCAAACAAGCAGGTTTGAGCTTCTGTTTACCATATTTGATGTGCTCTATGTATGTACATTTGATCAATGTTTTCTATATGTTTATAAAAGCTTTTTACATGTAAAATGTGAAAATGTGTACGTTTTGATTTGTGAAAGTTTGATTGCATGGACTTTTAATGGCTAGACAATATTACATTTTTAGGAATATTAGAATATATTTTTGTTTGTGTTTCAAATATGAAAGGTGAGTAAATTATGACCGAATTTAAAATTTTTTGGTGAACTAAAGTCTAGTTCAGTAAAGCTTTGACTAAATTATAATGATGTAAGATTATTTAAGTGCTAGTTAAAGCCATGGCATAGAGGTAAATGCACATTCTGATGATATTTTGAGCGATGGTGCTTATGTGGGTGTTGCAGGTTCGAGTCTGGCCTGCAACTGTTTAAATTTAGATTTTCTCCTCTTTTATCAATAACTTCTGTCGTTCGCCACTGTTTCTGTGTTAAAAAAAAGACTTACACTAGACATATACAAGCTGTGTAAGTGTAGGTTTTCCTTATCTTTGCTTTGCAGAGCACTTGCCTTAATTTCTTTCTTGTTGTTTCAGGAAGAAAATGCGGCACTGCTCGCTGCCCTCACAGACAGCCTGGACGGCATTGTTGAGGATGGAGTCGGGGGTCTGTCTGTGTTCCCTTCGCTGGGGGACGACCCTGAGGAGGGCGAGGAGGAGGATGACGACCTCCCTTTGGACAGTGAGCCCCTCCCTGGCTCAGTGAGCCCAGAGACAGAAGACCCATCTCTAGTAAGAACCCTTCCTTCCTGTTTAAGGTGGATTTGGATGGGCCTCTGACTACCCCACAGCATGGGTATGATAGGCAACACAGGTCTGAATTTTTCTCATTTTGGGCTTTTTATTTCTTTATAAGCAACCGATCTAACAAGAATCCTCTTCACAAGCAGGGATGTGGAACGTGGACACCGTTTTTATGAACGTTTTCTAGGCTTTCATTTTCCCACACATCCCATTACTCTTATCTTTTTCTGAGCCTTACAAGAAAGTACCGTGGCGATACCATGGCATTGTGATAGTTTCTGATGGCAATAACATGGTACTTTGATATATTCCATGGCAGTGTATAAATACCATGGTATTGAAATTGTACACTACCATTCAAAACTGAGGGTCAGTAAGATTTATGCCATCACAGGAATAATTTACATTTTAAAATAGGGATGTAATAATTCACTCAACTCACAATGCGACACGATTCACGATACAACTTTCTCACAATTTTTGTTTAAAAAGTTTAAGACAAAAAAAAATTATCATGACACGATTAAATGAATGCTGCACATTCCTTTGTGAAATTGAAATATGTCAAATAACAAAACTAAATTATCATTTTAAAAAATAATAAGCAAATAACAAATAAACAGACTAAGGCTTTGCCTGTGCTCTTTCCATTCAAAATTAGAGACAAGCACTGCATTTTAATCACGATCCAAAGAAAAGATGCTGCATACATTGCATAATGAATAATTTTGTATTTAAATGTAATTGTATAAATTTCGAAAACTGAAAGCAAAAACAGATGGTCTGCGCGTTCCTTGGGTCCACATTTTAATAATTACTTATTGATAGACAGAGGAAATATGAAAAGAAAATACCATCTTAACTGTTCTGAGGACAGTCGAGATAGATTCATATAAACCCTTATATCACGATTCGTTTAACATCTCAACTGACTTAAGTCTTCACATATTTTTATCGATTTTCAACCAGCTCGGGGTGCATTGTTACATCCCTATTTTAAAATGGAAAGCGTGTTTTAAATTGTAATAATATTTTGCAATATTACAATTTTTACTGTACAAATAAGTAGCTTGGGGAGACTAAGGGGCCGTTTACACGACAACGTTTTCAGACAAAAACGGGAAACTTTGAATGAGTTTTGCCTGTTCGTTTACACGACAACGGCGTTTTGGGGACTGAAAACGCATATTTTTGAAAACGCCACCGTTATCGTTTCCGTGTAAACACCCAATAGGGGAATCTTTGAAAAAGGTGACGTCATGCGCGTGAGTCGTGCATGTTAGGATGAGATAGCCGCAGTTCCAGGCGTTTAAAGTCAAGTGCGAACAATCATGCACAACAATGGCGGAGTACATGGTACTGTTGTTGCTGCTCAAGAGTTTGCTAACGCTTCTTCAGCAAAGTGTGGATTTACTTCACCAATATTACAACCAACAGTAGAGACACATCATATACAACATAAAATGGACCTTTTCCACAAGATGATGACGCGTATTTAACGGTCCATCAGCATCGGAAATCCTCGAAAGTTTTCATATTTGTGGTTCTCTCCCATTCACTGCTATTCAAGTTAACCCAACTATGACGACTTCCGCTGCTGAGAAACCCGGAAATGTGAAAAGGGTCCATCGTCACTTCCCGACAGGTACTGTGTACTAACAAGGGGTACAGAGCAAATAAGGCCTGGCATACGTAATACAGCGTTTTTGGCCGTTTTCGCTGATACGTGTAAACGCGAATCGTTTGGAAAACGTTGTCGTGTATACGTGAAACTTTTTAAGAATGCAAGGGAACAACTTTTCCGTTTTTGACTACGCGTTTGTAGTGAACGTAAGCCTTAAAGAGGAATAGTTTAAAAAAACACACAGTTAAAAAAAAAATCTTACCCATCTAAAACTTTTGAACAGTAGTGTACTTCAAAGAATCCCATGGCATTACCATCATGGTAATGTACAAAAACCTGGTAATACCATGGTACTTTTTTAAGGGAATGCTTATATCTACTTCCCAGATCTTTGATTCCCTCAGGTCACGAAATGGACTTCAACAGCAGCTTTCTTTGCTCCACTTTTACCTTTTTATGAGAGGACTCAACTCTCATCTCTTTCTTGAGACGCCACTTCCTGGAACAAGTTGGTGTGTTTGTTATCTGTCCCTCTCAGCTCACAAACCCCAACAATTTAATCTGTGTACGTTGTGAAACCAGTTATAACAGTTATTAACCGTTGGACAGCTTTTCATTTTTACTTTCTTATTTCCCCCCTTTTTTTCACTGCTTTTCCCTGAACAATTGGTTGTGCATGGCTGTATTGTACTGTAGCGGTTTTTCCAGTTTGTCATGTGCGTTTTGTGATTTTTACCATAGAGACTGGTAGTACTTACGTTAATGACTGTCTTACATTTCACTCAATACCTTTCACAATTCACATTGTTCTAGGATCACATTGTTTGGCGCCGATGAAAGGCCACCATCTGATTACTGAGATAATCATTGCCTTAGAGATACCAAACAAGGCTAACTTAAAAGGGTGTAGCAGCAAAGTATATAAGAGATGTCTGAAGGAGGGCCAAATTATTCTTAAATTGATGAAAATTATGTGTATTCATCTGAGAATAAGACTACGTTTTTGGTGCCACTAGGACTGAAAATACCAGTAATACAACCTGTTAAAAGTTAGTAGCTTTTCCATGAAAACGATCATTTACATGCATGCAACATGGAAAAATGTTCTAAACAAAACATTACACAAAAGTGTAAATTATGAAAAGTAATAATTTGCAATAAGGTGCAATACATTAACATTAGCAAATTAGTTATCATGAAAAAAACAAAAAAAAAAACAAAAAAGAAAAAAAAAAAAAAAAAAAAAAAAAAAAAAAAAAAAAAAAAAAAAAAAAAAAAAAAAAAAAAAAAAAAAAAAAAAAAAAAAAAAAAAAAAAAAAAAAACCACCAAACCAAAAAAAAAAAAAAACAAAAAAAAAAAAAAAAAAAAAAAAAAAAAAAAAACAAAAAAAAAAAAAAAAAAAAAAAAAAAAAAAAAAAACAAAAAACAAAAAAAAAAAAAAAAAAAAAAAAAAAAAAAAAAAAAAAAAAAAAAAAAAAAAAAAACAACAAAAAAAAAAAAAAAAAAAAAACAAAAAAAAAAAAACCGAACCGAATTTTTAATTGGCTTATAAATATACTATCGTTCATTATTAGTTAATATTTGTTCAATACATTCATATTGATTTGTACAACTTTTTTTTTTTTTATGTATTATTTATACCCGTCTGTTCAAAGATTTCTGAAGGATCATGTGACACTGAAGAGTAATAAAGCTTTGCCATGACAGGAATTAATTACATTTTAAAATGTCATTAAAATAAAAAACAGTTCTTTTAAAATTGAATAATATAGCTTTTACTGGCATTTGTAAACAAATACTTATAGCCTTGGTGAGGCAATGTGTTAATATGAAATATTAACACGTTAAAAATATCTTACCGATCATAGACTTTTGAATGGTAGTTTATATAAAAAAAAAACATTAACATTCATCAAGAATAATCATAAGAGCATTGTTATAGCTATTTCATTTTAACTATTTCAGTAACTAATGTTTAAAAAAAATTGGAACTTTATTATAAAGTTACAAAACATGGTTAATAAAGTTACTGTCAGTTATTTAGTCTTTTTGCAATCTTCCCTGAAAGTTACAAGTCTAGACAGATGCATTTCTCTGTTAGATGATTCAGTAATAATGGACTTGTTCCAGTGTAATTTAGCTTCCTCCTTGAGTCTCAATGCAAGAGTTTAGTCCGGGTGTAAGAGCTGAGAGCCCCCTCTGCTGGCGATGGCCGCAGTTACACCTCAACCCCTAAATGAGGCCAGTCTGTGTGCAAAACAAGGGGTGCATTGAAGACCCAGGAGCAGGGACAGCAGAGCACATGTCTTCATGGCATAGATGGCCAGTGCATGCCAAAACGGTTTGGTACACAGAAGCTGAAACCCTCAGCGCCCCTTCGGTTTCCTCAATGGACACTGAGAGACATGGACAGAGCTGCCAAGTTGGCACATTAACAATCGCTTAAGGGACTCAGCAACGCTGCGCTGCTTCTTACTTTGCTTTCTCTGGTTGCACTGGTCATTTAGGACTTGCATTTCAGATTTTCCAGTAACTTGAACATCTTGTTCTTACAGTGGCTACAGCACAGGACTGCTTGAAACTTGTTTTTGTTGATGTATTTGAGTGCAAAATGCGAACCTTTCTTGATTTTGTCTGCAATTTTAAATGCACCGTGTGTCATCAAATTATAACCCCTCGCCTCTCATTCCCTCCACAGCTTAAAAAGCTCCTGTTGTCGCCCCCTAATGTGCCTGCGGGCCTCGATTCGCACAAAGACGTGCATCGCCATAGCAGCAGGAGCCAGCACGTCAAACCCGTGAGGCCCGTGCTAAAGGTGAGAGGAAGTTCCAGCCGCTGTGACTGCGGTTTAAACTCAAAACATGTGACGCAAGAAGGCAAAGGAGACTCGCCGTAATAGGAAATGGATTTAACTACCTGCTATTCACTACCCGTTTACGCTGCGGCGTATTCCCACCGCAATGCTAATGCCTAATTAGCTTATGCCAGCCTTCAGAAACCACACTGAGGATTTGTGCTTCAAAGTTTCAAAGCCTGTGAAACCTGTGGCTCCTCATTCACTGGCTCCGCTTTGGCACGCCGCACCTCGGCTAAGGCCGCTGTCGCATTAGAGTTGAGTGCAGCCATCTGTCATAGCAAAGCCACAGCCTCTGCCCAGCCTAAAGGGCAATGTTCACTGGGTTTGAGATTATTTAAAAGAACAAGCAGTAGTTCTTCAGATACCGAGAGAATATCTTGCAACTAACCTGGGCACATTTGTCACAGTAACCTTAGAGCGAAGTACGCTCTGAAATAGACTCTAGGGGTTCAGCTGCCCTGCGTGCCCCGCGTGTTTGCTCGCTACATACCGCTGACGAATGCCATGAGCAAATGCTTGATGTTATAACCGTTTCTAAGGGGCTATTTTTTATTTTTATTACTTCTGTCATTATAGTGCTAAAACAGTTTTGGCACATGCAGTTTATTTTTATTTCATTTAATTTTTTTGAAATTAATTTACATTTTTTTATTGTATTTTAATAATTGAGTGTGTAATATATACCAGTATAATAAAGTTAGAATACCAAAAATAAATGTAAAAAATATAAACAGTGTGAAATTATGTATGCACGTGCAATTTATAAAACACTTTTCTTTGGTTTTGAAAGAAGTCTTATGTCCTCAACATTTATGTGATCAAATAAAAACAGTAATATTCTAAAATATTAGTTTAACTTAAAATAATTGTTTTTATTTTCATATATTTTAAAATGTCCCTTATTTCTGTGATGCAAAGCTGAATTTTCAGCATCATTACTCCAGTCTCCAGTGATCCTTCAGAAATCATTCTAATACGCTGCTCAATAAACATTTCTGATAGTGCTGCTGTCAAATGATTAATCGTGATAAATAAAAGTTTTTGTTCACATAATATATATGTGTATACTGTGTATATTTATTATGTATATATAAATACAAACACATGCATGTATGTATTTAAGAAAAATATGTTATGTTTATATTATTAAATATATTATGGATAGTATAAAATATAAATGTATAAACATGCAAATATTTTCAAAATATATACATGCAGTGGTGTGTCTATATATATATATATATATATATATATAATAAATATACACAGTACACATACATATATTATGTAAACAAAAAACTTTTATTTTGTATGCGATTAATCGCGATTAATCATTTGACAGCACTAATTTCTGATTATTATCAATGTTGAAAACAGTTGTTCTGCTTCATATTTTTGTGGAAGCCATGATAATGTTTTTTCAGGATACTTTGATACTTTGCATACTCGAACATACATTTCAAAAGAACAGCATTTATTTTAAATCTAATCTTTCTAAACATAACATTATGAATGTCTTTAGTGTCACTTTTGATCAATTGAATGTGTCCTTGCTGAATAAAACTATTAATCTTACTGAGCCCAAAGTTTTGAAGAGTAGTGTACATTTTAAATGATTATTTCTCTTATTTATGTCCTTTACAGTATTGCTGTTGACAGCTTTTCATTAAAGCAGTAATTCACTTGACTTTGTGTGTAACAGTGATTTTACCGCTCTGCGACTAGCAGCATGATAAAATCAAGTAATGCACAACCTCTTGAGCCTTATTGCTTTATTACATTTCAGTTGTATTTAATATCAAATGATTAAATGGAACGTCTCCTCCTCCCTCCGCAGAAGGACAAATCAAGCACACAGGAGCGCAAGCCACGGCCGGCGAGGCCCTCCGGTCATCTTTGCACTGAACTCCACCGCCACCTCACCACCGCGCAGGAGGCCGAGGAAGAGGAGGAGGAGGAAGATGAAGAGGACAGTGAGTCGGAGGAGGAAGAGGAGGAGTCGTCCGGCAGCGAGGGCGAGAACATGGTGTGCGTCGAGCCGGCGAAGCCCCAGTTCTCCTCAGAGAAAGAACTGCACTCTGTAGTGGAGCTCATCAAATACATGCACACGTACTGCCTGCCCATACGCAAACAGGCCAGCTGGGATCGCAAAGAGCGTAAGGCCAAGCCCGAGAGCTCGCAGGTCCCCCGCAGCCTTCCTGTGAACCCTCAGAAACCTGCTCCCCAGACCAGGCCAAGGGCTCCTTTCACTCGCCGCAGGGAAATCAAAGCCCACTCCCTGCTGAAGGAGCTGCTAGAGGCCGTCAGCTCCTTTGACGTAAGCAAGCCTTACAGAATGCACAGCCCCCCTTATATCCACTGCAGAGGGGCCATGGCTCGGCTCGGCGCTGACCTTTCTTTCTCCCCCAAAGCCGAACCAAAAGACTCGGATTGTGAGAGCTTGCAGAAGAGCCCCGAGCCGGAGGAAGGCTCCTTTTTGGTCAGGCGTTCTCGCCGGCTGGCCTCCTTCCCCAGCAGGTTCGCTAAGAGAGTGCGTGTGAACTGCAGCCGGTCAGAGCCTAGTGTTGGGCAATCGAGCGAAGAAGAGATCGCGGTCAAACATCCTCTCGCTGAGCCGCCGTCTGATATCAGCCAGAAGAGCAGCTCCCACAAGGCGTCTGAAGCCCGTAACCCCTGCTGCAGTGATGGTAAGACATGAGTCATTAGAAATATACTGCACTCCTTAAAGTACAGGTTCACATGACAACAACACTCACACTCTTTTGCCTCTGAATCTGTTATTTATTTAAAGAATTTTTTTTTTGTAATTCAAATGTAACCAAATATCAGTTTAGATTTATATTAGGGCTGTCAAAATGAACTGGTTAATTGTGCAATGAATTTTTAATTTTTAATTTTTTTCAGAGTAACACGCAGCATCCATTTTTTTTCTGGCATCCTTTCACTAGTGTTACAGTAGACTTTAAGAGCATGCTATCAAGCATGATAAGATGCAAAAGAGAACTTAATTCGGTTCTGGCGCCGAAAAATTTATTTAATTGAGATATCAGTAGCAGTATTGGTTGATATCAATGATACTGGCCATTTATTAATAATAGGCTGCTTAGTAAAAAGATGCCATTAAACACATATTTAAAATATACCATCTTTATGTTGTTTCTACATTAATTAATTTGATGTGTTAATGTGATGTGTGATTGATGTGACTTAATGTGAAATGATGACAATATAAATAAATACAAATATTATATTAATATGCAATTAATTGCGATTAATTACAAAAAAATGGGTGGTTCGTAAATATTTTTAATCGATTGACAGCAAATTTGATATTCATCTGTCTTTAAATGTCTCATTGAATGACTGAAAAATAAAATAATTAAATGTGACTGAATATTAAAATATAAATATTTAGAAAACTTGGGGTCACACTATTAGTGCACACACAGGAAGTCGTATTTTCTTGTCACCTAGCAAAATAGCATTATAGGAATAAATACTAAAAATAAAAATAAACTTTTTTGTTTACTTCAATCTTTTAAAAAAAATTATATATATTATATATTTGTTTTTTCATTTTTATAGATACTGTATACATATATCATTTATATCATTTAGATTTATATATTTGTATTTGCCAGTAAATTTGAACTTTCAATAACTTTTTTGTTTTGTAGTTCTTTGCATCTATTTAGTGATGCTTTTAAGAACACAGTAACCAAACAACCTGTAATGTGCCATTAAGCATGATTTTTATATTCAGAGAGCCAGTTTAGGAACTGCAAGCTCTGCTGAGATCTCTAACTGTGATGCTGTCTGTTGTTCTGATTGCAGAGAAACGCTCCTGCCTCTGTCTGCCGCTGGCGTCCAAATCCAACGGGTGTGTGTTCCATTCATATCTAATCTGTTCTTGAGCCCTGGAACACTCTGTCCATCTTCAAAATTGCCTAGAGGAGGCTTGTAGAGTTGCTGTTTTTACATAACAAAACACTCGGTCTCTCGCAGTAAAACTTTTCTATAAATAGCCCTGAGGTTCTTCTACCAATTACAGTCATTTGTAGTTCTCTGCATATACATAGCTCAGACGTGGTGTGAAGTAAAACAACCGAGATCAATCAAACCCTGCTCCAGATGTCATTAGAAGACACATAGAAACCTCTGAAACAGTAAATCTGATGCATTATGTTTTTGAGACCGTATCCTTTCCCCCCTCTCTCTCTTAGTTGCTCATGTAAGAGTTTAATAGATGCAATCTCTTTCTGTATTTCTCTGATCAGAGACGCGCAGTATGCCAACAAGCCCTTTGAGCAGACTCTCTCTGTGGAACTGTGTGGCACAGCAGGTAATATTACGCACTCAGTGAGGGGTATATTTTTATAAGTGTGCCATTTTTGTCATTGTGTGAGCTGTTAGCACTTGATTCACCTCATATGTTCTCACGCATGCTAGTAGCTTGCCAGTTGCACGGGATTTAAAATGTAGATAATGACATGTCTAAATTAGGCTAAATGGGTATTCTGTATATTTATGTTAGCGTTGGAAATTTGGGGTCAGTAAGATTTTTTTTTATATTATTGAAAGTAACTCTTCTGCTCACCAAGGCTGTTTATTTGATCAAAAATACAGTAAAAATCAGTCATATTGTGAAATATTATTGCAATTTTAAAAAACTCTGTTCTATTTGAATATAGTTTAAAATGTAATTTATTTTTGTGATCAAAGCTGAATTTTCAGCATAAACTGATATAAACTGATCCTTCAGAAATCATTCTAATATGCTGATTTGCTGCTCAAGAAATGTTTGTTATTATTATCAATGTTGAAAAAAGTTTTGCTGCATAATATTTTTGGGCAAACCATTGTACTTTTATACAGGATTCCTTTTTCAGGCTAAATAGGAAGTTCAAAAGAATAGCATTTATTTGAAATAGAAACCCTTAGCAACATTATAAATGTCTTTACTGCCACTTTTAAAGAATTAGATGTGTTATTGCTGAATAAAAGTCATCACTTTTCAAAAAATAAATCAGTTCCTGACCCCAACATTTTGAACAGTGTTTTGTATAACTGCAAGATTTCTGAAGTTGAATACTTAGTTTTATAGGTTTGTGTGAGCAATAGCACTGGAGATAATTGCCTCAGCAACCACCACTAATAATAACTGATTCATTATTATATATTACACATGCTTAATATTATGTAGGACTGCTATTGTAAGCTTCATTAATTATGTTCATTTTCTGCCAGTTGTGCGCTGCGACTAATAACAAAGCGTTTGGTGATATTCGAGTGCGTTTGGTGGTGATTAATGAGTGTGTGTTTTCCAGGCCTGACTCCCCCCACCACTCCCCCCCATAAACCAGTGGAGGACGAGCTCTTCAAACCCGACGGAAAAGCTGAGCTCACCACCAAGAGCTCGTGCCTGGCGCGGGCGCACATACGCAAGCTCCCAGAGCAGACGGAGCTGTACGCCCAGTTGCGACGGATGGGCCAAACGGGCGACACAGACTCTAAGGGTGGGATGCAACGGGCGTACGGGGACCACGATTACTGCCTGTTGGGTCAGGGAGAGAATTGCAAGATGATGACGATGTCTCAGTGCCGTGTGGAGGTGCACGAGGAGGAGATGGCTGTGAAGGACGGGGGGATGGAGGGACAGGAGGAGTGGCTCCTAACCAATTGCCAGCAAAGGACTGAGGCTGATTCGCCCGCTTCCCCCCCCCCCCCCCCCCCCCCCTGGCGTGTCTCGGCCCGGTCCAGGCAGACCAGTCAGCCCTCACCTGTCCGGTCTCCAACCCCAGAGCTGGATGCCCAGTCCCCAGTTTCCTGCTCGCCCCCCTACCACGACTGCAAACTCCCCTTCAGGTACTGAACGCTCCTGTGGGTTTTCCATCCTTGTGTTTTGTTGAATTCCGAAAGTGAAACTTCTGACTTTGAAAAGTGCAATAGAATGTGTGTATGATGTCTAGAGTTCTATCAGGAATCTGATTCCCTGACCATTTTCAAGCGACAGCTGAAAACTCATCTCTTTCGTCAATATTGATTCATCCTAAAAAAACACTTTTTCTCGTTTCGTCATTTTTTTTTTAGGCAGATCATGAATGCTAATTCTGTCATTAATTATCAAACCTCAGGTCGTTCCAAACCCGGAAGGAACATTTGTCATCTTCGAAAAACATATTAAGATATTTGGAGAAAGCGAGGGAGCTTCGCACACTGGCATAGAACTGACACGTTTATGGGTCCCGGAAAAATATTAGGAAGTCGTAGAATACAGCCATGGGAATCGTGGTCAACCATAATGCATGAAAAAAGGGCCTTAACAAAAAAAAAGAATACTTTTTGTGTGCGAAAAAAAGAGAAGAAATCGTTTGTTTTCTTTGCGCACAAAAAGTATTCTCATAGCTTTTTAACATTACGGTTTGATGTCGCATGGACTATTTTAACGATTGGCCCTTTCACACCAAGGAAAATAATGATAACTATAGTTTTAATAATCATTCTAATTCTGTTAGAATAGGGAAAGCCGCACCATGGCTATAACCATAATGAAATAAATGAACGATATCATTGGAATCACTTTCAGAATAATTTTTTTCCAAACGGATGAATGATAAAGCATTGTCAGCCAATCAGAATCCACCCGAATTTAAAACAGCAGACAACAAAATTGCAGCATGTGCTTATAATAAACACAATATTATTGCCCGTATAAATATCTAAACATTCTTGAATCAAGATACGATTATTTAAGAAGAAAAATGGCTTAAGATATTAAGGCTTGTTTTCTGAAAAAAATATCAAATTGTTGTTAGTTTTTGCTTAAAACATGAATAAAAATAATAAATAAAGGGGAAAAAAATATGATTTTTCTTGCCCCATTGGCTGATTTTTTATCCTTCTAATTTTAAGGGGAAAAAAAATCAGTTAATTTTGATCTGGTTTTTTTTCAGAAAATGAGGCTTAATATCTTGAGTCATTTTGCTTCTCAGTTAAATGTATCTTGATTTAAGAATGTTTAGATATTTGTTTCCATAGATAAGTGAGAAAATCATTCCAGTGAACAAAGGCTTGAGCGGAGCATCATTTTCATGTTGACAGTCAACAACTGCTTAGCTAACATTAGCTTTGCCATATTGTTTCTTTATATGTGATCGTTTGAGTGTCAAGGAATGAAACACCTCTATGTTTGGAAATCAGAGATATCACCATTATGAAAATGAAACATGGTTTTATACAGTAAAAGTGAAGTAACCATGGTTTTTTTGTGTATTGATTACCATTTGTATAACCACAGATTTACTACAAATACTATGGTTAGTGTAGTAAAAACATGGTTAATTTTTGTAAAGGTAGATATATCCTACCTGTGCATCTGCCTTTGAATGAAATGGAGCACAATCCCAGTGCCACTCTGCTATTAGCAGGATGCGAACTACTTACTTTTTCCATTTATTAGCCATTTTGAATAACTCAGTCCTGTTCTCCTTCTTTCAGCGATGAGAGCTCAGAGACATGCCACGGAGCAGCTGAAAAAAGAAGCAAGACAAAGTGTGGACAAGAGAATGATGTGGTAGGTCGTGTTTTCGAACCGATTTTATTAATCGTAGCACTAACCTAATTATCCAAGCCATAGATGCATGTGATGTCTGATTCGTTTCCTTTAAGTGCCGTCGAGTGTATTTATTCTAATCCGCTGTGCATTTGCAGAACAAGTGCCAAGTGATCTACATTCACAACCTTCCGAGCAGCGTCACTCAGTCCATGCTGCGTAAGCGCTTCGAGGCCTTCGGTCGGCCAGAGGACTGTAAAGTGGTCATCAAAAACGAGTGGGTTCCATTTCCGTCTAGATGGTCTGGCCTTATCGTGCCCTGAGTGGGAGAATGGAGAGCTGATGTTTCTGTGTGTTTGTGTAGGGAGCGTTGTGGGGTGATCACGCTGAGACCGGCTCAGAACGGCCAGACCTCACGGCACAGGTGGGACTCGCTCGGTCCGAGCGGAGGGAGCGGCAGCCGGCGGTTCGGCAGGAAGCGTTACATAGATCTGGGTACGAGAACACACAGCTTCCTGTCTCTTTAATGTCGTCTTTGCATCAGACGTCTGGTGCTCTGTTCCGAGTCAGATGAAGTCAGAGGAAGGTGTCTTCTCATTTCTAAGCTAATAAATGGCCTAATTCGACCTCATTTGCATTTAAATGGAAAAAAAAGACTTTTTGATTCTTGGTTCACCCACTTGAAAAAGCAGGGTGCAGTTTTAATTATAGTCAGGCCAGTGCGCCGCAGTGCTTGCTATTGACTAAATAACGTGTGAAGTCAATGAAAAAGCTGCTTGCTTGGCGATTTGTTCATTTTTAAATACGACTCATCGTCTAATTCTCTGTGCCGAGTCAGATTATATCTAGTCTATATCAAAGTTTGGTTAAAAAGGTGTGAAAAATGCTGTAGAAATGATAATATGTTTTGTAAATGAATGATGCTGGGGTTTAGGTCAGAGATTCTCCACTGGTTTTGCTTCTCAGCACATTTCAAAAATGGTTTATCCTTCAAACGTAAACAAAAAATGAATCAAATATTGAAATCAATTCAAAATGCACAGGCTCATTATGCATATTTGTAACATGACATGCATACACTGAATAGGAAAACTGAGATTTGTTGAAGTCAGTTGAGAAATGCATAAACAACAGCACAAGTGGAATTTGCCATCCTAAAATATAATATAACAGACACTGGGCCAAGTAATTAATAAATGATAAAAAATTATTTAGGGTAACTAAAATAAAGCAAGATAAAAGAAAATGCAAATAATTCACGAACAACTTGAATAGAAATAAAAAACATGACAAAATAATAAATGATAAATACAAAATTAAAAAAGCATGACAAAATAAAAATGACAAAAGCACACAATAAAATTACTAAAACAAACTAGAATTTAAATGATAAATAAAAATATTAAAAAGCTCATTCAACATTTATCATTACTATAATTGCATATAAAATAACCAATTTTACCAAGTTGCAGTTACTTTTGATCCAATATTGTAGTTGACACAACAATCAAAAATTATCGGACAGCATTTTTTTCCCTTTTCTTGACTAAGTATTCTATTCTATGCATGATTAATAGTATTTTTGTATTTTATATGCTTTGTATTAATAATTATATTCATATAGAATGTTCTGTAGAATCATTACATAATTTAGTGAGATTAATTTAGAGAGGATGTGCACAAAATTATATTATTATAAAATCTAAAAATATCCACGTAAAAAACACAAAAAACAAAAAACTAAATTATATCCATCAATAGTTATCATATCATGGTTATGTTTTGCTGTTACAGAAAATATGTTTAAACATCTATAAAACTTTAGTCCTGTCAAACGATTAATCGCATCCAAAATAAACGTTTTTGTTTACATAATATATGTGTGTGTGCTGTGTATAATTAATATGTATATATAAATACACAAACATGCATGTATATATTTCAGAAAAATATGTTTATATTAAATATATTTATATATAAATATATAAATGTATATACATGCAAATATTTCCAAAATATATACTGTATGTGAGTGTATTTATATATATATATAATAAATAAACAGCATACATACATATATTATGTAAATAAAAACTTTTATTTTGGATGCGATTAATCGTGATTAATCATTTGACAGCACTAATAAATTGCTTTTAGCAGATGGCCCTAGTGTAACAAACTAACTGTGAGTGTTTTGCCGTTCAGATGAGGCGGGTCCCGGTCCGGTCAAGAGCAAGTATGATGCACTGGACTTTGACGCTCTGCTGAAAGAGGCCCAGAGGAGCCTGCATCGCTGACACGCGCCTTACCACGCGTCTCCAGCGTCACGCCCCGTCCGAGACTCGCCTCAGCACCTCAAACAAGGCACTTCTTCATGTTTACATTTTGAACATTGGAATAAAAAAATAGACCTTATCACTTCTAACTGAGGATCGGAGGACAATGGGGCGGGAGGATTACAAAGGAACAGAATCAGCTCTGAGACACCGGACACAAGTGCTGCTTCTCGTGTGTGTTTGATGCCATTCGTGACGTTGCGAGCGGCTCGGGCTTCATAGCAAACCGCACTCTTTTCCATCAGTTGTTGTGACGTGCGTGTGCTTTTTTCTTCTTTTTTTTTGTACCCCCTTGTCACTCTTCATAGACCTGCAAGGTGCTTTCACCATTTTGTCGTAGAAATATATAAACAAGCTTTGTATTAGCGAAATTTTGTGGATGTTCAACTCTGTGTGTGTGTGTGTGTGTTTGTGTTACGATGGATTAAAAGTGGATTTAAAAAAACGACAAACAAAAAAATCCTACAAGGTAGAGTTTACAAATCAACAAGTCGAGAAAAAAGTAGTATTTTTGTAATTTTAGTGCTTCCTTGATTTCATCTATGCACTCAAACAAGGTAGTGCTTCTTTGGTCTGGCCTTTGCCCTCCTCTGGTGTGGAAGGGGCTTCTGCTGCTGGCTGTCAGACACAAACGAGTCCAAACTCGACTGTACTACCTTAAAGCTGAAGTGTGTCATTTTTTTTTTATGTTAAAATACTCCTATCCAAGCTAAAAACTGTTAAAGTAAACACAGATGTATCAAAACATTGATCTGTTTGTTTGAGCAGCCTGACACAGCCAATGACTTGAGTTTAGGGGCGGGGCTTTGTCTTTGGCTGACCAATTGACCCTTTGCAGGGAGTTTGATTGACAGCCGATCTGACCAATCATAATGTAATTTTTGTCCGAAGCAAACCAGAGTAGATTAACGTTGGTGGACTTGAACTTGAAAAATGGTGTGTATTGACATCTTTCCGCGGTTGATGCAAGATACCTTCCGATGTTCATTCATGTTTATTTCATGCTATAACTAGTAAAGAAGAAGAGATGATCGGCTCACGTGCCGCTTGAACTGAGGCGCTACAGCGATCTGTCACGACGCGTTAAAGCGCAACAAAATGGTATTTATTGTTTGACTTTCTTAAAAATGACCTAATTTTAAAGCTGAGTAGGTAACCTGCTATGTCTCTGCCGTGATGTATTTTTCTCTGCGTGAGAACATGATGAGCGGCATGGCTTGTCGGACATAGCAACAGTAATGTGCGAAGGGTCAATTGGAAACCTGTTTGAAAACAGACATTGTGTTTGGCACAGAAATACACACTTCATCTTTACCTCGCCAGTTTCTGTTACCGTTTTACTTGTCAGAACGCGACTGGATTAGAATCCCAATCTGAGGGAAACGTATTTCTAGAATGTATCCATCACAAATGCGATTGTAGCACCCATCCAATCGGTCTCGATTCGACAGTACAGTGGAGCGGTTCGACTCTCCCAGTAGCAGAGCCCTGCCAGACATCCAGGCGGTTGACGCATTGGAGCGCTGCTGAGAGAAATGTGGCGGTAAACTAGGAGGAAGATCTTTCCAGAGCTCAATCTCATTAAGAGATATGGTCGTATCTCTGCTTTGTTTACATGTCACTCTCTCATACACTCTTTCTCTCTAGAAGCTCGAACGCTCTTTTTTTACTCTCTCCTTTCCGACAGGGGAAGATCTGCGGGTTTTTTCTAGCTCTTACCTTGTGGCTACTTCTCTCTTTGTCCTTCGTGTGTGTTTTTTGAAGTCTAAACGTGTACCAGTGTATAACTGCGTGTCGTCCGTGTCTTTTACGGGGTCTAGGGATGGGTCCGTCCCTTATATGCTGGGACCCGTTGCTTTTGTTCTGTGGGGGTCTCCTCCAACCCTCGGCCTGTGGATCTAGTGCAGTTGTGAGTGAGTGTGTGCGCATGTATGGGAGCGCCGGCGGCCTCTCTTTACCCCCCTTTATCCAGAAACACACCCCAAACCTGAATGTTTACATGCCTGAATTCTCTTTCGACTTTTACTAGAGCGCACGCTAAGTACAGAACGCCTTATTCAGTGTTTAAGTACCCTATCAGGACGTGCCTTTCGGCTTTCCCTTTTACGGTACCGAGCTGTTACGTGGACACGGCCTCTGAATATTACAGCCGCTTTTGACCAATTCGCCCTATAAGATCTTAAACTGAATGAGTGTTTGTGCTTAGTATGTATACTACTAAATACGCGAGAGATGTGCTGGTTTACATGATTATATATATATATATATGGAGAAGTATAAAATGTGTATATAGCACTGTGTCTTGTGTAAACATGAGATGTATGGTTATGTGCTGTACAGCGATGTGGTAACGTGTGGCTCTGATTGGTTGCTGGTGAACACAATGAAACAGCGTTAAGCAATACAGGGAGATCCAGAAGGGAATTTTCATTGATATGGCTTCATAAGTCAAATAACACAGTTGTATAGAGTGTCCCTTTAGAAATGGTTCTTTTTAATGACTTTAATATGTTTTTCTTTTTTATGCAATTGAGATGCAATACGGCTAAGAAAGCCTTCCTCATAACGGAAGGGTTTATTGAAGAGATTGGTTGTTTTAAGGGTAGTCCGATCCTGTACTGTACGTTGCAGACAGCTCAGATGGTTCGAAAAGAAGGTCGACATTTAAGAATCGCTGGCTGAGAGGGACTTTTTTTATTAGAAATATACACAGACAGCCCAATCTCACAGGGAGAGCCTTAAACCTTCGAGGAAAACAAAGCTATCAGTAATGTCTGATCTCCTTTACAATCCAATGTGTTTTCTTTACTGACGTAAGTACACTTTTTCAATACAGCCATATTATAAAAGGTATATACATATATCTGATATATATAACTATATATATATATATTTGGGTGTTTGTGTAGATAAATATATAGATGATATAATTTGTTATAGACCATTTTATTCAGTGTTTCAGAACACGTCAATACATTTCAACACTGTCAATCTAGAATGTACAGATCCAAATGAAAAATAATAAAAAAGGTTAAAAAAAAGAAAAGAAAAAAAAAATCCAAAGGGAACCTTCTTCAATGCAATACATTTTTTCCAGCCCTCATTTTAGCAATCGCTAGACAAGTTGACCAAAAAGTACATTTGATGTTTGGATACAGGAGAAGTGAGGTATCACATCAAATCCATTTCAAGAATGACATGATCGTTTGGCTTGGCCCTGTGTGTGTGTGTGTGTGTGTGTGTGTGTGCGTGCGCATGTGATTTCTTTCTCTTGTTTTCTTAGTTCATACAAAATGTCACTTTTAATTCACTACATCTATGGCCCTGCGATTTGTGGTTCACAAAGTACATGCTCTTGCAAGATTGGAGGGAATTTTCTTCTTGAATCAGCAGTGAATATATTAGAGGAGAGTTTGTGTGCTAAACCTTGTATCATTTTTATCAAGAAGTGGATCTAGCGTTTGTGTCATTACGGTACCATGTCCCATTGTTTTGCTGCTTCAAGACCTTGTCTTTTGTGGAAACTAAATCGGAGTCAAAGGGCATACATTGTTTTCTTCATAGTCTCATTTTTTTTTTTGTGTGACTATTTACATCTAATGACTATCAAGTTCGTTATGATTTTCCTTTTTTTAAACAGTTTTTGGTAAATACTGCTAGTAAGATTTTATATTTTTACATATGTCGTGAGTTTTTTTTATTTATATGCCACTTAGCTTGGATGTCTTGAAATGGTGTTGGTTTTATTTTCAATTTGTATTTCTCTGTATTGTGTGATTTTCATACATCTTGAGAATGTGGAGACAAATGCATTTCAGTATTTTTAAATTGTTAAAATCTAGTTTCCTAGCTCAAATCTATATAGTGGAAATTATTTGATGTCATAAATTATATTTTAATTCATGTAAATAGTAAAAAAAAAAAAAAGAAGATGATGGCTTCCTTTTAAACTGAACACATTTCTCTTCCGAGATTGTTTACATTATTAAACTGTAGAAACTGATCCTCATATACTGTAAAATAAAAAGTACATATATTCATTGTTTTGCCTCCAAAAAATAAAATCCATAATGAACAACATTCAACTTTGTGATTCATTCATGCACTACATTACTATGTTATTTATGCCAAATAAATGCTGCAGTGAACTGCAATAACACCTTCCGCAGAATTCAATGCTATTCTTTGAACAAGTGCTGAATAGCAACTTGAGAAAGAGGATTTTGAAAAACCCAGCAGCACTTGCTTTAGGCCGTCACTTTTTTTCACATGCTCCAAATGACATTAGGCATTGCATAAACAGAATGGCTCAGCTGGAAACCGTCTGATTGGTTGCAGCATTGAAATGCCAGCCAGTGGCAAATGGCATTCTGTGCTGTATCCATGCAGAGTGCCTTCAGTTTTAGATGGTGAAGCTAATTGTGGCGGTTCCTTTCACTGAGGGTATGTAGCAGAACATGCTGAATGAGAGCACTGTTAACGCAGCCATTCGGAGAGCTGGTGGCAATTTGCTGCTCTGCTGGTTTGTGATTCAGATGTCAGTATAATCATTCCCTACGGCACTGTGTGTGTGTGTGTGAGAGGGGGATGCACATCTATCTGAACAGGTCTGTGTACTTGCTGTCACGTCAGAGCTAATTTTGGCTTCTGCAGTGGTTGCAGATTTTCTCGACTCCACCTCTTTGCTGTAAGAGTGAGGTAAATGTAGCAGAAAACGTGACATCATAGCCATTGACGTGCAGTGACTGCATCTGTGACATGACGTAAATGCTAGCATTGAGCCCGCCTCTTTTTGCTGTCCTGCCAATCAGCTCTCATCCTTCCCAGTCGATTAGGCCAACTAGGTGTTATCCAATGCTGTTATGTATGTCCCAGTGGGACAGTTAGCACTAGTGCTAGGGGCAGAAGTCTTATTTTGCACAGCAACACGGTTACACAAGCTTAAAAACAATAACAAGGCTAGGCTCAAAAATTTCTAATTTTATATTTATTTATACATTTCTACATATAAATAATGAAAAAAGTAACATGGACTTTCCAAATGTATTCACACTATACTCTCATGTACATTTTCAGCCATTGTCACTAAAGTATAACTTTACAAAACCTGGTGTCACCACTGAGACATTGCAATAATCTGTTACTCACACTAAAAGGTTTGCTTTACCTATAAATTTAAGACTAGTGCAAATAATTGTAACAGGACATCCTGTGGAGAGAAATAATAAAAGCGATCCAAATTATGTGTGCATTGACATACGTTCTCAATGTCTGTTTTTGTGCAGTTTGACGTCTAGGAAATGACACGGGTCTTGGACTGAGATGGGTCCGGGACCGCGTTTCCTGTAAGGAAAGAGAATTTGGATATGGAAAATAAAATAAATGACATGTTAATTGTTTGTAATGGGCATTCTTAATCGAATGGTTCATACATTTAAAATACATATATATTTATTCATTCCAAAATTGTTTACAGAAATCATTCCAAAACTGTGAAATTTTAAAGAATGCTCACGCTGCTTGTTTCCATACATTCAAAGCAAAAGGACAAATACGGACAAAAGCACAAAAGTAGTCCATATGAAGTCAAACAGTAAATTTGTGCCAAAAACATACCTTAAAGATTAAAGGAACAGTTAAATGAAAAAATGTTTGCATTTTGCTGAAAATGTCCTCACCCTCAGGCCATTCAAGATGTAGATGAGTTTGCTGCTTCAACAGATTTGGAGAAATTTAGCATTACATCACTTGCCTTTTCAACTCCTCATGTTGTGAAGTGAAAAGCTTCACCATATGTTAATTTATAGACTGGAGTGGTGTGGATTATTGTGATGTTTTTATCAGCTGTTTGAACTCTTATTCTGACGGCACCCATTCACTGCAGAGGATCCATGGGTGAGTAAGTGATGTAATGTTACATTTCTCCAGATCTGTTCTCATGAAGAAACTTAGATGGCCCGAGGGTGAGTAAATTTGCAGCTCATTTTCATTTTTGGGTGAACTACGTTTAAATATTATTCCCGAGAATCTTGTCCTTCTCAGTAGACGTGGACTTTTATGATTCTATTGTGCCATTTTACACCCACTTTATGTAAAAGAGCAACGTAAACATTTGAACAAATCATCTGTCTTCCACATTTTAGGGTGAACTATTGCTTTAAGAGACTGTGAGACACCATTTCAGTCACTATCTACCTTGATTAGCAGCTGAGGTGACACCATCTGCCCCCTCTTTAGCCTCTTCCAGCTTGGCTACCTTGGCCTCATGAATTTCCTTCAGAGCGTTCCACTCCTTCCTGTTGTTCAGCAGACGCTCTAGCATGGGTGTGATCTCTACGTGGAAGCGAGAGAACTCCTGCAAGAGGGATTGGGCGTGAGTAAAGTGGGAGTATTGTGGGCATAATGAGTAAATAAAGATCTTCTAAGACATGCTAGATGTTGTATTTTGATTTGAAAGATTAATGCAGCTCAGAGGTGGCATGAATGCACTTACATTTAAATTACAACTGCATAAATAATGATATGAGATTAATGTTTTAAAAATAACATTTTGATTATCAAAATATGAAATTTAAAAAATCAAATGATACTTTAAATATGAAGCTAAAACCACCAGCAGGTGGCAGCAAATCCCGGTCTAACTGATTGAATTACTGAATCGTTTATTCGAACGATTTGATAACAATGGCTGAATCAAAGCAAGTGGCGCTTTGGGTTTGTTTGGTACTATTTTCCTTGGCATTCTAACTGCAGTCTATTAGGCTACATCAAACAGACGTGTGCAATTGATTTGTGCAAAAAGCTGCAGACAAAACATATTGCACACATCTTTTAGTTCCAACAAAATGACATTCTTAAGTAACATTCACAAAATCACGTTTTGAAATGTATGAATAATTTGAATTGGTAGAAAATAGAATCCTATGTGAATCCATGTTTCCTCCAGCCCTCTCCACTTCACATTCTCTACTTCCAGCAGGCCTGCACTGTAACGTTCACACTAAAACTCAAGTATACAGACATCTGATCAAGACCAGCATTGTGCATTTATGCTGATGATTATGTGTCTGCTTCCTGATGGACTCTCGTCTGGATCCTGTGAACATTTAGAAGTGTAGATCAATGAAGTCCCATATGTCGTTTTGTTTACTAATCGAAATGGAGGACCTCACCTTGTAAACGAAAGAACAGACGAAATCAATAAAACCACACTGCAGTTTGGGAAGTTCGTCCGCTTTGTTCCGGTCCATCATGGGCTGGAAAGGAAGCAGCATGTTCTTAACTGAAACCACAACCTACCGATTCCCAGCTGATTGCTTACAAATTGTAGTCTGCTACTGATTACAAATAACATTCATTATAGATTACATTTGTAATATTTTAAGTAATGTATTCTGGCTACTTTTGGATTACTTTTAACCTAACATATGTGACCCTGGAGCACAAAACCAGTCTCAACCAAATATTGTCCTATCCTAACAAACCATACATCAATGGAAAAGCTTATATATTTTGAAAAATTGACACTTAAGACTGGTTTTGTGGTCCAAGGTCACATATAGACTTGAATGGGATTATTGTTATGAAAAGCAAAGAGCCAACTAAAATATATTCCATTCTTTGAAGCATGGGTCACACATTCATTTATATTACATTTACATGGCTGTTTAATACTGTGAATATTTAAAGCTAACTGATATACGGTAACACATGAAGGGCCATGCAACTAAAGTAGAAAGTTCGAAGACACTTTCAAAAGTTGACATTATATTCTTGCATTTCCAATCACAGCTAAGGAAAATGCATGGGGAGTTTGGGAGCGGTCTGGTAGACTGGGCCATTGTGACCGCTCTTTCTGATTCACTGCACCGCATAATAGGCAGTACATCACGACATGACCCATGGGAACTTTTCATTCTTATTCCCTTTCTCTCAGCCCCCTTCATTCCAGGCACTTTCTCACAATAGGCTGCTGCTTCAGCACTGTCCTCTCCAGGTCACCCTGCTCCCAGAATTCTGCAGCAACGGACAGCGCCACCTACATGACACAGTCAGTAATAAACTTAGATTTATGCTCTTTATAGATGCATTTGGAGAGATGCGAATATGGATTTTACGTGTAACTAGATTTCAAATATATTAACTGTGCATTAGAGACCATTAATGACTTAAACCAAGCAGAAATCGCTACATAACGATTCCCACTGAGACAGACCTGGCACATGTCCCATTTGCAACTATAAAATTTGGCTCTATCATTGTTCTTGGATCTACTTCCACGAATATAATAACCAAAAAACCATCTACAAGAAGAATGTTGACTTTTTAAAAATGCATGACATCCGGCAGAATATAATCTCACGCATGTGAGATGATCTACATTACCGTCTGCTGTGAAACGCATATAATAATGAGTGTTCAACAATGAATGTAAACAACCCATCCATGGATACATTATCATATGAATGGGGTTTCAGACCCATTATGCTGGCTGAGAGCCCAGCGATTTCATTTTCCTATGCAGTCACACCCTTGGCTGCCCTACATGTTTGAATACGTCGCTGTGGTATCAGGCCTTGCATGTGACATTGCATTATGCATTAGGAATATCTAACCTTGCTCTGAATCTTCCATGGCTTGGCAATAGCTGACAAATCGCAGGCAGTCATCATCATAGCCCTGCGGTGTGGAAAACCAAAACACCATGCTGTGAATTCATATTTATGAACCTTAAAAGGCACCAAATTCAAGCTGCTGCATATTATATTCTGTGGTATATAAAGCAATTTATTGAGCAAACAGCTATTATAGGTGATATTAGTTATTTAGCAGGTTACTTTTGCACAGCACGTAACGAGATGACAATCTCTTTCCGAGTTGTTTCGTACATCATGTATTTGGTCCAACTGACCCAGCTCTCATAGGTCTTGGACTGATCCACGATCTTCTGAAACATGGCCCTTTTCCTGCAGAGGCACATCATGAATAAATTCATGTTAATCACGCTTATGCAGCTCTGACTGCAAGACTAACTCTGAATAAATGATTCACAAAAGCCAAGTACACCCCACACAGCAGAAAGAAAAAAATATATACAATTCTTACTTGAAATACAAGGCCAAGTCTGTTGCGATGATAGCTATGTCCATCAAATGGATGATGGTTTCGTGCTGTCTTCGGTTCAGATTCTGGTAGATATTTAAGGCCTTGGAAAACAATTTATTTCAGTGAGGAAACTGCTTGCTGTGAGTAAGGAGGCGGTTATATATGGGCTTATCAACTAGATGCACATTCTCAATGGTCTGCAGAGCTCAAAAATGTAATGATGAAAATTGCTCAGAAACGTAATTCATTTTCAGCATTACCTCATCTCTAAGCAGAGTTTTTCCAAACTCTAGATGGTGCCTCTCAAGAATGGAGGAACCATGCACTTTGCCCGTGGATTCCCAGACCTGGCAAAGACATCACAGAAATGGAATCTTAAAACCTAGAAGGTCACAGACTTTCAGTAAAAATGAACACAAATAGGCATGATGCAATGTGCAATGCAGTTTGCATAAATTTAACGATTTTAATAATTCATATGTAAACGTTGGCTCCTTAGATCTTTGATTAGGGTGTATTTTGAATGCAAATAAAAATGCATCTTTGACCACTGAATTACATGATTATTGTAGGCATGATAACTTATGCCATTCTCTACCCCCTCTCGTTTCATTTCAATGCATGTCACTTTTTTTCCTCAGTGAAGCACAAAATAAATGTTTTTCAAAATGTCTTTGCATACTGTGAAAATGTTGCCCAGTAGCTGTCAAGTTGCAATTTTCCTCGGTTAATGCATATCAGGTCAGGTTTTGAACCCATCTGTTTGCACGCTAAACAAAAATGCTGCCACAAAACTGGTCTGACATCTAAATAAAGTACTACTAAGTTACATTGATTTAGAAGAATGTGTTTTTTGGTGCACCCACTGGTGCATGATACCCCTGGTAGTGGATGTCGGTGATATAAAAATGAGAATGTCTCCACACTATATTTCTGAATATTGTAATACATACACATTTTTCTTTAGTAAGAGCAGTGGGACACTGACTTTAATGAGTGCATACTTCATCTGGTAGAGGTTGTTAATGCCGCGGTGGTCAATATCATGACAGAGCCCAGCGGTCACCATCGCCATCGTCTCCAGGTCCGTATAATAGCACTTCAGGTCACCTGTCTGAGACACGAAAGAGCAGGTTTAATAGGCTTCAAGGCGGAGCCACGTTAAGACACACCCCTTACTCTTGTAAAGCAAGAGGCTGACTAGTGAGGGCTCATTAGGCTCAGTGAAGCATGGGAGTAGTGCTGAGAAAGGCTAATTAGCAGCCTGGCTTGCGTTTCTTCCAGCCCTCCAACACTCCATCCTTCCTGACGTACAGCCAGCTCGCAGTGATTACACATGACTTAACCAGGAGCAGGTTTACACTCGACTGATTAATTAGACGGGGCCGTCTGCCATTTCAGAGAATGCGTGTTGGAGATGGGCCGTATCATTAAACATATTCCCTAAAAAAGGTCCACGAGTCTAGCACCCACTAAAGAGAGGGGCAAATTGATCAAATGCTCTGTTGCAAGGCTAGCATAGCTGGTTTGTTTATTTATTTTTTTTGTTTGCAGGGTGAGAACAGTAAATGTATTCATAGCTAGGGCTTCACTAGCTTTTGCTGAGCAAGATGAGTTGTTGTCTCTGAAGAGAGAGCAGATTTGGAGAGGGGCTGAGATGAGATTTTTAGGCCCCCTTAACAGCGTCTAGAAATGAAATGTTTGAAATGTCATTCCGAGTGGTTTTTCTCTTACCATGAGCAGTGTAAACATGGTCTGACCCACATTGAAGCCATGCCTCCAGTTGTGGTAGGTGATCCTCCTGTAACCTTTACTGACCGAGTACACAAAGCGCACCAGGGTCTAGAGAGAAATCAATTTCAGCTAAGTCTTACAAGGCATAGCAAATATTGTATTTACTTTGTCTGTACAGTGTGCAATAAAATATCTTAAAGAGAGTGCACTGAAACAGTGCTTTTTAGATGAATTGTAGCAGCAGTATTTAGTGATGCTTGGTAGGACGAATGTACATAAATCATTGATGATAACTTGAAAAATGAAACTTGGGTGCATATCCCGTTTGTGTTGTAGACATGAATTATATCTTGTTTTGAAAATGATAAAATGGGTAAAAATTAATTGAAGGAGGGACCCAAGCCATCTAGAGACCAGGGCCAGATTCACCTAAATCTTCCTAAGGAAGAAATGTAATTATTTATATTATCGCTCACTAGTGTTACTTCAGAGTATGAAACTCTTTCCACATTTATATAGTATAGTCACGTGAGGAGATACAGTATATAGTATAGTTTTTTTATTTCATTGCAAAATGTAACTATATTGTTGTCCAACTGTTTATATAATATTGGATATCCAAGTGTGTCCAACTATATCCGCGATACATAGGGCGATATATACTATATAGCATTTCTCAACTGCTTGATTCCTTGTATTGGCTCAAACTGTATTATCGGCCATCTGAATCTGCTTTGAAACAAAGCGTATTGTGAAAACGGCTATAAATTTTACTTGACTTGTCATTTTGCCTTTGGGTATTTAAGACAAGTTAAAGGTTTCAATTATTACAATGTATTGTAAGTATTACTGTACAATGAGTTTTAAGATTTTTTTTCAGGTATTCAAATTCTTCTTAGGTTTTGACTTTAGAACAAAAAGAAAAGAACAGTCTTAAGAAATGTTGCTTGGAAATATTCTTAACTTTAAGTTAGAAAATAGAAAGAAAATAGCATTAAGAAGAATTTTATTTGTATTTTGCATTTTTTGTGAATCTGGCCCCAGGAACATTAATGTGGCTTGTTTTGTCTTATAAAGTAAGCAAACATCATCCCAGAACAACCATAACCTCTTAAATTTTCTTTAGTTAGATACAGTATATAGTCAAAATATACCAACTGGATTGGAGTTGTCATTATCACTCACCTCACGTGGAATATGGAATTTGTCTACCACACCCAGTTCATAGTACATCTTGATGCCACACTTCACCAGGTCAAACTCACTGAACTCAAAGTCACAGAAGTGAAACTCAAAGATCTCTGATTCCTCGGAGTCTGGTAGTGTTCCGTACTGCAGAGAGAGACAGCACAGCTGAACACACACACAGCTATAAAACAACTAGACTTTAAACTATGCATGAATTTTTTGTGTTTTACCAGAATATCCTCCAGCTCATCCTCGTCACATTCATCAGGTTCTTTGTCATACACCTCACGTGTGTTCTGAACATAAAAAAATCAATTTTATAAGGCTAATATTCCATGACTCTTTTTCTATGTTCATACAACCCATTTTAATCAGGCAATCAATCATACTGTCATATACGACAGCACTGCTTTTCCACATGATCAAGATACTTCATTCTATAGGATATCCTGCTATTACCAGCTTTACCAATGTAGTGTAATTCATTTTAATTAGTGCACACTAGGGACTAAGCCCTGTCAAGTTGGAGAAACCCACCAAGATATTCTGAATCTCATCTTTCCTGCACTTGACGTGGTACATGACCATGACCTGAAAGATGTCCTTGTGATTTTCCAGCTTGTTCATCTTGTCATACGTGTGTGTATTCAACACTGACCAGCCCAGGAACTGAGTGAGTGACTGAAACAGATTCACATTTACATTCATGTACACAAATAGGCTTAGATTCAGATTCATGTTTAGGTTTAGATTCACATTTACATTCAGGTTCAGAATTACTGCACGTTGAGATTCAAGTTCAGATTCACATTTACATTCAAGTTTACAATTAGGTTCAGATTCGTGTTCAGGTTCACATTTAATGTAGATTGAGATTCCGGTTTAGATTCACATTTACATTCAGGTTCACATTTACTGTAGGTTGAGATACATTTTTAAGTTCACATTTACATTCAGGTTCAGAATTGCTGTAGGTTGAGATTCAGGTTCAGATTAACATTTACATTCAAGTTTACAATTAGGTTCAGAGTTGTGTTCAGGTTAGAGGTTCAGATTCACCTTTACATACAGATTCACAATTAGGCTGAGATTCAGATTCATGTTCAGGTTCACATTTAATGTAGATTTTGATTTAGATTCCGGTTCAGATTTAGATTTAGATTCACATTTACATTCAGGTCCATTACTGTAAATTGAGATTCAGGTTTAGATTCACACTGATCATACAGGTTCACATTTACTGTAGGTTGAGATACATTTTTAGGTTCACATTTTCATTCAGGTTCACATTTACTGTAGATTGGGATTCAGGTTCAGATTCGGGTTTAGATTCACATTTACATTCAGGTTCACATTTACTGTAGGTTGAGATACATTTTTAGGTTCACATTTTCATTCAGGTTCACATTTACTGTAGATTGGGATTCAGGTTCAGATTCGGGTTTAGATTCACATTTACATTCAGGTTCACATTTACTGTAGGTTGAGATTCAGGTTGAGACTCACACTTTCATTCAGGTTCACATTTACTGTAGATTGGGATTCAGGTTCAGATTCAGATTCACATTTACATTCAGTTTTACATGTACTGAGATTCAGGTTTAGATTCACATCTACATTCAAGTTTACAATTAGATTCAACTTTACGTTCAGATTCACAATTAGGTTGAGATTCAGATTCATGTTCAGGTTCACATTTAATGTATGTAGATTTAGATTCCGGTTCAGATTTAGATTTACATTCAGGTTCATTACTGTAAGTTGAGATTCAGGTTTAGGTTCACACTTCTCATACAGGTTCACATTTACTGTAGGTTGAGATTCAGGTTGAGACTCACACTTTCATTCAGGTTCACATTTACTGTAGGTTGAGATACATTTTTATGTTTACATTTTCATTCAGGTTCACATTTACTGTAGGTTGAGATACATTTTTATGTTTACATTTTCATTCAGGTTCACATTTACTGTAGGTTGAGATACATTTTTATGTTTACATTTTCATTCAGGTTCACATTTACATTCAAGTTTACAATTATTTTCAGATTTGTGTTCAGGTTCACATTTAATGTAGATTGAGATTCCGGTTTAGATTCAACTTTACGTTCAGATTCACAATTAGGTTGAGATTCAGATTCATGTTCAGGTTCACATTTAATGTATGTAGATTTAGATTCCAGTTCAGATTTAGATTCACATTTACATTCAGGTTCATTACTGTAAGTTGAGATTCAGGTTTAGAATCACACTCCTCATACAGGTTCACATTTACTGTAGGTTGAGATTCAGGTTGACACTGAAGTTTAGACTCACACTTTCATTCCGGTTCACATTTACTGTAGGTTGAGATTTAGGTTCAAATTCAGGTTTAGATTCACATTTACATTCAGCTTCACATTTACTGTAGATTGAGATACATTTTTAGGTTCACCTTTTCATTCAGGTTCACATTTACTGTAGGTTGAGATTTAGGTTCGGATTCAGGTTTAGATTCACATTTACATTCAGGTTCATATTTACTGTAGGTTGAGATACATTTTTAAGTTCACATTTTCATTCAGGTTCACATTTACTGTAGATTGGGATTCAGGTTCAGATTCAGAGTTGCATTTACATTCAGGTTTACATGTACTGAGATTCAGGTTGAGATTCAGGTTTAAATTCACATTTACATTCAAGTTTACAATTATGTTCAGATTTGTGTTCAGGTTCACATTTAATGTAGATTGAGATTCCGGTTTAGATTCAACTTTACGTTCAGATTCACAATTAGGTTGAGATTCAGATTCATGTTCAGGTTCACATTTAATGTATGTAGATTTAGATTCCGGTTCAGATTTAGATTCACATTTACATTTAGGTTCATTACTGTAAGTTGAAATTTAGGTTCAAATTCAGGTTTAGATTCACATTTACATTCAAGGTTCACAATTACTGTAGGTTGAGATTCAGGTTCAGACTCACATTTTCATTCAGGTTCACATTTACTGTAGATTGGGATTCAGGTTTAGATTCACATTTACATTCAAGGTTCACAAATACTGGAGGTTAAGATTCAAGTTTAGATTCATATTTTCATTCAGGTTCACATTTACTGTGGGTTGAGAGTCAGCTTCAGATTCAGATTAAGATACATATTTACATTTAAGTTCACATTTAGGATGGGATTCATCCTCAGATTCACATTCAGTTTCAGATTCACACCAAAATAAATGAAACAACAAGAGAACAAGAAGATTAAAACATTCTGTTAGTCATATCACATATGAAACTTCTAAATTATCTAAGCCAACAGAGTGTGTTAAAAATGTAAAAGATTGGATGACCAATAATTTTCTCCAATTAAATTCCGATAAGACAGAGATATTACTTATTGGACCAAAAGACAGTACCCAGAATCTCTTGGATTACAATTTGCAACTAGACAGATGTACTGTTACTTCCTCTACAGTCAAAATCTGGGTTTTATATTAGATAGCAAATTGTCTTTTAAAAATCATATTTCCCACGTTACAAAAACAGCATTCTTCCATCTAAACAAAAATTGCCAAGCTACGAAACATGTTACCCATTTATGATGCAGAAAAGCTAGTTCATGCATTCATGACCTCAAGACTGGACTATTGCACTACTAGGTGGTTGTCCTGCATCTTCAATAAAAAAGCTACAGATAGTCCAAAATGCAGCACCTAGAGTCCTTACCAGGTCAAAAAAATATGATCATATTACCCCAATTTTTACAGTCTCTGCACTGGCTACCTTAATTTTTGTATCAGTTACAAAATATTATTACTTGCCTATAAGGCCCTTAATGGGTTAGCTCCTGCATACTTAACTAGTCTTCTACCATGCTACAATCTATCATGCTCCCTAAGGTCGCAAAACTCTTTTTGGACTTTTGGTAGTACCTAGGATAGCCAAGTCCACTAAAGGAGGTAGAGCTTTTTTCACATTTGGCTCCCAAACTCTGGAATGCTTTCCTGATAATGTTCGGGGTTCAGACATATTCTCTCTGTTTAAATCTAGATTAAAGCCACATCTCTTTAGCCAAGCATTCACAAAGCATCTCATAATCTTGTACGTCAGTTATATCTGATCAAACGCACATTATTATTCCTTAGCTTGGGTTAAACAAATACATTTTGCTTGGTTGGAACAGCACCTATGCTAATTATCTATTTGTTTTCTCGTTGGATTTACACAATCTTCAGTCTGGATCCAGAACACCTGTGAAGAGATGATGCAAGCCCTCAGAGGATCTCAGATGATGCCAACCCTGAAGCAACTTACAGAACTACCACATTTTGCAATAAGTTTGATTGCATCATATAATAATTGCTGTTAATAGTGTTCATTGTCTGTTTGATTACGTCTTTAATTGATTTTTCTGTACATTTCTGCCATTTGTACATAAACTGACAGTCACCACTGGTTAGCTACTACTAAATATTGTAGAAACTGAATTTGCTGTAAAGTTGCTTTGCAACGATTGGTATCGTGAAAAGAGCTATACAAATAAACTTGAATTGACTTAAATCGGGTTGGCAATTAAATGGAAAACTAAAAAAGCCTCACATCTCCACAGGGAACCTGATTGAACTCAACTGAAAGTCTCTGTGGACTGTAGCACTAAGATAAAACAGACACATTTGTACAAAGTACTTTTTAGAGACTTTAGAGATTTGGCTTAGCAGTTTAGTTGAATCCAACAAACCCAGCATAATAAATTGAAAACAGGGTAAACTTTCTCTACACTATGAAATGTTCTCGATGAAATGTTCAAAAATAAATAATGCAGAGTCTGCTGATCTATCCATTACTATATATTTAGCTATGACACACTACTGTTCTATACTGTGGCCTCAAATACCTCCATTAGTGTTTCGTCCATGTCATCAAAAGGCTTTCCATCTTTCCTGTTATAGAATGTGGCCACGCCAACAATTTCCTCTTTCTTGTTTACGATGGGCAAAGAGAGTACATTCTTTATTGTCCATCCAGATTCATCCAGAGGCTCTTTCTGGCAGGACAAAAACAAACTTTAACCAAAATACATTTCGAGAAAATTTCTAAAATTTTGTAGATATACAAAATGCTGAGGTGTACAGCTTTTATTTTTGAAACACTGCTAAGTAAACTGCAAATTCATTATTATTATTATTTATTTATACAGCTTTCATAGGTGCGTAAGTTAAGGTGAGCTCACTTGAAAGTCAAAGAACTCGTCTTCAGCTGCGTTCATGATATTACAGATCTGTAAGACAGAGTGAAGAGAAAGCAGCAGTCATGCTCACTGAGAAGGGGCATTGCTTTCTGATTAATTACTGTTCACAAAATTACAATTATCCATCATTTCAGTGTGGGAGCACATTCTATTCCCCCTCGCTGTGCACATGACAGGAACATTATAAACCATAATAGCTTCCAACTTGTCTGACTACTGTGGCATCAGGAGAGGAGAATGGAGGTCTAGACTCTCACCAGGCCGTTCTCTGCAACGCAGATGGGAAGTCCACTTACTAATGCCCAGTGGTCAGCTGGAGGGTTACTGTAACGACAATGCATGTGTGTCTGAACAGAACAATCCAGCACTTTACTTTAAATGGATCCCATTTTTATTTTCTAGGTAGTCTAGAAAAATCTAATATATGCATTAAAAGTTGTAAAAATTATTTTTAGTAACATTTTAATAACACTGTCTCTTATTTGAAATACAGTAAAAAACAGTAATACTGAGAAATATTATTACAATTTGTAATACTTTTTCTTTTGTAACATTTTTTTAATCTATTCATTCCTGTTTTGTAAAGCTGAGTTCAGCATCATTACTCCAGTCTTCATTTCACTGATCTCATTTGGAATATGCTGATTTGATCTTAATAAACATTCTGATTATTATTATGTTGAACAGATATTGCTTTTTTTTACCCATATGATTTCTTTGATGAACAGAAAGTTCTATATTTTGGGACATTATAAATGTATTTACTGTCACTATTGATTAATTTAATGCATCCTTGCTAAATAAAAAACATTTTGAATGGTAGTGTATATATGCCAGGAATATGAAGATTTGTACTTTCAAATAAATAATTATGTCTTAGACCTGGCTCAATAAGGGCCTCCTGAAGATGGGCCCAGTCATGAGTTTGGCCCACCCTTGCAAACACCCAGAAACTGTCTGACCCACCTTACATCTTGGAACTGGAGAGCCAGACATGCTATTTCTTGATACAGTGTGTTTATAATTACAATGCATGTAATGTAGAATGATGCATGATAATGCATGTGGCAATACTGGGCTTAATTAAATGCCAAGTGGAAGCTCAAATTTAACAGGCAATATAAAATGCATTAACTTACGGAATGACTTTGATGTCCTCCTTTCCATGCAATATGTAATCAATCACTTTGTAGAAAATCATTTCCTGGAGCAGAATTAATACCGTAAGTCAAACATGTGACAGCATGTAAGAATTCATTTCTCTAACATGACTAACTAAACACATATTCCCTATTTATTCGGTGTATCACTCACTCTGCCATCAGGGGTCTTTTGTCCACTATAAGGAGGCACCTTTCCCATCAGTATGGGCCAAAGATCAAAAAACTCCTACAGACAAATAAACAAAAATCTAATTATTTCAATACTCTTCAACAGACAAATTACAAGTTACAAATCCAGCTGCATATTTGATGCAATAAATAACTAATGAATAACTTTAGTTTTAGTCATGCTGAGGAGGCCCACAGAGTAGCGGTCTCAGTTGAGGAAGGCTCGGACTGTATAGAGGGCCTTGTGGAACTGTCGTTCAATGTCAGTCAGCTCCTCAAACACTTTGCTGGCAGACCAGAGCAACACCTGCAAAGATCACGGAGTGGCAGTGTTTACGGGTCAATGTCTTAAATCTCAATCTCCCAGAAATCCCACCTGTCCTCTTCTGGTTTCACAGTTGTGCAGGTACTGTAGCTCAGGTGAAAAACTCGAAGCACAAGATTGGCAAAGTTGAGATATTTCTTCAGCGTCTACAAGACACAGAGCTCGATTGACTTCAACAGAGCGTTTAATCTGTTCTGTAGAAATCTGTTTAATCAAAATGCTTTTAACTGTATTCATATTCAATGAAAACATTTGAGATTATGTGTGGGAAGCACAATGCATATAATTAATCTTTCTGGCATTGTTTACGTTTCAAATTGGCATCCTCACCGAGACTCCGACTTATTGTTGAGCATAAACACAAAGCGCTGTACTCGCTATCACAGAGAGTGATATGAATGAATGCTACCTCTTCATCCTGAGCAGTGAAATGAGGAGCGCCAATATTGTTGACCGCCATGATGACGGCCACCATGTCCTTGCCGTTCATGATGAGAGTGGCGAGCACGTTCTTGGTCTCGTACTCTGTGAGGGTGTCTAGGAAGTCACTGAAGTGGCTGTCCTGGAGAGTGAAGCACATTTAAACTTACTGTAACATTAATATGTTATGGTTATTGTAATCTAGCTTTAAATAAAGGTAGCTTATTTTGTGCTCTGTTGAAAATCATTCACCTACTTTGGTGTTCCTGGTCAAAAATTACTGGCCTTTTAAATTCAATGCAGCACAGGTTTTTCTTTTTGGATTTGATTTGACCTCATTGGTCTGAGCTTATGCACCTCAGTTTTTGAGTGACAAAAGCATTATTTGTGAATCATTTTGGCAATGTTCACTCAAAAACTGAGGTGCATAAGCTCAGATGATTGAGGCCTATGATCAATCAGTTCCAAAAAGGAATACAAAATGTGTGCTAGTTGAAAGAAAACAGTTTAATAAAAAGATTGAACCCAATGTTTGGTAATAAAATAGCATGAGGTGCTCCCATTTTTACCTGCGAACACCACAAGTGTATCGAGCTAGGAAAAAATTGTCAATGATCAGTACATTTGTTACAATATTTATTCTATGGTCTCTTTGTTACAAAGCAATAACAGTAAATTATGCATAATTGCATGCAACTAACCTTAAACCAAACCCTAATCTAAACATACTCAGTACATATAGTACACATTATATTAATCAGTAATTAATTGTATAATTACACCTTTAAAAAAAAACTGCAACCTAATATTTAATAACCTTTGTTAATATCAGTTAGCAAAAATACAGCTGTTCATTGTTATAAAACTTTGAAATGTTGACAATTTTACTGATATTACAACTAATATGTATACTAATATTTATAAATGCATTGGGGGTATTTTTTAACTAACGTAGTTAGCTAACATTAACAAAAAAAGTCTATTGTAAAGCATTACCAAATATTTTTAATTCAGTTTAATTAAATATTTTGTAACACTTTATTTCACAATTTCTATTTACAGTATAGTTCAATACACATTGTTAGTTAACATTATTTAATCGCATAATTACACTGACTAGGATCAAATCAAGTGCAGTCAAATATAGTTTGTGGTTTTCATGGGTCAGCATCAAAACATACATTCTGGATAATATTTGAATAATGGATATCATTGAATTTCTCTCAGGTGCCTCTGAAATATTAAATTCTCCATATTCTCTTCCACATTAACACTAGAAAGGGAGTGTAAAATGTAGATTCAAGGTAAGCACTGATATTCTGCTGATTTGAGGAACACGGCGTACACGGCGTTAGGCATTGACCTTTAGATTTAATCCAGGATCGCTCTAATTCAACTCAGATTAAAGACTTTTATCCCCTCCATAACACACTGTGTGAGAGTGTTGACCTGCGCTAATCCAGCACTGGCCTTGCATATTAACAACAGAGCTCCAGTGCACATAAAAAGAGAAGAAATCACACTCTCAAAATGTTCAAAATCCCTCACTTGTTCGGTTTAGGAAGCGGGCAACACTTTTCGCATATGCAAACCGTATATCTGTGGATATTTGTGGTTAGTCAGCAGTCTGTCAGACATCTGAAACTGAGATAGCAAGTTGTCGCCACCTCCAGGGTTTCAAATACACCCGCTTGATATTTTGGTCACACAACGCAAAGATTGAGATCCGCCATTTTTTTCATAAGTGATTATGAACACTACAGAGGAAAGTATATTGCTGTATGAGCAGTGAAGCACACTGTGTGCCAAAGACAGTCTGTTCCATTGAAAAATGTTTAGTAATTTCTAATCAAAGAGAGAGGGAGATTTCAATGCACACTGAGTCATATCTGGCTGTGCAACATCTCCAGCACATTTCTCAAGTTTATCAGCAGTAGCCACTAATAATTAGCATAGAATCCAGTTTTGGCGATGGTTCACCCTCAGAATAAAAAAAAAATGCACGAAGTATCACTCCCTTACAAAAATTAACCATGGTTTTACTACAAACAAAACAAAAAAAACATGGTTACTATAGTTAAACCATGGTAACCACAAATTAACCATGGTTTTGCTATACTAACCAGTTTAACCATGGTATTTGTAGTAAAACTGTGGTTACACAAACGGTAATCAATACACCAAAAAACAAACATGGTTAATACACTTTTACTACAATAAAATCATGGTTAATGTTCATAAGGGTAGGGTGACGATACCCTTTCAAAATATACTATGTACCATTTATGTATTAATACATACACTGGGGGTACTAATATGCACCTTTTAGGGGTAAATAAGGTACTTTTTAAAAGTTTATCACCAAATGAGAGATGTTAAAGAGTATCTAAAAACCATTACTTGAGTAAAGTCAGATACCGTTCAGTGAAAATTACTCATTAATGTTACAAGCTCACATTCCAAAACCACTTTAGTAAAAGTCTTAAGAGTATCTGATTGACCGTACTTACGCTATTTAAGTATAATAAATATAGGCCAAACAAAAGCAGAGTCAAAGAGAAATGCCGTGATAAACTGTTACTGTGGGGAGAAGCTGGAGGGGCAAACGGCAGAAGCAAGTTACTATGTGCAGATCTTTAATGGAAAACTAGAACATACAAAAGCCAAAAACCAAAGAAACAAAAGAACAGAATGATCTGGCAAACAGACAACATTACATTTCAACACTCACAAGGAAGGAAACTGATGAAAAACTAGGTATATATACACACAGGGTTAGAAAGATAAACACAAGACAAGACACACTGGGGAGACTAATAAAGAGGAAACCATGCACAAAAGGAACTTAATAAACTGACTACAAACACCACGGGAGACAGGAAGTGAAATAAAAGTCCAGGGCAAGGCACAGAGCGCATGAAACAAAAACAAGAAAGATTGATTTGTGAGGACAGCAATCACATTTATTTTCTAAAACCAAAATAAAACTGAACACCTCAAAATTAAAAAAACAAAAAAACAATATCCTTCAAAAAAGTCTCTTTAGCATAATAAAGGTAAATAAAATAATGTTAAGTAAAATTAAAAAACCGAAGCCTTCTTGCAGTGGATATGCTGGTTTCGGCCTCATTGCCGGCAGCAGTCATGTCCTCATCTCATACATAAAACACCTCTGATTCACAAAAACTTGCTAAGGAACTCGCATTCACATAAAATAGCCTTGTTGAAAAGTTTGGGTGAGTAAGGTGCAAAACGCACAAGATGCAGTACTTTCAATGACCTGTAAAAGGCAGTATCACGTTTTTGTAGCAGAAATAAACTGCTGCAGAAAAAAAGCTAGGTCCATGCAAAATGTAACGTGTAACTGCAACACTCATTTCAAATGTAGTGGCGTAAAGAGTAAAGATACTCATTCGAAAAAATGTAGTGAAGTGACGAGAGTAAAGATGATAAGATCTTTGATCATCAGTACAAACTACAAAGTATCGAAAAGATACTCACGTACAGTAACTAATTACATTTACTCCAATACTTTACACCTCTGCCCAAATTAAAGCTTTTGTACCTTTTTCTGAGTGTGGATGTTTGTTATTTAATCATTTCATTGCTTTCTCTGCTGGAACAAAAAAAATATTATATTAATAATTGAAGACTTGTAGGTTTACTGGCTATATTGTGAATGGTATTGGTTTTAATAATAGTCCCTGTGGGTCCACTGGTAATTTGTCATCACCTATTTGTGTTAAAACCAATAAATCCTAATGGAATGTGTCCCAAAACACACTACAGACAACCATTGTTTAATGGTTTAATTGGTTAAAAGTTGATAGTTTGTAACGGTTGTAATGGTATTTGTGGAAGCCACAAGAATGTCTGTGATGGTTTCAGCAGGGTTTCATGCCAGAAAACGGTTGCTTTTAATACAATTAATTAAAAACAGGCTCTGCTTGTAAAAATGAGATTCTGAATAGTCACGCGTTCATTTATGTGTATTTTATGTATATTTTCGTCTCAGAATGAAATGTGAGTAAGAATTGCTAGCGTCGCACTGATCTCTACAGGTCATATTGAGAATTGCACAAAGCCTCTGTGTTGACTTGGGCAGCAGGACGCTGAGAATCACTTGGGGTTACTGGAGATGGTTTTAAAGAGGAGTCATAATCCTGTGTCCAATAGTAATTAGGATTAGGACATTCACCTGACAGCAGTCACAGTATGCATATAAACATGTGTTGACACAGTTAGAACATCTGGAAAATTAAGAACTTTAGGTTGTTGCTTGCCAGAATTGTCACTAATTTAGTGTTGCAAACCTGCAAACATACAATCAAGAAAAGTTTCAAGAGCTTTCAGTTCCGTTCAGTATTATGTACATGAGGGTCTAGTTCAGTTGCCTCCTTACTCAAAGTTTGAGGTTATTAGGATAACAAAATGAAATGAAAATAATGAAAAAAATTAATTAAATTGATCATGTGCGACAGTAAGAAGGACCTTTATAATGTTACAAAAAAATCTAGCTGTTATTTTGAACTTTGTTCATCAAAAATCCAGAAAAATAATGTATAATGTTCAAATAGAAAACAGTTACTTAAAATTGTAATACATTTCACAATGTTTCACATTTCGAAAATATGCATTTTGAAACATTTCGAAAACGTGTATGTGCATGATTAAGTGTTAAAATTATGACGACACAATTGTTTCACTCTACCATTTAATAATGGCAGTCTATATTCACATAAATACATTTACATTGCAATTAACAACATATTATTTAAAAAAATCTGTGCACACTGGAAATAGCTTTTATAACATCTCAAGATCTATTTAATAAAGATGCTTAATCTATTTGTTTGAAAAACTGTACAAATGAAATGTGTTTTATGTAACTTACATGTATTGTAAAAAAGGTAACTGTTGACAGCTCTCAGTTTGAAAGACTGCAAGCTTATTCTGTTCAGTGTTTTCATTCTGACATCAAAAAACAGATGAACTTAATAAATGTTGGCCCTGAAAGAGAGTGAAAAAATGCTGAGTATAAATATCTAGTATTTTAAAAAGACAGTCAGTTCTGTAAATTTCCACTTGCATATATTGATTCTATTCCATGCATGTCTTTTCATAACGTGTATGTCTCTTTATAACTATAGGATAAATATGTTGAAAAACATACAAAATACAGAAGCAGTTACCTTGAAAAAACTGAGATGGTCATGAGCCCCAGAAGCAGCTCAAAGCTGTAGAAGCAGAGCAGCACAGCATTGAGCACAAACTCCAGCCGTAACACAAAGGTCTGCAGCAGCAGGTAGTAGACGCTTAGCACTGCACAGGGCACCAGAACAGCAACACTCACAAACAGAGCCAGAGAGCGCTGACACAGGTTCCCCTTCCAGCCTGAAAGTCAGAATTCACAGGCCATTACACAACAAACAGCGTAATCAATCTTTTTTATCAACCTGTTACGATGACATCATCCACTCATGCCATAGCAGGGTTGAGAGTTCAGAACTGACAGCAAAGTCTTTTAACTGTATATATATATATATATATATATAGATATATATATATATATATATTACTGCGGTCAAAACGATTAACACATCCAAAATGAAGGTTTTTGTTTACATAATATATGTGTGTGCACTGTTTATTTATTATGTATATATAAACACACATGCATGTATATATTTAAGAAAAATATGTTACGTGTATATATTTATAAATGATATAATTTATATAAATATATACATGTAAATACATAAATATTTTCAAAATATATACTATAAGTGTGTGTATTTATATATACATAAATAAAAAAATAAATGTGTGTATATATGTTATATATATGCTACATATCCACGATATTTATATATGGCATTGATGAGATTATTTCTAGAGATTAAGATCTATCTTTAAAACCTGCAACAAAAGCCCAAGATATTTCAAAATTTACTACAACTTAAAATAACTGTATTCTATTTTAATATGTTTTAATTAAATATAAGTGTGGAAAACAGCTATGCTGGAAAAACAGTCGCAGACATTTTTTTTCAGGATCCTTTGATGAATATAAAGCATTGATTGATTGAAATAGAAATCTTTTGTAATTATAAATGTCGTTACTGTCAATTTTGATCAATTTAAAGCATCCTTACTGATGAACGTATGAATTAACGGACTAAAGTATTAAATTAGTAGTGTAATAAATATTATTATTTTGTGTAAGACTTAATCCACATCCTTGTGTGACTGTCTTACATAGCGAATTATATTATGAAATGTATTGAATTACTATTCAGTAAATTCCTCTTCCTGTCATTTCAACTCCAATGAATATAAAAAGGAGGCAAGTGTTTTGCACAACCCAGCTCTAAAGAGGGGACTTCTGAATGAAGATGATTTTAGTCCTCTGAAGGAAATAATTCTACAGCTACTTCTTGAACGTACATCACACTAAACAACATTGTATCACACTGACCGTAGAAGAGTCTGAGGGTTTCCAGGCCCAAGAAGAGGAGCAGCAGGACAACATCCAATATCAGATTGGCTTGTGGGTAAGGGAGGATCACCCCTACAAATGACAGAGCAAGCACTGATTACTACACATATACAATCTCAACCTCTAGATCAGGGGTGTCAAACTTAAAGGGGTCATATGATGTTGCTAAAAAGAGCATTGTTTTGTGTATTTGGTGTAATGTGTTTTTGCGGTTTAAGGTTAAAAAAAAACACATTATTTCCACATACTGCACATTATTGTTTCTACTCTATGCCCCGCCTTTCTGAAACGAGCCGTTAGATTAGAAATTTTTTACAAAGCTAATCGGTCTGAAAAAGCGAGTTGTGCTCTGATTGGCCAGCTATCCAGGGTGCGTTGTGATTGGCCGAATATCTCAAGCGTGAGACGGAAATGTTACGCCCCTCACCATACTGTGATGCCGTGTCCCAGTCGGAGCGACGAGATAAAAACATTAAAACCCTTTATAAACGAGGCATTTGTTGCATCCAGTGGGGACATGATTATGGATTATAATGACTTATACTGTCCTTTTTACGCGTTGCGTTACATTGCATCGCACCCCATAAACATAAAACCATGTCTGCATTTGTGATCGGAGAAATGACAAACAACAAGCGCAACTCTACACTGCTCAAAACTCTTTTCAAATTCTTTAAATATGAAAACTTACTTGAGTCAGAAGCGCCAGACTGTCCTTGCGAAGTTGGAACTGCCCCACTTTATAGAAACAGACATTGTAGGCTACTCTCTCAGGAAACAGTCCTCATCCTCCGCAAAATGTGCTGCACACATCTGAATATTTGGGTTGAAGTGTTCTGGAACAGTGTTGTAAACACAACTTAACACTGATTTCTAGTCGTGTCCATTTCTGAAAGACCAAACAAAGTAGTTTCACATTCACAACGAAACACACAGCACCTTAACGACATGGCGGCGGCTTGAGGAATGGCCGGCCGGTGGATTCGAGGAAGGAGCGTCCGGCGGGCTTGCGGCAACCGCATGTGACGACCCTGGGCTGGACTCTGTTTCGTCCACGGTGAAAGCCAATCCGGCAATCGACAGCGTGAAGTTTTTGTATTTCCTCAGCGACCAGCACGGATTGTGACACGTGACAAACGTCGTGAACATTTGGGTGGCGTTATGCAAATCTTCCACATCGTGACGTAGGTATGTGGGGGCGTGTTATAACGAGCCGTTTTAGGTAGGCGTGGTGACTCTTTGGATTTGAGACTTTAGTCTTTGCAAACTTTACAGATCTTCTTTATGCACAAAGCTTGTAACAGTCCAAAGAGAAAGGAAAAATTTTAAGCGCATCATATGACCCCCTGTATTCTAGAGAAAAACGGCCAGAGCACTGCAGAGTTTAGATTCAACTCTAATTAAACACACCTGATCCAGATAATCAAGTCCTTCAGGTTTATTTGAAAACTACATGTTATGTGTGTTGGAGCAGGGTTGGAACAAAACACTGCAGGGCTCCGGCCCTCCAGGGGTGTATTCCTGAAAGCACAGTTAACTAACATCAGCTCTACCACCTTCGGTTGTGATTAACTCCAAACCTTGCTTACTCAAGGTATGTGGTTCCAAAAACGCATCCGGGAGTAAGTTCGTTCAACTCAGAGCGTGTTCCTGGTTAAGACTCAAGACATTCTCAAAAGAGCGACGAATGGACGAGTCACTATGGAAACGGACGCTAACAAAAAGTGTGCCATACTGTTTCTTTCTTCTTCTTTTGTTCAATGCTCGTTTACATGCTTAGTGCATATCGCCACTTAATTGATGGTTGTGCAATCATTTGTATTTTTTTCCGTTTAATTTTTAATCCTTGAGAATATGAATTATATTGTTTGTTTGATGATATTTATATATTAAGTCATATCAGATATGTCTTTTTTTATTATAGAAAATGCAGATCCATGTGTAAGATAATATAAAATGTAATAAATATAATAAGTTAAACATTACCTTGTCATAGTGTTTTAAAATGTATACAGATAATTGTTATATATGCCAATAACATAAAATTAATAACCATATTAGAATAATACATTACCTTATTTATTACTTATATTAGCGCTTCATCATTAACATATCAATCTCGATAATATACCACACACACCCAGTGGGTATGGAAAGTTTTCAGACCCCCTTAAATTTTTCACTCATTTTTTTTTATATTGCAGCCATTTGCTAAAATCTTTTGTTAATTTTTTTTCCTCATTAATGTAACCACAGCACCCCATATTGACAGAAAAACACAGAATTGTGGACATTTTTGGATGTATTAAAAAAGAAAACTGAAATATCACATGGTCCTAAGTAGTCAGACCCTTTGCTCAGTATTTAGTAGAAGCACCCTTTTGTCTAATACAGCCATGAGTCTTTTTGGGAAAGAAACAACAAGTTTTTCACACCTGGATTTAAGGATCCTCTGCCATTCCTCCTTGCAGAACCTCTCCAGTTCTGTCAAGTTGGATGGTAAACATTGGTGGACAGACATTTTTAGGTCTCCCCAGAGATGCTCAATTGGGTTTAAGTAAGGGCTCTGGCTGGGCCATTCAAGAAAAAAGTCACAGAGTTGTTGTGAAGCCACTACTTCATTATTTTAGCTGTGTGCTTAGGGTCATTGTCTTGTTGAACGGTAAACCTTCGGCCCAGTCTGAGGTCCTGAACACAAGGTTTTCGTCCAGGATATCCCTGCACTTGGCCTCATTCATCTTTCCCTCGATTGCAACAAGCCGTCCTGTCCCTGCAGCTGAAAAACAACCCACAGCATGATGCTGCCACCACCAAACTTCACTGTTGGGACTGTATTGGACAGGTGATGAGCAGTGCCTGGTTTTCTCCACACATTACCGCTTAGAATTAAGGCCAGAAAGTTCTATCTTGGTCTCATCAGGACCAGAGAATCTTATTTCTCTCCATCTTGGAGTCCTTCAGGTGTTTTGTAGCAAACTCCATGCGGGCTTTCAGGTGTCTTGCACTGAGGGAGAGGCTTCCGTCGGGCCACTCGGCCATAAAGCCCCAACTGGTGGAGGGCCGCAGTGATGGTTGACTTTCCACAACTTTCTCCCATCTCCCGACTGCAACTCTGGAGCTCAGCCACAGTGATCTTTGGGTTCTTCTTTACCTATTTCACCAAGGCTCTTCTCCCCGATAGCTCAGTTTGCCCGGAAGACAGCTCTAGGAAGGGTTCTGGTCGTCCCAAACGTCGTCCATTTAAGGATTATGGAGGCCACTATGCTCTTAGGAACCTTAAGTGCAGCAAAAAAATTTTTTGTAACCTTGGCCAGATCTGTGCCTTGCCACAATTCTGTCTCTGAGCTCTTAAGGCAGTTCCTTTGACCTCATGATTCTCATTTGCTATGACATGCACTGTGAGCTGTAAGGTCTTATATAGACAGGCATGTGGCTTTCCTAATCAAGTCCAATCAAAATAATCAAACACAGCTGGACTCAAATAAATGTGTAGAACCATCTCAAGGATGATCAAAAGAAATGAACAGCACCTGAGTTAAATACATGAGTATCACAGCAAAGGGTCTGAATACTTAGAACCACGTGATATTTCAGTTTTTCTTTAATAAATCTCCAAAAATGTCAACAATTCTGTGTTTTAATTCTGTCAATATGGGGTGCTGTGTGTACAATAATGAGGAAAAAAAAAATAACTTAAATGACTTTAGCAAATGGCTGCAATATAACAAAGAGTGAAAAATTTAAGGGGTCTGAATACTTTCCATACCCACTATATATATATATATATATAAATAAAATACACACACATATGCATTTGTAAATTATATAATGTTGGGCGCTATCTGTCACGCCCACTGAAGGCTCATCAGTAGATCCTGCTTTTTGGAATACCCCCCAGGAATTGAGTTCGACACCCTGCTCTAGATGCTTTACTGAGCCCATACATCACCTTTGTAGATAAACAAGAATCTCAGCGATGAAGAACGCTGCAAAATACCAGCCATTCAAATGAAACAGGATCTGCAGTGGTGTGGAGGACAACTGAGATACTTTGTTAAGATGCAATGAAACAGACCAAACAAAGATAGATGTGTAATTAAGAAAACTGTAAAGGACAGCTTGAAAGGATACCACAGGTTGTCTTCCTGCAAAAGCGAAATTAAATTAGTAAGGTCATCCTTTATTGTCTCCCTTAGGAGAAATTTGTGAGAGCAGGTCAACTTACAACAACATTACACTTAAGACCAAAAAATTAAAAAAACACTGAATTAATGAACATAATGTTCGACTAAAAGTAGAGGAGAGACTGGGAATTGTAACCCCTTTTGTCTCTGGCCGTTTTGGTCCTGAAACTCTCAAAAATTGCCTACCCACATCTGATCACTATAAATATCTGCCATTTTAAGATCTAATTTTATCATAAAGTTAAAAATGATGCTGAATTTTTTTTTATTATTTCATCTGCAAACATGAAACATGAAATTCATATTCTCATAAAATCCACCTATTTAAATATAACTGATTTTTAAATAAGAAAATAAATCGTATGCGCCACTGAATGAACGAGTTAAGGGGGATTTTTCTTTCTTTCCAGAATTCTGGCTTTTTTTGGGGGGGCCAGTTTACATCAGCCAATTCTGACTTCTTTTCTCAGAAATGATACATAAACTGAGAATTGTAAGATACAAACGCAATTGCGAGTTACAAAGTCCAATTCTGAGGGGGAAAGACTATTTTCTCAGAATTGCGCGTTTGTGTCTCATAATTCTGAGGGGAAAAAAGCCATAATTGTGAGATAATTGTAATTATTCATTCAGCGGCGGAAAGGGCTTCTATACAGTAACGTTAGATTCACTGCCGACAACATAACGCTTTTGGAGTTCTTCTCAGAAAGCAAAGTTTTGATGAATCTTCTGAAGTGACTAGCAGACAGTAGCAACAATCTTAAACGCCTCAAGAACAAAGTGGGTATGTATGTACACGAATGACAACACGAGTATCCATGTTTTATGCAACAAGCGGCAAAAACTAGTAAATCACAGTTTTGTTCATGAGCAAATCACAGGCAACTCATTAGAATTCGAGTTAATAATCAAATATTTCCTGACATAACAAAACGACAAGTGTCATGAATGGCTAACATTAGCTTGACGATACTTACCCGCCATTCGACTCAAACAGGCATTAATTGATCGCTTTTCGTTTACCAAATCATTTTACTTGGCTTCATAAAAAGCCATTCGTTCTATTCACAATAAAATATAGGCAAATGTGTGCCGACATCGAGCTAAAATCAACTTATTTACAACCAACCCCACATCATTCTGCTTAGTGCTTACCGTGCGCGGCCATATTGAATTGTCATGGAAACGGCATACTGTGGGCGGAGACAACCTTCAGCCGTCCAATCAAAACCCACGTCAAGAAAACAAGCGCGCTTATTTGACAACTTTACATGTCTTTATTTGAACGGGAACTATTTTAAGGCATTCTATTTTACTTATAAACTCAACCCAGTACACTGCAAGAAAGTACATGCTTTTTGAAGAAAACATTTTTTCAGTTTTTGTTAATCACTAGATAAAACCATTAATGAAATAAAAGCACATCAGAACAAACAAGCTATAATTAATAAAAAAAGATCCAATAAAATGACAATTTCTGCATTAGTACTGAATCGCTTAATGACTTAACACATATTATGATGTGAATTAGCTACAGTATGTTATCAGTATGAGCGTCTATGATAGGGTGACCATAAGTGCCATTTTCCCGGCGCGTCCCCCCCCCCCCCCCCCCCCCCACCCAATTCCCCCCCGTGGCAAGGATTTCTATATTGGCTAAAATATCTAGGTTTTGGCTTTGTTTGCGTGTGCAGACCGATCGGTGTATGACATCAAAATACCTCGAGAGCATTTTGAAAGCATAAGGAACCGTCTGTATGGTATTTTGATGTCATAAACCGATATACACACGCAAACAAAGCCAAAACCTAGATATTTTAGGCAATATAGAAATCCTGGCCAGGACGTGTCCTGGGAAAATGGCACTTATGGTCACCCTATGAATGATTTCTGGATTGGCTTGATTCATGTCATGGTTTATGTTGAACGCTCCTTGTGCTCCTAAGAGAAAAAATATAATGAGAACACGTGTCAGTCTTGTATCATTTCTACCACACTAAAGATAAAATATCAAATCTGATAGATATGCAAAATAATCATGCAAATAAGAAGTCTGTGAAAGTTTGCCTTCAGCTTTTGATGATGCATTGGGGTCCTGCAGTGTTCGCCCTTGGCCTCTTCCTCACTGGCATAGATGGCATTACACAGGCTGCAGAAGTAACCCACCACAGGCCGAACAAACTCTGTGCCTGTTGGTAAAGTACAAAAGATCAGTTGTGCAGAAGCAGAGCTGTACGGTCCAATATAGCCTTACTACTTTTATTAAATGGTAGCTACTTAATTCCCTGAGGATTTGCATGAGCGTTAGAATCTCTCACAGCTCAGGTTTAAGCATCATGTTTTCAGAGGCCTGTGAAACACGCTCTTACCCACTGGATCCATCACAGGTGTTTGCGTCTCTGACACAGCGTCTGAATTTTCCTCCTCCGTTATGCTTCCATCATCAGCTGCAGAAACCTGCTTCTCATCTCCCTTCGAGTTGTCATCTTGGTTATCATTCGAAGACTCCTAAAACCAGTGTTATTCATCATCAAACACATAGTATCGGTAGACATGCTGCACAGCAGTATCTGAAAGCTTACCAAACAGGGATTTGACCAAAGACAGGAAAATAAGTGAGAATGATCTACCTCGACATTCGCTGATGTCTGGATAGACGGCTGCTGCTCAGAAATACTGTTTTGTGTCTTGGATTCATCATTTTCCTCCTCTAACTCGAAAGATGGGTGTATAGAACCATCACTAGGTCCATGTAGAAAGTACCTAGCAAACAATACAAAACGTGTAGGGATGCAGTGAGTGACGTTCATAATTGATTATTCATAAACTGGTCAAATACATTGTTTACATTTGAAAAATGTGCAAATTGAAAACTATAAAATATGATGAAGTTCATGCTAAACATAACATGTGCAAAAATGTTACCAAAAAAGTGCACAACATATAATATGCTTCACAACAAAGTGAATCATATTGTCCAGTTTTCAATGAGGAACAGCAACGTGACTCTTTATTTTGTCTGTGGCTGTAAGAGACGGCTATATCCTTTTATATGTTATAATCCCATTGCAGTTACTGTTCTTATAAAATAGCATTACCTGTGTTAGATGTAGGATTCAATTAAACATGGTGCATTTAAAACCTAAATTTAACATCCCAAAAACATTTAATCAGAATAACGAGTTTTCTCTGTTGCACTCCAGCTAGTTTATATAGAGTTCGTACTCATTAACATCTAATAGGGACTTATAATGATGAGCCTTGTACCAAAACCTCTCTAGCACACTAAAGAGCACATTCATCTGTCCAAACACCTGACAAAAGCAATCCAAATCAAAGCCAATAAACTTGTTTGAATATAGTGCTTTGGGCAGTTTTGGGTTGTGCACTTTTTGTCAAGCATTTTTCACTATTGTTAACTGACATCACTTGACTAATTGTTAATAATGTCGACTATAATCAATTTTGCAGGTCTTGAGGCCCTGACTGTGTTTGACATCAAGAAGCATTGACTGCTTACTACACACTATAAAGATGACAAATAAGTAACTAGCACTGCTATTTTGAATTTGCATTTTAGTACATCAAAATGAAGTGCATAAATTACTATCCAATACCTTTTATTTAAATGAGCATGTTTGGTAGACACTGAAATCTTGGGATGCATTCCAGCAACTGTAATTTTATTAATGTTTGCCGCAGCTACAACCTTTTCAGCATCAGAGTCATTTTTCATTTCAATCAGTCCCTGGTGGGTGGGAAGAACATTTTAAGATTTCATTGATGGAAGCACTGAATACATTTTTCAAATATATATATATATATATATGGCAGTTATAGCTACTAACCGTTCGATGAAGGCGAAACATCCAATGGCGTACTACTTTACCATACGGTTCTGCGATGCTCAGAAATTCTGCATCAGTGTACTCATCAGGCATTGGAAGGTTTCTGATCCGGAGAACTCTGCCATACCCGTCCTGAAGTATTGGAAAGCAACAAGAAACTGTGTTAGCTGAGCTGTGTATAATCAATGATACGCCAATGTTTACACGTGTTTTGTGGTCTCCATAAAAAGACATATACTGCTAAAAAGACGTTATATTTGAGATTCATTTTGTGAAATGGTTTCTTGATTTGACCTCCTCATCACTAGACGTCTGCATGATTGTGTCCATGTTGGTTTCCTTTGCTTCCTGAGCCTCAGCATCTTCTTCAGAGATCTCGGTCTCAGCCATCACTACTGTACTCTCCTCACTGGAAGCCAGTGTGCTTGATGGCTCCTTATTGTTCTCTTCAGTATCTTCCTTAATTTTCTCTTTCTCAGAGTCAGCGTCAACACTTTGCCTAAAACAGAATCAAATATCATCTGATGTGTTCTTCAGAACACGAGAAAACTACAGAAAAGTAGTTATTGAAATGTAAGTTACCCATCGTTCAAGTGGCTGTATTTCTTTGACACGGTTATCCTCAAGTTTCTGCCACCTAGTTTAATGTGTTGCCTTTTACACTCGGCTTCGAGTTTTGCAGCATCGGCAGCATTCGCCATCTCAATTAATGCCTTCTCCACCTGCAACGAAAACATAATTAACATAATTCTACATATATTAACAGAGACAAATCCTGCACATCACGTAACATGAACACTTCAAAGTAGAGCTGTAAGGAATTCTCATGAAAACTGTAATGATTAGGTCAGACTATATCAATGATAGGTTAACTATTGCCGAAAGCCCTAACGAATAGATTCAAAACTCACGTAGTTCTAAACATTTTTCTTCTAACAGAATATTTTAGTAAATATATGCATTCAAATATTACTGTGTATGTGACATTTCAGAGCAAATACATACATTGAGCTGTCTCTGACAAATATAATCAAAAGTTAAAAAAACACTAGCATTACAAATCGCCTAGCATTAAAAAAAAGATTGCAAATTAACAGTTTTGACATTTTGCTTACTTTTGCATACACAATTTACATTTAATGTTAAAATTATGCTTTAATTTGATAATTTTACCTTTCGATTGCTGCGAACCAGACAGCAGTTTGCCACATCTCCATATTTTTCCCCAATTTTCAGTAAATCTGCTTCACTGTATTTTTTAGCCACTGGAAACCCTGCCACCTCCAGAACTTTGCCAAACTTTTCCTAAAAAAAGAGAACGTTATAAAGAACTCAAAATGCCTTAGCATAATTAATAGAAGACACCATAATTTGTGTTCCATATATACACGATCACAAAACCTTTAAAGGGAAAAACAGACTAACCTCAGTGCTCGAAGTCGAAATCTCCATTTCATCACCTAAAACAGAATGGACATACTTCTTCAATTATCTTTGAAACGTAATAACTAAAGCAAACTACAAAAACGGTTTTAGCAAAACATACAGCAACTTTATTGCGCTTACTGTTGAATTATTCAATAACCGTGTAAAATAAATACCTTTTTCTGTCAACACTCCCTCCTTGTCTAGATTCTTGTCTAGATTCTCTGAGATATCTGCTGTCTCCTACAGACAAAACAGGACAGATGTAGGCTATATATATATATAGAATACAACATTATTAACTGTGTATCATTCACTACCAACTGAAATACTTAAATTGTGTACATTCTATTCAATAGATTTTGAATAGACTTGAACATGTGTTGTCAGAAAGAGCACCAAAACTGCTAGGCCATGACTAGTAATTCTAAATTTTTTGATATCCTTTTTTTTTTTAGATTTTTTTTTTTTTAGTCCCCAATTTCAAAATGTGGGTAACTGTTACACTCATTTGCGTTTACCTCCATCTCCACTGTATTGTCTTTTTGCTCCCCTTGTTGTTGGTTTTGTTCTCCTTGTTGAAGCTCTTCTTGTTTAGGCTCTTTTTGCTCTTCTTGTTTAAGTTCTTTTTGCTGAAGCTCTTTCTTCTCTCCTGGTTGAAGCTCTTTTTTCTTTTCTTGAGGCTCTTTTTGCTCTCCTTGTTGAATCTCTTTCAGCTTTTCTTGAAGCTCTTTTTTCTCTCCTTGTTGAAGCTCGTTTTGCTTTTCTTGAAGCTCTTTTTGCTCTCCTTGTTGAAGCTCTTGGGCTTCCTTACAATCGCTCGATCTTTCCGAAGTAGTAGCAGTTGGTACACACTCTGACGTCTCTGGCTGTATGCTCGATGTGTCCATGTCTGAAGGTTTAGTCTGATCATCTGACTCTTTCACAGTTTGGACATCTTCAGATGCATCCTGTTCATCGGAGGTTTCATGCGCCTCATCATCCATCTCTTCATCTACTGTGAGCTCATCTTCTGAATTCAGTGCCTCACCATCATCTGCTATAACTGCCACTCCTTCAAGATCACTATCATCAGTCATGATGTCAGACTGATTGTTGTCGTCTTCAACAGTCTCCTTCACACTTTCTTCTGTTTTTGTTTTTTGCTTCTGGTCTTTCGACGAAGGAGAGCTTTTTTTAGAACGGGATTTGGATGAGCTGTCCCGTCTAGAGCTCTCTTTGGTTTTCTCGCGTGAGCGTCGACTTTCTTCTCGTTTCTTAGAGTCGTGACTCCTGCGAGACCTGGACCGCTCTTCAGAAGCTCTTCGTTTGGGGCTGGGAGAGTCTCTGTGGGATCTCCTCCTCGGGCTGCAACTCCTCCTCCTCCTCCTCCTGCTGCTGCTGCTGCTATAAGGAACTGGTGATTTTTCTTTGTCAGCATCCGTCATTCTAGACCATGAAGAGAAATATCAAGCATGTTATTTTAGAAGTAGAATGGAAAAACGCACACCAAATTAAAAAGTGTAACATCTCTAGTGTTACCCAACAAAACAGAATAAAATTATGTCCAAATGCAAAAAAATGGTACATAAGATCAGCAAAACAGGCTTACTCAAGCGTCTGGTACTCAGTTGAGGAACAAACGTTAATGGTTTTTCCTTTTATTTTAAGTGAATTGGTTGAATAGTGCTCCACCAATTTGTCGGCCTCCTCTGCACTGCTCATCTCCACATAACCCTGTAAAAAGGCACAAAGTCTTTATACAACATAGATGACTGCCGAGAAAAAACATGCCATAAAATAAGTAAATAAATAGAAATATCTGCACAACAATAAGCTTAGCTACCCGGCTTGGGAGAAACAGAGAATGTTTTACTGATCCGAAACGCTTAGCAATGGCCGTCAACTCCGAGCGTATGCCATCACCAGAAGGTAACGGTGAAAAGCTCACTACACGAGAAGTCTGTAAAACATGAAGGAAATCATTCAATCACCATTGGTGGCATGCTAAAACAAATCAAATGGATGCAAGTCACTTTTGAAGGTGTCATTGGTAAAATCTTCTGAATGGCACTAGGAAAATATCTCTGATCCCTCCCTAACATAACTGAATTAGGTGCCCGACTGAAAAGTAGATAGCTGAGTGAATGTAGCTGAAGTGGATCATTCAAGTTAATCATCATATTCCGCTTCATAAGCAGGTATCATTTTGTCATGCGTGTCATTTTGCTTATCAAGCCTTTGACAACACCGATGAAGCACTGCTGCACTCCTGCTCCATCTCTGACTGCAAAGTCTCAACCATATTTTTAGGATTGGGTTTTGTAAAGTAGGGGAGAGTCTAATTCAGGGACTAGTCTGGCAGAAGTTTCAATGTTTAACATCGCTAACAAGCAGGGGTTTTGAAACTGGTTCATTGAAAATTTTTAGAGAAAAACTGTTTACCGTTTCCCAAAACTAGGAAAACAAATCATGAGCTTAACCATATATTTTATAATAATTTCTATTAGTATTACTACAGTGACAATATAATGACTAATCAATGTAGGAAACAACATGTTGTCTTTGTAATATCACTTAATATTTTCTCATACTGTATAAATGGGTTCACACAGGAAAATATGTGGTTGTACTTCTATTTTAGGAAGAAGGTCCTCATATTTGGTCGTCCTCTGCATCAAAAAGTCCTGGCTTAACACAAAATATAACATTTAACATATTTACTCACCTGTAGGAAATTGAATGCTGCAGACAGAGTAAATACGACCAGTTCTCCTCTGATCCTCAAAGGGTTTTGGTAGAAATATTTTACTATATCCTCTGCTTGGCCTGCTGTTCCCATATTCACAAAAGCCTAAAAAATATTACAAGAAAAAAGTATTACAGCCCATTTTAAAAATCAGATCATATATGTGTTTAAAGGAGTTATATATATATATTATATATATATATATTAAAAATAAAATGCCAGACCATTCTTGGTAACATGATAATTTTGACAATCGCCCCAAACTGGCCAAGCAATTTTTTCAGGTAAGCTTCATCCACATCATCCACTTCAAACTTGACGCACACCACTTTGCACTGTAATCAAATTTAGTTAAATAAACAATATAACAATGTCTGAAACAGAACATCACAAATAAAAATCCACCTTCGTTCGTTTGCTCGGTGTATTGCGGGTTTGGCACCCCGTTTTGGTGTCCTTTTGCCTTGATGTTGTAACGCACTTCCCCTACCTTTTTCCATTTTAGAGATAGTGCAACTTGACAGTGAGGAAAGAGCAGCTCAGCTGGTTGAGTGAGGAGACAGCGGAAGGCGTAGTGAGGTTGTGCCTGAGAAGTCTGTGTGCACGGTCCCCAGGTGTTGACGATGTTAGGAGGACGGTGATCACGAGCAAGACGAAGAGAATAAAGACGTTACCTCGTTCCTGTGTTGTTCTGGACACGTGTCGATCAGGATGGGGCTCATTTCTGTTAAAGTGTGTACATAACATGTAAACTAACAAATTTTTGGAAATGTGCTGGTTTACAAATATAATGAGGGGATGATTCTACCTTCGAGCAGATTGGATTGTCTGATCCCATGCTGGATATCTAATGAAGAAGGATGTGTGTGTAAAACATTTATTGACATTTGAGCATTTTGGCAGTTGCTTTTAACACATTCAAGGCCTGTATTATATCAGTATGTGAGCAGAACTGAACCCGTGCAATTGTTAGTATTATGCTACTGATAACTCGGTGTACCACATAAAACATCAAGGTGGAAAATACATAATACTATTACTTTATTAAAATGTGTCGTAAAGAATTGCACATGCTTTGTCTGTACACGGAGTTATGTTACATGTTAAATCTGTATGACTACTGGCAATAAATCTGTATAAAATGTAGCTAAATCTCTTAAATCATCCTCACTATCACCAAATATGTTTCTTAAACTGCTTGAAATAATTATTTAGCAGCAACATGACTGCACAGGAGTTTTAGAACAAAATTAAAGAATAAAGTTGAAGATACTTACTTTTCCACAAGACTAAGTTGACTCTGAGCATGTTGGGCTCCTTTTATATGCAAAGACCAGTCCTAAAACACAAGTTATATCTCTAAATATTCATTCATGAGGCACTAAATTGTATAATATGACAAAGTACATTTATAGTCCGTATGATTAAGACAGACTTCCATCAAATTTAAACAAAAAGTATTTGCAAAAATCATATATACTGTTATGCTAATGAATTTTTCACACCCTCTAACTGCATATGCTATCAAAATGAACAGATCTTTAATTTTGGTTGTTTGCTATCTTAACTAAAAAAATCTAACAAAAAAAGACCATCATATCAAGAACAAAACGACAAGTCAATTATCAAGTCATTATGCAGTGCCAATCTTCCTTTCCATTATAGCCCTTAAATCTCATTCCCACTAGAGCATATTCATACTTTTTGTATCAAGATGAATTACACCCAAGTATGACTCCATGCCTCAGTGACTCCATTGGTTCCTGCATGTCTTGTGACCGAACATGATGCAGCATATTTGCATATGCGGGAGCAGGGATGAGATTTGAGGACTACGGCAGGGGGATAATGACTTCATTCAGTGCATGAGTCGACTGGACTGCTTTAATATTACTTTCTATCTTTATTAAGTTCAGTACAACATGATAGAATTTCCACTCTGGGGTAAACTATACCTTTAACGCATTACTAATAAACATGCTACTTGGACTTACCTCATATGCCACAGTACGCTCATGTGTATTTTGCCTGCAACTGTCTGGTAAATAGCTGGTAATGTAGAATCTGTGAGAGCAAAAATAAGCTACTTACCTTGTTAGAGAGGACAGTGATTTCGCAGAGCACGCACGCGTAGGGAAATACTGGTGGAGTTTTCCCATGGAAATCTGACGCCTCCTTCCTGGTAGGCACTCTAGGAGCTGACTCTGTCCTCCGTTGGTGTGAAGACTGACCAACGTCTCTGCTGGCCAGGTGCGAGGGTGGTGCAAGGTCTCTGATGGACAGGAGCGAGGGCAGACCGACGTCTCTGCCAGACAGGAGAGAAGGTGGGCCGACATCTCTGCCGGACAGAAGCGAGGGTGGAGCGACGCCTCTGTTGGACAGGAGCGAGGGCGGACCAACATCTCTGCTCGACAGATGTGAGGACTGGCCAATGTCTCTACCTGACAGATGTGAGGACTGACCAATGTCTCTACCAGACAGATGTGAGGACTGACCAATACCGGACAGATGTGAGGATTGACCAATGTCTCTACCGGACAGATGTGAGGACTGACCAATACCGGACAGATGTGAGGATTGACCAATGTCTCTACCGGACAGATGTGAGGACTGACCAATACCGGACAGATGTGAGGATTGACCAATGTCTCTACCGGACAGATGTGAGGACTGACCAATACCGGACAGATGTGAGGATTGACCAATGTCTCTACCGGACAGATGTGAGGATTGACCAATGTCTCTACCGGACAGATGTGAGGATTGACCAATGTCTCTATTGGACAGATAAGAGGTCTGACTGACATCTCTGCTAGAGCGATGGGACGACTGACTGACATCTTTACTGGACAGATAAGAGGACTGACTGACGTCTCTGCTAGAGCGATGGGAGGATTGACTTGCATCTCTACTGGTCAGAGGAGAGGACTGACTGACGTCTCTGCTGGACAAATGTGAGGATTGACTGACGTCTCTGCTGTGGCTAGAGTAAGACTGCGGGACAACGGACGTTTTCTGCCTTGATGGTTCTGTGGCATAAGACGCTTTATCAAAATAAGACTGTTTGTCTTTCAGATGGTTGTACTCAACCACATAGTTTGAGTCAGAACTGGTGTGCGTGCATGTTGGAGAGCTTGTTTGTTGGGCATTTTCCCAGCGGTCGTCCCAGGTTGGAAGCTGCTCTCGAGGAATGGAATATGACTGACGGACAGGCAAAGCCAATGGATACTCAACCAGCTGAGTGTGGCTCCTGTCGTCCCAGGAGCGAGATGACGAACCGGGTTGGAGCGCACCGGACCTAGATGAAGAAGTGTTGGACGCTTTCTTATTTTTGATCTGCGCAAGAAGGTCAGGAAGGGTATCGGCTGCGATGAGATGCTCCGGAAGCTTGGCCAGAGTTTGAAGGTCTTCAGCATCCAGTCCACAGCTATGCAGAAAAGACAAAGCCTTAGCAGACGAGAGGACAGGTTCTGATGAGGATGGAGACGTCCGCTCTGGAGATCCGCTCCTAATTCGCGACCTGTAAGCGGTAGACTCCCGGGGATAAATTCGTTGCGAGTCTTTGTACTTGTCATTGCTTGCGCTGTAATCATCAGGTGGGTTTCGGTATGGTTGATTGTAAGACATGTCTCAAAGTTGTCAAAAGTAGTCAAATATGTGTAGGACCTCAAAAAAATCAGCTCTTGCCGGGGCAGCTGCTGCTCACCTGTTAAAAAGTTGGTAAGGAGAATTTGTTCTCCTTGTATTAATACTACAATATTGAAGAGATCAGCTTCAGGTGGAAGATCTGCTGGTGAATCCGGCTGAGGCGTGTCACCTGTATCAGTCTTACCTTGAGATGAAAAATTAAATCATTCACTTTGTGGATGTCTCTGGGTTTGTTTTTAGAAAACTTCAACTGTATCAGACCAGAAATATCACAACTAGAAAGTTAATGTAACTGGTAGAGGCCTAATGTCCATGAACTTTGTTAGAGGATATGTATAAAGGAAAGCAACTTTAACTGGAAACCTTCATCTTTACGTTTTGAAAGACTTTCGCTTTCATGTCAACATGCATTTATAATACACGTAAATTATTTTATAAGAAAGAAAAAAAGATAGTATGTCACTGCTTGAAATTTCATATGTAAACTACCTCAGTGTATGTGGAGTTTGCTTTTCAACTTAAAAGTGAAGAATAATTTGAGTTTTTCCTGAAAAGTTGCTCTCTTGTGTTTTGGCCTGATGCTAAGCGCCATATTTCCGTTGGTCTTTGGCCCTGATGCTAACCGCCATATTCCCACTAATACAATAACATCAAATGGGGCGTTACCAAATTATATTACGAAGGAAATAATCAGTTTGTATTGACTTATGAAAAAAACGTACCTTACAAGCTGGAATAAAGCAACTGATCGCTAAAGCTATGCAAGATAGCGGTTACGCTGAGACATTCTTCTTCTCGCCTCGGTGTCCAAACCGGAAATGTGAATTTTCAAAATAAAAGTCGCCCCGGATGTATTGTTTGAATGTGTGTGAATATTAAAAATGACTTGTTACATTTTATTCAGAAATAAAATAATAACAACATATACACTATAGCATTAATGGTTAGAACAGAACTTAAAAATAAGCTCTGATAACACCAATGCTAATTAAACGTTTGTCACGACTATTAATCAGTATTGTTACAGTAGAAATAACTTTACCAACTAAAGTAACAGAGAAAAACTTTGGTTAAAATGTCAAATTATGTAAACACAACTGTCGTCTCTCTCTGGCAAAATCCCAAAAGCCTTGTAAATACTGGAGGTTTTATATATAGACCAGAGACGGAGACAAGGAACAAGAACTGACCTTTTATTTTTCCAGACATTTATTGCCAGTAGTGCCCGAACACTTGCTATATTACAAAGCCTTTTTAGCAATACAAAAATGTACTAGAGAGAAAGAGAGTTTTACTGTAAGGTGTTCTGAGCATGATTGATTAATTACATTATAACATTAAAATAAAACACTGATGTCAAGAATTGTATCTTTCATAAAACCTTTCCACATTCCCCAGACTCTGCATGACTTTTTTATAATCTCTCTCTCTCTTTTGCATTTTGTGAAAGATAATTCATGACCTCAGTATTAATAAAACAACAGAAAAAGAAAAACACAGTAGTAGCAGTTAAGTGTGTGGCATACAATGTCACATCTAAATCGTTATAACAGAACAGCTATGACTTGCTTATGAAGCTTTTACTACTACATTAAATGGAGAAAATATTTGTTAATTAAAAAAAAAAAAAATAGAAATAAATAGTCTATTAAAAGATGTTCCAGCATGAGTGGTTCATTTCTTCATCCCATTACTCTGTGCTTTGGCTTCCTCCTCTTCCAGAGATTTTAGATGAGAAAAAAAAACAGAACATTTGTTTCAGAAACATATTGAATATATCACAATTAGTGAGGTTACCATTACCATACAACAACAAATTGTAGATACCATGTAAATAAGACACTCGTTGTACAGTGTAATCAATCATTTTTTGATTAGAACTGGAAATTTCACAAGAATTCAGAACTCTGTTAACTCGTGCTAAACTGAAGTGACTGACCGCTTCATCGATCACAAAGAGAGCAGTCTTTGCTCACTTTCAGTAATGCAAACCAAGTCAAACGCCTGGCTGTGTGAAACAATTTATTAGCAAAATCAAAGCCATCTTACCAACTGGGACATTATCAAGAGCGGCGCTTCTAGATTCTAGCTTTATTTGAGGCGGTGCTGGTGCAGTGTATTTTCCCCCAGTCTTCACACTCTTCTCTGATACAGCAGCAACAGTCTCTTCATCTTCAGCCTCCTGGTCAAAGGACAGCAAAGGAAAGCAGTGGATAAATCTCTGTCTGGGCTGAGACGGATCTCTCCGAGCCTCCTAAAACAGTCATCATGCCATTTGATGTAGTAAATCAGATTTAGTGCACACTGTCATACACTACACAACAAATAATATAATGACTGTGATATAGCTCTATAGTGATATGGTTAATACTACAATAATGTTTTCACTCCAACTCTTTATGTACAGTAAATTAATTCGTTTGTATCTCCTCCTTGTATGATTTTTTTATTTTTATTTACCTGTAACTGTTCATTTAAAGGAATTAGATCTCGCATTAAAGAAATGGGAGAGGAGGAGCGTAATTATTCTTTAATTTTATTCTTGTCTTCCAACCTTAGCTTGGTCAGGTCATACCCCTTTATTTTATTTAAAGAAAAAAAAAAATGTAATATATAGATCTTATACGGACTTCCGTAAAGTGAAGGTATATGTTTTTTTGTGCATGTTTGTTCCCAGCTTACTTAAAACAAACCTTTAGTGATCATAGGTTTGTTTGGAACAAGAAAGTAGCCAGTGTTGCCAATTTAGCAATTTTGTTGCTAAATTTAGCGTCTTTTCAGACTAACCTAGCAACTTTTTCTTCCAAAAGCACTTAGCAACAAATTTAGCTGTTTTTAAAATTTATTTGGCAACTTTTAGCAACTTTTGATAAGTGACTCAAAAAAGGCACACATTTTCCATCCAAATTACACAAAAAGAGGAAACCAAAGATGCCTAGCAGCACAATTCACATAATTAAGTGCTGTCCTGATTAGCCAATTGTTAATAATAATAATAATAATAATTGAATAATTGCTCATTTATGATACACCTTGTTAGTAGCTTGTACTTGAGTTTGTTGATCAGTTAGTGCACGGTAAGAAAAATATCTAGAAAAATAATTTTCCCCTTATCCCATGTAACCCGAAAACACCAAATACAATGCGAATTTAAAAGGTAGTAAAAAAAACGTGTGAATAAAAATTACGGAAAATCCTTCATTTTATAGATTGCCTATTTTTACCAGGCTTTTCTTAGAGGTAGAATACGAACTAATAATACACTCGTAAAATATATAATCGTTCAGAATGAGTAGTTTACTAGTTCCACTAGCTAATCAAAAATAACGTAAATTTTAATTGTTAAAACATGTGAAAGTGTAAATAATTGAATGTTGTATTTAAAATTTGTTATTTATATTTTAATATTATGCATTTATATTATTACGTCTAAATTAACATTTACAATTTTTTTTTTTTTTTGGCTGAGATTTGATGCAGTGACACAATTTTGCGTCGTGATTACGCAATGACGTCACGTCATTTAGCAACAAATCAATCTTCCTTCAGAAACCTCCCCTGAAAGTAACTTACAGCACATGGTTTTCACGGTCACACAGATGTACTCTACTCTGTAAGTTTGTCCTCACATACCTCAGTTTTGAAAAACCACACAGGGACGGCTGTCGACTTCAGATATCGTCGTACACTTCCCTTATCTGACCTGAAATCGTCTCGTGAAAAATGTTGACTGCACAGCCTCAAAACGTCCAGAGACTGAACGGGTAAACCAGTGTCCCGGCGAACCGCGAGCAGCCATAGCCTCAGGCGCTGCGGGTCATTCAGTGGGAATCTGTGAAAAGTCAGCCTTTCCTCGGGCGACAACGGCCGAGGACGCAACCTCACTGCTTTCTGTCTGTTGAAACATCCAGGAAAAGCACACATACGCACCATAGTTCAATTTGCAGCATAACCCTTTTGTAACTATACAGCTCGGTTGTAAACAGCGCCCCAGTTTGTATCGTAAACGCGTCTAAACTGTCGTAAAATGCGCATGCGTCAAGATTCAATTTATCAAAAGGGTTTAACATTTTTGTGGATATAGGTAACAGATAAAACAGTTGCCCCATGTGCTACAATCAGAGTAAAACTTATCTTTAAACCACATAAATATAGCATTGCCTTTATATAACAGTTCTCTCTAAATAGTGGTGTTTTAATTCCTTGATTGATCATACATAGCTAAATGTAACAAAAGGGTCCTTGGGTCTTAAATGATATACCAGAGAAATTGATTTTCACAAATAGGTTTACATTTTAAAATGTATCTTTAGTGTTATTCCAATCTTGTGACAAACTCATTAGCACAGATTTACCGTATGCTCTGATTACATAACAATGGGGCCATGAATGGGCTCTCCTTTCACAGAATACAAATTAAATAGAAAAAAAAGATTAAAAAGAGTCAGACAGAGTCTGAGGAATGCTGAAATTTAATAAAAGAAAGGAAAAACAAAAATACAGTTGTTGTAGTAGCAATTAAGGCGTAAAATGTGTTAAACTTCACATCTAAATCACTAAAACAGAACAGGCAGGAATATGATTTACGAATGTGTCAGCTTTCATTACTACTTTAAAAAGAGCGAAACCTCAGTCTAATCTTTTTTAGAAAAAAAAAAAACAAAAAAAAAACATGTAAAATTCACTCAACACACAGCACAAAGGACATATTAAGAGATGCTCCAGCGTGCCGCGAACGGTTTATTTCTTCGCTCCATTACTCTGTGCTTTGGCTTTCTCCTTTTCCAGATATTTCTGTTGAGAAAAAGAACATTTGTTTCAAAAAGAACCGAAAACGTCAATGTAATAATTCTGATATTTACTAATAAAAAAAGTAAGTGAAACCCCAAGCTGTAATGCATAATCTAGACCTCAGTCCTTGACATCTTATGCTTTTACAGTTAGCGCATTACAAGTGACAGAATGATGAAGATAAAAAAATGATCACCTTAAGTTTATCGTAGTGTGCTTGGCTACTGCAGTGGATCTTCTTTGCAGTGTCTTCATTCGAGTAAAACAGGAAGCAGACTCTGCAGTAATATCCCATCTTCACAAACTCCACACCTGAAACGGGTCGGATGGGATTCATTAATGAGACTCCTTACAAGCCATCTATCAGGACTATATCGCACACATAGTGACTAAAATGGCCAATGTTTTTCCTAAGTCAGGGCACATCAGGTTTTTATAAGACATTCATCGATTGGTTTGAAGCATTTAGCAGCAAGCCGAACTGATTTATTACAATATTTATGTGATTTTTTTATTCCACGTTTGTGGACAAGACGACTACTCCGTGAAGACTAAATACATAGGTTTGTTATGTCAAACGTATTTCTTTGCAAAAACCAAAGCCATCTTACCCACTGGGACATTAGGATCATATGCCTCAAGAGTAGCATGGCTAGTGTCAAGCTTTATTTCAGGCGGTGTTGTTGTAATGGGTTTTTCCTCAGTCTTCTTCACGCTCTTCTCTGATTCAGGGGGAGTAGCATCAGTCTCTTCATCTTGTGGCTCCTGGGCAAAGGAAAGCAGTGGATAAATCAAGTACATCCTGTTGGCAGCATTTACAAAATATATTTTATCTACTGCCTGGACTGAGATCACTGTCAAAATATGACTCCATAATCTATAATAAGACCCCCCACCCCCCCATTATGAAAAAATAAATAAAAAACCCATCCCGTTGTTCTCTCACATCAAAATCCACCCATATATTTGTTTAGAACGGTTTTGGCTTATAAACACTGCTTGATCTGTGCATATTTCTCTCCTGTTTCAGATGTGACCACTTATTCTCTGGAGGAGGCATTATTATGGATTATGGACAAGTATCCATAATAAAGTGGTAAAAAACATTTTGATGGATTTGTTTCTTACAAACACGCAGCTTTTGCTTCACAAGGTGTATTGATGGAGTGGTGTGGATTATTGTGATGTTTTTATCAGCTGTTTGGACTCTCATTCTGACGGCACCCATTCACTGCAGAGGATCCAATGGTAAGCAAGTGATGCAATGCTAAATTACTCCAAATCAGTTCCCATGAAAAAAACTATTTAATGTCCCGAGGGTGAGTTTCAGTATATTTTAATTTTCACTATTCCTTTAAAGGGAGAGCTCATTCATAAGCATGCTACCCTCATCCAAAAAGGAATGGCAAACGAGACTATATTTATGCTATAAACAAAAATAATGAGGTCACTCACAGTCTCCATATTCTGGTGCTCTGATGTGTCTTTGATTTGTTCCTCCTCTGGATCGCTCTTCACTTCAGGAACGGTTTCTGCTGAAACATTTTGGCTTTCCTTCTCTTCCTGGCTCTCCTCTTCCTCAGCTTTATCAGTGACAGTCTCTTCCACTTTCATCTTCTTGACAGAAGGCTCTTCCTCTTTCTTATTCTTACTTTTGCCAGAGGAGTTGCTCTGGGTCTCAGACTCTCCGGAGCGCTCCCTCTTGAGTGGCCGTTTGTCCTCAGGCTCTGGGCTTGGAGGTCTGTGTCTGGAAGAAGATTATATTGTCAGAACAGATGCCATGCAAGATTCTTTGGAAAGAAAAAAAAAGGGAATCTGAATTTCCAACTGACCCATGTTTGAGTTGCTTATATTTCCTGCTCACGTAGACAACCAGTCGTTTGCCTTCAAATTTAGGTCGATTTTCCTTGTAGGTCTCCGCCATTTTCTCAGCATCTTCCCATCTTTCCATCTCAATGAAGCACTGAGCAAAAATACCACAAATGTTATAAACACCATATTTATTTTGCTTATGTATCCGCCAGAAAGTGTCAAATTTTTACATTACCTCATTGCGTATTCGGTTCAGAAAGTATCTCTTAACTTTTCCAAATGGTTCTGCGATTTTCAGAATTAAGGCATCTGAGCCTTTGAAGGGAGGAATATTACGAACGTAGATGACTCTGCCACTCTGTAGACATTGCACATAAACGATGTTAGATTCCGCAATTTTAGATTCAAAGGCAGTTTTCCGGGAGAGTTACAGGGGTAGCTCACCCAAAAATGAATATTTGCTGTTAATTTTCTCACCCTTAGGACATCCAAGATGTAGATGACTTTTTTTCAGTAGAACAGTAAAGATATTCTTAGCTGAAACTGTGCAAGTTAGCGGCTGTCCATTTTTTTGAGTAAAAAACTAAAATAAAAAATAGCCAAGGCTCATGACAGTATATTGAGATTTTATGAAGTGGAACGATCGGTCCGTACAAGAAACTGATCATTATTACCTGTAATCCAGAGCCTCAGGAAACGGGGAAATCTGATTATTTTCCGCAAACTGGTTCTTTCTTAAAATTTGTTTCAATGATTTGGCTCAATTCACTTGCTTGCTTACGTAATCACGCAATGACGTCACGTATACCCAATTATCATTAAAGCAGCCAGTAATGATGTGAAATGTGGATGTTTTACATGTATAAAACACATGAAATGACTAAACTGCTCTTCATCAGCTCACCTTTTTACATAAAACCAATGGCTCATTGGTCTTCAGTCCAAGTCAAACTGTTTTCTCAGTTCAGTGACTTTTGGAGGAACTGGAGCGCTGAATGATTCATTCATCACATTGTCAGATATGCCGGTATTTTGGCTAATTTCCAGTCGGAGTGACTGTCAGGCGTCTGAAAGTGAGTTTTGGATAACTACTGTACATCTGTGCTGCTCGAGCCGCAAACGGTTTCAGATGATCCAGTCTGCTTAATGAACGTGTTTAACAAGTCCACCAAAAAAAAAAAACAGTTCAAAAGAATGATTCACTTGTGAACCAGACATCTCTCCGGATTGTTTACCTGAGGCTCAGGATTACAGGTAATAATGTAAATAGTGATCAGTTTCTTGCACAGACTGATTGTTTCGCTTCATAAGACCTCGATATATCGTCATGAGCCAGGTGTATTCATTTTGTGTTCCTTGATATGCTTTTCTTAATTCTTAAAGACGGGCAGCTGCTGACTTGAATGTTATGAATCAGCAAGGAGCACTTATAGCAAAAAAAAAATTATTTACTGTTCTACTGAATAAAAAAAACCTCACCAACATCTTGGATGGTCTGAGGGTGAGTAAATTAACAGCAAATTTTAATTTGTGGGTAAACGATCCCTTTAATAAGCCCAAGTCTTACCTGGATGGTTGGATAGGATTGTGAATGATAGACCTTCACAGGCTTTCCACACACAGATGGCATGACATTTCCACTGTAGAAACTAGCCATTGCTCTTGCCTCTTGTTCATTGGAGAGTTCCAGAAAGGCCTAACACAGAGCACCAAAAAAACAAACAAAAAAAACAACCTTCAGGCTATTTGAGCATAATTCATTGAACATAGACCGTGTTCTCCAGCCAAATTGCAATCAATTAAACAGCCTGTCAATGCATAATAAACATTTATACACATTAAATAATCTAGCATAAATTTTTGGATAGCTACAGCAAAGCTGCTGCGAGTGAGGTGGCCTGAACAGTACATCTGAGAGCTGTTACCTCAGGCCTCACATCCAAAACCAGGTGCCGCACCACTTTACCAAATGGCTTTGCAAGAGCAAGGACTTCATCCAGATAACCGTAGCCACGTTTAAACCCAACGACATTCACAACTCTCAATCCCTACAATTAGAGAACATACATTAATATCTAACACAATCAGTAAATCAATGTACAGACATTGACTACATTTACATGGACATCAGTAATCTAATTATTTACCTTATTCTAAATAAGTCTATATTATGATTATGGTGTTTACATGAGTTACTTTTAGAATATTTATTTCATGTTCCCGTTTTACACGAAAAGTCCTACACGACGGTAATAATGAGATTAAGGTGTTTACATGTCTATTCTGCACTTCAGTAATGCAACTAAAATAGGAATACTCCACGTCTTAATTTGATGTGTTTACTTCGATTATGACTTTAGCTGGTAAGGTAACCAAAAATCTCTGTTTAAATGGTAGATTCTTAATCAGAGTATTGTCTTAATTGTATTAAAATCTGAGTATTGTTGTCCATGTAAACGTACTCATTGGTTGCAAATTAATTTTCAAGTATGCAAGAAATAAGTGACTTACTCCATTATCCTTGGAGCTTCCTGAAACATACAAGATGAGAAGATGCATCATTTAAATGAAATGACTACAGAAAAACCAGTTTAATAAATAGCTATTTCAAGATTACAGTACCATTTAAAGGTTTGGGGTCAGAAAAACCTTTCAATGTTTTTGAAAGAAGTCTCTTCCGCTCACCAAGGTTGCAATTATTTGATCACAAATACAGTAAAAACAGTAATATTGTGAAATATTATTACAATTTAAAAAATCTTTTCCTGGGATGCAAATTTTCAGCATTATTACTCCAGTCTTCAGTGTCACATGATCCTTCAGAAATCATTCTCATATGCTGCAGCATTTATTTTGAAACTGATTTTTTTTATATCACTTTTAATGCATCCTTGGACAATTATAGTATTCATTTTGGGAAAAAAAAAATTCTTACTGATCCCTTTTGAGAGGTATTGTACATTATTTGGTCAAGTAAACAGATTCAAATGTTTGGGTGTCAGCCTCGCTTCTTTGTTCTAGCTAATTAAAGACGACAAAGTCATGAGCACTGACATTGCAGATTTAATTAAAAATATGATTGTACATTTTTATTTTATTTTAATTTAACACCGAAGACTCAATTGTCATGGATCACTGCTAAAGCCATTGTCATTGCTCAAAAGCAGTACCTGATGTGTTTTTAGCTTTGGACTTTGAGTCTTGTTTGTCAGCGTCGTCGTCCTCTGCTAGCTCATCAAGAGTAACAAACTCATCCATGTTCTCAGGAAAATCTATTTCATTTTGATCATCCTAGAAGCAGATACACAGAGTCAACAGAAATGCAGGTCAAAAGAGTGAAAAACATGCAATTTATATTAAAGGAGTAGTTCACCCCAAAAAAGAATATGCATGCTGTGATGAATAGTGATCAGGGTTGTCAAGCTCCAAAGAGGACAAAAGAGCATAAAAGTGATTCATACAATTGTACAGCTTTAGAAGGCTTGGAATACAACAGATGAGAGATATGGACTATTAATAAACAAAATAAATTGGTTAAAAGTGCAATAAGCTGCTGAAAGTGGATCTGATTGAGCGCCAAAATGCACTTGTAGCCAATCAACACCAGTAAGGGTCGTGTCCACTCATCATGGGGAGGTGCCTGCTACAAAGCATGTTATGGGGAAAAGCAGTAAAAGAAAATTCCCAGAGGTCCCCTAAAGTTAAAAAGCAGATTTTGGTAATTTAAGAAGATTGGTATATTAGCATTATTTCACTTAAAATATACAGTTATAAGTTGTAAAATATACAAGTACCAAAATGCCATTCTGTAAAACCGTAAACACTGTGACAGTATTTTCAGTAATTTCTGACAACCACAGTGGCAAATCTTTTTACCGTAAATGTAATGCTATTTTTTTACTGCACACTTTTAATTAAGCTGTTTTTGGTCCTTTTTGGAGATTGACAGCCTCTTTTGTTGTGTGGAAAATATCTACATGAATATTTCTTCACGTTCAAGAGTAAATAACACAATTAAAATTTTTTTAAGAACTATCCCAGCATCAAAGAATTAGGCAGTAGCATTTCAGAATATGTGCCAAAGGTCCTGCCTGCTCTGCATTGTCCTCTTCAGCACCCTCATCTTCAGGTTGTTCTTCATTCTGTTCCTCGAGGTCCTTAGGATGATCAGAGGTGTCCTCCTCCTGCTCTGCTTCAGATGCTGCAGGTTCCTCCACTTCAGTCTCTTCCTGTTTTTCATCAGAGACCTCTTGGTTCTCCGCGGTCTCTGCAATCTCTGGCTTGCTGGGCTTCAGGGTTCTCCTCCTCCTCCTCCTCCTCCTCCTCCTCCTCCTCTTCTACATTGGTGTCATCAATATCTTCTTGCTGTTCAGTGGCTTGCTCTGGATCACAGGAGATTTCGACATCTTCTCCATCTGCTTCTTCAAAACCCTCTTCATCTCCATCACGTGCTTCCATAACATCAGCATCTTCGTCTCCTGACCCATGGCCTAGGGCTTCTGCTTCCTCAGGCTTTGGTTCCTCTTCTTTCTCAACAGAGCTCCCTTTGGATTTGGATGTAGAGGAGGACCTCTGGGTCTTCGATGAAGGTTTATCACCAGTTCTGCTGGTGGCACTGCTGCTAGTGCTGCTCTTACGGGGAGGTGCTTCCCTTGGTTGATCGCCCTTGCCTGGTGGGACCCTGGAACATCAAGCACATTTACAGCACATTTGGTTTTGTTTTCTTTTTAAAGCTGTAAGTGGTTTCTCTGGATAGGAAGGACAACTTACGTCAGAGTCTTATACTTTGTGCAGATGTTCAGTCGAATGGATCTTTTATTGATAGTCAAAGGATTGACGGTGTAGTACTTCACCAACATCTCTGCATCTTCAGGATTGCTCAGTTGCACAAATGCCTGTTTTAAAAGAAGTCAAAGTGAGAAAAAGCTCAGAACTGAGTGATATGTCAAATATCCACAGTGTTTGCAATGTAAAGCCAAACAAACTTTTCATGGGAGTTTTCTGTAGACGGTGTAATTGGATTAGTTTTGCAATCCCTCCATGCCCTGCGACTTGTAAGCATGAGATTACTAGGTCAGAGATGTTAATAGCATCCCCTATAAACCTTACTAGAGTTAAGTTAGATTTTTTCTCTAAATCAGCTAAATTAAAAAAAAAAAAAAAATCAGTTAAAAATTTTCATTTATCATCACTCAAAATAAGTTCACAAAAGTCCCTGTGTGACAGATGCAATGACAATATTGGTCACACTTTATTTTAAGGGCCAATTTTCACTGTTAACTAACTATTCACTACTACTTCAGCTTCAATAAACTCCTAATTTGTAGCTTATTAATAGTTAGTAAGCTAGTTGTTAAGTTTAGTATGATTAAAGGATCTAAAATATGGTCATACAGAATAAGGCATTAATATGTGCTTTGAAGTACTAATAAATAGCCAATATGCTAGTAATATGCTAGTTAATGGTGAAAATTGGTTCTTAAAATCAAATGTGTTCCCAAAATGTTTTAGTAAAACTATGTACATTTATTACTGCCATTTATTACTATATATTAGTACAGTTACACTGGCACATAAGTTGCACATTAGTAATTATTATTAAATATTTTTGTTCACAAAATGAATGAATGAGCAAAACATGCCTGGATTATTTTCAACTTAATGTTCACTGTATTTTACATGATTTCTGTAGCTCAAACAGTAGAGCATAATGCTAGCAACTCCAAGGTCATGGATTTCATTATGCATGTACCTTTGAATGCAATGAAAGTCATTTTGGATAAAAGCATCTGCCAAATGAATTGCATAACTATAATGTTCAAACATTTGAATGCAGTTTTTGCTGATTCTTTGTTTTAAAATTATGGTTCCTTTGTTATAAAACCAAATTACTGCTAGGGCCGTAAAAAAAATAATGTTTTTTGGGTAGTTTTACCCAGCCCTAGAGACCCATGAAACAGGACATATTTTAAAGATGCATGCTGCATATTTAACTTACCTGCTAATTTGAAAGAGATGGCTTCTCAAAAAACCGTGCCAATCTACGGCTCTACTGAGGATCTCCATTTTCTTCTCAACCACCACTCGTGGTAAATTGGGACGAAAACACCACCTGGGCTGCCTCCTCTCTTCATGGGCCTAGTTTCTCTGTCCGGACCTTACTATCCACTTGTCTTAGTGATACAGCAAATCACACTTAAATTGAGTTGCTGGTTTGAGTTGTACCTTCTAACCTTAAAGGGGTCATATGACGTTGCTAAAAAGAACATTATGTTGTGTATTTAATACAATGTGTTTATGCGATTTAAGGTTCAAAAAACACATTATTGTCCACATAATGTACATTATTGTTGCTCCTCTATGCCCCGCCTTTCTGAAACGCATAGCGCAAAGCCACCATCATACGTCAACAGTGAGCGCAAGCTAGATTACATTAATTATTATGTTTTAAATATGGTTATTTTTCTTACAAATATGCATCGATTCACTACAGGAGGCCTTTTTTTTTCATCCCCCGGAGCCATGTGAGACACTTTCTTTATAGATGGACGCTTTTTATTTAACTTCTTTTTGACTGAAGCAATGCAACACCCGTTGACTGCAATGATAACGCTTGGAATAGCCAGGACCATTTTTAATATAACTCCGACTGGATTCGTCGAAGAAAGTCATATACACCTAGGATGCCCTGGGGGGGTGAGTAAAACGCAGCCTAATTTTCATTTTTGGGTGAACTAACCCTTTAACCACTGATTTCTAGTTGTGTCCTCTTTTGGAAGGCCAAACAAAGTAGTTTCGCATTCACAACAAAACACATAGCATCACACACGGCAGGCTTGAGAACGGCGCGGCCGGCGGATTCGACGAAGGAGCGGCTGGCGGGCTTGCGGTAACCACATGTGACGACCCCGGGCTGGACTGTCACTGTGTGATCTTCCCACACAGTGACATAGATATGTGGGGGTGTGTTTGAACGAGGCGTTTTAGGAGGGGGTGGACAAGTCTTAACTTTTATAAAGAATATCTCTTTGGGTTTGAGACTTTAGTCTTTGCAACTTTAGGGATCTCATCTATGCACGAACAGCTTGTAACACTCCAAAGAGAAAGGAAAAATTGAAATTGCATCATAAGACCCCTTTAAAAGAAACATTCTTACCTCAATAGCCATCAGTTCCTTTGACAAATAAATGTGTATCTCTTTCCCAAGCAAAATGGCAGGTTTACGCTGGTAATAATTAGCCATGGCCAAAGCCTCCTCATGAGTCTGCATCTCCAGGAAAGCCTTTGAAAAATACAATAAATAATGAACGTAATAAACTTTATGGCATTACTTACTCAGAACAGATACCAACTATGGGCATTCACACTCCAAATTGAGGTAAAATGTCATTGTCATGACTTATGATCTTCAATGACCATTCAAATATGTACAGGTACTACCTTGTTCTTCAGTATCAGATGTTCACAGATGGTGCCAAAGGGTTTTGCCAAGGCAAACAGGCTGTTAGGAGACATCGGCTTCCTTTCGTATTTTGCTACGACCACCCTACTTCTTATCTAAACCAAAAACATTTATAAGTGTACAAGCACTAAGATAACCATCCACTTAATCAAAAGATCTAAAAAATAATGTCCCGATTATATATAATATACCAGTATGTTAATTGCAGATGCATTTCAATGCTACAGAATTTTAAAGGTGCAGTATGTAATATTGACATCTAGTTGTTGAAATGGGTACTGCAGTTAAAATTCAAAATACTAAAGAGTCATTTCTTCTGCACCTTGCTCCTCAGCAGGGCTCTTAAAAAATAATTGGAATTTCCAATATTCGTCGAATTTAAAATAAAAATCCACATTCGAATGCAAAAACGTTGCATTCGAATTTTAGGTGCGTTAACGGGGCAGCCTTATCAGTGGTGCACGAGATGCAATAACGATTTGCCGTTGCATTATAATGTTTTTGTTAGCCTATCCAGTTGAAGCCACAAGATGCGGCGCTGCTGCGTTATTACAAATATTATGAAAAAAGAGAACATCGATGCGGAGAAGATCTTGTTTACGTCAAAACTGAAACCAAGCCGTTCACACAGAACACATATTTCGCACATTTTCTAGAGGGATATCTATCACAGTTGCACCTGCGTCTCGCACAAAAGAGCTGCATGTTTAGAAAGCCATGTAAAATTGATGCAAGTTAAACTTTTAAAAAACATGTCTCGAGACTTTATGGCTGGTTTTTTCCCCTATCCCACTGCAACTCGTGTTTTTAAATGAAAAATGTAATCTGTGTGATTGGCTTTCAGCCCTTTGCATTAAACTATGAATACATACACGATGCTGTTTTGTTTATAGTTGTTCAAGCAACTTAATTATAATTGGTTTATAAACATTATGCACTTTTTTCACAGATAGTCATGTTATCTTATATGCTTTGAATAAATGTGCATTGGTCGATGCGCCCTCTTGTGGCCTCAGGAGAGAAGCCAAAAGCTTTTCTTCACCCTAACTGAAATTATGCATTTTAAATTCAAATATAATTTGAATTTTGATAAGATTTAAGTACAAAATTCGAATTTAGTTTTTCAGCCATTTTGACAGCCCTACTCCTCAGACTCGACACTCACGCCATTTGCCAGATTGAGGACGCGCTACAGGAATGAGCGCAACTGACAGTGAAAGGCAACAAGCCTTATACTGTAACTTGATGAGCTGATTTATCCACATATAATATTCCACTGGTCATAGAGATTTTTAGTTGGATGCAGAGGCTTTTTAGGCTGACTAGAATCTGTGATCTCTGTCCCAGTTTGTTTGAAAGCTTCCATGGCTGCAATACGCTGTGTTTTCTGCCAACTGGCAACCCTGGGGGGGGGGGGGGGGGGGGGGGGGGGGGAGGGGGGAGGTGGGGGGGGGGGGGGGGAGGGGGGAGGAGAGGAGAGGAGAGGAGAGAAGATACTACCGATTAAACTGGCAGTGGGCAGAGTCACACAGACCAAAACAAAAACAGGCATTCCGACACAGAACACATTTTTAAAATAGAATAACTGACTGTAGCATTGTTTTTCAGAGAAACAATTATGTGAACTTAACATGTTTCCTAAATATCTGTTAACATATTATGGTATATGTATGCTTTAGCACAGTTAAATTCCATACAGCACCTTTAACATCTTAAAAGAAAGAACAAAAAAAAAAAAAACTTTCAATACATTATTACCTTGGGTGGTACTGTTGAATACGACGTCATTTTACTTGTCATTCCCATACTGGAATCAGATCCTGAAAAAAAGTTATTTACAATTTGAGACAGATTTAAACGACCCAAATTAGCCAATGCATCACAAGAAAAGTTTGTGTCATCTTCAAGTTCACTGTACTGATTTTGTTAATGAGTGAAACCCACAGGAAGACATTTACATTACAGACTGCTCTCAAGGTCACAGAATGAAAGTGGATTGCCGATTCAGCAAAAAGATAGCGGAAAGTATGTCTGCTGTTGAAAGTAATTGTTTTAGACCAGACTGCATCCTCTCACAGATTTATTACCCCAGTTGGAGCTCATCCCTGTTCTTTGTAGACTGGCACCAATTGGAGCCGCCCCCAACAAGCCATCTGAACGACTCTTCGTGTCCAGGGAAAGGGACGTCGACCTGAGAAGAATTTATTTTTAATGCTCTAAAGCAACTATTTTATTCATAAAAAGCAGGGTGCATCACACTTATGAAAGAAGTATTTGAAAAACAATTAGTAACATACTTGCGACTAGAGGGCAATTGAGGGTCCCAGTCTGGGTACCTATAAAACAACAGGAAACAGATTTCAGGTCCTTTTGAATTGCTGAGCTCTACATGTTTAACACTTGAACGACAAACTCAGTTTCAAACACTGCAAGAGCAAAAGTTAGCAACCATGTCTAGAAGTCCTACATGGCAACTTATTAATGCACTAGAACTACAGGCTCTCATATACGATAATCAACTCGGAGGCTACACTCAAAACGACAACAACAAAAAAGTAATCAGGTTCTTTATATTTGCTTTCTTAGCTCTTTATATTACGAGTAGTGTCAAGACTGCATTTAAATAGCTAAAATGTTCATAAAAGATAGAGCCACTATCTTTAATTATGAATTTGGAGGGGTCTACTTTGATTGATTCATGGTGACAAACTGAATTTCTTCATAATTTATTTTTACCCTCTGGTGTTGTTTGCATGGCAGTCAAAAATTATCCTTTTTTATTTCAATGTTATGATCCATTTAATAAGGCTTAAATTTGCACTATCGCCTTGTTTGTACTGTCTGTGTATTGTAATGTTAAACAAGCATACCGTTTATCGCTGACTGTATTTCAGATAAGGCTTAACTTTGCACTATCGCCTTGTTTGTATTGGTTTATGTATTGAATAGTAATAACATACTTTTTTTTTGTATTACAGAGGTTTAAGTTACATGTGACTGCACTGTTAGGACTGCTCAAATTTCACTATGCTTGTATAGTGACAATAAAGAATCTTGAATTTATTCACCGTATATCGCTTTTTGAGAATAGACTTGAAAATAAAAATTTCTATCTTAAACTGTCATAACTCTTGAATGCTTTGGAGCTTAAGTTTGGTCTCTTTTTAAAGAGTACACTTGGAAGAGTATTGCTGATGTAAAAAAAATTAAAAAAATAAATATTTTATTTGATTAATGAAAATTAAAATTTTAAATGAAACATTTTCAAAACATGTTTTACTCTAAAATAGGGTTGTAACTGTATAGAATTTCATGGTATGATAATCGTCTCAGAAAATATCACGGTGATAATAAATCCTTTATTACAACAAACAATTTTAATGAAAGTATTGAAGTCTCCCTTCTGAAAAAATAAATAAATGTAAAAACAATAAAAAAATAAAGCTGTACACCTTATATATATCTATATCATACTTTAACATTTTAATTCATGTTTTAAAATGTTATCAAATGAAAATGTACAACTTTTATTTTTGGCAAAGTTAAAACATGGACAAACATGATTTTCCTTGAAAACAATGTTTAAATTATTTTATTATAAAGAATATTATTATTGTTGTTATTATAACTTTGAAGTACACTGTACAATACTGATATGTTTCTGTCATAATTTCAAATTAAATCAAACTTTATTTTGAAGGGATGTAGAGGACCTTTGAGTTTCAGAGTGTATTTGACAATGGTTTTTCTCAAATAAAACTAGGAAATGTTTATTTACGTTTTCTCTCAGAGCAGCTCTGCTGATGTTCATGTTTATGTATCTTAGAGGCTGAAAACACCATTTATGTATGCGTACCTCAGTATGCAGTAGATAAAACGGCGCCACTCAGAGACATGCAGAAACAAGCAGATTATTTATATAGCAGTCTCTTTGCGCTTTAATATTCACAGACACATATCATAACTACTTTTGACTTATCCATCCATCTGGGCGTTTATGTGAAATCCTCATTATACTGTAAATTCCATGTTCACGACTTCCCTCTGCTTCACGGAAATCATATGGCCTTAACTTATAACTTGTTATAAATGCGACACACCTTCATCTGCACGGAGCGATGGTGTCTGCGAATATGAGCGAAGATGTTGGATGTATTGCCTGCTTTTGCAGCCACATTTTTTGCAAATTGGATACAAGGACAACCCTGCGTTCATTTTTTCAAATATCTGAAGTATTCTCATACTGCAGATATTAACTTTTTGTTTGGTGGGGATGTAGATTAGACATAATCTCTGTCTCTGTCATCTTCTCCGCTGAATGTGCGTGTTAGCAGCCAACTGAATGCACAGTGAAGCAGCCAAGTGGAAATAAGTTGCATGTGTGCAGATGAGTTTTTTTTTATTCATTTTTTTTTAAACCGTAGATATGCAAACGTTAACGGTATGATAGTACACGTTCAAACCGTGATAAACCGCCATACAGGTATATCGTTACAACCCTACTCTAAAACTGCATGAAAATCAAAGGCATAAATCTAAAGCTATGTTTCAAATTCGAGGATATCTCAAAAAAAAAAAACTTTCAGTAAGATTTTATTTGGACGCAGTACCAAATGCTTGCACTAGATGAAATTCGCTTCCCATTCGTTTCCAATGCACCCATTTTGACTGTGAACAATACAAGTGACCATTATTTTCAGAACCATTTGACCTTTTTGAATCAGGTCCATGATTTTTTTTTGTGTGTGTGCATGTGTTCACATAGCAAGTACCAAAAACTTTACATAATTTCATACCATTCAGATGAAGAAAAAAACACGTAAAATTTTTCAGTCAAAACCGACCTAACAACACCAGAGGTTTAACTGAAAGGTTTTGTTCACCCAAAAGTGAAAATTCTGTTATTCATTAACTCGCCTTCATGTCAGAAGAATACTGTCACTTAAATTAAAATGATTATGCAGAAGAACAAATAAGGTTTTACATAAACGTCTGTATAATATGTGATCCAAAAGACCCAAAGTGGAACTGTACTTACCGGATGTGAAATTTAAGTTGGTTTCTAAATAACACCATGCATTTAACATGAGAATGAACAGTTTTCACTTACATTTGCAGAAGGAGTCTGCGGTTTTCAGAGTGACGAATCCCATTCGTGTGTTGAGTCCATTCCTTCACAAACACAGGAAAGGACGAAAAAAAATAACCTTAATATAATAAAACAACATTGCTTGTACATGACAGTTAAACTGGCTTTGAGATCTAAACAATTCAAGGTTTGACAAAGTGGCTCAGAGCTAGCTTGACAAGTTACCCTTTCTGACTATAAGTACGAGCAACAAATGAGTACTGGTATGGATCTGAAAAGAGTTCTACATGCTAACTGTCTTAACTGTAGACAAGCATAAAGACCAAGAAGTCAGTAATACAGCTAACAACAGTTCATGTCCAATTTTTTTACTCCAATTTGATACTAAGCAAAACTAAGAGGTGGTGATTTAAATGCAACAAATGATGTTTAAAGAGGGTCTTCTTCAATAAGCAGGACTCAAGAAGAAAGAAGTGTGTGTGCAGAAGGCAAGCGGCTTGAATTACTCACCATGACAGAGTGCACATCATAATCACAAAGGGAGCACACATGGGGAAACATGAGGGGCATGACTCCCAAGAAATCCTGCACTTTGCCCTGAGACGGGGTGCCCATCCTTCTCTGCATGAACATGTCGTCAGATGCCGATGACGTCGACATGCCAAGGCTGCGGTAGGAGTCATGGGAAAGATCAGAATACTGGCGGTCTCTGCCGCTACCGCTGCTGTAATCTAACATGTCGTATCCACGACCGGACGATTCTTGCGTGGAAGTATAACCAAAGTCGCCTTGCGAGCGGCTTTGAGCCTGCCCTCCAGAACGGTCCAATCTTCCACCCTGCGAGCCGCCCCAATCGTCTCGGCCGCCTCTGTACGAAGACTCAGAAGAAAGGGTCGACATGTCGCCAGTCATGCGGCGGCCGGCTTCCATCTTGCGGTTCTTTAGTTGCATGATAAGATGGGGCAAGGTCTCCACGCTGATGTTCTCCTCTGGAACCTGCGCCAGCGCGTCCAGATCGGTGGGCGACAGGCCTAGGCTGGCGAACAGTTTCATGGTATTGCTAATGTGGCTGCCCGCTCGGCGGGACAGCTGAGAGTCGTGGTCTTTTCCCTCCCCTCCACCCAAACCAGACATGCCGCTATGAGATTGGGAAGACGAGCCGTAGTGGTCCGAGTGCGTCTCGCCCATACTAAAGTTCAAAGTCTCGGCGGCTGCCAAAAGCCCACGGCCAACAGCAAAGCCTTTCTGAGCATCATCACCGGTCAGTTTCTGGGACATGACGGCGCTCTGGACGAGTGGAAAAAGAGAGGAACAAAGCGAATCAAAAAGTCCCCAGAAAGACAATCCGTCGATTTAAGCCTGGATCGAGAAAAGAGAGCTCCTCCAGAATGAAACAGGTCTGCAGAAACACAATGGAGCAATGATTTCTAGCATGCTCGCGAAATGGTTAGCAGTGGCATAGGAAAGCAAGACAGTGAGCTCCACAAATCCATACAATGCAAGTAACAGAAGTCAAAATTATTTACAAATGACAAAGGTACAAATGGACAGTTTGGTACATTGACCAAATAGACCATAAAATGAAGATTTATAAGTATCATGAAGAGCAATTTATTGGGAAAGTACAATAGAGCATTGAAGGGAAATAAAACAGAGTCTGAATCAAATTTAGATCCTTAAATGTGGATGGGAAAGACAGGGAAAGCACTGCACTTTCTTGGTCAGGAGAGAACCAGGGAGAGAGAGTGATCATGCCTTTAAGTTGTACTGCATGACCAAAAACTACAAATCAGAAATCCATGAACGGAAACAAATTTAACCGAAATAAAGCTAATCAACTTTAGCACTTAAATAATTTGGCATCAAGAGGTCTTGATAACAGCCAATAGTTGGGCTCAAGTGAAACACATGGGGTGCAAAGAGAGCACAGGATTTTCTGAACAAGATATGAATCTTCATCCAAAGAAAAGTGAAATTTTACACATTAACTGTGACTTGAATCTGTGGTGTTTGTAATGGAAAAGACGGTATAAAAAAAGTCAAAAATGGGGGAAAAAATATATACATAATGGTGTCTCACTTGACAAGCTATTTATTTTTATTATTTTATTCAAAAGTGTCATCTATGTTTTTGGAAAGCTGAAATGAGAAAAGTGTGTCTTATAAAACAGGATGACATTTGCAGTATCAGTATAAAAACAGTGGTTACTGTGCGGTCAAAATACCCCAAATAGACCATGCAAAAATCTTTAAATATATATATATATATACATATATTAATATATATTAGATATCATATATATATATACATATATATATATATATATATACTATCAAAATAAAAGGTAAAATCATACTGAACACAGAAAAAGCTAAGTTTTGAATGACTGTAATGAATGAAAGTTTCCCATGGCACAACAATCAAAAACAGCAGGCATATATGTGACTGGTGAAAAGATCATTAACACACTTAAAAAGACTAAATTACTGAGAAGAGCAATTAACATTTCTTCAAAGTCTTAACTTGCACTTATATTTGTTACTCCTCCAGTTACAAAAATGAAAGTCCTTACATCTGATTGGCCAGTACAGTTTCAGCCATGTATCACTGTGTAGCAACCAATGCAAATTGCTGTTTTTGTAGCAACAATTTGTTATGGAAGAATATCACATAAAACTGCATTAATTAGGCCTAATGTGTTTTTATTATTTTTAATACTTTGTAATCATTTTATAAAAGCAATACAACATTCAGGTTGATGAGGTACCTTGAAGTCTACTGGAATCTAGATTTTTATTGTCTAGATTGCAAAATAGAAGATTTTCATCTTTTAAAGTTGGAGGAAAGGAACTGGGTTCCAGAAGTGAAAATTCCATTTATTTTCTCCAAATGAAAGGGAATTAATTTGTAAAGATAACTTACAAACTGTTAAAGACAATTTTTTTTTAAAGAATTTTTTTTTCTTTTCATTTTCATACTGGGTATGCAATACTTCATTGGATTACAGTTCTTTCCCTCATTAACCCTTTAACTGTCACTCACATTTTTGAACATAGACGTGAAAGTGCACGATCCAAACTTACATTTTTATAATTCATGAACGAAAACATTTTGTAACATGATGTTGATGTAACATTTTCATGGTAATGCAATGTTTGACTTTAAAATGGGTTTCAAATGATGAATTTTGAGATTTAAAGTTTTCAATTGATATATAATTTCTGATGATTTCTAAAGTGTGATCGAGAAAAAGGCAACGAAGAAGACTTTTTTGCTACAAAGGTCAGAACTCCTGTTACGATGTAGATTTTTGAGGTGCACTCTTGTCATAAATTAATCTATTACTTTTCCTACATAATTTTTTACAAAAACATTGGTAAAAATATCTATTTAGGAGTCTTAGACCTTTAGGGGCGGGGGGGGGGGGGGAATTCGTTTTTTTAAATGGTTAAATTACATTTTATTAATCAAAAAGCATGTCTATTTAATTAAAATCATGAAACTTAAACAATTTAATATCAATTTATTAAAAGTTTAACAAATTATGTTTAGGGCCTATGATTTTTTTTTCTCTCCATGTTTTATTGTTCCCAAATTCAGTTTTAACATGTCTTAATTACTTGAATGCATAAAACAACGTTTCATTTATTCTTCAATAAGCCATAGGTTTATTTTTTTCAGAAATTCTGTGTTGTGTATTTTACATTTTTTAAGGCATAAAACAGTCATTTAAATCTATCTTTTAATTAATGAAAATTAAACAAATTAAATTTTTTTTGGAAAATAAAGGTCATTTAATATTACAATTAAAACATTGAAGAAATATTTAACGCTTATTCCTTAAAAATAAGGTTTTAATAATTTAGTAGTAGTAGTAGCAGTCTGTTTCGTACATTCTACTCAACATATTATTTCTTCCCCGCAAGTTAAACCGAACCCTTATTTTGACGGGTTGCCGTGAATACCTTTACATTTCTGTGTATATGATATGAGGATAGTTTTACTGAAATGAAACGGTCAGATGCTCATTAAGTGACTCTCAGAGCAGTTCTGGAGATGTTGTTCATGTATTTATGTCCTCATTAGTGAGACGGCAGAGGTTAATATCACCGGAAGCGTCACGAGCTTCAGTACGAGTGGTAAACAAAACCTTGCGTCTGCGCCATTCATTAGCACAGAGACACGCAGAATTCATTTTTAAATATGAATCGTTTTGCGGCTTAATATTTACAACTACTAGTGGGAGTGGGCTCACTTGTGTGTGTGTGTGAGCGCGCGCATCGGGCATAACTCCGCTGTGTGTGATACAGAGAGCGCGACCATAAGTAGAGACTGAAATGTCATTCCTCGTGTAAATAAGATAAATAACATACGGCTATTTAGTTTGCTTAACAAAAGAACAAGGTATAGACCTGTTCTATAGGAAAGGTAACTTTAAATGACTTCTGTTGTGATCTGGCGCTATAGAGAAAATATAATAAAATAAAATTAACTTGACCTTCAAAGGGGGCGGCGGGCCGCCCCCTAAAATAATGGCAGGGGAAACACTGATATTGTCATGATAGATAGGATTTCACTGTAAATATATTAGGTATGTAACGATTAACCACGAGCCGGTTGAAAATTGATTCAAATATGTGACGATTCAAATCGGTTGAGATGCTAAACAAATCGCGATTCAATTAGGGGTAGAAGTTTATATGAATGTATGTCGGAGGGTAACTTACTGTCTTTAGAAAAGTTTAGAAGGTATTTTTTATTTTCCTCTTGCCTCTGTATAATGCATATTAAAGTTCATAAGTGCAGCGCTGCTTTGTTTACAGCGGAAACCAAGGAAAGGGTTTAAGCGCCACCTTCTGGCAGAGAGTGAATCTGCATCTCATTCAGAGCTCCTGCTGTTTGTTTCTTTATATTACCACTGTTCCCCCCCCCTCATGTTGCATGTATGCAGCTCTTTGTTGATGCAAGATTAAATGCAGTGGTTGCTCAGTTTAAAAGGAAAGAGACCGACAAGTTTTTATGAAGAGATTTATTTTATTTGTGTAACCTATTTATTTGATTTGGGGCTTGTTTTAAAATTTCAATTTAGTTTTATTTACATTTACATTTACATTTATTAATTTAGCAGATGCTTTTATCCAAAGCGACTTACAAATGAGGACAATAGAAGCAATCAAAACCAACAAAAGAGCAATAATATGCAAGTGCTTTCACAAAGAAATGTGCATCTTTTGTCACGCCATAATAAAAGGACATGCACATTTATTTATCCTTTTGTCACTTAATATCTCATTTTGTAAAAATTAAAATAGTGAATCGAATCGTTACATCCCTATAATATAGTGAAGTAAACGTAGGCGTCCCACAGAGGGGACGGGTGACAGTTAAAGGGTTAAAGCCTTTAAGTACAAAGCCCTGTACCTTTGTCTGCTTCTCAAATCCGGCTCTGCTTCAAATCAAAGTCTGTAATGCTGTTGTTCACCTCGTTTGTTTGATTCACGGCAAGAGGGAAAATGAAAGAGGGGGAAAACAATTCCTTAACAATGGCTGCTGAAAAAGTGGGCGGGAACTACTGACTTTGGCATTCTGAACATGAGAAGTGGAGAGGGTCTGTCTGTATGCATGCATGCATTCTTATGTTTAAAGACTTTCAGAGCAGTAATGCAATGCAAACTGATGACAAGACCAGAAAGGATGGTGGAAAGATAAGAACACTATGATGATACAGCTGATAAGATTTGAATGTTTTATGGCGTTACTTAAAAGACTGTGTGGAGAAGACTGATTAAGTTAGTTTGAAATGATATGCATTAGTAAAGAGAATATATCAACACAGTGCATGTCAGAACTGGAATGGGGCATATTAAACATTAGGCAGAATATGAATTCAACACAAATGTGTAAACATGGCAATGGCACTACTATCCAGATTCAGTGGACAGAAACCTTACAAGTGCTTAATTGTGAAATATCCCAGAAAACACATCAAAACGACGCCTTTTACAGCTTTAGATAACGCAAGTGTCCGCTGAGCGTCAATCTGGTGCTACGATAATAACATTCATCTCAGTTTAGGACCGACGACTTACATTAACCGCGAAACTGTGTGAACACTTTATTTAGGGGAATCACTTAAGCTTAAATCCCAAGCAAACACCCGCTTTACACACAACACACGGAGGAATTAGGATGATAAAAACTAAAAATTGAAAAAAAGAAGGGGAAAAAAAAAAAGAGGCCACAGGCCTAAATGTGCACGACAAGGCCTAACGTTACCCCGCAACCTTTAAACGTGTAACTCTGCACTTCGGGTTTATTATAGTCTGTACTTAAAACATAACTCGTATAACACATCTGTCATTCGAATGCACTGTGTTGCTACTTACATTTTTTTCCTTTTCCCAACCTTTGGGTTGAAGTGCTTTACGGCGTACGAAGTGGAACGCTATCAACGGCAACTGCGCACAACGTGAAGGCGGAAGTGAGTGACTACGAAAGAAGTCCTCACTTCCGATGTGAATTACAAAATAAAAGCCCTCAGTGTTGGCAACTTAGCAATGTTGTTGCTTAATTTAGCAACTTTTTCTTCCAAAAGCACCTAGCAACAAAGCTATTTTTTTTATTTATTTGGCAGCTTTTAGCAACTTTTGATAAGTGACTCAAACGATAAAAAGGCACAATTTACCATTTAAATTACACACATCGAGGAAACCAAAGATGCCTAGCAGTACACACGTTACAGGAATTAAGCTGCTATTTGCAATTGTTTAATTTAATAGTAATAATAATTTAATACTGTTATTTTTCATTTATGAGACACTTTGTTAGTAGCTTACCTGCGATTGTTGATGAGTTAGTACACTGTAAGAAAAATATATAGAAAAATGTAAAAGGTACTAGTAATTTTCCAGGACATTATCCGTTATAACACAAAATACAATGCGTAATTAAAAATGCAGGTGAAAAATCTTTGAAAAATCAATACGGAAAATTCCTTCATATTAACACAGTAGATTGTGCATTATTCTGAACTTTTCTTAGAGTGCAGCATACTAACTAGCTACTAATAAACTGCTTTATAGTATAAAACTTACATTGTTTTCGATAATTCAATGGATTTAAAAATAGTTATTTATATTTTAATATTATATTATGCATTTACATTGTTACCAATACAAATCAAAATTAACATATGTAAAATATATATGTTTTTGCTGAGATTTGACATAATTTTGCATCGTGATCACGCAATGTCATCACAACATCATTTAGCAACAAGTCAACCTTCCTTTAGCAACTTCCCCTGAAAATTAGTTGGCAACACTGAAAGCCCTAGCTGGTTTTCGTCAAAACCGGTTTTATACAGTCTATGGTCAAAACTACTACCAAAGCCACTCTTCTCATTTATATTGCTATCATTTATTATATTATAATACTAAAATCCCCTTAATTGTTTTTACTGTTGAACAATGAATCTCTGGATGTATTCTGATGTAATCTGAATATTCAGAGACTGGTACAAAAGAAGCAAAGCAGTCAGTTTATATCATCAGCTTGGCCTGACTGAAGCATCTACACAGCATGTGTGCTTTATACTAACAGTTTTAGAAAAGAATCTTCTTTGAAGGACAGTCAAAACAGCAACGTCCTACGTTCCAGATGTTTCTGTGATATTCTAGTGGAACATTCCAGAGCACAAAAAGTAATGTGATTTTCATATTCAGCATGTCAAACTTCATACAGAAAATGAAACAAAACTCATTGTTCAGAGTAATAATGCTGAGAAATAGAGACAATTCAGTCATTGTTTGACTAACACACCCTAATACAGTTAAGTTTATTGCTTGTAATGTGTTTTTAATGCTGGCTGTTCGCTTTTGAAGTTATGTTTAGTTGAACATTTAAAACATTAACTACATACAATTGAAACAAATGTATTATTATTTGTAAAAAAAAAAAAAAAAAAAAAGTACCCTTAAAGGGATAGTTCACCCAAAAATGAAAATGTGATGTTTATCTGCTTACCCCCAGGGCATCCAAGAATGTAGGTGACTTTGTTTCTTCAGTAAAACACAAACAAAACATTTTTAACTCAAACCGTTGCAGTCTACCAGTCTTATAATGCATGGTAATGGTAACAAAATCTATGAGAGTAAAATCCAAATTAAACCTTGCGGCTCGTGACGACACATTGATGTCCTAAGACACGAAACGATCGGTTTGTGCCAGAAACCGAAAAGTATTTATATCATTTTTTTTACCTATAATACACCACTATGTCCAACTGTTTTGAGCGCGCGCACGGCATCCGGTGGGTGAGGTGTGTTCGCGCTCTGGCGTAGTTTACGCAAGCGCCGGAAGTGATCTCTCGCGCGTATACGTCACTCATTGTTTACACAGTGCACAAACATTGTAGGTACGACAGCTAATCAAAATGGTACTTACTTGCGCTTATCCGGATTGTTCAAACCGACTTAAAACTAAAAGATTACGTTCTTTCGCGCAAACTCATTCGGGAGTGGTGACTTTCCACGCATTCCCAACTTCTGAACCTGCTCGCCTGAAGTTATGTTTGATTGCTCTTCGGCTGAATATCAACACACACATTAACATAAACTACGCCAAGCGTGTACACCCCTCACGCACTGGATGCCGTGCGCGCACACAGACAGTTGAACATAGTGCTGTATTAGAGGTAAAAAATTATATACCTAATTTTCGGTTTCTCGCACAAACTGATCGTTTCGTGTCTTAGGACATCAATGTGTCGCCACGAGCCGCAGGGTTTAATTTGGATTTGTCTGTGCGTGTTTTTTTTACTCTCATAGATTTTGTTATCATTGCCATGCATTATACGACTGATAGACTGCAACGGCTGGAGTTAAAAATCATAATTTGTGTTCTACTGAAGAAACAAAGTCACCTACATCTTGGATGCCCTGGGGGTAAGCAGATAAACATCACATTTTCATTTTTGGGTGAACTATCCCTTTAATTAAACAAAATAAGTAATTAAATACAATTTTGTATAAATAAATTATTAAATAGTGACTGTTTAAGATGTGTCCAAGGATTGGACTTTAGTCATGGATTTAGCTGATGTTCAATTCTCACAGCATTTTATTTTAACACACGTTTTATTTCAAAATCCCCAGACCGTGACTGAATAAAAGACCAATGCTTTCAGAAATCGTATGTGAATGTGTTTTCTTGTTCTGAAATGATGCTGTCTTTCCACCCTTCGGTTTATCGATTATCACCATCTCCATCATAAACCCATTCATATATCCCATCCTCTTCTGCACAAGACTCATGGTAGCAGGCCTTACAGTTGCTGCATCTGATCCACGCTTCAGCAGCTTTCAGATCCCCGTCTGAGCCGTGGTTTATGAAGCAGCCTCTGCACTTGTAGGAGGTGGCTGCTTTATTCTGTTCATTTCTTTGTTTGAAATGTTCATCATAAAGACGGTATTCTGAGTTTCTTTGTAAATATGGTACTGTCTTGGCTCTGGGTGTGTGACTTTTTTGTATGACCACAAAGTCTGTGAAGGATGCCACTTCATCAGTGCTGCAGTGTGCGGCGTCTTCGGTGCATAGCGTGGTGCTTTCATGCCCAATGGCGGTAAACTTGTTTATCGGGAGCATCCCTGTTGTTCTGAACACATCTTTGGCTCGTTCCACAGTGGCAGTTTTCTTCCACGCTTCCATGAAAACAGAGCAATAATGTGCTTTGGGTAACTTCATTCCTGCACACTGCTGATTCCACTTGTGACTCGCTTCGCACCAGTTGTGTTTGAGGCTCCCAAACAGAGCCGTGTTGGCTGGCTGCGGCACAGGAAAGCATATGACTTCCACGTCGTTCTGCTTCATGAGACTGAGGAAGCTGAGGTTGAAGATGTGGCTGCTTTGGCCATCGAGGAGCAGAAGGTGGGGCCTGGAGTCATCTTTTGGGAGCTGTGCCACAAACATTTCCCCCCACTCAATGAACAGCTCTGCTGTTATCCAGCCATTATCTGATGCTCTCACGCACATGTTTTCATTCATCCACTCATTTCTCACATTAATTCCTTTGAAAATGAGAAGCAGAGGAGCAAACACACCACTGGCATTGAATGCTGCTAGTATAGTTGAGGCCGTTTCCTCCTCGGTTGTGATCTGAACGCAGGGATCTTCTCCTTCCCCAACAGATTGTTGAGAGGAGAACTTGTCTTGTAGTCCTGATACATCACACTTCCAAATATGTGAAGGGACATCTTTAATTCCCAAGGCATCAAGGGTGTTTTCATACATCATGAACCATTTTCCCAGCTCTTCTTCATTCATCCTTGTAGCTGGTGATGTGGTCTCAGGTTTCTTTATTTGCAGCCCGGGGTTTCGCTTCATAAAGCCCTCGAACCAGTAATAGCCTGCCTTTTGCTTCTCTTCTGAAAACCCTCGGATGCCATTTACCTTGGCAAACTCGAAAGCAAGAGACTGAACATCAGTCTTCCTCAAGGAGAAGCCTCTCTCTGAAAGCAAGGTGAGAAGGCGCGCTAACTCCCGCTCAGATTCAACAGGGATGAATGGCTTTCTTCCAGACGCATGCTCGGATCCCTCGACGAGCCCTTTCACGCGTCTCTGAAGGGTCGTTTTTGGCACGTTCCACTTCCTTGCCAGCAATCGTAGCGCAGGCTTCTGCCCCGACTCAGCCTGTGCTTTATACTCGTCTATTGCAGCTTTCATCCGCTCCTCACTCCACTGATTCATCTTCAGGCCTTTTCTTCCTTTAAACTCGCTTTGCATTTGCATATTTCCTTGAAAAGATAAAAGGAGAGGTGTCGGGGACACTCTTTCCAGAATTGTTGTTTGAATTAGGCCTAATATTCTGGCATCCCTATTACTCAACTAATATTATATCATTTTGCACAAATATACTCTTCTGACGAACCGAAAATCATTATTATTGTATGTATATATATATATATATACACTGCCGTTTAAAAGTTTGGGATCAGTATGATTTTTGATGATTTTTAAAGAAGTCTCTCATGCTCAACAAGGCTGTATTTATTTGATCAAAAATACAGAAAAAAATGTAATATTGTAAATGATTATTACAATTTTAAATAACTGTTCACTAGTTAAAATTACTGTAAAATATAATTTATTCTGTGATGCAAGCTGAACTTTTATCAGTGTCACAATGATCCTTCAGAAATCATTTTAATATGCTGATTTATTATCAGTGTTGAAACGGTTGTGCTGCTTAATATTTTTTGGAACCTGTGATACTTTTTTTCAGGACTCTTTGATTAATAAAAAGTTAAAAAGAACAGCATTTATTCAAAATATAAATCTTTTCCAACAATATAAATATTTGCTATCACTTAACAATTTAACACATCCTTGCTGAATAAAATCGAAATCTTTTACAAAGAAAAAAAAGAAAAAATTTATTGGGGGTGTCTGACCCCAAACTTTTGATGTGTAATTTATACATATATAATATACTACATATATATATATATTATATAATATATATATATATATATTATATATTATATATATATATTTAGTTTGATATATTATAATTACATAATTTATATAATATATCATGTTATATTCGAATTGATCTTCATAACTTCTAACTCAAAGTAGGCAAATCTTCAGACAGTAGAATAGAAAAATTTGACATTACATTAGCATCCAGTTTAGCACAGCTACAATGGGATTATTAGAAAACATCAGGCTTCTGACATGTTCCATGACATGATAGCTCATATAAAATGATTTAATAGCGCGTCATCATCAAATTCTCCCTTCAGGTTCGGAATAGTGTGGAGTGTACCCACTTAACAATAGCGCCGGTCCCACCTTTACCATAACCGGTTAGCTAAGCTAAGTGGGTCATTACTTTAAATATCCTTACAAATAAACACACGCAATTTTGCATTTTTGGGGGGCAATTGCACATCAAAATATTTTTTTTAAAGCAGAATGATTTTTTTTTTTTAAATGAATGGTTATTATTTACATTTAGAGGGAGTATTTGTCAGCGCACTTACCATGTGCTTGTTGTGATCGGTTGTGTTGAAGCTTGACCACGCCCACCACAGTGATGTCAGGCAAATGAGAACGGTGTGATATATTAATTATTCATGACTGTTACAATATGATTGGCTCTTGATATTTAAAGGGCACTCCAGCGTGAAAGTGAATTTGACCCACTTTATCTGATGTCCCACTTTTTCGGACATAACTCTAAATATAGTTCTGAAATGCAAAGTTCTGGTTTCCTGCGGTAACTGCAAACTGGTTTGCATTAAAGACAGGGTATGAAATATACCCTTATTAACAAGCATTCAATATTAGAGGATAGAAAGGCCATGCAGAAGGTTTCTAAATGGCACAATCAATATACAGGCCCTGACATAGCATTTAGCGGACACTTTTTATTCAAAGCATCTTACACTGCATTTCAACAGTCCCATTACAACAACCTGGGATAAGTGTGTCGTTACACACACACACACACATTGCAGTTATGTGTATATATAAATTATAATATTAATAAATAATTAATTATGAATTTTTTTGGCATATTTATAGGTGCATTTTTTATAGATTTTTATATGCTCAGGATTTATTGAAGATACTATATTCTTTGTATAGTTATAGATAAATGAAAGTGACATAAAAATGAAACAATCAAAAATGTGAACAATGTTATTCGGGACAAACCATGAAATAACATTAACATATTTCAAACATTTTATTTAAATATTAAATCTTTATACACACATATCACAGACATCAGTAATAACACTTTTGTCGTTTAACAAGTTCCTTGAACCTTGCCATGCATTTGTACTTCTTCAGTTAAACAATTTCACTCTTACCCTGACATGTTTACTCCGACTTTGTAGTTTTGCTCTTAGTACCTTTAAATTATTGAATAAACCGGTAAGGACACGTTGTCCTATCATTAGAAAGGACCCCCCCCCCCCCCCCCCCCCCCCCCCCCCCCCCCTCAGTGCAATGTCTAAGTACAAGCATGGAGAATGTTGTCAATGAGATAATATGATGTGTGAGTCAAGGCATCCTTGAAATTATAGCAAAAACCTCCAACAAGCCACTCTTTATATGACTAGGCAAGAATTCGACGTTGTTCCCCATTCAAGGAAATGCCCACAAATTAAATAAAATTATATTAGATTATATTTCAATTAAATAATTTATGAACCACTTTTGATTTAAAGGGATAGTTCACCAAAAATGAAAATTTGAGTTTATCTGCTTACCCCCAGGGCATCCAAAATGTAGGTGAATTTGTTTCTTCAGTAGAACACAAACAAAGATTTTTAAGTCAACCCGTTGCCGTCTGTCAGTCATATAATGGAAGTGGATGGGAATCAAGTCTTTGAGAGTAAAAAAAAAACATAAACAAAACCAAATTAAACCATGCGGCTCATGACGATACATTGATGTGAAAAGACACAAAACAATCGGTCTGTGCAAAAAACTGAACAGTATTAATATAGTTTTTTTTACCTCTGATTCACCGCAATGTCCGAACTGTACTGAGCGCGTGTTCGCGTCTTATTCTTCTCTTCTCTGCTTTACGGCGAAATCGCAGACTGTAAGTGCATACCGCCACCTATCTCTCAAAACGGACCATTGAAATCTATCTACAAGTCTCAAATTTGGGAGTCAATGGTAGTTTGACGAGATAGGTGGCATTTAAGACATTGCGGTGTGAAAATCCGAGGTAAAACAGGGCGGTAAGAAGATAAACTTCACATTGTCATTTTTGGGTGACATCCCTTTAAGATCATTTTTTCTGAGTAAAGAAAAAAAAAAAACCAAAGAAAAAAAAAAAAAAAAAAAATGTTTATAATATAATCATTATAGTATATATACACACTGAACGAAAAATTATGACAACGCAAACAGCCTTTGTTTTGGCCCCAAAATTTTTTATTATCATGAGCTGATTTCAAAGATCTAAGACTTTTTCTATGTGTACAAAAGGCCTATTTCTCTCAAATATGGTTCACAAATCTGTCTAAATCTGTGTAAGTGAGCACTTCACCTTTGCCGAGATAATCCATCCACCTAACAGGTGTGGCATATCAAGAAGATTGCTGATTAGACAGCATGATTATTGCACAGGTGTGCCTTTGGCCACAATAAAAGGCCACTCTAAAAGTGCAGTTTTATCACACAGCACAATGCCACAGATGTCGCAAGTTTGAGGGAGCGTGCAATTGGCATGCTGCCTGCAGGAATGTCCACCAGAGCTGTTGCCCGTGAAATTGAATGTTCATTTCTCTACCATAAGCCGTCTCTCAAGGCGTTTAAGAGAATTTGGCGTTACATCCAACCGGCCTCACAACCGCAGACAACGTGTAACCACACCAGCCCAGAACCTCCACATCCAGCATCTTCAACTCCAAGATCTTCTGAGACCAGCCACACGGACAGCTGCTGCAACAATCGGTTTACATAACCAAAGAATTTCTACACAAACAGTCAGAAACCATCTCAGGGAAGCTAATCTGCATGCTCATCGTCCTCATCGGTGTCTCGATCTGACTGCAGTTCGTCGTCGTAACCGACTTGAGTGGGCAAATGCGCACATTCGATGGCATCTGGCACTTTGGAGAGGTGTTCTCTTCACGGATGAATCCCGGTTTCACTGTACAGAGCAGATGGCAGACACCGTGTATGGCGTAGTGTGGGTGAGCGGCTGGCTGATGTCAACGTTGTGGATCGAGGGGCCCATGGTTGGCGGTGGAGTTATGGTATGGGCAGGCATATGTTAAGGACAACGAACGCAGGTGCATTTTATTGATGGCATTTTAAATGCACAGATATACCGTGACGAGATTTGAGGCCATGGTTAGATGCAGTTATCACGACAATCAACTCATGTTGCAGCATGATTCATCATGGCCCCATGTATGCAAGGATCTGTAGCAATAATTTCTGGAAGACTGAACAAAGAATCCCACAGTTCTGCATGGCCAGCATATCACCGAGACAGGTGACCCATGAGCATGTTGTGGGATGTCTCTGGATCGGGCAAGATGACAGCGTGTTCCGTTCCTGCCAATACACAGCAACTTACCGCCACAGCATGGGAAGAGAGGGACCACATTCACAGGGCCACAATCAACAACACCTGATAACTCTATGGACGGAGATGTGTTGACACTGCATGAGCAAATGGTGAGTACCACCAACAGATACATGAACGGGTTTTCGGATCCCACAACCAAATACAGTATAAACTGCCATTTAGGTGGCTCTTTATTGTGGCCAGCTTAAGGCACACTTGTGCAATAATCATGCGGTCTAATCAGCATCTTGATATGCCACACCTGTGAGGTGAATGAATTATCTCGGCAAAGAAGTGCTCACTAACACATATTTAGACATATCTGTGAACAATATTGAGAGAAATAGGCCTTTTGTGTACAAAAAAAAGTCTTAGATCTTTGAGTTCAGCTCATGAAAAATGGGGGCAAAAACAAGTGTTGCGTTTATAATTTTGTTCAGTGTATAGTATATAATATATATATATATATATATATATATATATAGTGCAATACAAACAATCTTGCCAAACATGTTAAAATAACATTAAATAACACATAACATAATGATTATATTTTAATATACATAAAATTAATTTATTTCTGTGATCAAAGCTGTATTTTCTGCATCATTACTCCAGTCTTCAGTGACCTTCAGAAATCATTATAATATGCTGATTTATAATCAATGTTGGAAACAGTTGTGCTGCCAAATATTTTTTTTTTTGGAAACTGCGATACTTTTCAGGATTCTTTGATGATAAAATGTAAAAAAGAACAGCATTTATTCAAAGTAGAAATATCTTCTAACAATATAATAGCTTGCTATTATTTCGTACGAATTTAACCATCCTGCTGAATTACAAGTTTTTAATTTCTTTCAAAAAAAAGAAAGAAAAAAAAATACTAACCCCAAACGTTTAAACTGTAGTTTATATTGTTAGAAAATATTTATATTTTGAATAAATGCTGTTTTTTTTATTTTATATTCATAAAATAATCTTGAAAAAAGTATCACAGGCTCCAAAAAATATATTAAGCAGCACAACGGTTTCCAAAATTGATAATAAATCAGCATAATGATTTCTGAAGGATCATGTGGCACTGAAGACTGGAGTAATGATGCTGCAAAATTCAGCTTTGATCACAGAATAAATTATATTTTAAAGTATAGTACAATAGAAAACCATTATTTTTGTATAAACATTTGCAAGTTACTGTTGTTTCTGAGTTTTTGATCAAAATAAATTTTTTTTTCAGCCTTGGCTTGTGCATACATTTTGCTTTTTTGAAATGATATTTCAATGTAATAATCATGTAGCTGGAATGGCCTTTTATTGAACTGTAAGTCATCATGTGAAATGAACCAGCAGAGGGCAGAACAACACTTTTATTGGCGAGCCCGTCCGATGCATGCAGCAGTTTAAAAGTCACTCCAGCCGGTTTGGTTACTTATTGAGAATATATTTTACAAGTGGGCCAAGAGATATACAGCTCTCACATTCATTCATTCATTCATTCATTCATTCACTCACTCACTCACTCAAGCAGCGTCATGAGGTGCATCCTGGGATGCTTTAAAATCACATTGAAACAATATTCAAGCAGAAGTGTTTCAATCATGAGAAACATTCATTCAGTCAGGTGTGTTCAGACTCTTGACTGGTCATGTAGGAGCTCCTCAGACCGCAGAAGGCTACATAAAACATCTAAAAGTAAGATTAACAGGGGACATAACAGCAGGCAACAGACATTTAATTACATGTTTGATCAAAATTATTGCTAAGGACAATTTAGTAATCACTGGGTAGTCACAAACTCCATACACCCATAACAAGTGATGTCCAACTTTGGAAACTATAGTTCTCTCCTTAAATATGGTCAAGCAACAGATCATCTGAGTAAAGAAATATTACGTAAAAATTCACAAAAAGCTTATGGATGTAATTATACGACAGACTTTGAAATGATCTGCTGTTTCGGTCACTCCTCTGAGGAAGATGGCATTCACTTGTTTGCCAATGTACCCACACAGAGAAAATTGGGTCAGATGTTTTAATGTTTATCTAATCTCATTTTGTAAGTGACTTTTCTTTCTGTTTTAAAGATGTTTTCATTGGATTGTCTGACTACTCAGAAGAGAACATAGGAAAATAGTTTGACACTTGTAAGGCTAAATTTCACATACTGTACATAAACAAAAATCTGGCTCTAAACCTCTCTTTTCTTTATTCAAAGTTGATCTAGACAAGCTCTGTTAATCCTACACTCTTAAAAATAAAGGTGCTTCAAAAGGTTCTTCAAGCGATGCCATAGAAGAACCATTTTTGGTTCCACAAAGAACCATTCAGTCAAAGGTTCTTTAAAGAAGCATCTCTTTCTTACCTTTTTATAATCTGAAGAACCTTCTTTCACCACAAAGAAGTTTTTGTGAAACAGAAAGGTTCTTCAGATGTTAAAGGTTCTTTATGGAACCATTTAGACAAAAAGGTTCTTCTATGGCATCGTGAAGCACCTTTATTTGTGTTACAAGAAGGGTGAAAGCAGTCAAAAATGCCTTCTAGATCTCCTATGTGTCCTCTTAAGGTGTAAATGTATTACTTTTTTGTTTTGTTAACCTGCAACACATCCCTTAGGAAAATTAACTATGGTTTTACGGCAAAAAAAAACAACAAAAAACATTACTATAGCATAGTTAAACCATGGTAACCACTTGCAGTTTAACCATTTGTAAACGAAAAAATGGTTACTACACTTGTACAATATTTTTCTTAAGGGATTTGTATTTGTGTATAATTTAGCTATCTTCTTTCTTTGTTTTGTTTTTATAATTGCACTGTGGTTTGATGTTTTGTGCCGTTTAATAAGAAAAATAAATCAGAAAAAATCAGAAGTTCCGATCTGAATCAAAAGATTCACGAACACGGCCCGAAGTTCTGATCAAATGATTTGCGCTCCGCGCTCCGAAGTTCCGATCTGAATCAAATGATTCACGAACCATCATTTCAGATCAACAGTCATTACATACACATAGGCTATATTTAATTGTTTGATTAAAATTATTGCTAGGGACAATTTAGTGGTTGCTGGATATTGGTAGGTTCATGTCCCCAAGGGTCCCTATTCTACTCCCTTGTTAATTTGACCGGCAAAAAGTGCTTCTCATCAGCACCTTTGTGGAGAAAAGCAGATAAAGAGTGCCAAAGAGCCTATCCTTCATCCTGCTTCTTTCTGTAAATCTGGGACATACACCATCTCTCTGCCTCCTTTATAAATTATTTTTGTGCATGTTTATCTGATTGCACATGATTCACATAAATCATCTCCATTCATTCATTAAACATTTCTGATTGTGCAGCAAAGATCCATCTCCCAGGAGTTCATCTCGCATTTTCATTTCAATGCACTGTCAACTTTAAGTTATTTATACTGACTGTGATTATTGACTTACTCTCAACTCAAAAGACTAAAGAATGACTAAAAAGAAAGACCAAAATGAAGGCCATATATAGCAGGAATGAATGAATAAACAAATGAACAAACCAATGATTAAAATATTTGTAGATGGATTGTTATGGAAGCACGCGTTGAGGAGATGTTAAAATATAACAACATTACGTTTATAATAATGTAAATATCTATTTAATACAATAATATAAATATACCCATTCTATTATGGATATTTTGCTGGGTGAAATATGGACAAACCCAGCAATTGGGTTGTTTTGACCAGCGGTTGGGTTACTACCCAGAATGTTTACATTTAACCCAACCGCTGGGTCAAAACAAGCCCAATTGCTGGGTTTGTCCATATTTCACCCAGCACTGGGTTGTATTTAACCCAGCATTTTTTTTTTTACAGTTTTGCTCTTACTTTGAAAAAAATGTTATAATGTTGTGAGAATGCAATTTATGTTGTGCACTCAGCACAACATAACAAGCATAACAGTTATGATTGCATTGCAATATATCTTATGCAATTTATAACTTCAAGTTATATATTGCATACATTTTACATTCCCCCAAAAAGGAAGTGACAACCTTTATGCAAAGAACATATATTTCCTTATATATTAACAGTGTATTAAATGATTTAATGTATATTGAAAATATAAAGAATAATATATCGTGTTAATATATTACAATGGAAAACGCTGTTTTTCATATTTTGAAAAAAAGGTGACAATATTTCTACTTATATATTTTATGTAATTTTATACTTATACACCTCATAATATGATGTACATGTGATAAAATATGGTAATGTGTGTGCATAAATATATTTGAACATATGTACTATATTCATTCACATTTATATGGGAACTTGTATATGCAAAATATGTACACAATTATGAGGAAAATATTGTAATATTCATCCATATTTCTCTGTGTGTGTGTGTGTGAAATCGTATGTTACCATGACTTTAACAAGACATCCAATTGTCCAAAAACTGCAAAAAAATTTTTTAAATAAATAAAGTGAAATAAAATGTCTGAATATGTTTTCAGCATCATGTAAACCCATGCATTAACTCATGAAATAGAAATGAATGAATTGGGTGTTTAAAAAAATGTTGCATGTAAAAAGTGCATATTTGCATAATTTCCCGTATTTTCCCATATATTTTTGTTTTAGAGAAACCCCTGTCCTGCCTGAACAATGACTCATCAGTATGGGCTTCTCCGTGACAATTCTTAAATTCTTAGATCTGTTCCATCCGGTCTTGAACATTTGATTACATCCTGCTTTGATGTGTATTACCCAGCATCCTTCAGGCCTCATCCACTGTAAGCCACTTGATTCTCACTCATGTAAAATCAATTAAATAACTAAATTCTGTGTATTATGTTCGTAATCAGCGTGAGAAAATCTTCAAAAGCCACTTCCCAGGAAAAACTGATGGATTACATACCACATTTCAGACATATTTTGAGATAACTGCGGGCACATTCAGAAGCTTTTTCACTTTTTCGCTCCCCAATCATTCTCAATACAGATGCTTCCACACACGTTTAAGATGTTCACTTGTTTGTGACCAGTTTTCCCCACACCGAAAGTGTGCCGAGTGAACTGATGTTATTCCCGTCACTGATGTGGCCTTGGCCGACAGAAAAGAAAAGCACTATCTGATGTATCAAACAGCAGCCCCATAAAAAGACAAAAGCGAGATATGAAGAAAAACTGCTGTGTGTCACAGACTCTGAAAGCTTTTCAAGCTCAGGTCAAAGTTATAAACCTTCGAGAGGATAACAATCGCCAATTCAGTTTCCATTGCCTTCCTGGAAAAATACCACATTTATTCAGAAAGCACTGAACAGAGGACGATATCTAAAACAACACTCACACGACAAGTCTTCTAAGTCCATCCGACTCCTTATGAGTCCAGAACAAAGGGCAAACGGCATGCGCTTTGTCTAAAACGAGGCTAACAGCTTGACATGCCCTTGTAAATCATCTCATTACAGGCTTTCTCCACACACCTCCATCTACCTCCAGTGACTTTCTCAACTCTTCAGTCAGTGCTTGACGTCAGAGTTAAGACTCGGGCTTAAGGCCTAAATTCTCCCCACATTTAAAGGTTAGATTCATTATTAGCATCCCACGAGGGACATGAAAGCTTCAAATATGCAAAAAGGCCAATGCGAATGAGCAGAGGTCCCACAAGCACATTAAGAGAGGGGAAAATAAGCAAAACAACCTCATCGCTAAGTTGCATTAAAAATGAAAGAGCTGCAAAGCAAACGGAGAGAGCTTCACAAGGCATTGCTAGCCTGTGTGTTCGAGTGCTAATTGCCATGTTCGATTTCCCGCTCCGCTCAGACTCTCAGACTTTGATTAAGCGAGAGCTCACCAATCACAAAGGCCATTATCACACTTGACATTTGAGTTGTGTAAATGAAGCATTTTGAGAATTTCCCCTAAAAAACCGCCAAAGTCTGTTCTCCAGGGCTGATGAGGGAGCACTTAACTCAGCAAGTCACTCCAAAATGCAATCAGGGGAAAAAGACATTCCTCAGCCCTTCAGAGAACCCCTCCTGTGATCAGCCGCAATGGGCTCTCGGGTCACCCGGATTTAGTGATAATAGCCAGAGTGATGTTTTTAAGACCTGTCAGAGTCTGAGAAAAACAGCCCGTTCTGCAATTCAGAAAGAAACTTTCCATCCTATTCAAACCTGACAGCACACCGACTTGGAGACGTTGACGCACGCGCTCGGAAATATCAATAGACGCCATAATGTCAAGGTGAAAGTTCAGGGAATGCGACTCAGGAGGTTATTGGGAGAGCTTTTAAAGCAGTTTATGGTCCATCAAATTGGTAAAAGGAAATGAGCTCTGGCACCGGCAAAGGTGAGCGCGGAGCTGCACGCTCTGCTGGGAGTCTGAACCTCATTACTGCAGGGCTCCCTGCCAGTCTGCTGTTTTTCACATTGATGAATAATTAAGTGCTGGGCTTCCTTCTCTCAACAAGAGAAAAGGTACATAAGTGGAGAATGTAAACATCTGAATGTACAGTAAGTCATAGATGACGGATGGACAGAAAGAGTGAGGATGTTAGAGAGACATCGCAAAGAAAATGAAAGGATGTAGATGCATGAATACGAGAATGAGTTCAAATGCTTGGAATAACATACTACTTTTTGACACGGGAAACCATTATATATATTTTTGCATTATGATATAACAGATTAGCATGGAATTTTGCATGAACAAAAAAGTTAGGTTTTAAATAATAAAAAGTATTTGTGGTTGTCAAAAAGATCACCAAGGTTGTTTTTATTAAATCAAAACACAGTAATATAGGGAAGCATATATACAATATAACTGTTTTCTATTGTAATATGTTTTAAAATGTAATTTAATTCCTGTGATCAAAGCTGAGTTTTCAGCATCATTACTCCAGTCTTCAGTGTCACACGATCCTTCAGAAATCATTCTAATATTCTGATTTGCTGCTCAAGAAACATTATTATTATTATAAATATTGAAAACAGTGGAAATCATGATACATTTTTTTCCCCAAATCGAAAAAATGTATTTGAAATATTTTTGAAACATTGTAAAATGTTTACTGTTGCATTTGATCAATCTAATGTCCTTGCGTAATACATTTTTTTTAAATAAGGTGTAAACAGTATGTATGTGTGTATATTACAATATATTGAATAATACATTAGAAATTGCTGCTTTTCATATTTTGAAAAATGTGACAATATTTCTACTTCTATATTTTGAAGTATGTAATTTTATGCTTCATACACTTCAAAATATATAGATGTAATATGGTACTGCATGTATAAATGTATTTATATTACATAGGAACTTGTATATGCAATATATGTACACAATTATGAGGAAAATATATATTGTAATATACATCCATATTTCTGTATGTGTGTGTAAAATCTTATGTAACCTTGACTTACCATGACTTTAACAAGATATCCAATTGTCCAAAAATTCTAAAATATTTAATAATTGTTTTTAGTAAATGCTTTTTCTTATATACCATCACACATGTTTTCATTTTTCATCACACAGCTATGCAAAACGTTTCTGAATATGTTTTCGCAATTAGCAAACCGTGCATTAATCTCATGAAAGAGAATTAACTTCATTGGGTGCAATGTAAAAAGTTACAGTGTATCAATATATATATAAATTATAAACTTATAAAGTATATACAGTACACCTCTCAGAAAAAAAGGTACAACAGCTGCCACTGGGGCGGTACCTTTTCAAAAGGTACACCTTTTTGTACCTTTAAGGTACTAATATGGACTGTTTAGGTACAAAGGTGTGCCCTTTGAAAAGGTACCGCCCCAGTGACAGCTTTTGTACCTTTTTTCTGAAAGTTGGAGTACTATTTTCTTACTATACTTACTTTTTTTTCTATATCATTGGCAGTACAGTCCACAGTGAAACCAGAATTACAATTGGCTGAAAAAACCCAAAAAATATCGCTATTGTCTTTAATTAAGAAACATAATGTATGGCTCAACAGGGTTTTTAATCAGCATCATAATTCATATAAAAAATTCCAGTTCACAAATTTCTATTTAGTCTACTGTGGAAAACAAGACGTTTCCCCTTTGAGTGGATCATATCTGATCTAACATGATGCAAAAGAAAAAAACAAAAAAAAAAAAAAAAAAAAAACAATGGCCTGTGGAGAAGAGTTTATCGTCTCATAATCACTGTCAGATTTCACAAATATATCCAAAAATATCATTCTGCTTCATGATGATCTGTCTATATCATCTGTCCTTTAAACAGAATATACAAGGATTCATTTTGATTGATAGTGTGTTAGTGTGCAAATCTGGCATGCCATTTTGATAAAACACAAAACACATAAGGATTAATAACATCTCGTAGTCTTTAATTATTATTTTTAGAGCTGTCACATAGCAACAGAAAAAGTAATACACACAGCTCCCTGAAAGAGAAGCCTTACATGAAAATATCAATTTTAATCCACCAAAATAAATACTGAGTTTACAAAAGTCCTACAACTTGTTGGGAGATTTACAACACATTCATGCTTAGAACTTCTGCCTTCAGGGCCTCGAGGTGTTTGAACACGCTTCATATGAAAGGTTTCATCATTTCGCATGAAATCCTGACGGTAATGACTACTCTGAAGGTCCATGAAGGTCCGGGTTCGAGTTATTTCTGACGCAAATCTTTTTCCAAGCAATAACTCAGGGCTCATGTAGGAGTGTTTTTGCTTCTGTCATGGCTATGGAGTACCAGCATTCCCCTAAATCCTTCGGCGCTCTAAACAGCATGCATTTCTTGTTTCCTAAGCGTCAACCATTGCAAAATCTCCATCTTTAAACAACAAAATGACATCCAAAGAACACAGATAGGAAATTGTGCAAGTTGTTGGACCGACAAAACCGCTTACTGTTAAATAACGGCAAAGTACCTCGGAATTAAAAGGTGCTACATAATTCAAATTGTACAAATGAAAACCGAAGATCGATAATTTGGACGTTATAACTCATCAGAGCCCTGCGGGTGGCTGGTTTGTCTTTGATTGTACATTACAACCTCTTAAAAGGAAACATTTTCGACCACTACCAGCATGAACTTGCACAGTTTCACAATGCTCTGTACATCCGTAAGATAGCAGTGAAGGCACGTCCATGTACATGTTTGATTGTAAAAAAACAAGTAGCCTGGCATACAGCTTATCTGGACATTGCTTCCAATGCCACGCTAGATTCATGGTCAGCGTTCGCTGATACACCAGACTGGAAGAAGAAACGCGTTCGACTAAAGCATTTAAAGGAACACACGGACCACTATCAAATAGTTTGCATAAAAATATATTCCTATGTACAATAAAATCAAACTAAGCTCTACTTTAGAAATTAAATATCGGTTGATAAAAACATGAGAAGATGAGAAAAGAAAGCTAAAGTGGGCATTCCCTGGAGCTAGGTAATGTATAGCTAGCTCTGTTCATATTGGAACTAATAAAGCCATAATAGACGCTTCCATTGGTTGATCAAATCTTAGAAATGATTACATTTATCAAGAGTCAAATTCATTCATCAACTTTCATATTCCTCCAATATTAAGTTTGGTCTGCGATAACATATTCGTGACCAGAATACTGAACGACTTGTGGATGCAATAATCTTCATGCTATAAAAGTGCTACAAGTGCTTTATTTGCAGGAGAGCTTTTCGTTTTTAAAATCAGGAAAGCGACGTGCTGAGCTGTACACGTTTGATATTTTTTAGTGTGGCGCTGTCAGTACATCCCTGCAAAATAGCAAATAAAACCAAACCTGTTTTTCTGATGGCTGACACATGAAACGTAGTTATTTAAAAATATTTACATCTCTAAGATCAATTCAAACAATTGCTGTTCCCGAAGGTAATTGATTTGAGGCAGACCGGCAAGTGCTGGAATGAGGGATGGAGATTGTTCTGGGTCAGTCCTGCTATATCCAGGCTCTCTGAGGAGCGTGTTTATTGGGGTCCTCAGCTCTGGAAGCGAGCTTTATTATGGCACATCACTGCTTTGAGAGGTTTTAGTTAGACATGTCAAGGAACAAAAACTCATCTGCACGGTTTTTCCATTAAATTTGTTTTCTCAAGACAAACTCCTGCAGCAGCTGTATTTCCTCTCCTCATAACTAGGAATCATTTGCATGACATATTCTTAAAGGAGCACTTCACCCAGAAATGAAAATTCTGTCATTATTTACTCGCCCTCATGTTGTTCCAAACCCATATGGACTTGATTTCTTTTATGGAAAATGGTATTAGAATATCGCAATGCAACAAAATTTTGTTTCATTTAATTTCTGTTATGGTTCTTCTGTAATTCTGCGGTGCTAAGTATTACTGTACTATTTATTTTCACGTAGCATCAATATTTTGGTAGATATTTAGGTCAGGTAAATTGTAGAATTGTAGAACTTCTTTCATTATTGTGGAACATTGGTTTAGTACAGATAAGTTTTTTTTAACTAATTTTGAATGCTTTTTCTTTTTTTTTAAAGATATTTTGATTTTGCAAGGAAGGGAACATTCTAGAAGTTTCTGTTAACATTCTGTAATATTCTAGTGCTTTCTGGAACATTTCAGAACATTGTGGAACTAGTCATAAAAGACAGAAATCATTCAACTGTTTATGTTAAACTTGTTGTTAGCTCAGTATTATATAGCATGTCATTTTTACGCACGCGAAATAACAGATTAGCTGGATAAGCTGTCAACACACACACACACACACACACACACACACACCACACGTGATTCCATGTTTTGTGGGGACTCTCCATAGGCGTAATGGTTTTTATACTGTACAGACCGTATAGTCTATTGCCCTACACCAACCCTACCCCTAAACCTACCCCTCACAGGAGACTTTCTGCATTTTTACTTTCTCAAAAAAACCCATTCTGTATGATTTATAAGCTTGTTTCCTCATGGGGACCTCAAAAATGTCCAAAATTTACTAGTATTACTATCCTTGTGGGGACATTTACGTGACACCCATAACGTGATAAATACCAGGTACACACATACACACCCCACCCCATGGCACAACACTACACACACACACACACACACACACACAAATGTTTCATGGTGCATTTCCTCCTATTTTCATTACAATATTTTGGCTAAAGTTTTTAGGCAAAAAGCTCCATTGTCAACAGTGTAGAAATGTACGAAGCACAGCTCACACAGAAGTCATTTTCAAACCAAGCAGATGGTTGGTCAATGTGGCAAATTTGCTCAACCAACTTGAATCCAATGTGAAATCTGCATGATAAATCTATCACCTTTATGTGAAATTCTCAATTGTGTGGATTCGTATTGAAATGACTGGTTTTCGCCTGCAAAAATTCACTGCAAAATTCACTATTTTGAATATAAATGGCATTTTGTTTCATAGAAGCTGACACGGTTTGAAATAACACGAGGGTGAATAAATAGTAAATTGTCATTATTGGATGAACTATGCCTGAACTAGGACAACTTAAGGTAATTTCTTTTCAAACATTTCAGTCTTGCAGTAACCGATGGTCATCTTCAGTAAGGCTAAAACATTTTAAGACAGTATCTGGGAGAACTGGTTGCTGTCAGCAGAGGTTTTGTTTGGAGTGGCCTGACACATTCTCAGTCAGCAGGCATCATGTAGTTTTAGCGCTCTCAGAAAAACCCTGCGCTGTTTATGCCAGTGAATCACGGCAGAGGAGATCCTCGTAGCGGAAACCATCGTGCAAATGGATGCATTTAGTGATGCATGTGAAGCGCAGAGCTGACCTGACTGAGAACAGTCACCTGTGGGTCTGTGTATTCAGAGAGGTTTACATCAAATTACGCAGACTGGTTGATGCCAAATTACATCAACCAGTCTGCGAGTAGTACATTTCATTCCCCAAAGAACTTCTGAAGTCTTATACTACATAAATGAGATTTCAGTTCACAGCAAGAAAATGGAGATTTTATGGTTTCCTCAAGCAAGATTTCATGGCTAGAAGAAAACAAAAGTTAATTTCCTGTCAAAAATCCTTTGTATAAGGATGATCCATTTAAGAAGTCTAAAAAGCAGCGTTTTTATTAAATCATTTTGAAGAATCTTGGGGCATATTTTTATGGAAGCCTGTTTCCGACACTGAATAAAAAAAACGGACTTTTTTCTCAGAACTGAGATATAAACTCACAGTTGCATGTTATGAAGTCAAAATTGCCAGATATAAACGTGCAATCCTGAGAAATGAAGTCAGAAATGTGAGATATGAACTTGCAATTCTGACTTTCTTCTCAGAATGGGTGAGTATAAACGGAAAAGTAGATATAAATCGGCAAGATTTGAAAAGATTGCAGGTTGTGACTGTTTTCTCAGAATTGTGAGATATAAATCCGCAATTATAAAGTTCTGAGGGGGAAAAAAAAAAAAAAAAGTATACTTTGCTTACAGGTGCACAGTTAAATCACCACAATTCTGACTTAATAACTTGCAAATGAATTGCGAGATACAGAGTTGCAATTATGAACAAAAGTCACAATTTCAAGTTTATATCTTGCAGTTCTTATTTTTTTTAACAATTGCGTCTTTATTTCTCAGACTTCGGAGTTTCTATCATGCAATTCTAATTTTAGAACTCGCAAAATACTGACAAAAAATTTAGAACTGTGAGAAAAAAAAGTCAGAATTGTGAGATAAAAAGTTGCAATTAGCTTTTTTAATTCAATGGCGGAAACAGGCTTCCAAATACTTTTGAAATAGACCTGTTGTTTTTAACATTTTACATTTCAATTCATGTGACAATCCTATATTAGAACTGTTGATTTGAGAATTCATTAATGGAACAATTAAAAAATAGAAATTAGAGAAATCGCTCAGCAATGCTTCCAGCTCTAACTCTTAATACTGTGGTGTGAAAGTATTTTTTCCTTTATAGAATAAAAATAAATCTTTCTTTAGCTGTTCAGCACTTGTGCTGTAGCTTTCAGGAAGTGCTATCCTGACTCTAGAGCTAATAAAAGCCTCTCTGGATAAAGCTTGAACGACGTCTTTTTGGTTTGGAAATAGTATTCCCAGGAGAACCAAAAAGGAAACAAACACATTGGGAAAACCCTTACCAACATTCTTTTGCAATGGAAATTCGTATCCTAAAATACAGACCAGATACCTTTGGCAACATTGTTCTTTCCCTCATTGTTCAGCAGCTCTTTGAGCAAACAGTTCAGTGCAGCTCCCTGTACTCGACTCCTGAAGGGCTCTGGTCGGGTCTGAGCTGCAAGCAGGGCGGTGAGAAATGGCACCTCTTCCAGTGATGCTCCTCATTAGAGGCTGGCCTGTGTCAGAAACATGACTCCTGTGACTCTGTGTCGTTCTGTATTGGCAGTTTCTCCTGTTCAGTGTGGTTTCCATTGTGAAGAGCTGAATACCTAAAGGGACAAAAGAAACCAGGACACCATTTCAATCCCACTGTCACAATCTCATATTCATATCTCTACAAGCTTTTAGATGAATGTTCAAGCAATATGAATTATCATATAAACCATACAGTGCTGAAACATTTCGTTGACCAAAACCCTCCAACACTGAGAATATTAAGAGCACTTCTGATGATACATATATATTTTTTTAGCAATTGCACAATATTTATAGCACCCAATACTGTGAGTGGCAAAAACAGCACAGGTTTAAATATCAAAATTGAGGTCATCTTTATGGCAGCATGTTATGTTAAAAACTGACAAAATGATCTTTTAGTAGATTTAGCTTGTCTTCATTTTCATTTCATTTATTAAAAAAAACCACTTTCAACCTACACAGCAGATCCAAAGTGCTGTACATAAAACAGTACACATAATACACAACAATACCATACATGCCAAATAACCATGAGAAAACAAATCAGTCTTGATTTTGAACAACCTTGTAAAAATACTAATGACTCATCGTGCACTCGCTCTTTTTGTCCAATCGAACACTTTCTAGAATAAATGACTAGTGATGTAGATTTGTTTAAATCCATTTAAAAACTCATATTCCGGTAGATAAAACAGTAAAGTGCGGTGCTAGCAATACCGCGGTCAAAGGGTAGATTCCCAGGGAATGTAAGAACTGATAAAATGTATACCGTAAATGTAAGTCACTTCAGATAAAAGTGCCAGGCAGATGCATTAAAATGCATGAACAGTAGAGTAACTGAGATAAAGCATTATGTCCAGGCCCAACTTCCTGCTTTAACAGGAAACAAAACTGCTTGTCAAGCCATTTCATGTAAAACACACTTTTACAGATATCTACATTCAGCATAGAAATCCTATGGCAATCTCAACCTCTTCTGGATTTCACCATCTTCAAAGAAATCGTAACCTTATGAAATGGTTTGAAACTAGCCAGAAAAAAAACCTGCACATACATTTGAGCATCTAGACAGAACTACAGTACAGCACGTCTCTTGCTTTGTTAAAGTACTGAAGCAGAACACATTGCCCTGCGATTGCTTCTTTTCCTTTGTATCCACACCAGCCATGCACCTCCTTTTCTTCCAGGCCAAAAAATCTCGATTCATAAACAAGCAAACTAAAGGCAATTCCTGCAGAGCAACTGGGCATGAAATTTACCTGAAAAAAAGTGATGTTCAATGAACATAAAAAAAACAATGATGTTCCGGGATTTAGAAAGGAAACATGCAACAGGTTTTCAATGAAGCAGAACCCAAAATTGCTGCCACATTGCTGCTTTATAAACTGTCGGCCCTGCACAGCATGAGACATCTGTCAAATTAACATGATCTAGTGCAAACATACTATAGTCCCCAATACACTCCAGTAATAAGGTCTTGATCATGCTGGTACATCCAGTCTAGACATTAGCTGGCTGGATTAGAGGCAGAGCTCATTAATTTACATGAACATGAGCTTTGGGTCACACACGCACACGCACACGCACACATTACGCACGACGCACTCACGCACGCACGCACAGCACACACACTACAAACACAACACAAACACCAACACAAACACAAACACAAACACAACATCCCGAAACACACACACCCACACACCCACACACACACACACATACAGACAGAGGCAGGATCTACATCACTCATTCTGACAACTTCATTCTTAATTCTGTCAGGACCACTATCGTCAAGATGATTGACAATTAGCATACAGTTTGGATTGGCCATATGGTTCTGTTCTGGGGGGGGGCCAAGAACTCCCATCATTGGATTAGAGCAGAGAGCAGCGATACTGCCCCATTGTAACAGAACAGACACATAAATGCACTGCAATTATCGTTAGGTTCAATATGTTATGTACACATTTTAGATTAGTTCTGAGTCAAAGGAAATCAGAAGGCTGAATCCTGACTGCAGAAGAGTGAGTTGGATGGAGGAGGTATTAGCTATTGGCACTCGAAAACTGTCTGATACTACTGCGGGACTATATAGGATCGTAGATAGTTCGTTATTCCCATAGTTGATGGTAATCAGCTTAGAGTCAGCTTGTTTTTGTTGCTGCCGTGTGTTTTTGAGTTTGAGCTCCGTCAAGTTAATTCTTTGTCGTCTAATTTTTTTTATCTTAAAATCAATTTTATACACCATCCTTTTCAGTTCTATAACGTGTGAATATATCCCCTATCGTATTCTACAACAAAAACGATCAGAGCGCCTTGTTAGCACTAGTTCTATTTTTGACTTTCCGAGTCTGCTATTAGCATATAGCCCATTAGCATCGCCAGTGTGGTTGCTGCTAATCTCGCTTATATTGCTAATACTTTATTCACACACATTACCATTGTTTTAATCATTGTTACTTTTTTTAATGGCGGATGTGTGTCTACCTTTGATTGCAGGTGAGGACACGTTCGAGCTGCACTCGGTGCAGGTTGAGCTGGAGGCCGTGGAAAAGCAGATCCGCGACCTGGTGGAGAGTCAGACCCAGCTGAGAGAGCGGAGAGCAGCGCTGGAAACATCCCAGGCTGACGCTCACAAGTCCAGGGTAAGTATACAGCGCGCTGCTAACTCTCCCACCACCTCTACTCCGTGTGTTTCTCTGCACAGGCCCGGTGCACCCAGGACGCGATCTTCCCAGATGTCCTTCATTCCGGCGCCGGGACACCACGGACCCTGGGTGCAGCCGCAGCGGAAGACGCGAGCCAGGCCCTGGGCGACGACCTCTCCCCCTCCGGTCTTCGAGATCTCCACCCAGAACCGCTTCGATCCCCTCCGCGAGACGGAACGCGACGCTGTGATCATCGGAGACTCCATTGTCCGGCACGTCCGTGCTACGTTAGCTGAAGGTAAAGTGCACACTCACTGTTTCCCTGGTGCTCGTGTTCTCGATGTTTCTGCGCAGATACCCGCGATCCTGAAGGGCGACGAGAGCACCGGAGCGGTCGTGCTTCACGCGGGGGCTAACGACACCAAGCTGCGGCAGACGGAGACACTGAAGAGGGACTTCAGGAGCCTGATCGAGACGGTGCGCCGCACATCGCCCGCGACGACGATCATCGTGTCAGGACCGCTTCCCACGTATCGACGAGGACATGAAAGGTTCAGTAGGCTTTTTGCTTTAAATGAATGGTAATTGTCATGGTGTAAAGAACAGAAACTGCTCTTTGTTAATAACTGGAATCTTTTCTGGGAGCGTCCTAGGCTTTTTCGCGCTGATGGCCTGCATCCCAGCAGAGTCGGAGCGGAACTCCTGTCGGACAACATCTCCAGGACGCTGCGCTCCATATGACTAGTAAGTCAAATCTCAAATAACTGCCCTGATGACTTTTGTTCTAACCGCTTAAATGATAGAAGTACTTGCGCTGTACAATCTATAAAGAAAGTGTCTGTTCCCCTAATAGTGGAGGGTCAAAATATAAATTTAATGCAGGATCTAGAAAAAATCTGATCGTGATCAAATCATATCTCCCATGTTACAAAAACAGCATTCTTCCATCTTAGAAACATTGCCAAGTTACGAAACATGTTACCTGTTTCTGATGCAGAAAAGCTAGTTCATGCATTCATGACCTCTTGACTGTACTATTGTTATGCACTGCTAGGTGGTTGTCCTGCATCTTCAGTAAACAAGCTACAGGTAGTTTAAAATGCAGCGGCTAGAGTCCTTACCTGGTCAAGAAAATATGATCATATTACCCCAATTTTTACAGTCTCTGCACTGGCTACCTATTAAAATCTGTATCAGTTACAAAATATTATTACTTGCCTATAAGGCCCTTACTGGGTTAGCTCCTGCGTACCTAACTAGTCTTCTACCACTCTACAATCCATCATGCTCCCTAAGGTCGCAAAACTCTTTTTGGACTTTTGGTAGTACCTAGGATATATTTAAGTCCACTAAAGGAGGTAGAGCTTTATTGCATTTGGCTCCCAACTCTGGAATAGCCTTCCTGATAACGTTTCGGGGTTCAGACACACTCTCTCTCTCTTTTAAATCTAGATTAGAAGACACATCCTCTTGTGGCCAAGCATTCAAAATAATGCATCTCAAATCTTTTAACTGCAGTTTTATCTAATCAATGCCCAGTATTATTCTTTAGTTTGGTGGGTTTAAACAATAATTTTGCTTGGTTGGAACAGCATCCTCTAAACGCTAATTTAATGTTTGTATTATGTTTCTCTGTTTTTTTGCCAGGGGATGACATCCCTGTAACTAGGATTTACACAAGCGTCAGTCTGGATCCAGAACACCTGAGAAGAGATGATGCAAGCCCTCAGAGGACCTCAGATGATGCCAACCCTGAAACAACATACAGAACTACCACATTTTGCTATAAGTTTGATTGCATCATATAATAATTGCTGCTAATATTGTTCATCGTCTGTTTTATTACGTCTTAAATTGATTTTCCCATACTGCTGGTTCGTCTGGTCAGAGGAGAACTGGCCCCCCGACTGAGCCTGGTTTCTCCCAAGGTTTTTTCTCCATTCTGTCACCGATGGAGTTTTGCCGCTGTCGCCTCTGGCTTGCTTAGGTTGGGGACACTTCATTTCCAGCGATTATCGTTGACTTGATTGCAAAGATACTATTTAAACCGAACTGAGCTGGATGTTGACATCACTGAATTCAATGATGAACTGTCTTTAACTGAAAAATTAGTGTTTACTATTGTCATTTTGCATTATTGACACTATTTTCCTAATTAATGCTGTTCAGTTGCTTTGACACAATCTGTATTGTTAAAAGCGCTATATAAATAAAGGTGACTTGACTTGACTTGACGTGACCTGCCAGAAGTAACGCTACGCTAGATTTATGTGTGCCGGACATCAGGGAACTGCAGCGCTAGTCACTAAAAAGAGCCTGAAGACTGATGGGAAAGACAGCAACGCCACAGGGTTTGGTTTAACCCCTAGAAAGTATTTCAGGAAGTAGTGATGTTTATTTGCCTTCACTGAGATTATACAGAAACACACATTTAAACTGAGGCCTACAGCAGTTGCCTTTACTTTTCTAAACGACTTCCCAGTAGAAGGCTGAAACGATGTTCCGTTCACACCAGTCCTCTGACACGATCTAACGTTTCATTAGGTTGTGTCAAAAATAAACTGGAACGGTTATCTGTCATTTACCTATTAAAATGGTTGTAATTGATAAGCAAATTGTATAACTGCTGCAACTTTACATCTACATTTTTATCCTTATTTATACACCATTGTTCAAAAGTTTGAGATCTGTAAGATTTCTGTTTAAGGTTTTGAAAATAGTCTTTTATCCTCACCAAATTTGCATTTATTTGATTAAGAATATTATAAAAAACATTAATAGTGTGAAATGTTATTACAATTTAAAATAACAGTTTTTTTTATTTTAATATATAATTTATTCCTGTGACGCAACGCTGAATTTTCAGCAATCATTAATTTTATAATCAATGTTGCAACAGCTGTACTGCCTAATATATTTTTTTTGTGGAAACCATGACACTTTTTCAGGATTCTTTGATAATTCTCACATCAAAAACCGTTTTATTCTTTCACAAATAACATTTATATCTTAAGCCGTTTACATCACTTTTGATCCATCAAAAGCATCCTTGCTGAAAAAAGGTATTACATTTCTTCTTTTGAAACTTTTAGAACAGTACAATAAGTAAATATACATGAAAGTACATAAACACTATATATAACGTTTAATCTCATAAATGCCACCATATATTGCATTGTGGTATATTAAAACATTTATCTTGCTAGTGTATTTTCTGGTTGTATTTGCTTTATGCGACAAACTAAATATTTACACGTTATATTAACCTATTTTTTTGATACTAGCATTTTAATGATATGCCATTGAAATATCATTTCATAAATGTTAAAATCATTAAAACAAACCACCTGTTTCCCTGTTGTGCCATCTGCACTGCTGCTTTGATGGTCTTGCTCTAATTTATTAAGCAATAAATCTCCTAATTAATGTATGCATGCTGTTTGCATTATTTATATGACTTTTTAATTAACACAATGTTTGGATATTAGCCAGGAGACACAACGTTCCCTAGTTCCCGCACCATGGGGTTTGCACCTATAGACTTGATCTAACAGTAAACATCTGGAGCAGGATTTCCAATAAGTGCGACAACAATGTGCCTCGCCGGTCCAGACGGTCGAGCTACAGCGACGACTTCCCAGGCATCGACGCTTCTCCATACTCACTGACGTATGAAATTGGCAGCAGCTTACCTTAAATGCCTACAAATTCAGATCTGAGCCGTACCATAAGCTCTGGAGCAACCACAGCAACCAGAGCAAAGAAATGACCAACCAACAGTGACAAAATATGTTCAAGTTCATCACAAATCCAGGATTTTTTGACAGTGATATGTGCACGATCCAATCTCTATTTCCCGTGAACGCTTCTGATGCTGCTGCTGCAGGCCTGACAGAAAACGGCAGACTCTGAAACGGGTGGAAAAAACTACTGATATCTTCAACCCTTCATTTCCTGAACAAATGGATGGCATTTCAACCGGAGTCCATTTCGATGTGCATTGATTTTCAGTACGGAACTGAAGCTGTCAGAAATGTCATACACCGAAATTTGCGCCGCATCCTAGAACAGAAGTTCACAACGGTCATAAACAGAATAACAACCTAATGATGAATAACCTAATAAAGAAAGCAACGGCTCTGCGTTAGATGACTTTTATAGAAACTCATTCTAAATAGCAGGATTGGGCAGATCAATCCTGAAATATCAATACTTCTGATACTGATGCTATATTTGGAGAATATGGTTTATAATGATTTCTTTCTTTACATTAATACATACCATATATACACTACCATTCAAAAGTTTGGGTCAGAAAGACACAAATACTTTCAACAAGAACATATTAAATTGATTAAAAGTGATAATAAAGACATTTAGAATGTTACTAAAGATTTCTGTTTTAAAATAAATGCAGTACTTTTGAACTTTGTTCATCAAAGAATCCTGAAAAATGTCTCCCTGTTACCACTAGGTTGGGTACCGAAACCCGGTACCAATATGGCACCGTTACCTATGTAACCGGTATGTACTAGAACCGAATCAGAACGCAGATTTCGGTGCCTCATTTCGGTGCCATGGCTGAGCGATCGATTGAAATATTTGTCCTCTGGTTCTCCGAAACGGACGTAAGAAGCATCATCACTGGCACCGCACGTGAAAAATAATTTCCCAACTGAGAAAATGCACGTGAACTCAAGTCGGAAAGCTCTAATAATACAAATCCAACACATCTTTGTAGTAACGAGAGTGTCCATGTTGTTTTCACATTCCGACTTAAAAGCACAACTCGGGAAACGAGAGCATCCGAGGAGCGCGGAATGCAGTAATTACACTGCTCTGATGTCAGCAGGTAGCCTTCCGTTAACTAAGCTAAACATGCTTAAATGAAAATGCCTAAAGCTAAACCTCCCTTGTATTCACATTTCTAAACCTGTTGTACAAAAGAGAAAATTATAACCTTTTTACTCCACAACACCAGTCAAATGCTTCCTTTTGTGATCTGATGAGGCTTCTTGTCACAGAATGAGGCAGAACATATGGTCCATATGCTACTTTAAAAAGAATACATCGATTAGCAATAGATTATAAATTAGGGTGACAATACGTCCTCTTTTCCCCGGAGATGTCCTCTTTTTGGACCTACAAAAATGTGTCCGGCCGGGATTTCTTAATTGCCCAAAATTTCCGGGATTCGGCTGTTTTCTAATCCCGCTCCCCCTGAATCTCTGACCATTGCACTAATGCATCATTTCAAACCTTTGTAACCCACTTGGGAAAATCAACCCATGGCAACAGTTTAAAAGTAGTCCAATTCTGTGGAAAAAACGCGGACTTGGCAACCCTGCATCCAACAAGAGCTACCAGAGCTGCAGAAATTTCAACATTTTGCATTCTACCTATGATAAAACTTTCATGGACTTCTACATTAACTGTTCCCTCCTGGTGGAATGACCTCCCCAGCTCAATCCAAGCATCTGAGTCCTTAATATTTTCAAGAAACAGCTGAAAACACATCTCTTTCATCTTCATTTGACCCTCTAACTCTAGCACTCTCTATTCTAATGCTAATTCGAATTTTATATGCTTGTTTTTTTTATTAAAAAACTTGACCCTCTAACATTTGTACTCTCTATTCTATTCTAACTACTTGTTTTATTTAAAAAGAAAGAGCCTTTAACACTAGCATTCTCTATTCTTTCCACTTATTTTCTTTTTATTTATTATAAATAATGACCTTCTAACACAAGCATTATCTATTCTTTTTTCTGTCCTATTTACTAGTTTTCTTTTTATTTAAAGTTATGACCCTCTAACACTATCATTCCCTATTCTTTTTTCTATTCTATCTACTTGTTTCCTTTTTATATTATTATAAAAAAAATACCGAAACAACCAAACAAAAAAAATCTGCTTACGTATACTGTTAGTGAGAGCCCGCCCACGAACGCCCACCAATCCATAATTTTTTGGGAAATTTTTATTTATTATAGTTTATTAATAAGTATCGGTCCAGGCACCGGAACCGTTTAATATCTTTTGGCACCGGTATCGAAGTGAAACCCCAACGAACCGCAGGCCCTATTTACCCCAGAATCACGTGAAAAATGTTTCTTGAGCAGCAAATCAGCATATTAGAATGATTTCTGAAGGATCATGTGACATTGAAGACTGGAGCAATGATGCTGAAAATTCAGCTTTGATCACAGAAATAAATTACATTTTAATATATACATTCAAATAGAAAACTGCTATTTTAAATTGTAATAATTTCCAATTTTTACTTTATTTTTGATCAAACAAATGCAGCCGAAGAGATATCTTTCAAAAACATTCCCCAAACTTTGGAGCTGTAGTGTATTTAAAAGTGAAAACACTGAATCATCTCTCGTTCCACTCAACTGAACACGAGCAGAAATACTGAACCGTTTAAGCAGTTCAAGCAGTTACTTTTACAGTTACAGTTATTTATATGCCCACAATAAATAGATTTTGCTAAGCAAGAACAAAACTAGAGGGAATACTGGTCCCAATTGCCCACTCCAAATCTACATGAGAGAGATAGAGATAGAGAGAGAGAGAGATAGAGAGAGAAGAGAGAGAGAGAGAAGAGAGAGAGAGAGAGAGAGAGAGCGGGAGAGAGAGAGACTTTGGTCATTCTCACTTCTGTTCCCTGTTTCCTGAACACCTTAAAGTCAAAACGCTCTGTTTAGCTGTGCAACTCACAGTCACACCAATCCATGGCCATCTGGAGTGCAGAAAAGCAAAAGTGCAAAGCGTGAAATACTGTAGTAGCGCAGAAATCTGATCCATTATAAGAATTTAATAAAAGTGTCAATAGAACCGACAGAAACAAATGCTACAGCTAATTGCTCAGAGAAGTACTGGATTGACTGCTATAATCAAAACTAAATGACATCTTGTTATTTCGTGCATTATGAATTATATTAATATTTTATTTAAGTTGATTAATATTCCAATTATTGCGTTTTTAACGCCTTATTTCTGGGTTTTAATGAATGTAATGAACACAATATCATGAGCGAAAAAAAAAAAGGGTTAATGTATGGCCTTCAGAAAGAGGAGTTTCTGGGGACAGTCTCTTACTGAATAAGTTTGTTTTGGTTTGAGGAGGATAGATTTCAAATTCTATTATGTCATCGTTTTTGTTCTCGCCAGGTACTTCATCGTCAAGGGTGGTGTCTGTGAGGGGAGGCCCTCCAACAATGCGCTGAAGGGATGGTTTGAATTGTTTTGGTTTATGGTAATAAGGATCTATACTTAATCACAATTTTCATATGATGCTTTGTTTTGAATTAAAACGGCAGACTACCACACAACACACAATAGGAACACACACACACCAGAAACATTACATTGGGATCATCATAAAGTTCCCTTTTTCTACATTCTCTAATGCTTTTATTCCTTAAAACCTCCGGCATTTTCCAAAGCTGAGTGCAGGAGGTTGTGCATGCAGATGTTGGCCCAAAAACCTAAGTCACGTACGTGACAGTTTCCATTTTGACTGCTCATCCAAAAGTATCTTCTTAATAAAATACCACTTTTGGGCATGAACACAGAGCCTACATGACCAAAATTGAGTTCCTCCACATACAATCACGAGGACCTGTATCTCCAACAATACACATTATCGGGACAGAGAGCTGAAAGCAACACCACTATTCACCTGCTAAATCTTTACTGCAAACGTCCCTGTTTAAAACACATCCATCTCAGGATGTCATGGAGGGTGCTGATTTACCCGCCTGCCCGAGCCTACCTAACTAATTAATTGTGGGCCTAGGATCTATCAAACTGCCGTGTTTACTGCCCATCGCTTCCTCTCATCATCTGCGATCAGTGCTTGTGCCGTGGACATGCGCACTCAGGGAAAGATCTTCCCTATCGTCGTCGTAGCGAAACTGTATGCATGCTAATCCAGGAAACCGGCTCCCATGCAGAACACGGACTGAAAAATCTTCTCTGCTTATTACACCTCTGTGCTTGCATAAGCAACTTCTGCCACTCCCTCATCGATCCTCCTCTCCCATGAACACTTCACAGAAGAGTGGCTTGGAATCTTATTACCACAACTGCATCATATTCAGCCATATGCCCTCTTCCATCCCGTCATAGTTCAGGCAGGGACTACAAAATGAGTGCAATTCCTCAGCACGCAGCCTGACGCATCGCAGCTCCCTAGCCCTCGCGTCCCTATGTTCATGACATGACTAACAGGCCCAAGAGGAGCACCACTCACGACTGCACTGTTTATGACATCTTGCATGAACTGACAGGGAAACATGTTAGCCGTAGCTTTCGCCTTTATGTTTTAGGTAATTAAAAACTCATTCATCTGAGTCTAGTGCACTCAAAAGGACGTCTAGTCGCTCCAAGTTTTGGGTGGGTCTAGGACGTCACAAGTCCTTATTGTTATTCAGAGAAAATTTTTTATTTATTCGGACTCATGGGAACCCCAGCGGGTATTTGTTATTCCAATAAAATGCTTTAAAAACTAAAATGTCAGAATCCATGAAAAAAATTTGCATTACAATAATACTATAGCTATATAAATATATACTATAAATAAAATCTATACATTTTATATATATATTATATATATAAGTTAACAGTATTAATTCCACCAACCTTGATACAGTTGGTACTGCATTTTCAAACTCCGTTTTATGACTAAATAAAGTTTCATCCCTATCATGTTAAATATCTATACTCTATGTCTAGTCTTCTTTTATACCTTTATTCTAACAAATATATTAGATTCTACCAATTATTATAATACTAATATTTTATATTTGATCTGTTATTTATCTATATTATAATATGATCCTCTCCTCTATAATATAATATATCTAAAAAATGTCTGTAATTTTATTATAATCCACATTACTAGACTTAATTTATTCAAATTAATGCTGTATGTTAAAATATTCGCTAAATTACATGAAATACGTGCTTTAATTTTGTCAATCGTATTCTAACGGTGGAATTAAAAACTGGTCCGACATCCATTATATAACATTAACTACTATGTGCTGGAGTGTTTCAAGGCTCCCCACTCATCATTTTGGATGCTAACACTCTCTTTACATAGTTTATCTCCGCAAAATAACTAACTAAAGTCTCCAAACACCCATAGCCTCTTCCTTTTATTCAATTTACTCGTTCTAACAACTCCCCCCTACATATCTCCCACTCACCTCTTGGTGCTTCGTTATGCCCCCTCTTCCAAACCTGCATACAAACATCTTCACGCCGCCGCCGTGCCTCTGTGTGTCCTTGTGTTCGTCTTATCTTTCTTTTCAGGTTGTGACATCGAGATAAACAACCCCACTATTCCTTAATACTTGTCTCTTACACCCCTTCGTGTTTTAAAACATGTCATCACATAACTTTACTGTACGGCGTCTCTTAACTGAATGGATTGGCACTTAAGCAAGGCCCTTCACTAGTTTCAGTCTCAGATGACACACACACACTGCTGAAATAAGCACTTTTAAAGAAGAAACAGTCAACAGAATTGTCTACAAGTACAATTTCAGAATTTGAAAGCTATTGATGACCACCATGAAAAATAAGCACTCTTTCCAGTTCAAATACGCTGCAATGTGAACCAAACGCTATGCCTGAAGTCAAACATCTGTCTACGTGACTCTAGAGGCGGTCGCACTGGTCATCCAGATTGGTATCGTCAATCCAGCCGTGGATCAGTCCATTTCCTCGGCCTGCCGATATACTTGTGTATGTTTCGTCTTTCAAGACTGCTGTGTGACTCCTTCCAAACACTACGTCGCACAGATAGGAGCCCCTGATTATTGTTGAGCTGAGTGACACCAGAAGGCCATGACCAGTGAGTTTGTTTTCTGAGAGAAACCAGACACAGATATGCGTGGAAGGAGGCTGGGCCCCGGGACTGAGTAATGGACAGCCATGCAAGAGTCAAAACTACTAGGATGATCAGCGATCAACATTCACCATACATGCTTACCTGTGTTGCAGGTCCCACTTTTGCCCACACTGTCTGCATAGAATTACATAATACAGTCTAAATGAATCCTAACAAGGGCAGAATACATAATCGTTTTTAGCTGCACCCCCCAGATAATAATATAATTTGTATTTCGATGTAATGAATGTACTATACTTTTGTTCAATACTGTTTAATTTCATTTTTTTAGGGGATTTTTTATGCGGTGGGCAGTGGGCGGCGGCTACCAAAGGGGCACTTGATACTACGCGTTAAGTGTCTGATCCATTTAGTACTGTTTAACTACTGTTTCGTGTCTGATACAGAGCCTCGTCCGACACATGAATGTATTAGCCTACTATCCGTGACATGCTGCCTTCCTGCATCGCACAGACTTTAAGTTTAGGTCTTGCACATCCAAGGAAATCCAAGGGCATCTTATCTCTAACAAGTTTGTGTTCAAATTTATTAGGTGATATTTAAAAAAGTACGCTTTTTTTGAACATTTGCAATGAAACAAATGTACTATCTTTTATTTTTTTACTTACATACGTTGTATTTTTCAGGTGTTTTTAACCGCGAAATTATCATTATGGATATTTATGAGCCATTTAATCATACTGCGTCTCGTAAAGCCGTGATAATTAAATTCCCAACTTAAACTCCAAAACATTCTTGCAATACTTCAGAACCGACA